>CM053613.1:58375536-58399209 GCA_028646535.1 Procyon lotor | reverse complement strand
ATGAAACAACATGGGATGGGGAAGGAGACAAACCATAAGAGACTCCTAGACTCACGAAATGAACTGGGGGTGGCTGGGAGGCGGGGGGTGGGGGTGGGTAGGGATAGGGTGGCTGGGTTATGGACATTGGGGAGGGTATGTGCTATGGTGAGTGCTGTGAAATGTGTAAGCCTGATGATTCACAGGCATGTACCCTGGGGTAAATAACACATTATATGCTAATAAAAAAATAAATTTGAAAAAATAATTCAATGCAAAAAATTTAAGCAAATTTAGATGGCTATCAAGACCCTTAAAATTGCTGTGAAGGCGGAGAAGAGTTAGGCTCCAGAGCTGGGGTGTGGAATCTAGAAAGGAGGATGAAGAAAAGGCTTGCAGGAGCAGAGTGGGGGATGTGCCGCAGATTGTCGAGGTGTCAGGGACCCTTCTGCTGCCCCTCCATGCCAAAGCTGCAACCCTGCCAAACCGCGAGTCCTTCACCAAATGCTTCACAGTCCAGCATCTCAAGACATGTTTTTAATGAAAACCTATCTCCAACTATATGGTAGGAAATAGCAGGCAAATAGACTCATTTTATGGACACTACTCTATACTTCACTGTACGTGTACCCATCTATTTCCTTGAGAAAAGTCTAACTGGATTATATTTTTCACACATTTTAAATTCTAGGTTAAAACAACTACCATAGTGGGACCTGGGTGGTTCGGTCAGTTAAGCATCTGCCTTTGGCTCAGGTCATGATCCCAGGGTCCTAGGATCGAGCCCTATATCGTAGGGCTCCCAGCTTAGCAGGAAGCTTGCTTCTCTCTCTCTCCCTTTTCCCCTACCCCTACCCCTGTTCTGGTTGTGTCTGAATGCTCTCTCTCTCTCAAATTAATAAAATCCTTAACAGCAACAACAATAGCAACAACTACATTAACAGTGAGTTCTTATTTTGTTTTCTGTGTATCTAGCTGTAGGTAAAAAAAGATAACCAATCCCAAAGTTTGAAAGATATTAAAGTGCTCCTGAAGGTCAGTAGATAATGACTCTACGATAGCTTTCAGGGCTAAAAGTCAGGCACTGTGTTCAGTAGTGAGAGGATATAGATGAAAAATCAACCTCTATGCTACTCAAAAGATAGCTTCTGAAAGATCTCTGGAACATGGATGTATTTGAAATTCATCCAGAGAATCCCTACATTCTCTACATTCTGGTCATCAATGATGTTAATTCAGCCCCGATGGGATGGAAAAACCTCAAGCCAGAGTAACGCAGCAAACATTTATTGACCACTTAAAACTTGCTACGGGAGACAGAAGGGTGAATCACACACTTCCACCAAGATGGACTAACCTGAGAGCATCATGCTCAGTTTGTCCCTAAGCACCAGCCTTTCCTGAAACAGAGGAAGGGCAATGGAAAGTAAAGTCTTCCTTGGATTTCCTTCCAGTACATCTCCAGAGTAAGTGTCCATTTATTATATATATGATACATATGTTATACACATGATAGATATGATAATAGAAAGGTACAAAGACAAGAGCTGGGGGTATGAGAGTGATAGGGATAATACTATGAGGAAATCTAGGTTAAGGGAAGCTACTACCACCAGCACAGCAGTGAGTTTTATAACAGATGGCTACACTCATGTAGTAGAGGAGATGTCCCTTACCCCAAAGGTAAACTCTGAGATCCTGCTGTAAGGGTCTTTTCTATGAAATAGTAAATTACTAGGAGGGCAGTGACAAAATATTCAGTGACAGGTGGGTATGTCTGTATAACATAATAACTTCAATAAAGACCAAGAATGTAATACTGTAAAAAGATTTCCTTGGGAAGCTGGAGTAACCTGATCCAGGTATAAGGTGTTCCGGCAATCTGACTCCATATAAGGACATAGCTCAAAGCATAGAGACTAACATTTCTTAACCATTCCCTTGGGGGTATCAACTCACTGGAGATGCAGAGCACTATATTAAAACCTAAGATCATTAAAATGACCTACAGTACATCTGTTCTCCAATAAGCCTCTAAGCATCAGAACTGGATGCAGAGAAACTAATGTTCACTTAAAGAAGTTCATTCAGACATAAACATTTATTGAGCATCTACTATACGTCAAGCACCCATCTAGAGGCAGGAAGATTCAGTGGAGAACAATATAGACTTGGCCTCAGTCATTACTCAGTTTATAATCTGTAGAGGATAGATATAGAAATAATAAATTACAAAGAAAAAATAACTTCAGGTGTGATGTTCTTTGAGGACATCTACACTAAGGAGGAATAAAGAATTCGATTGCATTTTTCAGTTTGACTACTGACAGCTTTCAGACCCCACCACAGTCTCTTCCCCTTTTGCTTCACATCCTGGCAAGCAGATAAGAAAGCTCAGATACTCCTGCCTTTGGTGCTGGCAAGAAGTTCAAGTCACGTTTGCCCAGCTCCATGGCAGAAGAGCTCACCCCAGCCCCAATCACTATATAACCCCCAAACCGGTCTCCTTTCCTTAACTTGCTCAAGCCATTTGTGAACCAGCTTGGGAGGTCATCCAGCTCTCCTCAGAAGGTGCATTACTGGAGTAATTAACCCTTTCAGACCCTCTTGGGGTGTGTGTGTGTGTGTGTGTGTGTGTGTGTGTGTGTGTGTGTGATCATGAGTTGACATTCAAACCAAATTTTGAATGGAAGGTCCATCTGGCCTCTGAGGAGTGACCACATCACTAAAACAAGCAGAGCCTTGGTATACAAACACGGTAAGAACAGAAGCAAGGTCTCTTGGGGTTAGGCTCAGAAACTGCACACAACTTCTGTTGGAGGCTTTTGGTCCCAGCAAGTCACCAAACCAAGTTTTCACCTCTTGATAAAGAGGAACTACGAACACCTGTGGCCATTTTTACAACCCACAATGACCACCTAGCTGAATCCATTTTGGTACCGCCTACTTTGCCACTTTCCTAATAATGTGAGTAAAAAATCTTTTGATGAATATCATGACTGGTAATTTTGTCCTGATGGTGGGCTCCTCTACTCTGCAAGTGGTGAGAGCTGGGGTTCTCCTACTGTTTCTATCACACAAAGCACAGAACCCATCAAACCTAGGTACTGAAGGAATTATTGGAGACGTGAACTAAAACCAATTTTAAGTTAAAGAACAATGTAATAGCTAAAGCCTAGGAGTAAAAGAAAAAAAAGTCTTCCATAAAACATTTTGGAAAAAATCTTCCATTTATGTTCATACATCATCTCATACATCATTCACCGTTTTCAGGCATTTTGAACACAGCAGTATCAGACTTACTTCTCTTGTTAGGTGGGTGACAGAGCCATTCCAGATAATTCTGACATTCTAATAACATAATTAGCCCCCTGATCTGTAGGAGGGTGAGTCATCATGAGCCTCCTGACAGACCTGTGAGATGGGATAAGACGGCTCACCTTTACAAGTGCAATGCATACACCCACAATTATATGGAAGAGCTGAATTAGGTTTCCTCATTGGAAGGCAAATAGGGATATTTGACTGGTCCTACTAGCCCTCAAAATGTCCTTCTGCTCTTGTATCCATGGAGCAAAAATACTTATTGATGATCCCAGGACTGTGTTAAGTAGGAGAGACACTGAAATGTGCAGGGATTTTTGCCTTAAAGAAGAAGGAAACTAATAATAGTTGATATATTGCTTTATGCAAGGCATTTTGCTATTCTCTCTACACAGGCTTTCTACACAGTCCTTACAATAAGCCGATGAGGTAGCTGTTATTATCCCCACTTGACAGCTGAGGACACAGAAACTATTATAGAATATGAATTTGCCCTAGATCAGTCAGCAAATAGATGGCAGAATCTTGATTCAGACCCCAATCAGCATGAGCTTACACCTAGGTTCTTTCCAGCCTATAGCAATGGGCTTTGTCCAGTTAAGGAAATGCACCATCGGTTTCTCTTCTGTTACATTAGATCATTACTATAGTTCCGTCCTTTACCTCAGTGAATCTCTCTCTAGATTCCGTCTCGAAACCACCATGATTCCATTGGGATGATGGGTTCATCAGACGAAGTGGCTGTGGTGAGTGAATAGTCTGTACCTCAGGGTCGAACCCCAAGTTCACATGCAGTGAGGAAGAAAAGTCAAAACACTTGGACCCTAAGTCAAACTCATCTGTGCTTGAAACAACGCAGTTGTTAAGAGGGTTACAACCTGCAGAGTCAAGAACTTTATGGAAATGAATAAAGCTGAAATACATGTAAATTTACAATAAAAAAGAAGGAACTTATCTCTATTTCTTTTCAGAAAATGGTTATTAAAGTCTTCTCTTTGCACAAGACAAGAGTAGATCGAGCTTGAGATCATATCTGGTGGTGAGTGAGAAGGGGCTAACCAAGCAGGTAGCAGCTGGCCTGATGGCACATCACTTCATCTAAAGGGAAGAAATGTGGATGAAGCGAACCACACCTAGGATATCTCTATGGGTCTGCTACTGAATACCAGCTTTTGACAAATGTGGGGAAATTGCCATCCTGGTTCCTCCCCTAAGTCTTCCATTCAGTCCCCGAGTTTTGCCTGTGTTCCCAAGTCTCTTTTATTTTCCTAATACCCCAACCTGTGATTGGGTAGCAATTCCCAACAGGCTGGCCTGATCCCAGTCCCTTTCTTATTCCAAGGACTCCTTTTACCAGATCAATCGTCTTTGTATACAACTTGTATCATGTCTTCATGCTGCTCAGAAACCTTTCATTGCTCTGTACTTCCTGTTTCTGATCAACACTACTACACTTTAGTCTCCCCTTCCACTGCTCTCCAAATCCCACTTCCTTGGGCAGGAAGGCTGCTCTTGTAACAGTCGGCCAAGGTGCCATAGCCATCCCTCTCTATGTCTGCATGTTCTCTTCTTCTACATTGCTTCCCCTCTGATCCAAAGCCCAGGCCAAGTCTCTTATCTTCCATGAAGTCCTCCCAGATAAACCCAGCCCTTAACTCTTATAGGAAATATATGTTATTTCTCACAGTTGGGCATGTAATTTTATTATGTACTGCCCTACAGTTAATTACTATATCATGTGCTAGTCTGATGTCCCCCAACTGCTTTAGGGTAACCTTGAGTGTCATTACCATGTTGTATGTCTTGTAAGTAGACACGTGTGTGTATGCATGTGCAAATATGTATCTCTAGTTACTTATTTATTGTATTAACCATGGCTGTTACACAAATCTCACACCAAATATTTGCATATTCTCACAAATGATAATTTACATAGATTTATGATCAATTTAGATATTCTCAGAGCATTTTATTGCATTTATTGATAAAGTCAACTTCTAAAAAGTAGGCATTGAGCCTCAAATGAGATACAAGAAAACATTAAGGATTTTGTCAAGAAACCCCAGCAGTTTTCTCCTTTTAAAGAGGCAATAAAATAACCAAGACAAGGATTTTTAGAGCAGTTGGGAACATCCCTTTATGGATGATTCATTCATTCATTCATTCATCCATTCAACTAAAGAGCTCCAGAATGCCTATTAGATACCAAGTACTGTGCCAGATATCAAGGATATTATTGGTATCAAAACTATCTATGGATAGTTTCTATTAAGCCTAAAGGAAATGCAATTTCATAGGAAAAAAATATTTGAAAACTGTCAGGTATTCCGAAGTCTAGTAATAACTCAATGAGGCTGAGGGACAAACTTGGTTGTCCTGATAAAAAATAAACTCATTCCGGGTCCATTTGATTTCTATTTCAACCTCTACCATTGGCACAGCTTGACTGAAGTTGGTCAGAGCTACTTAATTGTCATAGATATATTTGTATTTTCTCTATTTCTCTCTCTCTCTCTCTCTTTTTTGGCCTGCCAGGGGAAATTATGATGCGGATGGCTTGGAAGGTAGAGATTGGAAAAGCCAGTACACTGAGCCCCTGAATTTTAGTGTGGGAAGTAAGATTTCTCTGCTTTTTAATGAATTCTTGGACAACCCAATGGCTTTGCTCCAAAACTGTCCTGCTGGAATGGAGGATTATCTCACATGGGTCATTACACTTCCAAGCTTTAAGCCTCAGAATGAGCATTAAATTAAAATTCCCTGCACCTAGTAAGCAGAACATTGTGACACTTAAAAGATGTGAAAGCGCTAAATGAATTCTGAGCAATAATATTATCACCACCGCATATTTATTGAGTTCAAGAGGGTGCTAAGTACTATAGGGACAGATAATATAAGCGGCTGATACAAAAAAGCAACAGCAATACTCTTATAAGAACTCTCCCATTCATCTGCTTAGGAGCAGACAATGTAACTAGACTTGCTAGAAATTGTCTCCTCTTTTCAAAAGTATCCTCAAGGTTCTCTCTGCTTTTGTTTGATTTGAAAGTGGCCGATTTTCTACAGCTACCATTTGTGACTGTGGCCAAGTCTCCCAATTTCAAAATTACCATAAGAATGCTGCAGGCATTACAACTGAAGAACTTCATCCCCTTGCAACTGGAGATTACAAATGGAGCTTTCTGAGAAATCTTAAATAAATCGGTAGTAAAATATGATATACATACTATTGTGTTTTTTATTCAATGGGGGAATATGCATTTTCAAAATTAATAACACTGCTCTTTTTAACTAGCCTTCAATTTTCCGGAAAAAAATGCATACATTTGAATGCCAAGAAAATTTAAATAGTTTAGCCTAAAATTGGAGCGCATTCAACGTTGAGGCATGAAGCAAATTTCCCGTTTTTAACTAATCTAGACCCAAATGAAAGAAGAGTTAATGTTCAATGGACCCAGTATGTATGTGGGAGATCCAGTATATGTGGGGATAAGCACAAAGAATATCTCTGCATATACAAAAACTAATTGAATTTCAGAATCCTGACTTTCTTTATTTAAATGCTAGCCCATCAGGCTTATAAGAAAAAAAATTAAGCACTTTAGAGAAAATGGGTTATAAACTGTCATTGTTGAGTTTAGTGTTCTGACAACTTTGAAAGTAACTATAACGTAATTTCCCAAGTTGGTAGCTAAGATAATGGAACATCTGGATGCCATTGAAATGTGTGACAATCAAGGAGAGAACAGAAAAGCAGTGTGAACAATGCTCTTCCTTTGCTTATCATTCTTTGTGGTTTTGAACTCTTGCTTCAAACCTCCATTGTGGCAGTCAAGGGCAACTCCCTTCTTCAAGTCCCACCTCTGAGTCCTGATCTTGGGAGTCCTTCTCCGGGCCTACCTCTCACTTCGGCAGCTGCCCTTTTCCCCTGACTTGCCATCTTTATCTCCTATTGAGGCTTAAGCCCCAACACTTATGTGAGGCAGGCAGCTGGCAATGTCCTACGCACCCTGGTCAGACTGCTGCTGATGGCAACCTTGTCCGCTGTGTCTGGCCTTTGGAAATGGAGGTGTCTCCAGATAGTATCATTTATTAAGCAACCAGAGTCTACCATGCGCTGTCCTTCTGGGGACAAGTGACCCTATCGTGGGCAACATAATGAAGTTGAACCATGTAGAGACAAATGAGCAAGATACATTTGACTTCTCAACTGGCAGCCTCTTATATGGTACCTCCCCGTACAGTTTTCTGGGCTGGCCTTGCCATTTGTCAGATGTCTAATGTTACATATTATGTTTCTGGAAATAGCTAGACATGGGCCTTACACTATAACTAAAGCTCCCCCTGGATGCGAACTCTCTGTAACTGAGTTGGGATTCCTCTTCTCCTTCTTCTGTCCAACCACACATGAAAGAGGAGGGGCAAGAATATTTTTCAATCCAATCCAGCCAGGACTTAACTGTAAGTCTAATAAGTCACATCTCTGTGTCAGGAGGAAGACAAAGATGGTCATTAAGGACCTCATACTCTCTGGTCTCACAACAGAGGCATATTCTTTGATTATACATTTATTTACATTTTTACCCTCAACATGGGATATTTCAGTGAAGCAGATTGTTTTTCCTGCCCTCTTTTACCAACCACCACATTTCAAGGTTGTCTGAAAATGGAGTCTGTCTGAGGACCGAGCTGACTGATTCTTGGCAAGCATGCTAGAATCTTTCCAGAGTCCCCTTTACTGAATTGCTCCAAGTTGGAACTTCTGTGCTCTGGGTGAGGGCTGCCCTTCTTTCCACTAGTCTGTGTGCACATCTGATGGGAGTCTGCTTTTCAACATGGGAAGGCATATGTGCCCTCTCAAAGACATGTCAGACCTGAGCTAGTTTGTTTTGGATCCTTTCCCTCTTTTTACCCCTCACTTTGTCACCAGCGGGGAATGCAGACTGCTATGCCAAATGTGAATGTTGCCTGCATGCCCACATTTGGCAAATGTCTGCCCAGATCTTTAATTTGGGACCTAAATAGTCCATCATCCAGTAGACGATTTCCGAGGTACTATTTACTGCTGACGTTTCATGATTCTGTGGGATTTACTTGCACTTTTGTGAAAAGATGCTTACAATGTATCATCTTGCTTTCAATGCGAAAGTATTGGAAGGTCGACTATTAATCTGTAGTGCAAGAGAAGAAAGTAGTTCATATGTGTGGGCAAAGTGTTTGGATGTCTGTGATTCCATATCGAACTTTGATGATTGGGCTTCTTAGGTCATTTTCCAAATGACATGAGTTAATATACAGTAGACTTTTTTCAAATGTTTCAGAGATGCCTAATGTGAAGATTTTCTTACACTGTATAATTTTTCCTTCGGCAAGTGAATGCTCTAAGGTAGAAGATCACAACTCCAGCCAAAGGAAGGATTTCTATTCATATTTGTTTGTAGTCTGGTCAAGTGCATGAAATAATCTGCTAAATGACCTCAGAAGCATATATAATGTTTTTTGTTTTTTTTTTAGTTGATTTACAGGCAGAGGGAGGTAGGTCGATGCCTGCCTAAAAGTGGGCACCAAACCAACTTACAGAAGAATCAACAGGGGAGCTAGGGGGCTGGACTGTAGCCGTGCAGTCTTCCAGAAAAAGCGATGGATGGTCCATTACTTGAGGTCATTAAAAGCAACCACAGACTGCTATTTAATGCAATCTCACACGAGCAAAAAGGAAATTAATACTAACACATGGAATATAGAAGAATGCTCATAATAAATAGAAAAATGCAAAAAGGATACAAATACAAAACAATATGTAGAGTGTTATTTCAATCTTTCTGACAGATTTATATAGAATTTTATATGATTTCAAATATACATAAATGCAAAAAATGTTCTGAAAGTTCATATTCTAAAATGTAAAAAGGGACCATCATGGCATGGGTAAATTATGAGTGTGAAATTCTTCTTCTGTTTTGCATATCTTTACGTCTCTTTATTTCTCTCTCTCCCTCTCCCCCTCCCTTGATCCCTCCCCGTCTCTAGCTTTGTTTTACAGTAAATTTGTATTATACGTTACATGCTTCTGGTACATCACAGTTACATGTTTCTAATTACTCTATAATAAGAAACAACTATATTTGAAAATTCTACTATAGGCTCTATTTAATTTCTAAAAGAACTCTTTTAAAGTAGACCCAAATTTCCTTCCTTTCACTGAGGTGCATATACATATGTTTTAAACCGTTAGACATTGAGTTCATGCTTCTCTACATGCTGATGTCCTTGTGATATGACAGGAACTTTTAAATGAGTTGCTCCCAGAAGCATCATTTTTGAAGATGGGTAAATGGTTTTGTGCATGTATCAAGGCGCACATCGTGGGTCTGTCATGGCCTTGCACAGAGAGATTTGTAATTTGTCATTCCAACATGGAGCAAGCATATCCTGGCTACTGCTGATAGAGACAGAACAACATCTGTTGTAAAAACACTAAATAAAAACCCGGTCATATTCTCTAGTTGAAACCAACTGAGCATGTCTCTAACTCGTGCATTTCACAAGAGTATCTGCTGCAGCCCCGCCCTCTACTGCCAAGGCTATAATGTTGCCTTAAATTTCACTGCAGAATTTCTGACTTGCTTTCACCTAATGAGAAGAGATCTGAGGCCTTGGAACAGTGACCATGGAAAATGTAAAGGTGAGGCTTCGCCAAACTTACTCTCAAGTGGCAAAGAGGCTGTCCCGACTCCAAGAAGAGAAAAATTCCATCGTTTATTTGGTAAGCCAAGGGAGAGCAACGTTTGCTTTCACAGCATTCCAATTAAAAGTAAGACAAGAACAAATGAGTCCCCTCTTTACTGGAGAAAGTTAGAACACCGAGCTTGATTGGTCAGAAGCCCCTTGCTTGGCCTGTACTAATAGTCTACTTTAGAACGTCTTCATACAGCTTCTTCAGAGGGCTGTTAATGAGCAGTCATACATTTTAAAAAATATCCAACTTTTTAAGAATTTTATTTGAAAGTCGTGTCCTAGGTGTAGGGGTTATCTCAATTACATAACAGCAAAGTATACATTAGCACGGAGGTTAGCCCCACGTCCAATTTCAAGATTGATCAGCATCTTTAAGACTGTACAGCGACATGCCAGGAATTACAACAGGGCACCTTATGAAAAATCTATGATCTTCCTTCTGAATTATATATTTACGACTTACTGAGGATGATAGATTTCAGGTAGGTAAATGTGATTTAGGAACTGCTTTTAGGCTCTGAGCATGCTGGGCTTGGCCAGTGGGGCCTCTACAGGGACTGGAATGCAGTGGGGTGAAGCTCCCCCCCCCCTTTCTGTGTGCCACCTGGCATGGCGGGAGGCCTGCCAACCTCTTGCCTCCTTGAGGACTTCCTGTGAATTTCTGCACAGTACAGATCACGGTAACCTGGCAAGTATGCATTATCTGGTTTGTGGGTTACCTGTAGCCTTCATCTGAAAGTCAGCCCATTCATAAAGTGGTTATGATGTCCCAGGCATTGTTTTAGCTGCTGGGAGTAAAAAGAGCAATATTCCTCAGCTGTGGCCCTCCAGCCTACGATGGACTTTCACCAAATGGAGGTCCTGGCAGGAAAAAGATGCAGACACTCTGGTGAGCTCATCCTGAGCCTGCTACCAGAGTTGAGGATGGCCTGAAGGAGGGGCAGAGCTTGAAACATCTGAGGGCAATGACTTTTGAATTATGGTATCTGTGCTGTGTGTTTTCTTTTTATTATTATTTTTAAAGATTTTATTTGAGAAAAAGTGAGAGAGAGGGTAAGAGCACACACAAACAGGGGGAGCAGCCGAGGGATAGGGAGAGGCAGACTCCCTGCTGAGCAGGGAGCTCGAGGCAGAAATCGAACCCAGGACCTTGGGATCGTGACCTGAGCGGAAGACAGATGCCTAACCAACTGAACCACCCAGGTGCCCAACTGTGTATTTTCTTGATGTCTCATGAGCAGTCTACTATTTCCTACAATTGAGGTGTAAACATCTGAATAAAACAGAAAAAAAAAATCCCAATTCGTGTTTAAATATTAAATGTTCTTACTCTATTAGCAGCTAACCCCAATTTAAAGCCTTAAGATAGTTATAATTCTGGGGACAGCTTGGGAGTTAGTGAGAACACTGGGGGGAGGCAGCTAGAGATAGCTATCTGGAGAAATTAGATTGTCTGTCTCATACTAGTCTCAAGGATAATCAGTTAACTGAGTCCTTGGATCCATGAGAATGCTACAGCTGTCCCATATAAACTTGGATGCCTCAGTTTCCTCTTAGATTCTGACTCAGAAAGCAGGGGAGACTATAGAGCCTTGAGGAGAGGCTCAATGACCTTCTCCGCAGCTGGGCTAGACCCATGGCTGACTCCTCATTCAGCCTATCTTAGAAGAATGAGCCGTTTCAACTTATTTGGTCACAATCCTCTTAAATGGACACTGGCAAACGGAAGTCAAGAAATGTCTGAAGCTTTGGGCTCTTGAGAAAAGGAAGGAAGGAATTAATACTCTCTACAGGGCATATCATGTACCAGGAGCTACCATTTATAGCTGCCACCTCATTAAAGGACCTTAAGTATATTCAACAGCTGTGAGAAAAATTCAAAATACATTGCATAATACAATGCACTGTGTTCTGAATTCTTCCATGAGACCACTTCGGGAATCCCAAGGAAAAATCTTAAGCTGCTCATCATAATAGCTAACATACATTAAACACTTAACAGGTGAAATATACATGCAACATGCCTAGATAAGCCTGGAGAGAGAAAGATGGTACGGCTGGCGAGTGGAGAGGTCTGTCTCCAAAGCCTGTGTTTTAACTGTCTCTATCCACATTCTGCAGTACAAAGGACAATGTTTTATGAGACATGTTTTATTTCTATCTCAGACTGAAGAACTGTAAAAATACATACAGTGCTACATTCCCAATGATGAAATGACGAAATTTACGATAGGTTTTCTCAATTTCAAAGGAACTGATGGTATTTGCCTTCACATACCAACCAGTTTTCCTTGGTTCTGACATCCAGGACTGCTCCCACTAACCTTCCTCCCAGTGACCGGCACCCACTGCCAACACCTCTCAGCCTTTCCCTAAAACGGTCTTGCCTCAAATAGATGAGGTTGGTAACCCCCGATCTGGCCCCCAAGCAAGTCACTCGGAAGGTCTTGCAACATCAGCTTACTTGAACAAAGCGGTCTGCAGCCAGAAGGAAGCAAGCCAGAGTTGTCTTTTCCTTTTTATTAATAGAGGCACTTGAGCTGGAATCTCATGTTCTGAACCTGGTGTCATTATATTTTTATTTCCCACAGACAGACTTAACGTGCTCAACTGGGTCATACGCATCTGGTGTTAGGCACGAGCTTGGATGATTTCTGAAGGGCCCAAATGAAATCAGACTGGACAGATCATTCTGTGGCTCAGAGAGCGGGCTGCACAAAATAAACTAGGAAAGCCACACCAGGGAACAACGAGGGAAAAGGAGCTGTGGAAGCCCAGGGCAGAGGGTCAATTTATCATCACTGCACTAGGGGGAGAAGTCAGCCTGGGCTTCTGGGATGTGGGATTCGTGGTCGGGAGTCCTCAGAATTGTGCAGAGAGCCATACAAGGAATCGGGACCTCTTCTCTGAGAAGGGGTCAGCCCCCGATGTGACCCCAGACCTGCTGGGAGAGAGGTTCTCTCTCACCCCTCCTTTCTCCCCAGGACCCCCTAAGGGTTTGCCTAGGAAGGAAGCAGTCACAGAGCACTGTGTTCAGAAAGGATTCACAAGTGAAAACAAAAGCAGAGAGCCTCAGCTCCCCGCAGCCTGTGTGCCCGGCTCAATGGGCTATGACCCGCCTGGAGAGCTCTCAGCCCGCCAGCACCACCAGCCAGCAGCCCACAGAAGCCAGCTCATTTCCATTTCCAGGCGGGGCCACTGGATGGAGGGACCTTTTCAGGTCCAAGGGAACAGGTTTCATTTACTGTTGCTCGACTAATTAGTGTTCGGATTTCGGAGAAGGAAAACAAACGCCATCTTTCACAAACCGATAAATTAGAGATGGCTATTTATAGAATCAAGGACTCATTCCAGACAACTCTCCCAGCATCTAGAAGTGACTACAGATTATTCATGGGGAGGCTAACCAGGGACACAGACAAGCAAAGCTAAGGAGTACAAAACTTGCAGGGGCAAAGAGAGCAGGCAGGATGCCCTCGCGACTCTGTCATCCAAGGGGCCAAAACAATGCTTTCCTTCACTTGTTTGGATAGAGACAGGGTGGAAAGGGGCTCTCAGCTGAGATCCTAACCAAGTCCTCACATGCCATCATTTCCAACCTCAACAGGGTCTCTTCAGACACAGCCCTGGGCTCATTTCTTGTATTTCCAGGGGCTCCAAAGAACACATTGTGAAAAAAATGCGGGACAAAGAGACACTAAAAAACAAATTGCATTTTATAATATATGTAAATTTCTCTACTGCAAGAGGATTACAAATTATGAGGCAGTAAGAAACAAAATCTTCCCTATCAAATGTAAAACAGCAGCTCATTTAAAAAGAAAATGTAGGTGTCAACGTTAGTGTAGGGAGATTTAACATATAAATCTGATTTGGGGATTTTTTGGTTTTATTTTGTTTTGGAAAAAATAAGGCTTTTCAATGAAACTGGGCCCACCTACTTCCACATTAGCCACTGGCTGAGTCTCTTCAGAAAGGGCAGGTGAGACCTGCCATCTCTCCCCTCTCCCCCATTCATACTCATGCTGTTCCTCTGAATTACCAGCCTGGGTTCTTTTGCAATTTCCGTTTTGAGCAAACTATCTCTGAGAATTAATATTTGCTTGGAAAAATGTGTGTGTGTCTGAATCAATATTTACTGTTTGGTCAGTTGGGAAAATAAAGTGGTATATATACATATATAATTCACACTGCTGGAGAGATCTCACGGGAGGTCGTTCTTGAGAGCTCACACCAACCAGGACTGTTCTGTAGGAACTGGAATGGCAACCCTTGCTCCTACCTCATACGCGTGTGTTCCCACACCCGGGTACACATGCACACAAACCACCTTTATCACCACCCCAGGACCACTACCACCACCATGATCACGACCACCATCATGATCACTACTGCCATCACCACCATGATCACTACCACCATCATGATCACCACCATCATCACAATCACCACTACCACTATCATGATCACCACCACTACCACCATCATGATCACCACCACTACCACCATCATGATCACCACCGTCGCCGCCATCAGGAGCAACACCACCCTCACCACTGATCCAGCACAACCACCCCCAGCACTACTATTACCACCACCATCACCTTCACCACCACCCCAGGATCACCACCCCCAGCACCATCACTACCACCATCTCACCACCAACACTATCATCCTGACCATCATCTTCACCAACACCATCCCCACCATCGCCAGCACCACTACAGCCACCACCATCATCTTCACTACTACTCCAGGACCACTACCACTGCCATGACCACCACCACCATCATGATCACCACCACCATCAACGCCAGCATCACGATCACCACCACCACCACCATTACCACCAATACTCCTTATTTAACTGGAGTTGTAGCGCCAAAGGCTGCCCCTGGCTGGCCTGCTTAAGCCCTCTTGGGACATTATTTGAAATGTAAGAATGACACTGATTTAGAAAAATCTAAAGGGAGGGGTTTGTTCCTCAGCCAAGCTACAGGATTCCTGGGAAAGATGGGCTGGAAACGCTCATTGCACAGAGTGGAGGAAGCAGGCCCTCAGAAAAGTAGGCACTTGAGGAGAGAGAAGCAGTTAGAAACCAGTGCATGCCGTGAGGGAGCCTTCTGTGAAGAATTTTACCTCAGGGATACATCTCACTTGCAGTTATGGATGTGGAACATGGAAATAACCAGATTTAGGTGGAGGATTGTTCCTGCTGTACTATATTTGTAGTTGCCCCTTCCCTCAGTAAATAAAGTTGGATGTGTTTCCATAGCCTTGTGAGGGGGCAGTATGAGGAGAAAGGGGCAGGAGTGGGCCTGTGAAAGAAGTCTGCCTGCTGCAGACTTCTGGGGTCCTGGGGCTCAGGACTTCAACATATGACTTTTGACATAGGCGATTCAGCCTTAACACCTGGTCTGTTCTTCTGCTGGTGTCCAAGCTGGTGCACAGTGTGGCCACGGCATCCTCTCAGGGAGACTTGGTCCTGGAGCTTGGGCGAAGCCCCTAGCCAGCAGGGCGAACCCCTGTCCACAGCTGGGCAGGTGGTAGAGGGCAGAGTAGTGAGCACAGAGGAGCAGCTAAGGGAGTGGTAAATGGAAAACCAAAGAGTCTAAGAGAAAACCTCCTCTTCTCATACACATATATGCTGATGCTTAAGGGTGGGCCGACCTGATGTCTTGGTAAATGTTCTGTGAACCAAGAGTGGGAAAAGATGATTCCATCAGCCACAATTCAATGTGCTGATGGATGTGTAGGGCCGTATTGTCCTAGGAGGGGAAGATAACCTATCTTGGACACTACTATGAAGGAACTGTGGGACCTTGGCTCTCTCTTGTCTTTCCTAAGTCTTAGCTTCTACCTCTGTATATGCAGGAGACGTGTCTGGAGGATATGAATAAAAAACAGCCCCTTGATAACAAGACGGCAGCTAACTTCAGTAGCTCATGAATAAACAGTAGGTTAGACTCTAATGACCTCATTGTGAAAGGCGAAGAAAAAAAATGTTCAGTGGGCAAAACACACTCACTCTAGCAACAGAAGCTTGGAGTCTTGCCCGACGCCAGGCCCCGAATCAGCACGTAATAAAGCTTTTAAGATAGAAAGGAAAAACTGAATTTCCATTAACTCTGTCAAAGTCAGCTCAGCATAGGAAGAAGCAGAAGTGAGGACTGGCTCTCCATCCCAGGCAGTGTCTGCCACAAGTGCTGTTTTTGTGCATGGAGAGACCATCTTTTCTCAAGGCCTGCTGGTACTTTCTACAAAGTTTTTTTAAAGGGTCAGAAAGAAGAACCTAATGAGAGAAACTTCCATTTCTATAATAGTTAAATCATCAAAGTACAGACTGTTTAATGGGTTGAAATAGGTTTGTAATTCTTCATCACCAGAAATTATCATCATTTCAAGAGCAGAGGCTTACCAAAGGAAGAAACCACTAAGGCTTTGCATGCGCCGAAGAAATCAATTTGCATCCTAAGGCAAGAGGAACTGTTACAAAAACTTACCCAAGAACAGTATTTTTTTTTTCTCAGAAAATAGGACTTATAAAAAGGGATGAGAATTTCAAACAGGGAGAAAAAATAGTTGTATGAGATGTACCTTACAGAGGACAATGGATGATATGCTAAAGGGACAGAGAGTAAATAATTTACATTCTTAGAGCTCTAGTGTATCTCTCTGTAATGTGTTTTGTTATTTATACCAACTGCACTCTAAAATCTCGCCACGTTCTCCGGGCTACTTCAAGTTATACACACACACACACACACACACAAACATAATTTCCCATCCCCTGTCTTTATGCTGGTTACTTGGCCCTGTCATCTTTTTTTGATTTGCAAATAAAATCACGCTCTCTGTTCTCTTTGGAAGACTTTTATCAAAGCCATCCAGCCCTGAACAGAGAAACATTTCAAGATCAAAAGGGAGGCAAATAATACTCTTTCAGCATGCTAGATAAAGATTCACACATAATTAAGCCGGAACTATAGGATTATTTAAGTGGCTATATCTTTTAAGAATAATTGAACTGCTATAAGCTATTCAAAATACTGGGGCTAGGACTGAAAAAGAAAGGGAATTGACAAGGTGTTTGTTGAGGACAAGGGGAGAAGGGTGGGGATGGGAAAGAGGGAGGGACAGATAACGGTTTAGCAGTGTCTGTGTGTGCCTGGCCCTCTGTGTGGTTCATCGATGAGGTAGGGATCATTACCCTTGCTTTAAAGATAAGGAAATGGGGGATCAAATTTAAGCTGGCAAGGCGGACGGAAAGAGGCAGTGTATTCCAAGCCTATGCATTTCATGGTGTCCTAAACCGCCGTCCATCACCTCATCGAGGGTAGAACAGGGTCTCTTAGAGTAGTTACTCATCCACAGGACACTTTTTGACCGCCCCCCAAACCAGGTACTAGAACAGACGCTCTGAAGACAGAAGTAAGACCAATAACTGACAACAGCTGCCTCCGTTCAGGGAACCCTCACTGTCCGACAGTCAGCGTTCTGAGCGCTTTTCACCTGTCATCCTATAACTCTTCACACCAAGTCTGTGTTAGGGACTGTTATCCCCACCTTGCAGATGTTGGAAAGGGCTCAGTGATCCCTGTACGTACTGCCTGCAATGATTCCTGTTTTGCAGCTGTCTTCTTTGATAGTGAGGGGGGCTAACATCCTAACTGCTAAGCTAAAACATTTATGCACTATTTTGTTTATGCATTCATTATCAACATCCTGCATCTATTCCTCAAATTAGCCTTCTACCTCTGCTACAAACATAAAAGGCCATCGAAGAATGTATATGACTTTGAGTAATTAAGCTAAAAAATCCCCTATTTTTGCATTTTATAGTAGGGAAAGACCACTCCAATTTTTACACCTAACAGACTTGATTCAAATTAGGCAAGACTGAACACTTAAAATTCACTGAAGAAGAGTAAGTTGTACTTGTGATTTTTTCTACAGTTGTTTACTGCTCTTCTTTCTTTAGCAAATCCCTCGGATTCTGATAGTGACCACCATCCTCTTATCATCAGAGATGGAAGGTGAATGCTTACAGACTCAAAAACCCTTACAGCCCATACATGGTCAGGCTAAATATCTTAATTCAGTGTACAGGCAGAGTATTAGCGGTATACAATTAAAGTGCTTTCTATCATGGGGATAGCAAACTAGAAACAAATCATTAATGACCTTCTGGTTACACATTCAGAAGTGTCCCCACCAGGTCAGCTCTAAACAGGTCCTTTCAAGAAGAGTCAATTTTGTTTTATTGGGAAGGAGAGATATGAAATAGAACCAGAAGGTTAATATGAGTTTAAGAGGAGCATAGGGTTATCTTGGCAATTAAAGGCTCTCCAGGAGGTTAATTACCCACACCCAGCACTTAAAACTCACACAATGTATCAGCAGTTACAAAAATCTGGACAGCAGAGAACTCTATTCTGCACTCTGAATGATATTATTTTAACTCAGTTTTTGGAGGACTGAGTTAAAGCAATACCCTTTCCATGATCTATCCAGAAAAAAAGAAAGGAATGTCACTGAAACCATCACAGCAAAGTTATGCAGGAAAAAAGTAGTGTGACAAAGAACTGCACAATTTAGAAAGTGAGAGCAAGAGCGTGTATGTGTGTGAGAGAGAAAAGGGGATGGAGGGACTCATCAAGAGAGGGAGACCAGGATTAGCTGAAAACCTCAGCCACAGAGGTGACTAAAAGAAAGAGCACAAACGATGGGGGGGCTCCTAGAAGATGAGCAGAATGATGGTGGGTGCTTGGGGTGAGTCCGATTAGTTCGGCTGACCCCCAGTGTTTCAGATCTCTACACTGAGAATTCAGAAAAGCCAGTGTGCTGCCTGTTATCCAGAATCATGATGGGGTTTGTATCAGCAGACCCTTCCCTTTGACCCATTGCTTTCACCCTGGTTGAAATCACTTTCTACGCCCAAGATGGAACCATGTCGTCCAAGGTACAGTTTGCCACATTGGCAAACTGAAACCTTGGTAACTTTGGTGCCCTTGTAAATGCTCAGCTTGACCAGAACCAAAGGATATCCAGTCAGTCAACCCCCGAATGCCAAGCCAATGCTGGGCTTTATCCTGCTTCTTTGTTCTTTCTCACCCCAAACAAGGTTGGCTGTGTGGCCCCAGCCAGGGAGATATTTTTAAATTGCTCTCTCCTTTGTTCTTTTCACCCTGTGAAAGCTTCCTGCCTTCCACCCCATTTTCAGCTACTGAGTGGAGACACCTGCTTCGCAAAGTGTCAAAGTTTGTTTCTAGAACCTTAACTGCCTTCTCTAGTTATTAATAGCCTTCATCTGAACCCATCACCATGACTCACGTGGATCCCTCTAGAAGCCCCCCAGAATCTCCCCAGCTACCTGTGCCCGGCCCATTTCTGCTCAGCTGAGTAGCTTACACTGGGGCAAGCATATCACATCACTCAGGCTTGCTGGCTTTCCACTGCACTCAGGAAAAAAATGTGTCATCCTTACAATGGCCCTGTTTGGCTTCTGCAACTTCATTTCCTCCCACCTGTACCCACTTCCACCTTTAAACCCTTAGGTCACACTGGCCTGGGTGATCACACTGGCCTTACAGAATCTTGTCTTCATGTCACCAAATGTCACCTACTCAAAGAGGCGCTCCTGACTGGTCTATCTGGATGCTGCCTAAAGCCCCCAGTTTTAGGCGCCATCGTGGAGACTTCTTTGAGTGGCCTCAGAGAGCTTGTTTCGGAACTTATAGCCTTTATTTATTTATTTCATGCCCCCTGCCCCTTCCTGTTTACTCTGTATCCCCAGCATGTAGGGCAGACCCTGGGACCCAGGCCAAGTGTAGTGGCTTCTGTCTGAGGCTCCTATTGGCACGTCAGCTGTGTTGGAGCTACTCTCTGTCCTCGAGCGTGCAGATGGCTATTTGGGAGGCTTAGGTATCACGACATGATATGCTGATAATTAAAACCACAACAGGTACAGCGACACTTTACTGAGCACCTACTTAGTGCCAGATCCCAGACAGGATGTTAGACACATATTTCCTCCAACAACTCTAGGAAATGGTTAGCGGCTATACGGCACGACTTCCCTAGGCAGATTAATATCTGGTCCTGGGAAATGATGTGCCAGATACATTGGTGTTACTCTCAAGGATGGAAATGTTTGGACAGTATTTATGTAAGTCTGTAAAGGATGCAAAAACAGTTAAAGATTCTTCTGGGAAGTAAATTCAAATGCCTGGAAAACACTCTTCCCTAGAGTCACACTCTGCACCAACCCGCCCTCGAAGGCAACATCCTTTGCAGGCACAAGGCAGTAAGCGATCTCGGGCAGATTCCCCAGCTAATGAGATGCTCCCCTTTTCCCCCACAGGCAGGTAATGGGTTCAACTATCTGAGCACACCACCTCCCCAGGAGTCCTGGCCTCTGTTTTGAAGAGAAGGAGCACATAAATATAATATAAGGTGTTACTATTCTGGCAAATGTACTCTAATTCTGGACCAGATGTGAAGTGCAGCCCAGTGGAATGATTTCGAAAAAAGAATTATAATAATTATTTTTTGGCAGCCTGGAGTCTTTCATCTTTATGAGATGATAGCAATGTTTTAAAAGGATTATCACAGTGCTGCATGGTAATAATAATAATCCTTTATTATGTACAATGCTTTAAGAGTTTTAAAAGTACTTTGATATAAAATATAAGGCTTGGTCCTAATGGCAGTCCTTAGAGGTATATGGAGTGCTGATTATCTGCCACATTTCACAGTAGGGGAAACTGAGGTCCAGGGCAATTAAACAGCTTTTAGTCATGTAAGTGAATCATGGCCGGGTGGCTCCCAGATCTTTAGGCACCACTTCCTGGTCCAGGGCTTGTTAAAGAAATCATTGCTGGTGAACTGATTTAAAGGAAAACTCCAGGAGAGTTCTGAAGTGTGTGTGTGTGTGTGTGTGTGTGTGTGTGTGTGTGTGTGTGTAGGACCTGAGGATTCCAGTAAGTGACTCTTAGGGACTAATAGACCATTTTGGAAGCATGGATGTGTGATAAAACCTTAATAAAGCCCTAACTTCCAAGCATTGTCATCTGTTCCATCTCAGACTGTCACACTGAAATCCCAGTGCCATACATACTGCCCAGACTCCAAACCTCCCAATAAAGATACTTGATATGTATAGAAAGAATGTTCCACGAAGCTCTTTCATTTCTATTTTCTCATTTCTTGCCTTATGGTGTTTTTTTTCCCTCCAGAAATAACACTCTTACAGTTTATATTGCTGCTGTTTCTGTCTTAATGAATTATAGGAGTACATTTTATGGTTTCAGAAGCAGTCGTCTTGGGCAGTGAATCAACTAGCAGGCTTCTCTTCCTCAATCCTCTCCCCAGAAAAGAAATGAGAAGCAAAGCAACGCACATCTTCACAAATGATGTACTTTGCTCTGATCACAGCCCTTTGGTTCTTTCTCCCTTCACATCCCAGGCCCTGGAGGCTCCCAGGGTTCTGCTTCTGAACCCTTTTTTCTGATGATTGACAAAGGGGCTATGCACCTGCTAGTTTTCAGAGGAAGGCAAAGGCTGCTCGCTCTGCCACCCCCACTTGGCACATAGGACTGTGTTCAGAGGAATGTACCAGAAATTTCCACCTTCAGAACCAATCAGTCCAAGAGAGATATCTTCATTTTGGAATCCACAGTTCAAATACATTAAAGTTCTAGTTCACATTGAAGGTTAAAAAAGTTTAGTGAAAGTCGGTTTTAATGAATGCTAGTTCCCTCTACGCACTTACCTCCAGAAAATGTTCTGCCTGCTGTTCTCGATCCAATTTCCTTGAAGTTGTTGTAATCAGACCTGCGTAGAAATGAGAAGATTTGACTTTTAAATATCTGGGGCAAGTAGCTGACTGAGCATTGGAAAGCAAATACAGTTAAAGGAAAAGTAAAAATGATGGGGGAACAGTAACTCTTCAATCCCCAGTGACCATCAAGATGATCTCTGAATTATTCTTACAACGAAATAAAATTTATAAGGAAAACCTGAAAAATTCATTCTGGTTCTGCTCACCTCAGTTAGGTACTGTAATCACTCTGGGGATGTAGAAACTCATTGACGAACCATTATTTTCCTGAAAATGAGGAATTTCAATGATTCATTTGCATATGACTAAAATTCTACAGTAAGAACCTCATTAAAGATTTCAGAGTTCTTGAACACTCTTGAATAGGTTGTTGATGCTGATCAGAATCAGGCTATGAAACAGCACTTTATTTAACTTTCTAATGCTGATATAATTTTTTGTTACCCTTGACAAAGAAGGTTACTTCGTTAATAGCTACTTGTACACATAATTATTTCAAATTTAATAACTTATATACCAAAGACCTCGCACTGTAATTTTTACCATTTTGTTTTGTGGGTTGAAATCTTTACACAGAATCAGTTCCACAGGGGAAATATCTTTGTATCTTTCCTTCAAATGGTCTTTCCCTTAAATGAATCACCCCTTCGAGCACAAAGACAAAGAAAAGGCAATGAGAAGCCACAACTTTCAAGGCTGCCCAGTTTATTGCACCAATTTGTCTTTTGCAGGTTTTATTATTATTATTGTCAAATGGCAATTAGGAGGTCAAATTTATATTCCATTTCTTTTTTTTTTTTTTTTTTTTTAAAGATTTTATTTATTTGACAGAGAAACACAGCGAGAGAGGGAACACAAGCAGAGGGAATGGAAGCAGGAGAAGCAGGCTTCCTGCCGAGCAGGGAGCCCGATGCGGGGCTCGATCCCAGGACCCTGGGATCATGACCTGGGCCGAAGGCAGATGCCTAACGACTGAGCCACCCAGGCGCCCCTATATTCCATTTCTTGATGCTACACCGTCCCCGAAGACAAGATACTATGGATTGGGCTGATTTTGTGACCTGTGCTGATGGACACAAAAGAGCAAAAAAAATCACATGTCAAGCTCGCTCCCCACACTAGTGAGGTACGGGAAGTATGGAAAAGGCATTTTACCAAGATCTGCTGAGGCACTCATAACCTCCAGCTTTTGTTTTACGTATACGTGGTGGGTGGGAACATGTGGATTTTAGAGAAAGCCAAGAAGAGGCCCCAGGAGGTGAAATGGCTTTCAAAATAAAACCTCACGGGGGGTAGCATGTCTCTTTACAAAACGGCCCCACTCCCCTTCACTCTCCTCTGTCCACACTCCCCATGGGAGGGACAGCTGTGTTCCCACTGTGCAAATGATCTGTCTTCCCATGAATTCTTTCTGGAACATTCCCCCCTCCCCCGCCCTCCCCCTGCCCCCCACTGCTTCACCTATAGATGGTTCAAATTTAGCTCAGATGTTAGAGAGGTGACCTGCCTTCCAGGGTTGGGTGCCCATCTGGTGTGTCCCAACACAACCGGTATACCCCTCAATCACCATTCTTTGCTCTGTGCTAGAGCCCATTGTTCACATGTGTGTATTTCCCCACTGGACAAGTTGATAAGAGTTCCTTCATGGGAAGGGTCTGCCTTTTCATTTCGAAGCCCCGCTTGCCCCCTAGCCACTGGCCTATAACAAAGAATGGGAACTTTGCTCAGTGGAAAAAAGTTGCTATAGAGGAGATTATTCATATTCTAATCTTCAGTTTTTTTTTTTTTTT
>CM053613.1:58303556-58375036 GCA_028646535.1 Procyon lotor | reverse complement strand
TTCCTTCCTTCCTTCCTTCCTTCCTTCCTTTCCCTTCCTTCCTTCCTTCCTTCCTTCCTTCCTTCCTTCCTTCCTTCCTTCCTTCCTTCCTTCCTTCCTTCCCTCCCTTCCTCGAAAGCTACTTATTTGCACAATGTTTATGTGGGACTGAGAGAGCAGTGTGGTAACCCTGTCATCTCCATCCCAGGATGTGTTTTTCACATACTTAACAGCCAACCAAGAAAGAGACAGCCTTCCTGAAAAGTCTAAAACATACATAAAGGGGGACTTGGAGCATGACAAAGCCAAGCAGACTCTGTTCCTGGAAGAAAGGCAGGAAAATCTCTGTAGGTTTTAGTTCTCTGTGTTTCCATTATCTTTATATTCACAAATAGATGGTAAAAGGCAGGTTAAAAAAAATCTAAGTCAAAATGAAAATCGGTGGGAAATCGGATGAGGTGGGGTGGAGGAGAGGAAATGCTATCCGTGGGGACAAGGTTTCTTCTGGGGTGATGAAAATGCTCTGAAATTACAGACAGCAGTGATGGCTACACGGTCCCACACGCATTCTGAAAACCACTGAATTGGATGGGTGAATGTCATTGCATGTAAATTACATGTCCATAAAGCTGTTTAAAAATCAGGAAGCGATCATAAACTCTGCCTTTTAGATTTCTAACAAGCCCCTTATGTTTGGAGAAGACAGACATTTAAAAATAAATGAATGAATGGACGGCTACGTTAGTGTAGGAATCAGGCATGAAGAGGGGTTGGGATGAATGGCATAATCAAATCAGGTGTGTCCATGGGGAGTCAGGGACATAAAAATAATGAACAGAACGTTTTGGAGTGAAAGCCACAACTGGTAGTTATTTGTACTAGGAAATAACCCTTGTTATCAAGATGGGACCAGGTACACCAAGAAGGGGCAAGAGCTCTCTTCTCTTAAATAGACACACTTGGATGAGCTCTGTAGTTTTTAATCAGAAAGGGATGCAGTGATCCATCCTCAAGGTCCAGAGGAATTTGTCAAAATAGCCAATGCTATGTCTTCATTTTTAACAATTCTGTGGTTGCTGAATGTAGCTGGGCCCGAGAAGAGAGGAGAGAATAAAACAGAGCGCCCTCTCTCTCTTCAGCTTTTCTGATGCGTCACCGTGGAAGGCAACCCCATTGTGTAATCTAGGCAGGGGAGAGGCGTGGACATCACACATGTAACTGAAGACCCATTGGGCACAGTAAATTGGGGACTGACTTGATGAAATTGAATTTCAAAGATAAATCATAGGCAAGCTTTTGAATGTGGTTCGGAGATATAAACAAACACATCATTTGATATAATTACATATGCAAACCTCCAATTTAGGAGGGGAATTTCGCGAGTCCTAAGTGAACGATGCTCACTAAAGAGAGGGGGAGAGCATATGGCTGGAACCATGCAATTACTTTAAAAATGACTAGTTTTGATTTTTTGTTGTGGAGACCGGGGACTCTCACAATCTCTTGGAGAACCAGCCCAAGCACGAAAATGTCGCTGCCTGTTCAAAAGAGAACAGAGAGTGTTCTAAGTAGTTATGGTCAGAGAAGCCATACTTGTGGGATGACATCTTTCCCCAGCTTTTTCTCCCTGTGGGTGTCCCGGGTGGCAGCTGTGTAATCTAAGTGTCATGACATTCACATTTTGTTTAAGTGCTGCTTGAAGCAATGCAGGTCTTAGCTGCTTCAGCATAATTTTCCAGGACTGTTGGAAGCTGAGTTTAATATCAAGAAAATACAACTAGAATTATCAGCCCTGTGAGCTACAGTTAGTCTGTCTTTCTTACCTCCATTTCCTTTACTCTCTACTTCCCCTTGCCTACCTTCAGCTATCTGGTAAACCCCTCACCATCCTTCCAAATAGTTCACATACTGCCTCTCCATGAAGCTTTCTCTGACTTTCCATCTAGCGTGTTTCAGGTAACCCATCTGTGGTCAGGATCCCCTTCTAGACCACAGTTTCAAGAAGGCAGAGATTTGGGGGGCATTTACCAGTTGACCTGGGGAACCTAGAGAAGTAGTTAAACATACAAATACTATTATCACAGCACCCAATATGTGGCTCTGTTGGTTAATGAACTATTCCTAATATGATACAAGTAAAAGAATGAAAAAATAGATCTTATTCACCTCATGTTCTTGGTACTTAACATAGAAGCTAGCACCTTGTAAGCAAAACTTGTTTGAAAGAACCTTCTGGAATGCCCAATGCTGTTTTATACAGAGTGGCCGTAATGGTCCCAAACCATGGGAGCTGAAGTGACCTGAATGTATTTCATTCTTTGAATAATTTTGAGGTCTTCCCAATGTTTGGGATTCTCTTTCATGCTGAATGTTGGAGGTGTTTAGAACAACTTCTGACAGCCTTCTCTTTTTTTCTTTTTTGTTGCAGATGACAGTTTTTTAATCTTTAATGTTACGCACAAAGGCTTTGTGGCTATTTCCATGGTCTTCCACATCCTGGATTCTATCTAATTTATGCAGAAAGGTGGGCAGATGATAATGTCATAGTATCCCACATTTGCTGAGTACTACATGCCAGCCACTGTACCAAAGAGCTCACATACATGCTCTCATTGAATCTCACAGTGATGAGAGACAAGAACTATTCTGACTCCATTTACAGGAAGAAACTGACTTACATAAGTTGCCCAAAGTCACCAACGATTAAGCCATCATTCATACCAGGGACGCTAATTCTGAAGCCTCTTCACTGTTTCCCTAGCAGATGAGTATGTGCAGTGGTGGTAAAGCCTCTGCCTGGGAGCCAGGAGACCTGGGTCCCAGTCTCAGCCCTGTCAGTTACTGGGTGGAGGTTCCTGGCAATGCCATGATTTCTCTAGGCCCCTGTTTCCTTACCTGGGAAAGTGCTAAGTCTCTTTTCAGTGTAAGGGGACTACAATAACACAAAAACATTAAAAGGAGATCATTCTCTGATACAGAGTGGCCATAATGGTCTCCTTTTGACCCCGCTTTCTTCTTGGTGGACCTGAGCCAGCTGAGTAGGACGTGGGTGAGTCACATTCCTGGCAGAAACAAGAGGGGCTGCGTTCTGGTTTTTATTTATCCATAAAATCTTTATACATTTTGAATATTATCCCCTTATTGGATATATTATTTGCAAATATCTTCTCTCATTCAGTAGACTGCCTTTTTGTTTTGTGGACAGTTTTCGTTTGTTGCACAAAATCAACACTTAAGCACACACGTGTCTCTCAAAAGGAGGAAAATGAAAACATCAGTTAACTATGAGTGTGTGTTTATAAGTGAAAAAACAAAACAAAACAAAACCACAAACCCTTAGTTATTCTCATGCTTATTGTCTCTTCCATAAGATCCCAACTTCTAGAACTTCCGTTTTCACCTTTCAGTTCAGCCCATCAGGAAGCCTTGAAATGTCGCCTGCATATTTACATGTGGATGTAAGGCTGTGCACTGAATTTGGAGAATGAAATAAACACACAATAAGTGCAAATGCAAATTCAATGCAAAGATTTTTATAGGAAAAATTAAAGTTGGAGTGAAGACATTTATTAATTTTGTTTTAAAGAAACAACCAGATAATATGTGTTCTTAGACTAAACAATATTTCTTTTTTATTTTATTTTATTTATTTTATTTATTTATTTGACTGAGGGAGACAAAGTGAGAGAAAGAACAGAAACAGGGGCTGTGGGAGAGGGAGAAGCAGGCTTTCTGTCGAGCAGGGAACCCAATGCAAGGTTCGGTCCCAGGACCCTGGGATCATAACCTAACCAGAAGGCAGACGCTTAACGACTGAGCCACTCAGGCACCCCTCCTTTTTTATTTTTTTAAAGATTTATTTATTTATTTGAGAGAGAGAGAGTGGGAGACAATGTGGTGGGGAGGAGTAGAGGGAGAGGGAGAGAGAGAAGCTCAAGCCAACTCCCTGCTGAGCAGTGGGGGGCGGGGAGTGGAGGGTGGGGCTCAATCTCATGACTCTGAGATCATGACTTGAGCCAAAATCAAGAGCCGGTCACTTGACCGACTGAGTCACTCAGGTGCCCTTAAACAATATTTGTTTAAAAAGAAAAGAACCACCAGAAATAAAAAATATATCAAAGCTAATGCATCGGTTATGATGGGGTTAAAAAAAGGGTCTGGAAACTGGCTCCAGCACACAAGCTTCTTACGTAAGAGCTGTTTCGTGAGGTGTAAAGATTTGGAGTTAGCCTGACTGAGTACACCGCGCTACTAGTAAATTTTCTTAAGAAAATCTGACAGGGAAATCACGGATGGACTTTCACTCTGTAACTCGAGCTTTGCTTTATAAATAGTGACTTCAAAGATGCCTGTAGAAACTTTAAAACTGTGTAAGTGAGGATGTGTCCTGAACCAAGTATGGAGACCCTGTGGGTCACACGTGGTTCAGAGCTGGTGGCCTCCTGTAACAGAGAAGTTTCATTTTCTTTCTTTGTAAGCCAATGGATGGCATTTCTCAAGTCTGCCCGGGCAGCAGGGAAATCACAGGCAGGATTCTTCTGCCAGAAACGCTTTCTTCTTTGGATACAAGATGCTGAGGCTGCCACAGGTAGCAAAGGGAGGAAAGCCAGCTTGTGTAGGAAGAGTGTTGAGTCTGGCACGCACCCTTGTACCCTCACTTCAGGCCCAGTTGGTGGATGGAGTTGCCCACAGCCCAGAGGGAGAGTTCTGAGGTTCAGACTAGCCCTGCTCCTTTGCTGTACCACTCATTACGGACAAGAGTGATTAGGGGATTGGGGTCAAGGTAACTTGTCCTCCGGGTGAAGGATAAGACAGTGGCCAACAAGGGTGGAACAATGAGGAAGATGTTGTATGGTGCAGAATATTCCAAAGACCTCTTCTCTGAATACTTCTCTCCCGTATCATGTGTTCCTGCCACACACCCCCACATATGCATTCATGCATGCACACGCATGCACACACACACACACACACACACACACACACACGACTAAAGACGCTGTGTATGAGTCTACTTTTGCCAGAGTACCTGGATACTAACCAGTTCCATCTGTTCTTCCCTTAGTTTCTCTCCTCATCACCAATCCTCATGGCTCTCCTTCCTAAACTCACACAGCCCTCTGGCTCTGCCTTCTGGTTTGGCCTAGATGAAGAAGGATTTATGCACCTGAAGAAGTCTCTGGGGGATTTAGCTAAACCTTGAACGCCATATTGGATTTCTTCAGAGAAATTAAGCTACAGATGGTGAACCAATATTAAGGATGTTGTATGAAATGATGCCATCTTTAGGTGCCATTAACATAGCACTGACGTGTGTGCTCAGATGTGCAATATTGTGCACATCTCCCCCTTTCTCTTTCTGCCAAGGTTTTCCTTTGCCTAATTCTGAATATTCGATGAGCAAGATAGGGAAGAAGTAGTGGCTAGAAATCTAAATGACACTCTGTGGATGGGTCTCTGAGATGACCTAGTCTGGGAGGCACCACAGGGTACTGGTTAGCAGCGCCCTAACCAGCACGCAGGCTTTGGCCTTAGACTGGCCTTGCTTCTTGGTTCCACCCCCCAGTCAACTGCATGGTCTTCAGCAAGTTACTTAGCTTTTCTAAACAGCAGCTTCCTTAGCAGTAAAATGAGGCTTCTTAAATTAAATAATTGATTTAAAACGTATAGTTTGGTTCCTGGCACATATTAGATGCTCGAGTAATGTAATTCTCATTATGAGCTCCCCAAATAATGCTTGTTGTATCCTGTGCATGCAGGGTGTAATTGTGCTTCTCTCCCATCTTGAGATGTCCCCCCAAAATGTGTCTGAACATCTGGGCCACAAAAATCATAAAATGTCTATTACTCACAATGTCACCAGACAGATAAGGAAACTGATGCATATAGTTTAAGTAACTTGTTCAAAGACTTATCAGAAGTCCTTCATCCAGGCATTGTTAAATTTTATCGAGAAGGTAGTATATATATTTGCTGCTCAAAGTGTGGCATGGCCAGCAGCATCAGCATCACCTAGGAGCTCGTTGGATGTGCAAACCTGCAGGCTCCTCTCACATGTATGTGATCTGTATGTGCACGACATTTTGAGAAGCCTGGTTCAAGACCATGACTGTTTTTCACACTTGGTGGTACTTTGGAATCCCATGGGGAGCATTAACATACACGGATGCCAGCGTCCCACGTTCAGAAGTTCTGAATTATTTGGGATGGGCAGAGGTCAGAGCATAGAGATTTTTAAAAAGCTCCAGGTGATTCCAAAATTCAGCCAAGGGTGAGAATCACTTTATAGACAGTTGTTCTTGCTGTGTGATGTGGCTAAGGTAATTTTTTTTTTTTGGCTTATTCAAATGGTCTAGTTCTCTCACAATGAAAAACACTCCATTTTTAAAATACAGAAGAATTTGAAGGCCAATAAATTGGGGCCCCTGATGCAGAGTCTCCTGTATGTTCTCAACTGAATTCTACAAAGTTCTTTTTTTAAAAAAAAAAACAACAACTATTTCATTTATTTATTTGGGGGGAGAGAAAGTGAGAGATAGAGATAGAGATAGAGATAGAGAGAGCATGAGTAGGGAGCGGGGGTGAGGGAGAGGGAGAAGCAGATTCTCTGCTGAGGAGCCTGATGCGGGGCTCGATCCCAGAACCCTGAGATCATGACCTGAGCCAAAGGCAGACACTTAACTGACTGAGCCACCCAGGTGCCCCTGAATGCTACCAAGTTCTATTCTGAATCCACCCAGCAAAGGACTAAACCCCATGGTTGCCAGGTTTATTCTGACTTTAGATCAGACACATGTCTTGTCTCAACCCCTAATACAATGGTTTATCTCAGCTACAATTTGACTTCGTTCTGGCGACTTTCTTGTACTATGTTATGCCTCTCTTGGCTCCATCTGACCCTCAAGTAGCAGAGGTAAACAACCCCTCTGTGGCGACGCTATCTCTTCACCACAAAAGCGTATTTGGACACAAGGCACATCGGGAAGAGACAAGAGGATACAACAGTAAGCCTTTATGTTGGTTCCTCATGGTACCCAGTGAGGGAGACACACACATATGCAAACAGTGATGATACATGCTGATCTGTTATATACCCTGGGCAAGTCCAGGTGCCCCGAGGAAGGAAAGATGAACGCTGAATCATGTGACTGGAAAATTTAAGGGAATAAATTGAACACTGAATTTGCACTGGACCCTAAATGGTGAACAAGATTCCAACAGATGGAGAAGATGGAAAAAGTTGAAGTAGCAAATATGTAGCTAGGACTGAGACAGATTAATGAGAAAAGTGAGTCTGGTTTACAATCCTGGCTCTCTGATGTCTTAGCTGTGTGACCAAGGACAAGTTACACAACTTCTCTGCTATAAGTCTTGTAGTCTCTGAAATGGGGATAGATCTAACTCTCTTACAGGCTCTGGATAGCAAACAGTATAGATGAAGAGCTTGGCATAGGACCTTGCACTTAGCTGAGCTGTTTAAAAAAAGAAGTACCATCTATAAAAAGCAGTGCATTATCTTTTATTTTTATTGAAAGTCTTAACAGCACTGGGATGCTATTTATAATTACATTCAACAGGGACACCTTGGGGCGCCTGGGTGGTGGCTCAGGCCCAAAAGCATCTGCCTTTGGATTGGGGTGTGATTCCGGGGTCCTGGGATCGAGCCCGCATTGGGCTGCCTGCTCTGCGAGGGGCCTGCTTCTCCCTCTTCCTCTGCCCCTGCTTGTGTTCCCTCTCTCACTGTTTCTCCTTCTGTCAAATGAATGAATGAATGAATGAATGAATAAATAAATAAATAAATAAATAATCTTTAAAGAATTAAAAAAAGGACACCTTACTGTTTTCAGACATGTCACCTCCTACAACATCTGAAAATGTAATAATCAAGTCGGTGAGAGTGAAGTTTCCTTCTGCTTATTCAAATGAACACTATGAAGTTCTTTGATTCCTACACACTCCAGAGGTGTGAAAACCACCACTGCACTCCCCTCAGAAATGATTTCACTGCAAATAATTTGTTTCTACATCTGTTTTCATGTGACAGATAAAATCAGAAGGTTGGAGAAAGTGCAAATTACTCAGAGGATGTGCAAAGTCTTGAAAACACATTTGTGCTTTGTAGGCATGCCATTCTCTAAGATCAGCTTTGCTCTGTGATCTGTATAAGGTCTCGGGTAGGAGCAATGTTTTGCAACTCAATTAAAAAAATCTGGGAAAAATATCGCTTGTTATGGAGAGCTTTGAGTGTTATCAGAAGACTGACAACCCCCCCTTTTTATATCACACATTTTCCAGTTAATTTCCACATAATTCAATCCTTCCCTTTTGTCCTAAATTTATATATACACTGTAAAACCTCATTATTTTGCATCTCACCTATCTGAGGATTTGTAATAGTTCTGGGGCTACTTGAAGTTTACCTTTGTACTACCTAGGTAAATTAATAGGGTGGGAAGGTCCCAGGGGAATATTTAATGTACTTGAGACAAAGCATTTGCAAAGCACTTTAATTTTAACAACCTCCATTTTGATGTTCTAATCGCAAATAGGCTATGTAACTATTCATTAGAGTCTGTCCAACCAGGTCTCTTGTTTGGCAACACTTTAATAGTTGCATTAACCTTATGTGTTGATTTGAAAGCAGTAAACGTGTGTTTCCTGAAATATTCTAGAATTTGCATTTTCAACTGCTGTAAAATCTTCTTCAATGAGAGTCTGACTTAATGGAATTTCATGGTCTTTCTGTGCTTTGGGAAGAAGTACCACCTCCCCTCTAAAAGCTGAAATTTGTGCTTAATCATTTATGAATGCAGCAACTTTGGCCAAGTCTCTAAAAATCTTGTGTGTCTCTGTTTCTTCCTCTGTAACACAGCTGTGATTTACTGGGGGAGGAATCCCCTCTTCCTCACCAGGAGTAACACATAATATTTTTTTTTTATAAATAGAAGTGGAAATAGAAGACAGGTTAGAATCTTTTAGAACTCCTTGGGAAAAGTTCTTTTAGAACTCCTTGTATCAAATCAGTGAAGAGTTGCATACTCCTTATGGTCTTTTATAGAGGACTTTATAAATAATTGCATTCTAGCTTTATCACTTTGTATTCTGTTTATTGTTTGTCTTCCTCCGTAGACTGTGACCTCTCCAGGACAACTATGTTTTTATTCATTCAATGTTCACTGAAAAAATATAAGAACCAGGGTGCCTGGGTGGCTCAGTCAGTTAAGCGTCTGCCTTCGGCTCAGATCATGATCCCAGGATCCTGGGATCAAGTCTCACATTGGGCTCCTAGCTCAGTGGGATGTCTGCTTCTCCCTCTTCCTCTACTGCTCCCCCTGCTTGTGCCCTCTGTTTCTCTCTCTTTGTCAAATAAATAAATAGAATCTTTAAAAAAAATATAGGAACCTAGGCTAATCTTTGTATCTTCTATGCCTAGAAAAGTTCTTGGCGTATGGATGGCAATCAATCAATATTAGTCTATTGAATGAACAAGCTATACTATTGAAAACATGTACGGAAGTGTGTTTGAATGCATCCACACGTACCACCACCCAAAGCAGGTGATGGCCCATATCTATGGGAATGATCACTCAGCATTTATATTACAGCTCTTAAAAGTGCCCAAGTCTTTCAGAAAAAACTTCCAAATAAATTTCCAAAAGGAATTATGTGCTGTGATAATTATTATTTTGGGTTTTTAACACAAAATGTTACAAGTTCATACAGCCATGTTTTTTTGAATCGCATGCATGTCAGAGTCTGCAGTCTGTGTGGTTAATTGAGGTTAATGGGGGGAAATGGCAGATTGCCAATGCTAATGCGTTTTTCTTGACTCTTTCTAATACGTATTTTATTTCTCTTTTGCCTTTATTTTTTGTTTAACTAAATTATTTTATTTATCTAAGAACCTGTCACATAGAAGTAGGGTTGCTTGCTGCCTGTCCATGTTTCACTTCCCAAGGAACATTATGAGTGTGTATGTAGGGGTGAAAAACAGGAAGCTTCTGACTTCTCTAGGTCTGCACAGCACTCTGCAGTGAATATAAAAACAGAGGATAAGTCAAAGGGCCTTGTAGAATCACACTCCCGGCTAGAATCTGATGAATTAGTTTTTCCAACATGCAACCAATAATCTAGTAAGGAGTGGTCTAAGGGGGCACCTCTGCCATGTTTTATCACAAGGGGGATTTAGGTGTCCATTTTAGCTTCTTGTTCGGAGAGAATCACTAAAAGAGTAAGGTTGGGGAAAAATCAAAAGGCAGCAAATCCGGGCTCATGGAATGGGGGTTGGTGTAGCGAGTGAGGACAGGTGGGCAACCTTGAAGACCATCGCAGAACCTGTCTCTAGATCTTGTTTATTTCATATTTATCCAGATCAATATAAATACGTATCATTTATTGAGAGCTACAAAACCAAGCGACCAGCTCTGTGGGACTCCTAAATCTGTGCCCTTAACCAGCGTACTGTAATTATTTGCTTGGTTTTCCTTTACTTGTTCCCTTAGGAGAGGTGGCAGAAGCTTGTTAAAGTTTTCCTTCTACTTCAGGGATGAGAAAGGGACGGCTGACCCTGGCAAACTGAAAATTAAGGGCTGAGCTGCTGGTGGGTTTGCTGGCTTATGCTCAGGTCTCTCTGTTTGTCTTTCCCTCCTCCCTTTCTTGGCATCCCAGCATTGAACTCCAAGCCCTCCCACGAAGTCAGCAGAGGGGGCCAGAAGCACAGTTGCAAATGTTTCCTCTACATCTTTAGCAGTTTCACCTTCTGTCTTTGGGGCTGACAGTTTATAATGGGTGGGTACATAAGAGGGACCCATTTAAAAACCCACTAGCCAAATAAACATGCCACCTAGATTAAAAGAAAATGTCATCTTCTTTGTTGGCACTCTGAGAAATTCAGTATCTTCTGAACAAATGGCTGAGTGTACAGAGCCCAAGAGTGGATTTTTAAGCCATTCACAACACTGTGTCAGTCCTTTCTCAGTGAGAATGAGCTCAATTCTACTGCAGTTGTAATTAGTGGATAATTAGTACTTGTAAATTTTGATGCTACATGTCACAAAACTTGGTGCCTGGTTTAGCATCCATTCCACAAGACTATTTAGTTTTGCTGCAGTTTTAATTCTTTTGAGTCACATTAGTGTCCTGGCACTAGAGAACCTGGGGCTCAAGCTAGAGAGACTAAGGTTTGAAATTATATTAATGGGTTGCATTTTTCCCGTGGAAAAGAAAATCCTCAGAAAGCTTTGCATTAATGAACTGAAACAGTGGACAGGAGCACGCGGAGCATACATTCCACAGTCTCGGCAGCCATTCTGGGCTCTGGGTTTTTAATATGACATGAGATACAGACAGTCTATTCCCACTGCAGACTTGGCACCAAAGTACCTGCCTTCAGAGAAGGCCAGGAGTAACGGGGAACGGGCAGTGAATACATGATCGTAGCCAAGTGGTGAAAGACTCAGGTAGAATTACGCAAAAAGGTAACATGGGACCCAGAGGGGTCTGCCTTGAACTCCTCCTGGGGGTACAAGGACAGGTTTCCCAGGATGGGGTTTCTTGGGTTGGAATGAGAAGTCTGTGGGGGAGACGAGGAGGAGAAGGGCCTTTCACCATGTTCTGGTGGGACAGGGACAGCACGCAGGCAAGAAGGACTACAGTTCTGTCCCAAAGTTACCTGGAGAGGCCTTAGGGGAAACTCTGGAATTGTGTACTATTTACGCTACCTTTCCCCTCGGGACACCCAGCAATGCAAGGCGCTCTCTTATTAACATGGAAGTGTTTTTCATCTTTACACGTCAGCAAACAGCACTGCAGATGCCAGCGGCAACAGTCAGCTTTCCATTCCCACAAGGCTCACAACAGAGACCCAGACCACATGAACAGCAAGTAGCTGAGCCTAACACAGAAACAGGTAGGGGATGCTAGAAAAATGCCAGTCAGCTACCTCTGAAATGGAGCCTTTCCTCACCACTGCCTTCGCTTCCTCTTGGAAACAACACTTTTGTGTGGTGAGTAACCATCCCAGTGTGCCAGAGAATGTCCCATTGTGGCAATGGGAATCCTAGTTCTCCGTTCCACAGAATCCTCAGTGTTGGGCAGACCGGGATGACCGGTCACCCTAGGTGATCACCCTAGATCACAACAGAACGCCAGGTCTCTGGGACTAACTTACCAAACAGATCTTCAAGGCTGGATGCACGTGAGAGCATTTGCTGTCTTGTCCTGGCATTCACTTTGGCTGGCAGATGGGGGAAATTGAGGCACAGAGAGGGACAGTGCCATGTCAGATTCCACAGTGCTTAGCTCTGACTAGGTCATAGCTCCGTTCAAAAACACTCAGAACTGCTTTATGACTTCTTTTTGTTTTCCTCATGTAATCACACATTTCTAAACATTCCTCTCAGCTTCTCCCTGACCTAGCTAACAACCGATACCATTTCCTGTGATTATTCTCTATGCAATCAGGGATACGCTGAGCACTTTACAGGCAACACATTTAATCCTCCCACAAATTCTGAAGTTCTAAATTTCTGTTACCAAATTGCTAAACGTTATTATCACCCCATTTTTCAGATGGAAGAGATTGAGTCTTAGCAAGATCAGGAAAACTTGTTAGAGGTTACACACCTAGTGAGAAAGATTTGAAACTTGATCAAACTGCCTGATTCCAGAATCCTTATTCTTACCACCTTATTCTTACCACAAGATACAGACTCTTCTTCCTATTCAATTTGATCTTCTGCTATTTCATTTACGATTACTCCATCATTTAACCAAAATATTTGAAAAGGGATGGATTTTCAAAGCCAGGAATGGCTTTATCATTTTCCACATCTTATTCTACCTCCCATTGATTATTTCATTCACTGGAAAGACATCTTCAGATAAGAGTCTCTATTTGCTTTTCATTTCCCAGGGGGCCTGGGGCCACACCAAACCTTCCCACTACAAAACTGCTTCAGAAAAATGCAAATCTGATGTGTGGACAGTGTTTTTGTCTTAAGCCATTGAGCTGTTGCAGGATCAATCCAATTAAATGTCAATGACTGCCCCCCCCAACCTATTTTAAAGGAATCCAAGTCCCATGCTTCTCTTAAAAACTCTACCAAGACCTTTACCATTTGGATTTCCTAGTTCTTCTCTGAGCTCTTCTCTCCTTAGGTTATGTCCTCCTCCAACTCTCCTCTTGCTAATCTTCCTTTTGAAAGTCTTCCTACTTACCCAATTCATCAAGATATTGACATTTATCACCAGATTCCAGCTACTCCACAATTTTTTCTGTTCTTGGAGCATGTAAAGCTTACTTTTGCTTTAGGCCTTTGCCTTTGGCCTTTCTTTGGCAACATTCTTCTCCATGCACCCCACTCCCATATCTGCATGGCTGATCACTTCTTTATCACATAGACCTCGGTTCAAAAATCCCCTCTTGAGAGAGAACTTCCCCTCTCTCTGGTCACCCTGCCAAAAGTCTCTCCCTCCTGGTTTTATTTTCTTCTGACCCTCTCTGTCTGAAATTATCCTGTTTGCACACCTATTCATTTATCAATCATCTACCTCCTTCTGTAGAATGTAAGCCTTACAAATATAAGAGCTTCACATGCACCTGCATATCTATGGTACCTGGAAGAATGCCTGGCACATAGTAGGCCTTCAACAAATGACTGTTGAATGGAAGAAGGAATGACTTTATGCAAAATACTTGTGAATATTATCGATGTCCTCCTGTCCTCACATTTAAATATTCTGCATACTTTTTGTTCTTTCATCATTTTTGCAATAAATGTTTTCAGTATTGCTTTTGTCTCAATGACTAAAAGTTTCTGGAAGCCCTCCTTCTGGGAACTACTCTGTAAGGACAGTCAAGGAAGATCCAGGTTTGTTTCCAACCCACCCCGCTTCCCAGCTGAATTCCAACTTCCTTGCCTATAAAGTAGGAAGGCTCCCATTGTCTCACGGGACCCCTGTGAATTTGAAATTAGATTCACACCAAGGCACCCGCCATGCAACCCATATCCTCTCATGTCATTGTCAAGTACATTTCACTTTTTATAATTTCACCTAATAACCTGTAGCGACTACACAATTAATTTGATAATTTGAAAAAAAGAGAGCCTGGAATATATGGAAGTTCAGGAAACCCTCAGAATTCTCTTTGCTTCTTCAAAAAACCAGGAGCCTTTAGGGACAGAGGTCAGTTGAAGGTTTGGTTGCATGGGAATGCAGGGATGTCAGCGCCCTTCTGGCAGGACATTCTAGAAAGATGGATGTCACTTCTACCACCGGACCCGAGTGGTTTGGTGAAGGTCAAGAGATCTAATCTTATTCGGGTCAATGGACTGAATTCAAATCTCAGAGTCAATTTCAGTCTCTTGCAAATGAGATCACAAGACCAGCTCTCTGCTTCTCAGGGCAAGCATCTCTGGCTCCCGGAAACCTTTTGCTCAGTTGTATTCTTCCACCTGGATAAATGAGGTTCTTTTATGCAAGAGGCAGAAGTTTCCAGCTATCTCTTTTCTTTTACCCTGCCCCTGTTTCGTGGCAAGGCATTGTTGACATTGGTAAGAAAGATGACAGCTGAAGGTAGCGGAGAAAGCTCCAGAGTCTGGAGAACCAGGCTCTATGTCAGTCTGTCCCCTTAGATAGTCTGAGGTCTTACGCAAGTCACACAACCACTCTGTGACTTTATGTCTGCGCCTGCAGTGGGGCAATAGTACCCATCCAACCACATGGCTCCTCCATTTATCGCCGTCCATGGCTGCCCTACCACCGCACCTCAGTAGCTTATAGAATAAAATCCCAGTTCAACCTGACGTCCAGGGTCTTTTGTGATCAGATCCCAGACTTTTCTAGCCTTCACTCTCCTGTGCCCTGTGCCTGGACACAGGGCTTTCACAGATACCAGTGGAGAAAATGAATGAAAATGAGAGGACAACTTTGAAAGAGCTATGCCAAATAGTAAAAAGTAGTACAGTAACAAAAATAGGATAGTGACGAGAGTCACTCATATTTCAGGTCTCAGCATAGAGATGTAAATAAAAAAGGATGTGTAATGATAAGCTCTCCAGTCGTTTCACAGACAGTCAGGATTTGACTGACACTTACTTCTCAGCCTTACCCATTTCAAAACCCCATTTTAATTTTGTCCCATTCATTGATTCGACAAAATGTACTGAATGTGTTGAACGCTTTCGGGCTATGCACGAAGGATCATTACCTTCAGGAATTCCTCATGTGTGACCCTTTGGGTGTCAAGCCTGCTGTTTTATGGGCCTGAGTGTGAAATGCCATCATGGCCATCATGGTGACCTCAACCAGATCTACATGGAGATGATGAGAATCAGACAGATTGGATTCCCACCCAAGCTTTGCTGTTTGCTTTCTATAGCACATTGGACAGTTTCCCTTTCCTCATCTCTTAGGTGGGGAAGAATACCAATCTTATATGATTATTAGACATATAAACTACAATCATACATATAAAAGCATGTAGCATGAGGGGTGGAGCACTGTGAGGGATAAGCCCATGTGAATATCATATCTGCCTTATCCTGGCCTCAGCTGGACCAAAACAAAACCATTCCTAGTTGTAGTAGAGTCTTTGTCTTGATGAAACTCATTGTATTACAGCAAAGGTAACAGTTATTGTAAGCCAGCAGATAGATCTGCTACTCACTGCTCTACAGGCATTCCTTATTTCTTTTTTCTGGCCCCTGTGGCCTCGATCTCTACTCTTGCCCCTGCTCCTGTTATTATAACCTGTAAGGAATCTCGCAAAAGGCTATCTCTCTCAAGTGGTCTCAGGATGAAAACAAAAAAGATCAGACAGCAGCAGGATATCCCTTTTACAGCCTTCTCACCAGTGCAAGTGAGAGGCTGAAGGCTTCATCCCGAATTACCCAATCAACCTAAAGGGGGAGATCATTTGTTTTTCTCCGGCAGAAACTTTAAACAAGGAATAATATGAAAGAAATGAATCTTACTTTCCTCCTCTAGGAATGGTACTTAGCAGAGAACGATCGAGTGAAATTTAAGTTCAATTTGACCCAAGTTCTCGTAAGATAAACACACCTCAAATGGAGGGTGATGGCAACCTCATTACTTAGAATTGGACAAATAACCCAAGGCAGTATGATTATAACCTGCCAGCAGTAATGGTTTGCTCAGCAAACCGCCTGAACCTCTACTGGGAACATTTAATACCACTTGTATTTTGAAATCACAGGCTAGATCTACAGGCAATAAAGACTGTTATCTCTCCGATTCATTGCAGTTGCACAAACACCCAGTTAATTCAGCTATAACACATCTGCCCAGAGAAATATTTACTTTTGGAGCCTCCCAGGTATGCTTTAAATTTCTTCTAATTGCTACCCTTTGAGTTCTAAGTTTAAGTGCTATTGAGATGGACTTGAGGTCCTTATTGTGTACTGAGAAGTTCGCTACCACACAAAGGCAATGAGCACATTCTCAAATGACCTAACTGTGCGTTTAGGAACTGCTTCCTTTCTTCAACTGAATGGATGAGGTTCTCTCTGAACCTAAGAAAATGAGTTTTTCTCACTGCTCATTTGGCTTCTTAGTAGAGCAAATGGATGGTAAGTGTTTCTCAAGGATCACAAAGAGAGTAACATTCATGCTTCCTGCCTGAGCTTGACTACTCAAGCTGTAGGAAATAAATTCTCAGGTCATCTCTTTGCATTGTGAGGGCAACAAGCCTTCTTATACCATTAAAATGATAAGAAAACTTTAGTCAAGGGAAGGCCAGTTTCAGAGGAGGAAAAAAGAATAAAATTTCCCAGAGGTTTATAAAGACATTTTAATGAACATAATTTTTTTATCTTGCTCCTTCCAAAATCCTTAATTTTATATAATTTTTTTCCCTCAGATCCTTTTGTGCCTTTAAGAAGTAAGGTGAAGTAACCTAATTTGGAACCAAGAGGCAGGGTTGGTGTGGGTAAGGGAGAAAAGAGAGAGAGGTCACACATCGACTCCAGGTTTGCAATGCTTTTGCACAAAGAGCCACACTTTCCTGTGCACCACAGCACACACCAGTAAATATCATCCTTTCTTTCCTCGTCCTAAATCTCAGGAGCTCACAGTCCTTGGGAGTACCAAGTGCTCTAGGCTCTACACGTCCAAGTTCCTCACCAGTTCTCCCATCACAGCCTGCATCCCCTCTGGACAACAAGAAATGTTTCTATTGGTAAATGTGGAAGAGTCTGGGAGAAGTCGAGGGGTGCTCCTCACCCCTCCCCAGTTTCATAGCAATCTTTAGATTTAGGGCTACACCCATCCCAGATTCCTAAGAATTTTTTTTATTATGAGACTGGAGCCCAGGCTAGATTGAAAGATAATATATCTCATGTGTGTGTGATCACATCACAGCTCAGAAAGGAAGGTGATAGTCCAAAACAAAGAATGAACATAACACCTTGTGAACATTTAAGCATCTTCTGGACAAAATATCAATTTAATTGAAAACCCATGGAGGGCACAAAACCTGTCTCATCCTCTTTTCATCTGGGTACTGAGTAGTTCACCGAGTACTTGTAAGCTTTCCTCATGCTGTATTTTCACACAGTGTGACTTCTGAACTATTCTTTGCACACACATAGTGCCCTGGGCAAATGTCTATCATTGCACTTACCACAGGGATTGTTACTGTTGACCTACTTGTATGGACTTGACCATGAGTCCCTAATGACAAGGTCTATGTTCTTATTGTGTAATACAATCTGGCCCATAGTCAATATGCAATAAAGGCTTATAGGATGAATGCACATCATTAGTGGTGTTTGTTTAACTGAACATAATTGAATACTTAGCAGGAAAGATACAAATAGAAATGACACTTGGAAAAAGCTTTTCAGGTTATGACTTATTTGCAGAGTACTGAGTATGAGCTGTTTACATAAAACTGAAGAAATAATCTAATTTCAATTTAAGTCCCCTTTTAAATTAGTTGAGAAAATTATCCTGACCTTCTGATCCTAAGGCCTAAATTAACTTAAATCCGAAGCTAAATCAGACAATTGGATGGTTTTTAATAATAACCCCAAGCTGAATAAGAATTACTAACTCCTCAAGCTAGAAAGACCTTTGGAGCTCATCTCAGAATCAATACATGAATACTTTTTGCTATATCCCTACCAGATGGTCAACCAATCTCTACCTGAATTATTCTCACAGCTTCATGACAGGTCATTCTTCACTTCTGAATCCATAAAAGGGCCATAAGTTCCTCCCTGTAGTGATTGAAATACATATCCCTATCATGTTCTCCTCATTTGGCCCTCCAGCAAAACACAGGAAAATCTTCTTCTGTCCTGCATATGCTTCTTTCAATGTTTAATGACAACCACTGGATTTCTCCTTCATCTTTCAAGAATAATCCTTATGCTCCAGTTCCTCACTTTGATTCAAGGATTTCAGACCATTTTCCACTGTGGTCATCCGCCTCGTTTTATTTTTTTTTTAAGGTTTTATTTATTTATTTGACAGAGAGAGAGATAGATAGAGAGAGAGGGAGAGAGAGAGAGGGAGAGGACTAAGAGGGGGAGTAGCAGAGGGAGAGGGATTAGCAGACTCCCCGCTGAGCAGGGAGCCTGACGTGGGACTTGATCCCAGGACCTCAGCCAAAGGCAGCCGTTTAACCTACTGAGCCACCCAGGCGCCGTGGTCATCCTCCTCTTAACAAGATCCCCAGTCTGAATATCTAGCAGATCACAAAAAGGCAAAGATATGGGAACAACTGTGCTCACTGGCATTTTTTGTTTTTTTGTTATTCTAATTAGTACTGGGACCTATCCTCCTTTTTCTAGGTACATCTGTCATTGGGGACTAAACAACAATGTGGTTGCCAGAGACTTTCCATCCATCATAAATCACAACTATTTAAAACAAAGGCAGTCTTCACAGTATTTACTTACTGCAAGGCTTCTAATGGTTGGAAACATTGCAAAATCCATTTCTACTATAAAGATGCTCCTGTTGGATTTTCCATCTAACAACAGGCAGGTTGTAGACCAGGTGGATGGAAAGCCTGACTCTAAAAAGGGTCTCTGAAATATAATAATGATACCAGGTCAAGTGAACCGTGAGTAGACGGGTAAGTCTGGGGGTAAGAGGGCAACTCTATATATTTCATCCTGTTTGCTTCACAGTTAACCCTGTCCAACACCTCATTCATTCATTCATTCATTCATTCATTCATTCCAAGAGCTGCTAATAAGCCACTATTGCTATAAGCACTTTACTCAGATACAAAAGTGATACAATGAGGAGCAAAACAGATACAATTCCTGCCCTCACAGAAAATACAGTCTAGTAGGCAAGCCTAAGTTAAACAAACACACATACAAATACAGAATTGAGGACTGCAGTTGGTACTTTGAAGGGAAACCAGTGGGTGCATTACAATGGATAAAAAAGGACCAGTTTTCAGTTGGAGTGTACAAGGGAGGAAGGCCAGTTTGAGTAAAAGGCCTTACAGGTGAGTTCCGGAGGATGGGCACAGTTTAGTCAACCTGAATAGGGAGTAAACATCCTAGGCGGTAACTGGCATGTGGGAACAAGCTGGAGGGAGGGAGGTGTAGGGAGAGCTTGCTGAATCGGTGGAAATTAAAGGCCAGTGTGGCTTCAGAAGAAAGAGTCAATGACTCATGGGCTGGGATGAGGCTGGAGGGGCAGGCAGAGGCGTTGTATGCTGAGTTGAGGATTTTTTTTTTTTTTTTGATAATTTACTTATACAGCAATGGAAAGCTACTTAAGGGTTTCTGAGGAAGAGGGTGATATGATTGATGATCAGCGTGGGATCTGGAGGTTTCCTGATCCTTCCTGTAGCCCTATGAGTAAGCTCCGACTAGACACGGAGCGCTTCTGTATCCAGACACTCTGTCCACCCTAACCTGTCTCGCTTGCCTGCCACAGGTGTGACCCATTTATAAAAACACTTTTTCTCTTTTGAAATCCAAGCCATTTCTTCTGCAGATGTTATCACGGTGTAAATAATCTAGTTCCCGCTTTGCTACAGAAACTTTCAGGCAGTGGAATTCAGGAAACCTGTGTCATGAAACACTGTCTAGCCCCAATTCCCAGGCACTCGGGCACGCTGGCTCAAAAGGATATCTGATATGTCAACACAACTCATCCTCCTACGTGAGGCAGTTCGGCTCATTAACAAAGTACTTCCTCCCAGAGGTAATTCGAGTATCCTCTAAAAGGATGCGATTTGCTGTGTTTCATTAATAAAGAAACATGCAAAGCCTTTGCAGATCTCTATCTGGAGAAGGCTGCATGGTGTTTTTGACTAATAGCGCTAGAGGAGCCATGGGTGTTGGTACTGATCAGCATCCGGTCAAATGAAATTTGTGAACTGGAAGTCGTGTTTTAAGGAGTGCTCCAGGATGGAAAGCAGATATTTCAACTGAAACAACTGAAACATCCCTATCACAAACATACTCACTGAAGATAACCTGGGGACAGCCCATGCCTCTAGAGCATGTTTCTAAAGCAGATGCCAAGTCATTAGGAACCAAAGCCACATCTGGGCAGTGCCAAGAAGACTAATTAGAGCATTAATAAGAATACTACACCACTTTGATGTTATTTCTTTTTAGCCAGAAAACACCACTATGATACCCCTATGAGAAGAACTATTAGGCCTTTTGCCAGATGAGGGAACAGATAAGGAGGGGTTAAATGGCTCCTCTATAGTCATGTGGCCAGATGTCAGTAAAATCGGGTCTTTGACTTCTGATCCATTTTCTGTCGATAGCCCATGCTGCCTTTTTGAAGACAGTAATATCAATTGCATTGCCATTCATTTACATGCTCCTACGTGATCTCCACAATCACACTGCAAGGCTAACATGATCACTCCCACTTTCTGGGTTGGGAACAGAATTAAATGATTTTCCCTAAGGCCAGTAGCCAGTAAGTGATGGGTCTTGCTGGTCTCCAAAGCACATGCTCTCAACATCCTCATATTGCCACTCAGTCTGTAAGAAGGCTCTGTAAGAGGGCTCACCATCTTATCCTCACCCAGAATGGGCAAATGGGCTACTTGCTCATGTGGGCCAAAACAAGGACAGGTTTAGTACTATGGAATGGTGATCAGTGGGTCCAAAGTGTAAATTCTGTTTAAGACAGACTAGGTCTGGGAGCAAGAGGCACCAAAAGGGGTATGGTTAAAACCTATATATTCACAATAAGCATGGGCTTGCCTGTGAAGTGAAGAAGGGGACTGTCATGTGTTGATACACAATGTGCTTGCAGAGGACAGGACACAAGGTATTTTATTTAATTTATACGACAACTAGCCAATGTAGATTTTGTGGTCACCCCTCTAGAGGCTCAGAGTATTGAGTGACTACGTGAGATCACATATGTCTGTCTGAAACCAAGCTCAAACTCTGAAGAATGAAAGAATGAGTTCTACTAAGTAAAAGAAAGTATTACTTGAGATGGCAAGAGTCAGCTTAGACTCTACATCCCAGGGCATAGAAGAGAGTGGAACCATAAGAAAGCTGACAAAGGATTTAGACAAATCATGTTTGGTTGGGACTGGACAGGGTATCTTGGGAAGTCACGGATGTTTTACAGGATCCCATATAGTCTTATAAATTAAAGTCACTGAAGACAATTATGTCGGCACGCAGATAGCCTTTGGTGCTGATGACTCGCTGACCTGTTTGGTTCGTGTCTTCCAGATTTCACTCTAGCCAAGGGACTCCTTCACAGGCTAGGGGACATTTCATGCTCCTTGGACACAACCTCCTCTGACAGTTGACACCAGTACCAGAGGAGAACCATGGAATGTTAAAGCTTTGAAGGTTCTTAGAAGTCATGTGGTCCAGCCCTCCCATTTTACAAAGAAGAGATTGAAGAAATAGGCCTTGTGTAAAGACATTCCACTTACTAAGCAGTTTACACTATATCAGAAACAGGGCTAGGAGCTCAGCACGCATATATTCTAAATCTCCCACCGATCCCTGAGCAAGGGACTGTTTTCCTCGTTTACAGATAATGGAAAGCCATGTTCAGGAGAGTCCGATGATTGGATAGGGTCACGTCGCTTGCGGGCAGTAGAGTCCAGATTCAAACCCTCATTATGTGAGTCTAAGCCCCATATGGTATTTTCCATCCCGACCACAATCTTTTTTTCTACCCAGGAGGTCCAGACCACTTGTTGAGGCCAGTGTGAATGAGAACCACCTGAATCACCATAGAGATTCCCAGGCCTACACACAAAATCCTTGACCTTCTGTGGGCAAGGATCTTGTCTTATTCTTCCCACTTCTTGAGTATGTGGAAGGTAAAAGATGAACCTTTGTGAAAGGCTCTGGTGTAACAGGATTGAGGGCTATCAATTTGGGTCATATTCAACCAACCTCAATCTTAATACTAGTTACTATGAGGAAGTCCCAATTGGCGACTTTCTGTAGGAACTCCAAGGAAGTCCTTTTAACTCCATTGCCCTGCTACCCGGTCATGAAGACATGCTGTGTTCCCAAACCAGAAGAGACAAAAAGGCAAAGTCCTGAGCCAGCAATCAATGCAGGTCTCATGCTGCCCTGATGATCTTTCCTAACGGGGAGCCCAAGGCAGGCTCACGTCCCACTACCCTTCCCAGAGGCGGGTTCACGTCTATTTGCACAAGGAAAGCACACACATCACTATGCTGCTATTGAAAAGGCCTCGGTGGCGAAAGTCGCTCATGATCCACTTTCATATGAGTGTCTGACATTTGGGCAGCAGAAAAAAAGAAATCAGTTCAAGCCAATGACATTTCTATGGGAAAGGCCCCAGCTCCACAAAAGAGCAAGTGAAAGTGGCAGTTAACCCTGTGGTCGCCTTATTGTTCCTCATTCATGACTGGGAACACTAGGACCTTCTCAAGGAGCGTTCAGAGAAAGAGGGCTGCCACCTGTTGCCAGGGATGACATCACCATCCCACCAAGAGCCAACATTCTTTGAGCAGCCTGTGTGTACGTCGTTAATCAGCACTGGCTCGTCTGCAGGCCCATTCACTAAGGTCTCAACTGTCAGCACTCTGGCTTCAAAATTCCAAAGGGATCTGCCAAAATGCCTGGCCTCCATCCTAAAGGGAGTTGGCCTGCATTCAGAATTACCTTGGACGGGAGGGGCGAAGGGGACGTGCCGACGTCCTCTTGGTTTTCTGTTTCTGTTGTGTTTGTTTACAAGGCTGCTGGAGTTAAGTAGAAGAGGGGAAAGGGCAGAAGGGGTTGGAGAGAAGAGCAAGAAAAGCCCACCTCATCCCACGTGTTGGGAATAGGAAAGAGGTCAGATGGGATGCTTTCTTTTAGCACAAGGGCTCTAGCTCGCTTCTCGCCAGTTCTTCTTCCCCTTCTTCTCCTTCTTCTTCAATTTAAATGTTGTAAAATTCTTCTAAGAATTAACTGCAAATGGCACAGCAGAATCAGATTCCACTGAGTTGGAATCGTGGGTGTCGGAGTCACAAGCACAATCTTAGACATCACCCCTTCATCTTACAGGTGCGTGAACGGAAGCCCGGAGATGATGTGTCTTGGCCTGGGTCCTGTGTTGGCAATCACTATCTGCTCACCAGAGCCGGTCTCCTCTTCTTCCTGGGCATGGAGCTGGGCTAGACATCTCAGCTTCCCTTGCAGCTCAGCGTAGCCACAGAATAGAACATGGGCTGTGTGAGACTTTTGGGCTGACCCAGGATGATCTCTGGGCCCTGGCTCCAGGTTCCTTCCCCTCCTGCTGGCTTACTGCAATCAACAATAAGGCTGGACTACCAGTCGTATCTCCTACCTTCCCCCCATCCCCTTGCTGCTATGTCATGCTGCTATCTTTTGCTTTATCAGAACAATTTGTAACAATTTGTAAGGATATTTATATCCTTAAGGATATACTTGAACGATCTTCAGATTCATCTTTACGGATAAGAAACAAAATACAGATAAATTAATCTCCCAAGTCTTGTCTACTTCTTGCCAAATTAGCGTGTTTATCGATTACATCATCAACCACAGACGTTTTACCCAGACTCCTCTCAACCTTGATGTTCCCGGTTCACTATTTTTACTATCTTCATAACTCAACTTTTTTTGGAGCCTCTTTTTAGCAGCAAGTTGCCAAAAGGCAATGTCATAAAACTTGCATCAAATGAGGCAGAGAAGGTGTTTTAGAATAAAGTGCTAAAAGGTAAAAGCTAGAGTGCAAGTGATTTTAAAGTGGAAAAAAAGGAAGACCCAATTGGAGCAACCTGCGTCTTCCCACCACAGACACTATCAGCATCCTCATGAGATCTAGGCTATACAGCAGCACGAATGGGAGGTTCTCAGGGCAGCCTGGTGGAGAAGAACAGGAGGGAGGGCCGCAATGAGTCAGAGAATATGTGCCTAAGGACCGTTCCCCCAGGAGTCTGGAGCTCACACCAGGAATGAGGACCACTGAGCTCCCCCTTGACTGATCTTTGGTCGTTCTCTTAATATTTAGGGTTTTAGGGACCAGCAACTGAGATGACACCACTTCTGCTACAACTTAGGTCAGACAAGTTACTAGAACTCTCTCAGAGGCTCTTTGAGAAATGTATCTATTGCTCTCACCAGATTTTCCTATTTGGGGTATTTTCTTTCCTCTTTCTGTTAATTAAAAAGAGAAACCTTGCTGTCATCAGAACCAGATGAACCTAACTACAGCTGGTAGTTGTTAAATTTTCAGAAATCTGTTATTTTTACTGAAGTCATTCTTCCATACTTGACAACATCATGTCGTGAGACGCATCTGGTCAACCACTCCTCTCTGGCAAGAGCATAACAGCGATGACTCGAGGTCAGGTAGTGGGGCCATGACATTGAAACCAAATGCCAACAAGCATTTGTGGGAGGTTCAGGGGGAATCTTAATTTATTTCTGAGGCAAACAGAGACTCTTTTAAGCTCTTCTGTGTCACAATATTAAACTGTAGACTGTAGAACATAATTGGATGAAAATTACCTAACAAGGTCTTAGAGGAGTCTGAGCACAAATCAGCATGGCCATTGTCATGGATGACAAATGAGACAAATGCGACTCCTTCCTGGGGATTTTTAGGGTCAAAATTTCCAACCGAAAATAGGACCAAAGGCAAACTGTTCCTTCTTCATTAAATCTAAGACTGCAAAGAAGATTCAAAACAAGTAAGAAATCCACCCTTGTTGGGAGTGAAGGCAATCATGGAAGAGTTGGGGAAAGAACACTAACTAGAGGAGCAGGAATTAATAAAAATGCCCACTTCAAATGGCAACCAAATAAGGAAACATTCAAATATTTGAATATTTTATGTAAGAAAGATACTTTCCTAAAGGCTCAAAAGTCAATCTCATGTATAAAATTCTGGGATGGAAATATATATCAAACTCATTATGCATTACATGTTCTCTTTCGTAAGCGAAATTGGCCAGTTGTTATTCTTTAGAGAAATATAAATTATCTCTTAAAAATATGTGCATGCGTGTGCGTGTTGGTAGGAATGACTCATTCACCAAGTGCAGACAATGTGTGAGACTTTTTAATAGATTTAATTTATTTATTTTGGGGGGGTAGAAAAGTGGGAGGGACAGAGGAAGAGGGAGAGAGAATCTCCGGCAGACTCTGGGCTGAGCCCGGAGTCCAACGTGGGGCTCGGTCCCATTAACCTGAGACCACGACCTAAGCCGAAATCAAGAGTCAGATGCCCAGACGACTGTGCCTTCCAGCCACCTGCAATGTGTGAGATGTCTAATTCTAATTCATTTTACAGAAAAATTTAAAAAGTAAATTTCAAGGAGATTTGAGAGCCTAGTTAGGAAACAGGACTTCAATCATCAATAACACACCACGATTCTGACTGTGGTCACCCCTGTCCTTCATTCATTCCATATACACAGATTAGTGTCTCCTTCATGTTAGACGACAAAGGGAGAACTAATATCACTTAGGCTGAGTTACTACCATAAAGCAGCTCATAACCTGGTGGGAGAGACGGATACGGAAAATTAGTTTGTTAAAATGCAACAGATTTAAAATGCTAAACCATCTGCTCTGTGCACTATGCACTACTGGAGCACGGAGCGATGAACGAATCACTGTCAAGAAGAAACAAGGGAAAGAATCCAATTGGGTTTTGAAGGATGGGTAAGAGTTTGCCAAGCAGGGAAGGGGTATGCCATGCTGAGCGTGCATTTTATATAGAAGCATGAAGATGAAGACAAGTATGTGCATATGGAAAACATAAGGCTAGACATGTGTGTGTGCTGGGGGGGGTTGATTAGAGGTGTCGGGCTTGGAAGGAGAAGAGGTAGGGGAGGCCACAACGGGATGGCTCTTCTTGATACCCTACGAAGCATGATTTTGTCCTTTGGTACTGGAGAGCCAATGGTGATTTTAGAATCTCCAAGTTATATGAGCTTTTCTCTGTTTTCAAACAATCTAGCAGCCACACAAAGCCAGGACTGGGGAGCAAAAAAACCACAAACAGAAAGTAGAACTGAATTGGCCGATGTGGGCCTGCTTTAAGGCAGTGGGGTGGCCATGACTAAGAGGAAACAAACAGATTTATCAAGTGGGAGTGATCATCTAACAGATGTGATGACTGATCTGATGTGGGAAGTGGGAGACAGGATATTGAAGGATGATGAGTTTTTTTTTTTTCTTTTAGTTTGACCAACTGAGTGGGTAGATGTGCTGTTTCTCAAAAAGGAGGATTAAGTTTAGATTGGTCAAAACTTTTGGATGTGCTGGATGCAAGATTTTACAGGAGAAATCCAGGTGGGGCTGCTCCAGAGGCAGTTGGATATTTGGGTCTCAAGCTCAGGAGAGTAGGGGGGTGGGGATGGTGTATCTGGGGGTCCACCAGCAACTACTCTCTTCGTGAACCGAAGGTCTTTCCCACTCCTGCACTAACTTCTTTTGACTCCTCCAATGCCCACAGAATCCAGTGCAGACTTCTTGTCTAGGCCTTCCTCGGTCACTGTGGTCTAGTCTTGACTTCTCTTTCCAGCCTAGCACCCTCACCGTGGATGCTCAAGCCAAGTAAACCACGCATCGCTCCCTGGACACATCAGTAGGTATCATCGGCTGCTAGTTGCTCAGCTTATCTTTCCCTTCAGACCCACATTCACTCCACTGGTTGAATTCTGATCCATTACAGGTTTCAGCCCAAATTCCATCTTGGCCTTAAGTGTTCCCCCAGTGGCACCCCTCAATGATAAACAACTCCATCTCCAGGTTCCCGGGACACACGGCTCCCACCTCCGATGCCCTATGTCCTCCACCTGCCCCCTCAGCATCTCCATCAGTCACCTTCCTGTGCTGCACTGGGGGTTCATCTAGAGCAGGACTGTCCCTAGAGGACATGCTAAAGGAAGGCAGGCTGAGTGGAAACAGCTCTCTCCTTGGGCTTAGAGCATATAACATCCTCGCTCCGATCCTGGGTACATGGTCTAGCCATCACCTCAGAAACTAAAAGCTTTAGGGCTTATCACTTGGGCCCCAACGGGGAGCAGAGAACTCAGGGTGATGTGATGAAACATGACAAATGACTTAGTGAGCTGACAAAATGGCACAGATTAGACCTTCCTTCTTTCCTGGTGTCATCCAGCTTTTCAACTTGTCGCGACCCCTCCTGCCAAGCTGGAGGATCAAGACTTCCGCGGGCAGAGCACATGCAGAGGGGACATGTGTTTTCTTTGACAACTTAGTGGTGAGGTTTTCATGTTTCGGGACTCATTATACTTTTAAGAAATGATTATTGCTACTTGCATGAAGACACAAGCCTCTGCAATCCTGACTATGGCTAAATTCAGGCTGTAGCCTCAACTGTCGACAGTTTACGATCTTTCCAGGAAGACAGCACAACTCGGCCTCTAATTATAAAGGAATTACTCTAGGAAGAAATCAGGTTAAACAGGAGGGGACCTCAGAGTAGAGGAAGCTGCTTCTTTGTGAATTCTCTCACCACCCAAGAGTTAAGGATGCAGAAACAAAGGTAGCTGCACTCTATCCCCTTAACGGCTTGCTTCTAGTTCCTGCTGTTTGCAAGGCTGATACCACATTTGCGCCTTCTCCTGGTAATGACTCCTGGCATATGATGCCCTTCCCTAGTGTCTTTGTTGACAAGACACTAGCAACTTGGATTTAAGTGTCAACATGAACAGATAGGTCCTTAGATTATGCTCACAAAATACAGCTCCTATTTTTATACTGATACTGGTCAGACACGTTAATGTCATTCTAAAAATCACAGTAACAGCACTCATAAAAATACAGGGGTAAGAGAAACACAGACCATCTTTCTGGCTACCAAGAAAACCACTTTTCTGTATAATAATCGCCCCCTCTCCCAGACGTGTAAGGCAGACACCCTACAACTGCTTGGAGATCTTCCGGCTGTCAAACGAAATACAAAGATTCTTTGTATCTCTCCATCTTCTCATTCCTTGCTCACAATCTCCCACTGGATCATAAAAATAGCCAGGGCTTATTTTAGTAAAAAATGAGATGCTGATTTATTGATCATTTGTAAAACGCCTCTCCCCTCTTTCTGGTTCTTTCTGAGACGTTCGCGTTTTCCATTTCTAAAGACAAATGAGATTCCCCCCCACCACATGAATTTTTCGATGCTTCCAAACAGATCAGTGGAGATGGGAACATTTATTCATTTGAGTGGACATGTGTCAACATGCTTTAAAAGAGAAAAGGAAAAAAAAGACACCATTGCATCGTAGGAGCCTTGCCAAGCACACACTTTAATGTCCATCCATTATGCCTCGGAATCCATGTGTGAAACTGTCTTCGTGACTCTAGGGGGTGTTTGGAGGCAGGATGTGGATCTTGGAATTGCATTCATTTCAAGGCTTTACCACATATGGTAACAGCATCTCCCCTCAGAGCTGCGGGGCAGTTCCGGACACATTATGGACTACGACTAAGGTTCAAAAGACCACACACCTTTCTGTCCCCTTAATGTGACTACATTTCATCAAACTTATTCCATGAATATTTCTTCATACCCTTGACTCGGATGTCATTGGGCACTGAACGTGAACTTGGACAAGCAGAGTCGGAATAGCTTACCGGCTCCTCTTGGGCTCCCAGGCACTTCCAACACCACTCAGCACATTTCTCTGGCTATTTCTGCTTCCTTATCAGGAACTTTCGTAAAGTGCCAGGATTAAAATACAGATGTGGAGACAGAGAAGTAGAATAACATTTTTTAAAAGATTAACTTTTACCAGGCCTCTTGATACTACTCTTCTTGCCACTGGACCTAAATGTGAAAGAAACCCCACTATGAAGACAGCTGTTGCCGTCTAAGACCTAATCTAGAAGACGATACATTTTATGGGCTTCTGACTTCGGAGCAAGTTTTAGGTGAAAGCTGTACGATGAAAGCCTTTAGCCCCATGAGGTCAGTGACAGCTGACTCTGTTATTTACCTTTGTATCCATGCCCCGGAACCCAGAGCAATAATGAAAGGCTACATCTACAGCTAAAGACCACAATTTAAATCATAGCATGAGAGACCCAAACATCTCATCCCCTGTTCTTCTCCTGCATAACACAAACTTGCAATAATTGCCATTGCTCTCAAAAAGTGACTACAGTGGGACACCCCTCTATCATGCTTAAAACATGATTTCGTTAGTGCACGTGGGAAGCAGGCTGGGGCAAGCATGACTGCTCTTGGCTGTAGGACCAGTTATCACTTGGGGACATCTTCGTGGACAGACCTGGGCTCCGAACCCCGAAGAATAAGGCCTGCTGATCTCATCACCCACCCCTCATGGCTGCTGTCATTGCTCTCCCCCACGCCCACCGCCACCTCGTAAGATGTCAAAGAAAATGAAATGCTCTGGTTATCTTTCTTCAGTCAGGGCTCTAACGTTAATTTAGGAGATCATCTCTTTCATGGATTTAAAGACACCTTTACAAACCCTGTCCTGCACCACCCCCCAACCCAAGCACAAATGTCTATTTCAAATCAGCAATTTTCACTTCGGTTGGATGCTGAGACACTTTGTAAAAATAAATAAAATAAATAAATAGCAGTAGAAATCCAATGAGTTCTTTGGGTTTTTAATTACAGTATGCTAAACCTATGTGGTACTCCCTACAGTTTGTCAGACCAAACAAACAAACAAACAAACAAACAAAACCAAACAACAAACCAGTCTTAAGTGGTACACATTACTGCTACATGAATCTTTGCCTCATTTCCCTCTCCTGTCTTTTCTGTCTGCTGCCTAGAAAGTACAACCACGCTCTCAATGTATGGCTTGAGTGAAAGCCCCAAGAAAGAGCTCTGTGTCTTGGCAGCTGCTTCTGATTTTTTTCCCTCATAGAACGTTCCAGTTCCTCAACCGGTTATTATGTAAGAGCAGTCTGTGCACTTCCAGGAGGTCCGGTGTGAGATTTCTGAGCACACTTGGCAGGGGCTCCGTCATCTCTCTGGCTTGGCTACTCTTTGCAGTGTGTCTTCATCACTGTCAATCAGCACTTGTCACTTACATTTTGGGAACAAGGCCATCTTCTACCATCAGCTTCACACTTTCTTTCTGTTTTGCTCCTGAGTTTAAAACATGGAGTCTGAACCTAGGCCACAAGTAGTCCTCCTGAGATAGGATTTCTCCAGAAACCAAAATTCCCACACTTACTCTTGACTGTTTGGCCTTTCAGAAACTTCCTGAAATTTTCATCAGTAAAATCGGAGTGATTACGAGGAAACTATGAGGATAACCATGAGATGATATTTGTGAGCATTCTTAGGAAGAAAAAGTGAAAGCAGAATCCTTATTTGATGCTCAAAGGCATGACTTTATAATGAAGGGGTGGGAAGGTAGTTTTGCCAAATCAGCTATGTCATCTAATGACCACAACCTCATTTGGGTGACGTTGAGTAGAGTTGAGTAGAAACTCAACATGCAACACAGTTGTGTGACAATGATGACTGGACAGAATATTACCTTCCCAACAGCTATTCTCCAATAGGGATGAAATAGCAGAAATGGCATGGACTTGGGAGTCAGGCCCCTCTTGGAGTTGACCTGAGTCCTGCTGTATACTCTTGGGTGAGCTAGTTTCCCTCTGTGAATTTCAGTTTTCTCAACTGTTCCATAAGAGGCAGAGGAGAGCTAAACACCTTGAGTTCCAGTTGGATAGTGAGGGCTCTACAGACTGAAAGGGAGAAAGAGGAAGATGGCAACATTGATGATCATGAGGAGGAGGTAGAGAAGGAGGATGAGAATGGGCAAGACAATGAAGACAACAACTCTTAGCCCCTTTACCTACAAGGTGCTCACAACTCACTGAACAAGGTATAGACTCAGCTGATGGCCCAGATCTAGCCAGGTGCCTCTCCAAAAGAGGGTTTATCTTTTCAGAAGTGCAATGGGTCCGTGAGGAGTGATAATCACGTCGACTTTTAGAGAAGAACTTGAGAAGACAAATGGCATCGTAATAGGCTCATCATAAACAGGCCCTGTTTTCTTCACTCCACACCGAGGCAATGCCTCTGGGAAGGCAGCAAGTGAAGACCACTGGATGGGGGTCTGCCAAACTGATGAACTTGGAGCAAGGTAGCAGTCATTTAATTCAGTTTCCTTCCACTATGTCCTGGACGGAGGCCAAACAACTCCTTCTGCTCTGCCTTCTGTTCCTGATTAAGACCTTGCCTAATCGTGATGCTCACACTGGAAATGATGATGAATGTAGGCCTCGCTGTCCAATATGCGGGCCACCATCCTTACGTGGCCATTGAGCATGTGACCTGTGACCAACTCCTCAGTGGACTTTTAAATTCCACTCAACTTTAAATAGTTTCAATTTAAATTTAAGAACTTCCACTTGATTCCATTTTGGGAAAACTTAAATACATTTGGAACAACTTGGAAATATGAATCTATTTTTTTCAACTGTAAATTTTATGACATCTAATAGAGTTGAAGCATTTCTGATGAAAACAGCACTGAAATTGAGATGTACCACTAATGTAAAATGCACACTGAATTTTGAAGATTTAGCATGAAAAATATGTAAAACAACTTTTTAATATTTTTATATACATTATATATCAAACTTGAGTTTGGGGCATATTAACTTACGTGAAGTTATTAATTAATTACTACTTTATTATTAAGTTAATTTTGTGTGTTTATTTTTATCTTTTTAAAGTAGTTAGTACAAATTTTAAAATTATACAGAGAGGTCATCATATTATCTTTCTATTTGACAGCCCTGGTCCATACTCTCCAGAAATGGACATAAAATTTCAGATATTGTCTCACCACTCAAAATGTTCTGGGAATATCATATCATTTGTAATGGATTTATCAGGTCTAACAGCGTTCAATCTTTGGAGCTAAGAGCTGAATTTGAATCGGCCTTCTACCAATTTAGATATCATCAGCCTCTTCCTGCTGTCCGAGATCTCCCTGAATCCTGATGCAATATTCAAAAGTATTTGCTTTCCCTTTTATCCTTATACTCTCTGAAAATTTGATAAATATGCCATCCACTCTTTGGTTCAATGACAAAATGCCATGAAATTCATCTTGGAAGGCTTCAAAGAAGACGTGCAAATTCCACAGCACATTCCAACTTCCCACCATCATTTGTAACAGTGAAGACATCTCCTCGCATAGATCCATTGAAGGGGCTTTTCTGTACTCTGGAAGTTGATTTCACAGCCCTCACTTTAAACTCACCATAAACCTCAAAGTCCAGGGCCACAGCCACCATTTCCTTTCTCTGTGCCCACAGTGCAAATAATAATCAAATGTTGCCTACTGAACTTTTACCATCAAAATTATTACTCAAGGAACATTAAATGAATAAATTCACCCTTTCAGGGTTACCTTTATTTAGCAAAATTTGTTCACTCTGTTTATCAGGCATATAACTGGGGGCACTACAGAAGATGTATTTTGGGGATGGCTAAAAAGGATCAGCCCAATCCCAAACCTGGGGATGGTTGTGGGGCTTTGGCTGATGCCACTGTAAAACAGACATGTCTTATCAAAGAGATCTGAAAAAGGCTTAACAGTGTTACTTCTCTGTGGAAATATGAGCTCTTATTTCAACCCATCTTCTTTCCTAGGGATGGTCTTCTCTAACCTTAGTCTTAGTGGTGGTCATCAAGTTTTCTTTTGTGCCTAAATTATTCCCTACCTTTCTCCCTGTCCCACTACACACACACACACACACACACACACACACACACACACACACACACACACGGCAATCTGTAAATCCAGGTGTTTAGGAGAAAGGAACATGTGGTAAACTAAGAAGAAGAGGGGGCAGAGAAATAAATGGTAAATGATGTCATATGTCAATAAATGGTAAATGAGTCAATCGGTTTCGGTCCCTCCATCTCTGAAATGGAATCTAGGCTGATAAAGTCTTCCACCCAGGGATGCTATCCTAATTGGCTAATTAATGATGGTAACTCAACTCTTAGAAATCCAAAGAATGCCATTAATGCTAAGTATTTCTTACACAGAAACCATTTAAAGTAATTAGCAAAACTATGAATTCCCTGAATTAGAAAGTAAATTTAAACTTGAGAATCCATTATTGGGATGGCAAAAAAAAAAAAAAAAAAAAAAGCTGAATTAGTGGTGGTCTAAGCCAACATAGTGGGGATTTTACGTCAGTACCTGGTGGTATGGTGGGGCTACATGCAATGGAAACATAGCTTGGGTTATAAAAACAAATATGTAAGAAAAAAATGCATGCATGCAAGGTGCAAATAAAGTAAAAAAGAAGGCATCTATATTTTGGAGGCTGATGGACCTAGCTCAGGGCAAGGAATCACTTCTGAGCCACCAGGTCACTAGACTGGATTTTAATGAAACAAAGCTAAATCATCGGCAGTTGGTTTTCTGTATACTACAGGTGAGACAAAGTGAAATTTAACAACCCAGCTCCATCTTCTGACCACCGAACACTATAACTTTGTTTCTCTACCCAAGATGATCTAGCGATCATAGTTCCCAGTAGAAACATTTGTCAAAGGGAGCAGAGCAAATGTTTTGAGTCAAATGTGGGGTCAAGCAACTCAATTCCAAACCCCAAATTCAGAGGTCTGTGGGCCTTTGCCAGTATGTGGGCAAAGATCTCAAGCATCCCACAGCCCAGTTTTTCCTGAGTTCCCAAGAAATGCAGAGACGGATAGGAGGGAATCGATTAAGAGCATCTAGTTCCTTAAGATTCAGTTAAGGCAATCTACTCATCCATCTATTAATTCAGTGTAAATGAAATGAGGACTAAATGCAAGGTGTAATACTGGGCAATGAGAGGTTTCAGTGCTGAACCTGACCTACTTTCAGGGAACTTGCAGTCAAGCTTCAGAAAGAAAGCAAATAATAACCTACAAAAATAAATACCTTTGCACCCAACACAGTGCTCAGTACCTTGTGGGCACTGAAAGAATGCTAAATAGCTGAATGCAAGGCAGAGAGAGGTAAATACCACGTTCAAGGCAAATGCTCTGGGAAGTCAGAGTCTGGAGAGAGCATTTCCCTCCCAACAGGACTGCTGAGCCTGAATGAACTAGAGTAGACAGATGGAATGCTGAGAAAAAAAAATGCTTTGAGAAATAACTGCAGAAATAACAAACATTTATTATTGCTTATTTTGCTAAGAGGTTTGTACAACTACTACACTTTGTCCTGACAACAGTCCCATTTATAGATAAAGAAACAAATGTAGTAGAAGTAAGCAATATATCCATGGGCATCAAGTGATAGAGTCAATACCCCCTCATTGATTCCTTCATTCATTCATCCAGTATTTGCTGAGTGTCTACAAAGTACCAGAAATTGTTCTAGGCACTGGATATAAATAGCTTAATGAAACAGATACTGTTGCTGCCCTTCTGGTGGGTTGGAATTCTGGAGGAAATATATAAGAAGTTCATTCCTTATCAGTTTATCTTCTGAACTCTATAGAGGGTATAACACCTACAGTTCCTTAAGTAAGTGGACTTCTGACGTTGTTGGCAAGGGAAGATATCCAAACTAATTTGAAAATGTGCCACAGGAAAAGAAAGAAGTGATGGCTTCACATAGAATCATCTAGTAACTTATAAGCAATTTGAAACATAGAATATCAAAAGGCTTAGAAATATTGTAATAGCTCCATGAGATTTATGGAAAGCTTTGAGTAGTGGTGGGCCTTCTGTGTAGGGAGTTATTTTTCTAGGGCCAACAGAGGCCTGTTTTAGTGGTGGCACAAATACTCTATTTAAGTGAAAAATAAAAAAGGAAAGTGGATATATTTAAAATTCACTGACGACTCAATGCTAATTAGGCCCCTGCTTTGGCAGCCAAGAAGAGGAGATGCAGTTCGTTAGATTTGTTCACAGTAAGAAGGAAGAGCAAGGAACTGGCCTTTCCAACCACTATATACAGAAGCAGCGACCAACGTAATGATTTAAGATCTACTGTGAACAAAAGCCCATTGCTTCTTAATATTGTCAGAGCAACCAACGGCTTTAGGAGAGGAGTTCTGAAGGCTCCCCAACCCACTGATATTTCAGTGCATTTTTGGAAAGCAGAAAGCTGATCCGATAGCTCTACTGAGCGCTGATATATACAAGCATCATATTGGTGGGAAGGTGAGTTGCACAGATGATTCAGGACTCCTGCCTCCGAGGCCCTTACTCAGCAGCTTAGGGTGGCGTTCAGGAAGTGAGCTATGCCCCTGTTGCTATTACCACAAGGCAGCAAATGAGGGTCCCTGGAGTGGTAGATGGGGCCACTGGGATGCAGAATCAGGTTCAATAAATTCTGGCTTGGGGCTGAGAACAAGCTTCCTGAAGGAGGAACAATTTAACAGGATCCTCAAAGACATATACACGCACCCGCACTTTATGACAAATAGAGAAGGAGGTTGTAAGGGGCCTGTGAGCCCAAATATAGGATATGAGCCCAGGAAATGAGGTAGGAGCCAGGGCCAGAGTAGGTGGAAGCACTTCTGTGAGCATTTTCCCAATTCTTCTATTTAAGCGGAAGATGCAAAGTCATTACAGCAATACACGTATGTACAAAAGAACAGCTATCATTTCCAGCCAAGTGCCTTCAGATCCCCACCTCCATTTTTTCTTTTCTGGTTCTGAGGAGCAGTGAAAGCAAAGGGAAACTTTTATGCGAAGAAGACAGGCTCTTGGTGGAACCGGGAGAGAACAGGAGAAGCCTGGCGTTGGGACGTGCTTTGTCTCAGATAGGCTAGTCATTTCTGAGTTTTAATCAAAGCCCCACTTGTAGATCTGAGGGACACGGAATGGGTTTTATCTGAAACTGTGGGCCAGAGTTTCGTATAAATTTCTCTCTTCAAAGCAGCTTAGTAAATTCTTGAAAGCAGAATTGGTTGGATAGCCTTACGAGCTCAGTGAAATTAAATATTTAAAAATTAAGTCAATTTGAATATCTGACCTCCTTAACTAGACAGAGGAATGTCTGTGTATGGATGAGGGCTTTGATGAGAACCCCCATCCACTTGGGCCTGGATCGGAACAGCCAGAGGCAGCGAGCTGACTGGGAGGTGGTTAGAGCACAGGGTTTGGGAGCTGAGCTTCAGGGTCAGGCCGCTCTGGCTTCAGCCCTGCCGGGACCAGGGCAACTCTGGAGCATCAGGGAGGCTCAAGAGCCTGTGTTTGTTGGTGTGTGAGAGGCATCACAACAACGCCTCCCTCACAGGACAGGGCAAACCAGAGTGCGTTCCCTTACTGTCCAAGTGTTTACCATCCAGACAGGAAGACAGACCGTTAAAACGAACAGATGATGCAAATTACCAATTTCCATTTCTTTTAACCAGAGCATCCCCTGAATATCAGATACGTTTGCTGTTTCAGAAAATCAAGAGTTGGGGTAGGAAAAAGCTGACGAGGACTGCTTTGCATGGCCTAAGGTAGACAAACACTGACCTGCTCGGTGTTTGTTCCCCTCACAACACAGATGAGGTAGACAAACCTGAGGAGAGCCTGGAGAAGCTGGAAGTGTGCAGGGAGCCGCCTACTCTCTCTGCAGAGGCATCGGCTCTCATCCTCAGTATCATTTCTGCGTAGTTCATGTCCACCTCTTGACTCCAGTGGGCTGGAATGGAACTCTGTGGGATTGGGGGCATGTGGTTCGATTCCGAATGAAAACAACTATCTCCACAAACATTTTAAGACACCCCCGAGTCTCCAGTCTGAAGCAATACACAGCCCTGGATTGTGGGATTAGAAGAGCAGTGGGCCTTTTCCACTCCACACTGAGGTGGGGTTCACACACTGGCAAAGTGTAGTGCACATTTTGCCTGCCTCTGAAGGTGGGTTGACCAAGCCCGGCAGTCCTCCTGGAGGAACTATCCAGCAGCACAGAGAGTGCTGCCCTGACTTAGCTCAGCCCAGCTGGCTTCCTAATTCTTTATTTCTTGTACACATCTACCTTCCTCCACTAGACTGTAAACCCAGCAAGGTGCAGACCTGCCCAGGTATTTCTCCTCACATTATCTAGCACCGTATACTTTTCTGTGAAGAACCACCACTTAATAACCACGAATCAGTCATTAAACAGGAAGATGGAGCTGTAGAAGATGAGCAGGGCTGCCAGTCCCCCTTGCTAAGTGTCTCCCCTAAGCCAAGGGAAGTCAGTAGCATTCCTCAGCTGAAATCAACATCATGTACTGGGTTGGTTTACAATGGAAAGTTCCACTGAAGGAATGCTATTCTAGAAAGACAGAGACCTAGATTAGTGATGAGGTTAAGGTGCCCAGTGTACCCAGCTGACTATGGATTCCTTACTGGATGATTAGGACATTTCCCTTCTAAGTTCTATATATGAATTATCACTGAATGCCACAATATGGCCCCTTTAGGGCCATATTTTCATACCACCTCCATGTCACACACGAGGAAGTTGAGAATTAGAGAGGATAAGTAATGTTCCTCAGGGTTGGTATGGCTTCGGTCCCTCATGAAAAACAGCAGCTCTCCTCTTTCCCAGTTCTGTGTTCAGTGATTTCACGTTGGTAGCACGGTTGTGACCATGGGGCAGGAAGGGGAGTATTTACATCATGGAAATCAGCAAACACTACAAATCAGAGCTTCGTGTGTGTGTGTGTGTGTGTGTGTGTGTGTGTGTGTGTGTGTGTGAGAGAGAGAGAGAGAGAGAGAGAGAGAGAGAGAGAGAATGAGCTCCAGTTCTTACCACTGCATGCACTACCGAGGGCTGATTCTGATGTCCTTGTGCTCATGAGCAACTATTGCACGCATAATCAAGAAATAATAATACATGGACTTAGCAACAGCTGTCCATTGAAACAAGAAGGGCAATGTGTAATGAGGGCAAACAGAAGGACAGAGGTATGGGGGGAGCCTAGACAAAAGAACACTGAGTGTTAACATCCGTCAGGAAGTCCCCAGCACACAAAGTATCTGGAAGACCCAAGCTAATGGAAAGTTATGTTCTCATAAAGCAGAAGGAATAGTTCATTAGTTTTCACCAGAGGCTAGAACAAATAAATATCTCTCCAGATCATCCAGTGCCCGTTCTGTTTCCTAGCAGCCTTCCAATACCTGGGAGGAAGGGCAGACATCAGCTTCCAGTTCATTAGAAAAGTATATACTCAATTGCAATGACAGAAAATGACTTTTATCAGTTCCTTATGGACCTGGTCACTAGGTTGATAATGTTTGATCTCTCTTCAGTGAACTAATAAAACTGCCCTTCTCCAAAAACAAAGGTAAGAATCTAGAAGTCTCCTTGGAAAGGTTTGACTTCCTCCTCATTAATGTGGAAATGAAGGAAGAAGGGAGAAAGAAGAGGGAAAGACAAGGAAAGGAGGAACTTATATATGACGATACAAAGTGGGTGTTCAACAAATGCTTGATGAATAAATACAGTAAGATAATGAAGAAAGAACCCATGATTTTAATTTGATCTCTAACCATCTAATATCTAGATCTCTTACATCAGGGTGTAGATCTCTTACATCAGGGTGTATCTAAGACAGACCAACCTGGCTTTATTGGAACATTTCAAGGTGCCCATTTTCCAATTTTGGATATCCCTTGCATTACACGGCAAGCTGTGTAGCCCTCTGAGTTGAGGGTCTAGCAAAGTGCTCAGCTGAGATGCTAATGCCTGCCTTGTGGCTTTGGAGCGGATCCTTCCAAAACATGGGTAATGGATGTCCAGAATGGGAAGCTCCTGGCAATAGGACAAGGAGATAATTCTTCAACAACAGCTAAAAGAAGAGGGAAGTGAAGAAAGAAAACACCAATTTTAGGAGAGTTCTAGAGCTCTGCATTAAACCTTGTAGTAGCCTCTGCCTCAATCAGGCCGGTATTGCAAAGTATGACTGGAGAACATTTGCAGAGAAAGCACAAGCAATTTTTTAAGCCATAAACCCTCCGATGAGCATCAAAAACTGATTTTTATGGCACTCTCTAGAGTCTTGCTTGCTATAAAACACTATCCTAAGGTATCTATAGCTGTGGACTTCCATTTTAAGATTCATAACTCTGCACAAGTTAATGGAAATCAATAGTTCCTGTGATCCTATATTCTTTCTAATTAGTGAGAAATGCCTGTCTTCATCACAATCCAGAGTGAGACCTGTTTCATCATGTGTCCAGACACTCTTCCACACACTAGATATGAAAGACAAATATCACCATTTATGCCTCACTGGGCAGGTACATGAAGCTGAATTATAAAGACAAATAGAGTTGGAGAGACTCAGAATAGGACTGCCGAGAAAAGGGACGGGAGACAGAAGGAAAGGAAAGCCATGGTTCATTACTGGAGGAAGCCGCCCAAGAGATGCTTGTAGCATTCCTGGCTGATCTCTGTTGTTTCTTGACAGCGTCAGACAATGGAGTCCCTCTCACTGTCTGAGGCCTCACTGAAACGTGTATCTTCATGCCTGCCATGAGTTCCTGGCACAAAGCATAGGTTTGGCCATTGTTTGCTGGGTCACCATTTGGGTTGTGGGACACCATTTTGAAAACAGCCCAGGTTTTGGGCTCAGCTCCCCCAGGAAGCAGACAAGATAAAGAGCGGCGTGTAGGGAGTTCCCTGGGGAGCCTGGTGGGATGAACAGTCACGGGGCTGTGACGGGAGCAGTATTAGGTGGATGGAGGGACAGAAATGCAACAGAAGCCTCCACTGATCCAAAGAGTGCCCTGGACGGGGGAGGCAGGCCTTTGTATACCCCTGGATGGGGACTATTCCTGGAGAGGATGAGGTGGCTCTCTTCTGCTAAGACTACTCCCAGGGCTGGCATCAACGCAGGGTCTTTAGCTGCCAGTACTCCTGGAAGCAAGAGAAATGCTGTCTCAACCTGGAAGGGGCTGCACAGCACATCATAGCATTGGCCAGAGGATGAAGGTGAGAGCTGTCAAAGATGGCACCCGTATGCAATGCTATTAAAGTGCCTTGTCTGGTTGTTAGTGGTGTCAGTTACCCTTCAAGTAACCATCTTCCTGTCCCTTCTTTGCAGAAAGTCACATTCCTACAAATCAACGTATGGCTACTGGCTTCATCTGCTGTTTTACTCTACAACCCAGAAAGAATTTTCCAGTTGCCTCCCCCCCCCACTACTTCACTCACCAGGATACCGTATGGCAGACCAAACCATCAGAATGAAGACAGACATGGCTTCTCTACCTCGAATATATACCCCCTGGTCTCTTGACTGCTTTCCTCTTCCTGGGATGCAGACAGGTGAATTTCTACTGAAATCTCCATTCAGGCCATTCTATGCCTGGGAGGCGAAAGCAACCTACTGAAATTCAGGTGTACCAGTGAAATAGGACTGGGCATACTTTGTCCCAGGGTGAACGCACAGCATGGGAAATAAGCACATTATCATTTCATTTAGTAATTTCCTGTTCTGTACATATAACATTAAGAACTCCTGCTCATGCTAGAGCAGTCTATTTCCCCCATCAAACCTATGACGAATGTCTACAATTTCCTGTGTTCCTTGTTTAGAAAGCCAGAGGAATTAAGATCCAGAAATAGGATAGGGGAAATACAGCTCGACAGGCTGCTGGCTGTTACTAAACTACAGGGTTGTCTCCCCAACTCTAAGACAAGCTTTGCTGGAAGTACAACATGTATTTTGCTGCCCCGGATGTCTCCCAGATCCCTGAGCAGAGGTTGCTGTTCATGTTGGGCCCTCAGTGCTGATGAATTGAAAAATGTTATAAGAATTCTGACCTATTCTCTGAATGAGGAAACAATTTAAAAGAAAATGTCCACGACAAATTCAACTCCTGAGGAAAGCACATGTTGTATCAGTTTGAAATACTTTGTCGTATTGACGTCAGGGTTTTTTCAATTTTCCAATTAAGACAGGCCCTTCAGTCTAGCATGCAAGAAGTCAGGTGACCACAATTCATCTTGTTCATTTTTTTTTTTAAAGATTTTTTTTTTGACAGAGAGAAATACAGTGGAAGAGGGAACACAAGCAGAGGGAATGGTAGCAGGAGAAGCAGGCTTCTTGCCGAGCAGGGAGCCCGATGCGGGGCTCGTTCCCAGGACCCTGGGACCATGACCTGAGCCGAAGGCAGACGCTTAACGACTGAGCCACCCAGGTGCCCCTTGTTCATCTTTTTTTAAGAAATCACCTCGTTGGAAGTCCATTCCTCAAATCTACTATTGTTCTTAACATCCTCCTGGACCCCTCGTTAAACTACATAATTATGTAATTCTTTTTAAGGATCTATGTCATTGGCTCATAATTATTTATTTATCTTTTTCTAACTCTAAGGATTAGCAAAAGTGCTCAGTAAATGTTTGCTAAATTTATTTCGCGGACCTTTTTTGAGGTAGATTAAAGCAAAAACTTCATACAATGAGCTAGCAAAACAGGAGGAGAATTAAACATTAGGATCAAAGACAAGGAGATGCTGCAAAAATGCCAAATGGACCTAATTGCCTGAGTTTTGGTTTTGGGTCTAAGCCTCCCGGAAGCCAATAGGAAAAAGAAAATAGGAACTGTCCTTGTTCTTATCAGAAGGAAAAAAAGCAGAACAGATCTAACAAAGCCTATTCTTAGCATGATTCTGAAAGATAACTCTCCGCTAGGGATTCTATAAGGAGAAATGCAATCAGCATTTCACAGGAACTGCAGTTGGAAATTGCATATGCTACTCCCAACAGTGCCTTCCCCCAAAATGGTGATGGTCATGTCTTTTTATCTCTAATTTATTGCAAACCAACAGCCTACCAGACCAGCAAATGCCATCAGTGTTGACAATCCTGGTTCTACTCCCATATTTAAGCAAAAAAAAAAAAAAAAAAAAAAAAAAAGTCCTTTTCTGAGAATACCCTCCCTTCCATTAGCTTCAGGTTTTGAAATCTTATCCTTTCTTCCAGGCTCAGTTCAAAACTCAGGTGTGATTTCCACAAAGCCTTCCTTCGGTGTGCATATTTTCTAACTCTGTGTCCATGTGATAGTTACAAATAGGAGACTTGCCATTTTCTACATATTGCTTCAAGGTTGTTCAGTCGGTGTGCCTTTCTCTTCAATTAGATGGTATGGTACATTAAAGATGGTTGTGATTATTTTTGCTACCTCTGCTATTGAGAGGAGGACCTAAATTATCCTTTCATCGGATCCGAGCTGGCCTTAGTGATGTGCTTAAATGATAAAATATGGTGGAAATGACCTTATGTTATGCCTACTCCAGGCCTATCCTCTCACACACCTGGCAACTTCTGTCTTACCCTCTTGAAACTCAAGAGTTGCCATTCTGTGGGCAGCCAAAGCCACATGGAAAGGTCAGGTTGGTGTTCTGATCACTAAACAGTCTCAGTTGATCCAAGCCTACTGCCCATCTCTGTCAAGGGCTAGGCATATGATGAAGGTGTCTTGGACCCTTGAGATCAGTTTATCTGTCAACTGAACACCAAGTGAGCTCTACCAACACTCATTCCAGGTGGGTCCTGCCCAAATGCCTCGCCAACAAAAGGCTGAGATCTCATGAAATGTTAGTTGTTTTAAGCCACTTGATTTTGGGGGTTGTTTATTATATAACAACTGATAGCAAATAGTAATCATCCTGAGGCTGAAATCGTGTATTCTACTTTATTTATTTCAACATATCACCTTGGAGTATCTATCAGGTACCAGGTACAACTGTAGGAGCTGGAGATACAGTAAAATGAATAAGACAAAATCTCTGCCCCTTTTAAGCTAACATTCTAGTGGGAAGAGGGACACTGAACATGAAAACAAATAACATTACTTTTGTAATATCCAAATTGCCAGGGACAGTGCTAACTATAGAAAACGACTAATGAATGCCATACTTCCGAGCTCGTACAATGCAGCTAAGTGTGTCACTCTCAATTTTATTTAAAACAAAACAGCAACAAAAAAACTTAACCGAATCCAAGTATCTGGAAGACTAAGTTACAAAGAAGACAAGTCAGATAAGCCAGAGAAGTTTATAAACAACACATTTCTGGAACAATAGGTGTAATGACAGGATGTTTACCTGTGTCTCCAAAGCAGTGTCTCTTTTGCCTGTGGAGTCCCAAAACTTCTACTAGGAAAAAGGGGGCAAAGCCCCAGGTTTTCAGAAATATAGGTTATTCCCTAACCAGGGTAGAATGTATTGCTCCATAAAATGTCAACATCAAAACAATATAGAAAAAATAATTACAGACAGTGTTAGTGTTGTAAGCTGATAAGGACCAGATGGTCTTTTGTATTTATGGTTTTCCTTGTGCATACAAATGCTTTGGGGATCTAATTAGCCTTCTACAAAACTCAAACTGGGTAATTACTATCATTATCCCCTTTTCAAATAAATCTGAAGTCTAAACTGCAATTATGTTTTTTATCTTACATTTGGTATTCACACATTTTAAGAATTGTTCTTTGCCATCTACTCGGAAAACTTCTTCACATGGACCGAAGTAAATAAAGTGCAGGAGGATGATAAAAAACATTTTTTAAAAATGGATCACTCTGTTCGAGGAAAGTGCTGACACCCACTGACGCGCTTTCTCGGTGAGAGTCCTGTTTCTGTCACATTTTCACTCCAATCAAGAATAAAGTCCCCGTTCTCTGTGACTTCATATTTCCACTTATGCTTTGCACAGCAAAAGAGAAGAACTTCTACACGGAGGCATAACCAGTCACGCATGTTAGGGAAAGGATTCTCTGCGAGATGCAATGTGGCAGCCATTTCAATTAACTTCCGTCCCTGCCCCCAAAGTGCAATACCTGGTCTGTGGGAGAGTAGCGATACACATAACAAAGCTGCTATGTCATCTTTATTGGATTTTTGGCCTCAGGACAGTCAAGTCACATGGTAACAACATCTCTGCACTGCAGGGTGAAGGAGACGTAATTGCGTGCCAGCCAATTCAAAATAGAGAATTCATCAAAATCTAAATCCACTGAGAGGTCCGGGAGAAGGGGGTGTTAGGAAGTGATCATGTTATTTCAGGCGCAAGGCCAAAGATTAGAGGCTATTGGGGGATACGTGTGTCTTCTTTGACAGGACAAACCATGGACAGTGACAGGTGTCCAGAATTACTGTTTCTGCTCCCAATGAGGAGGGTCAAGAATATGCAGAATGACTGGCTGACATCTTGAAAGGTAGCATCATGATGACTGGTCCAGAGGGCAAAATCCAAAAATAGTTGACAGAGGGAGAAATCCAGATGATACGCTGAAGGTGAGGGGGGTGCTTGGCACTGGGAGGCACTTTACTACAGAGGGATGCTAGATGTCAACACAGGCTTCAGAGGTGCGTGCTGCCTCCCGCTCCCCCCCAAACCCCGGCCTGCCTGACAGAAGGGAGGCTCGAGGCTGCCACCTTGGCCCTCTACCCTGGAAACTGCCGTGGGCTGACCTGGCAGGCAGCAGCTTGGGCACCCAGGCATTGACAAGGATGGCTGCAAGGTGAGCACGTTTTCCTCCCTGCCAGGATTGCTGTAACCTCAGAGCTCACAGACAAGAATCTTGGAGGCATGCATTCACTCTTCCATTCATTCAAAAATAATTCCTAGGCATCGACTTAGTGCTATGCCCTGTGTAAGGTGATTGATGCAAGCTCGGGTGTCAAGAAAACACTGGCCTTACAAACACCATCGTCCAGTTCCCACCATAAAAGGTGTCTAGAGACCCAGCCCAACACGGTGCCAGGGTCAGAGTGGGGCTAATGGCCTGGAAGGGTGTGTGCACAGCAACAGGGTGCTCTCTGCATCTTGGGCTTCCGGGCCAGCCCAGTGTCCTCAGAGTTGTGATCATGGTTGGGGGATTCGTAATGTACCAGACTCTCTGAGTTCATGCAATTCCTCATAATAGCACTTTAACATCTGTCTGGCAATGTTTACATTGCATCGATACCATCATTATCGCTCCAGTTGGAAGCATGGCAGGTGGTATTCTTCTAATTTTACAGATGTACAAGACCGATCGGAGGCACTGAGGGACTTGCCCAAGGCCATATAGCAAGTAAGAAGCCAAAGCAGGATGCACACCCAGGTCTTTGCACCGTAAACCCAGATTTTCCAGACACTGCACCATCTAACGGGGGCTTTTGCTGAAGCCTCTGAACAGAAGTTTGGGTGCCCAGGCAGCTCGCTGCAGAGTTTCTTTGGCTGACTTAGGCTGCTTGATGTCTTGAATGTCCCAACCTTCTGAGGTTGAAGGTCCAGAGTCCAAGAATCTGAGTCAGAGCGGGCCCAATTGGTCTGCATTTATTAACCCACAACCTGATAGAGCAAAAAGAACCAAGGATTTCAGTAGGCAAGCACGGGTTCCAGTCTCAGCTTGGCCCAGAAGAGCCTCATCGGGTAACTTAACCTCTCTGGGACTTGGCTTCCTCATAGGTAATCATACCTGAGGGTAGGTAGCAGTTGGTAGTAAATCATAAGTGCCAACATCATGCAATTTGTACCAACTCACAGGACCACTGTGGGGATGGAATTCGTACCAACTCATACCAGGTGCAGAGCCTGGCACAGACTAAGGGTTAGTTTTGTTGCTCTCTCCATCAGACTCTCAGGTGGGTTTTATTCTCCTCTCTATAAGAGGACAGTGTTTTGAAGGGTTCCCAGCATGGGAATATCCCTAGAACTCCAGGCATCTAGGGAAAGCCTTGTTCCGGCTTACTGGCAGAGAAGATTCCAGGAGGAAGTGAGGGGCATGAGGAAGTCTGATGCGTCCCAGGGAGTGAGGTGAGAGAAACATTTAGCCAATCCTCAGAGAGACCGTACTGCTTTACCATGTACCCCTTGTCTAAAGTTGTGAGGAAAGGGGGGGAAAATAACAGCAACCATCTTTGCAATATGATCAGCATTTCTTGCTGGTTTAAATATAGTCTCAGTTCTCTGGTGAGAATGAAATCCAAATAACCTTCTAACATCCGCTGAGCACAGTGGCTTCCTGCCAGTCAGAGGATAATGTGGGGCCCCGGACAATAATTGAGATGACAGTCGAGTTTTGCACCGGAGGTTCAAATATCAAATTGTATTAGCTCTGTGTCTTGACGGCAACGCACCCTATCAATGTGCTGGGCTTTGCTGAAAACAACTAAGGGGGCAGGCTGGCCTTGCTCGTGCATGAGGACACCTCTGAGTTGGGGTTCTCAGGGGCCCAAAGGCAATCATGGTGCATGGTGAGATGGGAAAGAGGATGAGTTTTCTGGCCAGGGCGGATCTGGTGGGAACCTTTTCTCTACCTGCATCTATAGCTGCCTCAGATCGGTTCCTGAGGTTTCACAAGGGCAAATCACAAAGGCAGATTCACTGGCCCCTGTGTTAGATCGATGCATCTCATGCCTTTCTGCAGCTGCTCCCACATGGTGTCCTCCCATATATACTATGTATATAGAAGGTTGAAGGCTGGTTCCCCAAAAGTTAGGTCCATATCCTACTCCACAAAATCTGTCCAGGGGACCTTATTTGGGAAAAGAATCTTTGCAACCAGAATTAAGGATCTTGAGATGAAATCATTCTGGTGTATCTGAACCCTAAATCCAATGACAGGCATCCATATAAGGACAAGGTAGAGGAAGATGTGAACCACAGAAGGGAAGGCCATCTGAGAATGGGGGCAGAGATCAGAGTGATGCAGCCACAAGCCAAAGAGCTCTGGAACCACCAGAAGCTGAAGGAAACAAGGGAGAATTCTCTGCTAGAGCCTTCAAGGAGAACATGGTCCTACTGCACCCTGATTTTAGACCTCTGGCCTTTAGAACTGCAAGAGAGTAAATTTCTGGTGCTATAAGCCATCAGATGTGTGATAATTTGTTAGAGCTATCCTTGGAAACTAATGTAGTATATTTATAACATGTATATGCTTAATCTATACTTATGTCTCTATCTATATCTAGTTGTATGTTTATCTAGTACATGTGTGTATTACAAGGTGAATGTGTTGGCTTATCACACAGGATATAAATCCCTTCAACATCCTGGCTTACATGAGGGACTGAGAAGGAAGAAGCGGTGCCCCACTGACCAACCACATTTTATAGCTAAGGCTTACGTGGGGGAAAGAACTAATTAAACTGGGCCCCTAAAATGTGAATGGAGTAGAAAGAAAACAATACAGGGCTATCTTTCATTCAGAAAGAATCATTAATTACCAAACTAAGCTTAGGCTACCTAAAAGAATTTGAGCTAGCTATATTAATAGAATATACATTCAAATGCAAAGATACAATATGCTCGGTATTCAAAAAAAGATGCGGCACAAAACACAGAGTAATGGTTCATATAATTGATTTTGCAATCCCATGTCCTTATTTTATGTATTAATTTAGAGTAAAATTTTCTTACATATTTTTAACCTGTTCTATAAATAAAATAAATAGCCATCATGGTTATAATTAATAATCCCTGAGCATTTACTATGATTCTGGCAGCGAGGGAAACCATTTATGTACATATCTCCTTTACCAAGTCCAAATTCAATTCCTGCAAGGAAAGTATCATTATATCTGCTTTTCAGATACAGAAGCAAATGTCATGTTTAGTGGGATGAAGAGACTCACTCAAGCTGGCATTGGTTACAGCATGTAGGAGTGATAGGCCTCTTCCCCTAAGCTGTTAGGTTCCAAAGCTCCTGACCCTAACAGGTACATAGGAGGCCTGCGGCAGGTAGAGCTTAAAATCTGTTATGGGATTCTCTTGTGTACTCATAATCAGTGCAGGACCCTGATGTGGCCTCTCCAAACTCTCTGTCCTAATTTATTTGAAGACAAAAAGGACCAAAAAAAAAAAATCACAATACTAAAATGAAGACTTCCAGGAATGGGGAGGTATTAAAGAGATGAATAGTGTTTGGGCAAGGGGAGTGGTGGAATGAACATTCCAAGAAGGAAGGATATGAAGTGGAACATGCAGGCATGTTTGGGAGTCTGGCTTGGCATTGACCATGGAAGCTTCCAATGCCAAACTCATGAGTCTGAGTGTAGCCAGGTCTTTTCCTAGAAGACGATTCAACTTCTACTCTAGAAATCACACTTGTAAAGCAGTTAAGTGTGAGTAAAACCCATGTAACTCATAAAGCAAAGTGGTAATTCTCAATAGCAACAGAGTCTACCTGTAAATAAACCCCACTACCGGCTGGTAAAGAACTGAAAAGTATGATATATTCAAAAGCAGAAGTCCCCCCACAACTCTCCACCTCCAATGCCCTCAAACTCATGCTCCTTTCTGGTAGAGTAGATTCACACAACTCTTAGACATTTCTGTTGCTGGGTTTCTATACTCAGGTATAGCATCGGGTACCAGGCCTTGACATCAAATGGCTCCCAGCACAGTGGGGAGGCCAGGTGGGTTAGGGAGGGGGAGGGAGAGGAAGAGGAAGGGGAGGAGGAGAGAGAGAGAGGGAGAAAGAAAAGTGATACTGATTTAAAATTTTTTTTTAATTTCTGTTAGTTAACATACAGTGTTATATTCATTTCAAGTGCACAATATAGTGTTCAGCCTTTCCATACATCACCCAGTGCTCATCACGGCAAGTGCCCTCCTTAATCCCCATCACCTATTTCCCCCATCCTCCTCCCACCTCCCCCTGGTAACCACAAGTTTGTTCTCTATACTTAAGAGTCTGTTTCTTGGCTTGCCTCTCTCTCTCTTTTTTTTGTCCCTTTGCCTGTTTGTTTTGTTTCTTATATTCCACATATGAGTGAAATCATATGGTATTTGTCTTTCTCTGACTTATTTTGCTTAGCATTATACTCTCTAACTCCATCTGTGTCATTGCAAATGGCAAGCTTTCATTCTATTTTATGGCTGAATAATATTCACATGCACACACATGTGCACACACACACACACACACATATTTGTCCGTTCATTAGTTGATGTACACTTGGGCTGCTTCCATATCTTGGCTATTGTAAATAATGCTGCAATAAACATAGAGGTAAATATATTCCTTTGAATTAGTGTTTTTGTATTCTTTAGGTAAATAGTAGTGTGATTGCTGGGTCATAGGATAGTTCTATTTTTAGCTTCTTGAGGAATCTCCAATACTGCTTTCCATAGTGGCTGTATAAATTGCATCCCCACAAACAGTACATGAGGGTTTCTTTTTCTCCACATCTTTGTCAACTCTTGTTTGTTGTATTTCTAAAGATTTTAGCTATTCTGAGAGGTGTGAGGTGATATCTCATTGTAGTTTTGATTTGTATTTCCCTGATGGGTAATGCCGAGCATCTTTTCATGTGTCTGTTGACCATCTATATGTCTTCTTTGAAGAAATATCTGTTCATGTCTTCAGCCCACTTTTAATTGGATTATTTGCCTTTGGGTGTTGAGTTTTATAACTTGTTTATGTATTTTAGATACTAACCCTTTATTGGATATGTCATCTGCAAATATCTTCTCCCATTTCGTAGGCTGTCTTTTAGTTTTGTTGATTGTTTTATTTTGTTTATTTATTTTTATTTTGTTTGTTGCTTTTTTATTTTGATGTGGTCCCAGGAGTTTATTTTAGCTTTTATTTTCCTTGCCTTGGAAGATATAACTAGAGAAAAGCTGCTATGCCTAATGTCAAAAAGGTTACTGCCTGTGTTCTCTTCTAGGATTTTTATGGTTTCAGACTTCACATTTAGGTCTTTAATCCATTTTGAATTCATTTTTGTGTATGGTGTAATAAAGTGGTCCAGTTTCTTTCTTTTACATGTTGTTATCCAGTTTTCCCAGATAACTGGGTGATACTGGCTTTTTTACAACCACACTGCAGAGCTATTTGCTGAGAACTACAGGATGCTGTGATGCCTTGTGAATTACAGGAAGAGTCCTATCCATCAATCTACATACTCATGATCCTTAGAGCAGAATTTATTAGATCAGAGCAATTAGGTTAATTTGTTTCCCAATACAAGGAAAATTGAGGGGCCATTAAAGACAGTATCAGGGAATCTTGCTCTAGAGAAGCAGATACTAAAGCTGAAGTTCCCAAGATCCTGGGAGGGCATTGCTGTTACTATCTCTCCTCCTCATGCATATGCTGATCCACGTATTAGGAAAGGTCTAGAGGGTGGATTCCAGGACAAGAGGGGATTTGATCAGGAAGGCACTTTGTGCCTCAGGCAATTAGCATGAATATACTTACCATGTTACAATAACTAATTAATGAGATAATCTAAAGAAATGTAGGTACAGGGGGAATAAAATATTTTACTTGGGGGTATTTGACATGGTTTATGTCCTACTAGTTGGTGGGGGTGTGTGTCTAAGAGATTAATAATGAATCAATGAGCAAGTACCATTATATTCTGAAACATACTAATGTCACTGCCAGACCAATCATCATTGAGTTGCTTTAGCGTATCAGGTTGAACTTTTAGATGAAAGATTAAGGAGTACTGGAAACCAGGTATGCTGTACACAACTGGTGAAGTTTCACTTATTCCTTCATGTATATAATCCAGGAAAGCAAAATTCACATCAGAGTGTCTTCATGACTTCTAAAAACAGTTACTAACACCGACTTTGCTGTGATACATGTTAACAGGTTTCTAATTAACTGCAAAGTCAACAGTGAGTCCAAATGTGTACAAAGAGGTGGAAGAAACCAGACTTCAGAACTCGTTCACTTGGATTTACATACCACAGTGCAGACCATCGCTTTCCTTATTTATATTTATGAACTCCATGAAGTCCTAACTTATGACAAGGCATAACTTATTCCGTTCAGTTAGAGGTAAAGGGAGAATCACAGAGATGTTATCAAGGCTGACAGTCACATGGGGCACACTTGTGATCTTAGCACAGGCAAACTGACATGGAAATGAGAGTAAAGAATGCTGAAGAACCAAAGTTCTATGTTAGGATTCTGATTACCTTATCACATTGAGGTCAAGATCATGTTTAGTAGATCATGAAAAGACATAGGAGTTCAGGGTCATGTACACACTTGCATATACATGCCTATTTGTTGTCCATATTATTTAATGTAGCTTAAATTTAACATTCAAATAGTCACCCTAGCACCCAGTCAGATGAGTACCACTCAACCTTCCAGAAAAGTATTTTAGTGACATCCTTTGCAAACTGAAGTCAGTAAAACGTGATGAGATTCCTCTTTTCACATGACTGTGATCTGTGCCACCAGATGTGCCAAACATCACACAAGGCACATGGGCTTCCCAACCATCAGCACTACCTGTCACCTGAAAGAGGAATTTACAGTATAGTAAGGGGAAAAAGGCAATATTCCTACAAGATGCAGCTTTCTTTTTTTTTTTTTTTTTAAATTGTGGCTTTTTTCTCAGAGTCACATTTTTTTCTAGTTGCTTCCTATACCTGACATGCCAGTTCATTTATATTAAAAACAAGAACTCCATGTACAATGAGATACCGTTATCCAGTCACATAATAGAGTTTGAATTATTTCCACAGTATAGAAAATATTCAGAAGCTCAGCAAGGTAAGATAAACTCCATTATTCACAGTTACCTCGCTCTTGTTTTCATGGGAGATTTTCATAACCACATGGAGGTAAACACTCACAAAATGCCTACAGCTCTTACGGCGCTTTACAACATATGCTGAAGCCAGACTGTAAGTGACTCGGCTACCCAGTGAACATGAAAATTGGTTGTTATTTGTCAAGCCCTGCTGTGAGGGAAGCATTGGTGACTCCGGTGCCATTAATGACAGAGATATCATATCATTATCATTATTCTTTGGAATGATTCACTGCAAAAGTGAGAGAAAGTAACAATCTTTCCAACAAGACAGGAGGCAGGGTACATGGTCTTTATTTTGTTGTTAGTAAAATGAATGTCTTTATTCTCTTCTGAGATGACAGGACAATAGATTTAGATGGGGATTTAAGAAGAAAGGATATGTCAGAAGTTTGATATTTTGTCATAAGCCAGGATTCAGTGGAATGTTGGTTGTTTGGTCAAGCATCCCATGGCTCACACCACCTATTCAATGGGCTGTCGGATTCACCAGAGCAGGGCCTGTCTTTTCCTTTTTATTTACCTTGGTGTCCTATCCCTTTTCTCACTTTGGTCTTGACTCTCTCAACATCACACCTGGCACTGAATATAAGTGCCAGGTAAGGGTTTGCTGTAGTTGAAGGAGAGATCCTTTGAATGCTGATGGAAATGGCCAGGTTGGAGAAATAGCTCTGAGGAGAAAATGGGAATGGGTTGGCACATGTTGAGTTTGCTCTGACAGCCAGATGTCCAAGCACAGAGGCTAGACGGGACCCCCAATGAAGTCCTGGTTGATACTGATATTTGTAGCCAAGATAACTTACTTTTACTCAGGAAAGGTCAGTAAGGCATTTGAAGAATGAAAATGATACTTCTGGACTGTCACTGTGGTTCCTTTGACAGAAATAGGCTTATGAGCAACCCAGTTTGCACCCCTCACCTAAACAAAAGGAAGGGTTCAAAAGCCTGAAGTCTGTCCGGTTCAAGCAGTCTTCAGTGAATTCCAAAACGTGCTATCCATAGAAAGCCCAAGAATTGTGTAATGCTGACTTTATTATTTTTTAAATAACTCATTGATTTCACCTGTATTGTTGGATCTTTGTTTCTCAGAAACTAGGACATGTCCAAGGATGCTTGTGAGAGCTGCTGAGACTCACTGCCCAATACTGAGGATGATCTAATTGTCTCAGTTCTACCTGAACCTCTCAAGCCACAGTTGTCCCTGATGCAGTAAGTGCTTTAGGAAGATGTGATGACTGGAAGGAATGGTAATTTCTGAAGAACTCTGACAGGAATATGGATTATGGATAAGGTAATGACAAGCCTCTGATTTATAAAAAGAAGAGTCTCTGGTTATAACTTAGCTTCACCTTCTGCTGCTCAGTCATGTATCATGACCAAAGTCAAAGGATGTCTTTGCATCTTTTAAGAACAAAGAGTTCCGTAGGAACTTAACCTCTGTCTCTAAGGCTTTGTTGCTGAACACCCAATGACCCAATGACACTAAATGACATGAAATTATAGCCACTTCATACTGAAATATTTATTTTGGGCTGTAAGACAGAACACGTTTCTCCGACGCTTTAATCTTCCCTTAACACAAAAGACTGTAAGTATTTAAGTCACTCCAGTTACATCAAAAGAGAATAATCAGTTTCTGTTCAGTACTAGCTGAGTTAAATAGCAGCTCTGTTTCCAGAAAGATAATAATGTCAAAAATTAGAGCAAAAACAGCAGGCATTCTGGGGAATTTAACTGTTGAACAAATGGCTGGAAGGTGCTTCAAAGCCAATTTAAATAAATTTTTAAAATTACACCCTGACTCTTTTTCTCCATATATAATTAAAACATAATGCCGAAGACTCATCAGACAGTGATTCCTGATATTTTAATAATAAAGTAGAATGCCCTCATGATATGGCTTTCTATGAAATACATGTGAAAGGTACATCGGATTAAACCAATCCAGTGGAAAGCTAATGGCAGCATCCAGTAAAAGCCTGGTTCGACAAACTCTACTATGTGATGGATTCCTCAATATCAACGACATGAAAATGTCCTGCAGAAGATTCTGTCTTCAATAGTCTGCTGGGGAAGTGGGTCAGATGACAGTGAGAAGAAACCTAAGCATCACGGTAGGCTCAGTGGGGAACAAACTCTTTGAGGGTCAAGGCACAGATGTGTGGTACAAAGACTGCCCAAGAAGTGCTTGTATCTGCCTGCTCAGGGTGCCATAAAAGGACCACAGACTGGATGGCTAAAGCAACAGAAATGTATTTTCTCACACTTCTGGAGGCTGGAGTTCTGAGATCAAGGTGCTGGTCCGTTTCTGGTGAGGACTCTCATCATGGCTTGCAGATGGTCATCTTCTCACTGTGTCCTCACACGGCCTTTCTCCAGGGCCTGTGAGTGGAAAGAGTGCAAGCTATCTAGGGTCTCCTTGTATGAGGGTATTAATCCTACCAGATCAAGGCTCTATCTTATGACCCCATTTAACTGAATTACCTTCTTGAGGCCCCATCTCCATGTTGTATCACATGGTGGGGGGAAGCTGACATACGGGTTTTGGGAGGGCATATGAATCTAGTCCATAACTCTGCTCATCTCATTCCTATTGTGGGTGGGGTGCCAGGTCCTTAGAGGGTGCAGCTAAAGAAGGCCTGGGAAAGCTCTCTCCTGGTCTGCTGAGGCCCTGGAAAGCCCGGCATCTCTACTCCTTAGAGTCAATAAGCAATACCCAATTCAAGGATTAGAAAATAAAACTTACTTTTTTTTTTTTAAAGATTTATTTGTTTATTTGACAAAGAGAGAGAGAGGGAGAGCACAAGCAAGGGTAGCAGCAGGCAGAGGGAGAGGGAAAGGCAGGGATCGATCCCAGACCTGAACTGAAGGCAGATGTTTAAACAACTGAGCCACCCAGGCACCCCAGAAAACAAAACTTAAGAGGAAAGATCAAAGGAACATGAAGTGTATAGCTGACAGAAGATGGAGATGACTCCTAAGCTTCAATACAAGAAGAGATACCACACACAGAATTCTGACCAGCAATTCTTTACTGCTTTGGAGGGGGGGGGTGCAGTCAGGAGAAAATAGGTATAAGCTACAACACTGGTAGAGATTTAAATGAGATATAACTGAGGCAGTCCTTGATAGCACAAGTTTGTTGCCTGACTGTGAGGATTGCGAAGCAGGAAAATAGATCAGGAGGTGTAAGAGGTGTAAGAGGTGTATTTCTACACCTCTCAGGAGGTGTAAGAAATAGGCAGAGGTCCAGAATGGCAGGAAGACATAGTGGTAGGTCAGAAACAAAATGGAGTCTGTTATGCCAGCTCTTATCTGGGACTCTGTCGTACTGAAATGCTACCCATTTAAGACTTTACTGTTAGGATCTCTGCATTTCCAAATCTGTCCTGGGCTGTGCAGGGCTGCTGTGGTCAAAGAGATGGCTGTTGATAACACAATATTCTAGCAAGCAGGGGACAGAGGGCTTCAATTCCTTGGCAGAAGGAATAAAAGGTTATGGGTGTACCGTGATCATTACATGCTCGTGTACCCTTCTCTATTTTAGTCCAACCTCCCTGAGAGAAGGAACAGTCTATTTAATACCTGTATTCACATCGCTTGGCACAGTACTCCATAAACACAGACAAAGATAAATCTATCTTTCCCTGTGGGAGTAAAAATAGTGACCCCTACAGGCAGAGGATGAACCCAACTGAACCGTGACATGTTCAATTTTACTCTATTTTTAACCTTACACATTGAGGATCTCTTTGGAAAAACACCATTAGAAAGGAGATCATCAGATCAAACTCCTATTTATCAAGTGATATATTTCCTCTTTTACCTCCAAGGCTAATAAGCAGCAGGATGAGTAAAAACCTGATAGAACATGGTTTGCTGACCAATGTGTTCTTTAAAATGGGGAGCTGTTTCATTGCCTTTCATCCTTATGCCTAAATTAAACCTTTTGTTCTCCCTTCTCCATGTCGGTCCCCCAAATCTGAGCACATAGAGAAAGAATGACACACTGTGGAATCATTCCATGTTCTATAGACTATGTTGACCCTCCACTCAATCACTGACATTTGTAGAGTTCACAGGGGCATTATCCTGATGTTTAGGATGCTGGAAAATGAAGAATGCATTTAAAGTTACTCTCTGAAAACGTATTTGGTTTATCTTGGCCTGGAAAATATAACCATCACATTGACTATTATCTAGAAACACACATCAGACAAAAAATGGCTGCCTGAGACCACAGGGAACCACAACTCCCTTATATCCAACTTGGAGAAACTCTCTCTTTTAGATGAAAAACTCTCGACCCACGAAAGATTAAAAACCCCTCAACTGTCGTCCTCTTATGGAGTGAAAAGTTATTTTTGTTTGTGAAGCTACTTATGTGTAGAGCTGGTGACACTGAGTCAAGCCACAAATGTGTCATAAAGTATCAGAGAAAGAAAGAAAATAAGCAGGAACATACACAACTAATTTAGTAATTATGCATTATGAAACAAATATTTCAGATAATTATGACCAGTGAAGGCAGCAGGTGCAAAATAAGAAAGAATACGAAGAGGATGAGCTGGTAATGTTCCCGAAAACATGAGACACTTGCTTAGAGGCAGTGAAAGTGATTGTACATATGAACAGGCCAGGGCTATCACGTGCTCGAAGACACGTGTTTCTCCAAAGACTAGGGAAGAAGAGACCCACACTTGCTTTCTGACCTTAGGCCCAGAATTAGGAATTCTTAGGAATTAACCTCTGATTACACATCCACAGTGAAATTTGGAAGAATAAATTTACAGGCCAGAAGGTGAAATCTCGTCAAGCCTTCTCTGCCTCCTGCCTCTGAACTGGTAACACCTGACACTTCTCTCCTGACACCGATCGGGGGCTTTGTTCTGTTATAGGAATTTATGTACAGTTTTGTGGATGTCTTGTTTACCTTTTCGACTTCTCTTCTCCCACGTGCCTCTGAACAGAACCTGGCTCTGAGGGGGCCACTGCGGATGTCTTGGAGAACAGAAGCGACTGCCTAGCTTTCGGGAGCAGTCAAGACGAGTTTAATAATGCTTTTTGAAGCTGATTTTCAGGAGCTGATTATCCAGTTGTTGCCTCAGCTCATCCCCCAACTATAGCTCCTTCCCCAGTAACCCACCTGCCTCTTGGCCATTTTGCCTCTCATTAGCGCCTTTCATGAAAGTGTACTGGGAAGGAATAGAATGTGAAATTCAAATGACTGCCAGCCTGATTTGACAGCAGGCAAAGATAGATAATACTGAGTGACTCAAGATTTTTATATTATCTGTAGGTTTAAATTATCCATACCATGCCTCGTCCTCATTAGCATGGATAGTCAAGGTCTTGCTAGAATGGTTATATTTACGACATGGCAGGTAGTGCAGCAAACTAGCCTACAAGTCTTCACAGATGTTCCACGTTGATGATCTTTCATAGGGAGTGGCTAAAGCCAAGAAAAATACTGCCAACAGAATCCTAAAAACAATAGCTGTAAACACAGACTTTCAAATGTCACCCATCACCCATGGCTATACAAATCATCATCATGCATTTTGGTTGACATATTTCCTCCAAGAAACTACAAAAGCTTTTATACATAATGCAGCTATCCACTGAAGGGCCAGAAAATCCAGCAGGTTTTACTGATGGTGACACAGAGACAGAGGGAAGCTGAGTGAATTCCACAGCGCCAAGAAAGAAGATGGACACCCTCAGTACTACCAAGTCATCTGCCGATTGGGTAAGTGCCTACGGCCCCTCACTCTGCTTTCTCCCAGTGCATGATATATGGTGGGAAAACGGAATGACAGCTTTTAATTTTTCAATGATATTTTATTACAGCAAGTATTCCTACTTTGTGAAAAATCCAACAGGGAAATCATAGACTCACCAAGGAAACTGCCATGGTGACCCTTTGTGACAGAGAAGACCCAAACCACACTGATCAGGCCTGTAATTCACTGCTAATCTGAATAGAGCAGGAGAGAATATACAAAAATATACAAAATATACAGTGAGTGGTGAGTGGCGGCAATGAATCCACACTTTCTCTGAAATGAACTTTGTAACTTTTAAATGGAATAGCTGGCTCTTTCAGTGTGAGGGAAAGATTCTAGTTGACCTAGTTTGGTGCTGAAGACCTAAAGGAGGGAAGTAAATTGCAAAATTCTCAGCTTAATACCAATACCAACCTGGTTGCCAGCAATTTGGGGTTTAAACACTCGAGCCCTCAAGCTTATTGCTTTATATGTTTGATCTGTAAGTAAGAATTTCCAAAGAAGCTGTGTGCTGGAAGGCTCATGCTTTCATTTATCTCACTCTATTGATCACCTGCCAGGCATTCAGCTAGATGCTGAGAATAGAGCATGGAGAAGCCATATTTTCTAACTTCATGGAACTAACCATCTAACACAGGTAGCAGGAACATAAATTCCTGCTGGGTATCTGGGAAAACCTGTTAGAAGATTGTCACAAGGGGTAATAAAAGGCTGAAGTCCGAAGGAAACACACACACACACACACACACACACACACACTCACACACACACACACACACACACACACACACACACACACACACAGAGAAAAACTGCAAGGATTCGGTAATGTTTAATGTTTGGGGTAAGAAAAATTATATATGGGTGAATTCGAGTTTTTGGCTTGATTGACATTGGGATCTCTCCTGGAAGAAAACATGCTATGGAAAGTTTAGTGAGGAAGACAATAGGTTCAGGTTTGAACAAGTCGAATGTAAGGAGCTTACAGGGCCTTGGGACACAAGTGTCTAGGACATAAGGGTATCCAAGAATCTGAAGCTTAGGTAAGAGATGGTCACGTCAGAGATACATCAACATATCTGGTACTTAAGCCATAAAATTGGATGACACTATTCAGCATCTATAGGGAAATAAGATTAGAAGGCTGAACATAATATCCTGGGAAAGACAACAACAATAATAATATTAAGGATAGGATCAGAACCCAAAAAGGATACCAAGAAGGAACTGTCAAAGAGGCGGGGGGATGACTGGGCAAGAACAGTGTCACAGGCACCACAGGGGGAGAGAGTTCCAAAGAGGAAGTGGCCCACCATGCCCAGTGCTCCATGGTGTGCTACCATGTCACCACGCTCAACAGTTGGGAAGGACCATAGTGACCCTGGCAAGAAACCTTTCACTGACATGAAAGGGATGAAAGTCAGATGGAAGAAAGCTGATGAGTGAACAGGAAGAGAAGGGTGTGAGGTGATGAGAAAAGAGGATTGTTCCAATACCCGACAGCACATCAGAATTACTCAGCGAGCTTGCTAAAAAAGAAACTAGGTATCTGAGCCATACCCCGGATCTTCTGAATTAACACCTGGAATCCATATTTTATCAGGCCTTTCAGTGATTCTGTTGTAAAGGTTGATTGGGAACAGTAAACTATCTTTTCAAGACACATGGCACCAAATGGAATGAGCAAGATGGGGTGGGAGTTTGATTTGGACAGGAGCAGGAAAGAGTGGTCAACATGAGAGACACTTGAGCTTCTTTACGGGCTGGTGTCAGCCGGGGGGGGGGAGGGGTGAGGAGGAAGGAGACGTCATGGTGCCAGGAGAGAAGAGGCAGAAGATCCTGGGCATGTGAACCTCTTATCACATAGTAAGAACTCAATAAAATGTTAGTCCTTTCTCTTTTCATTTTTCCCTTTAGGAGAATGAAATTTCTAGCAGAGTTATGAGTAACTTAATTCTCTCACTGCTACCACATCTCGATTCATTCCAGTTACACTGATGAATAAAGAATGACAGCTTGTAGAGAAAGATCTGAGTGCGTGCTACAAATTAGCTGGGTCTGCTACGGACTGCTGCAGTTTCAGCAGGATCTGATGTTAAGAAAAGCTGTACATTCTTCCGCTTGTCCCTAGTTTAATTCTGAATGATTGAGAAGCCAAGCTGTTTGAGAGCAGAAATGAGTTTGACTGAATTATAAAAAGAAAACCTGATATACTTTTTCCTTCAAAAAGTCTTCGATAGAATCATTTTGAGGAAGACCTCAGCAGTGCCCTGTGTGTGTGTGTGTGTGTATGCGGGAGTGCCTTCAGCCTCCTTGTTTCAGAAGATCTGGCTGCTAAGTCACCACTTTAAATAATAGCTCCACACACATGACATCATAATAGTCTCCACAGCAACCGTGAATGATATTACAAACCTGTCTGGGATTAAATGGGAAAGATAAGCAAGAAGACAAGAGTGGACAATCTCCTAAGCAACAAATGCACTTTTTCCATGGAAACACCGCCTTGTGGAAAAGAGATGGAAACACAGACAATAGACATAGGTACACAATAGTTCCTAAATATAGCATTTCAGTAAGCACTCTGCCAATTGCAATTTAAAGAACATTCAACCTGTGAGAATAATCGCTGGAAGAAAAGCTTCCCCTAGTTTAATGTTTCAAGAGAGGAGGGCAGAGGCATTTTTCTCGAAGTCAGTCATCACATATCATCACAGCTGCTCACAAAAGAGGGCAAATGTGAATGGAGTAAGATATTAGGAAGCCTTCAGGCTTGCTTCACTTTAAGAAAATGCCAAAGAACAGAAGTCAAATTTAATAAGCCAGATAAATTATGAATAGATAATTAGCATCATAAAAATCCCCTTCTGAAGAGAACCTAGCTATATTCCTTTGAAATAGTAAGCTCCCCAGTGAACAAATGATAAAATTTACATTCTAAGACTTATGTAAACCCGATTTCAGGGGCTATTTGCTAAACATGCCAACAACACAGGGTGCATTCGCATTACTTGGAAAGTAAAAGCCCACTGCTGATGGCCCACTAGGGGCAGACACCATGCTCTGCCCTGGGCATCCAACAGCTGAACTATCCTAGTCAGCAACCAAATGAGGAAGAGAGTTGCCTAATCCTTGTTATTTATTGTTGATACATTATTTTCCTGCGTGGGCATCTCTATCCCTTCTTCCTTCCCCTCTCTTCATCCCTTTCAGCTATAAATTCCTAGAGATTTAAGAGCCTTTTCCTATGATAAAAGTTTAAATCCCAGGGAGCACTTTCACAGAGGACTGCCTTCCACTTTGCTAACTGCTGCTATCCAGGAGAGGTTCAAAGGAGGCAGCTGCCTCTTCCAAGCCCTCCCCAGCCCATCTCAGAGTTGTTCTTCTCAGGTTGTACACATCTCAGAGCAACAGAACCTTCCTCTCTGAAGCAAACCAGACTATATCGTTCACTGAGGGCCACTGAAATCACTGTGTGTGTCTTTCTTACCAATCTTTATTTTATCTTTTAAAAAGATTTTATTTACTTCTTTATTTGAGAGAGAGAACATGAGCATGTGATGGGGGATGGGGAAGAGCAGAGGGGAGAGGGATAAGCAGATTCCTGGAGCCCAAGTGGGGCTTCGATCCCACAACCCTGAGATCGTGACCTGGGCCAAAATCAAGAGTCAGATGCTGAACTGAATGAGACACCCAGGCGCCCTTCCTTACCCAGCTTTATATAAAGAGGTTTCTCTCATTAATCTGTGACGAGCACTGATTAATGTTAATATGAGTTACATGTGTATCAAAGAAGACCCCAATGACTCGATAACATTCAATTTTCTCCAAGGGCCTTTAAAAACTAAGACATCAGTAGATTACCTATCACTAATAAATGGGGATTTGCAGGCTGATTAAAATTCACAGGGTGAGGAAGTCTATGCCTATTTCAACAATGTTGCAGCTTCATTAGTAAAATTCACTCATTTTCTTCTTAAGTATATGTCACTGGGTAAATTAAAAGCAGAATCATACCACGTAACTCTTACCAGGATGGAGAGCAGTCGGGATGGGGCGCCCTCCATACCAGAGCAAGTACCATGCATGGTTCATGAGAAGTAAAATAAGCAGCGCTAATAGGTGGCAGAGCCAATGGAGCAGAGGAGATGTGACAGCCCTGTGACAGCCATCCCATTTCCTCCACACCCTCCTGAGCACTTTGTCAGGCTGGTGAAAAAACCCAAATCTCTGCACAATCATCTCAGCTCCTCGTGAAAACTCACTTCATTTCTCCATCAAGAGAAAGTTCCAGAACTATTCCCCATTCATTCTGAAGCTGCCATGTATGAGAAATTTTAGTGTCTTCTGGGATCTAATAGCCCAACAAAGGACCTAAGCAAGGATGAGAAACAGGAGTCATCTGGCAAATGAACGCAATAAGGAAAGCCTAAGGTTCTTTTTTTCGAAGAACCAAAAAATCGGGCTATGCCATGACAATGTCAAACTCCTTTTTCCTTGATCTAAAAACTGGCCCCCTCCCCCGCAAAATGATAGACATACGTTCTCTCTTTGGGGATCCTAAAAAGTCCCAGGATGCTCTTTTTCTAAATTCCCTGATCAACTCAGGGAATTAAACCAGGCTACCAAATTAAATCCCAACTTTGAAACTACGCTCTCAATTGTCTTCCTTTAAAAGGAACTCTCAGTAGCAATAATTTAGGCAAATACAATTCCAGTGCCTTTTTTCAGCTGTGGAGAAAAACTACCTTAGATACATCCAATTCAGGCTTGGGGGCTGCTCCAGGGGCTATCATAAAAGGAGTTTCCCAGACTAATACTTGGTCGTTTTCCAAAACTCAGGCATCTTCCAGCTAATCCTCCATTACAATGTCATTTGTTTGGTTCACTTCAAAGCTCTGACTACTTTCTTGCATTTTTCTGAAAACAAGGAGTTATCTGTGGAAATAATTTTGTCAGGTAATTTGGCAAGTCACTTACAATGCTCATCAATTCCAGTGCTTTAATTAAACCCAGGCAGTCCCTCTGCCCGATGTGATTCTCCTCTTTGGGTCACAATTCATCTCTGCTTTTGGCAGGACCCAATGTTTCAATGTGACAGAGGAGACGAATCGCAGGCCTGGGGTTAGCTAAGCATGACTGTGGATTTGGGCAATACGGATCATTCTGCTTTCAAACAAAACAAAACAAAACAAAACAAAACAAACCCCCAAATAACTGAAGGACAGATACTTGGTTTACTGACTTAGGGGCTGACAATCTACTCACCCATCCTTGCCCCATAGAGCATCAAGTGACCAGAACCAATGACAACACTGGGGAAAATAAAGAATCTGTGTGGTGTCTGAGTATATTTAGCTTCTAAATTTGACAGCAACATCTTTGCTCTCCAAGCTATCAGTCTGGGTTTTGTTGGGGGCTCCTGCTGACGATATGATTGTGGAGAGCTTCTGGAGGCTGGTTTTGCTGGCCTCAGGTGTCATTCTCAGCAATGACAGACAGTATCCTGAGGAGGGGGTATTTGAAACATGGATTAATGTCATCCAAGAAGAATGTCTCCAACGCTATAGAATCTGACAGCCCATGTGTAAGCTGGCCAGCCTGTGGTTTCCCCATAGCAGCGCTCCCTTAGGCACTGTCAGAAGACTGAGCCAGAAAGCCAGATAAACACAGAAACAAAGATGCTGCATAGGCACAAAGTAAAAGTCACAAAACCAAGTATTCTCTGTGACTCCTATACTATAACGTATTTAAGCAAAACGTGGCATGGGCAGTGTCGCATCAAACCAATTTCATCCTCTTCCTCCGGCTCCTACCGAATCTCCCCCTGCGTTCTCAGCACATGACCCCACACTCACTGTTATGGGTTCACTTGTGCCCAACCAAAAAAAAATATGTTGGAGTTCCAACACTCAGTACTTCCAAAGGTGATCTGAGAGGTGGGGTCTTTGCAGAGGTTATCAAGTTAAAATGAGGTCATCAGGTTGGTTCCTAACCCAGAAAGATTGATGTTCTTAAAAAAGAGAGAAATTTGGATACAGAGATAGATATACATAGAGGAAAGACCATGTGAAGGGACAAAAAGGAAAGATGGCCAACTACACACCAAGAAGAGAGGCTTTGAACAGATCTTTCCCTCACAGCCCTGCTGACTCCTTGATTTCAGACTTCTAGCCTCCAGAACTACCAGACAATAAATTTCTGTTTAAATCATCCAGTTTGTGGTACTTTTTATAGCAGTCTTAGTAAACTAAAACACTCACCATGCCAGACACTGACATTTCCTCTCTCAAGCACTCTTTCTCTCTATCTCACACGCACATGTGCGTGTGCATGCTAACTTGGGGCTAATGATAAGGAGAGCACTGTTACTTACAATGGAGTACCTAGGGGAGAGAGACAGAGAGAAGAAAGAGAGACTTGTAGACTCCGTTCACTTTTCTCTAATTCACTGTCAGATTTCAGTTCAGACCACATTATCCTTCGTGTGGATCACCACTCTAGGCCTCCCGCTGGTCAGCTGGCCTCCAATCTCACCGTTTTCCAATTCTTTCTGTTGCGAAGGTGCTCTTTCTACAACACAAATCTGTTTCTCGACCTTCAATGCGTACCTCTCGGCATCAGGATGGAGAAAGTATGCTTAGCCTATACTCTGTGGGCCACAGCCTTGAGGATCTGACTCAGACAACTTCTCCTAGATGTTTATCTGGTTAATTTTCCCTCCCTCCAATCCATGGGTCCAGCCTCACCTGGTTTCCTACACCTGCCAGGCTCAACCACCTCCATGCATTTGTCTCTGTTGTTCTCTTTACAGGGAACACCCTTCCCCTTGGTCCTCACCTAGCAAAATCCTACCCAACCCTAGCCAGGTGTCATTGCTTCCAAGGACTTCCTTGGGAAGATTTCTCTGACCCCAGTTGGGTTTAGTTCCTACTGCAAACTGTTCCCATAGCACCTGTGCACAGCTCTGACAAAAGACTTACTAGATTGTGCAGTAATAGGGTCTTACTTGTGAACAATTTAGGAGCAGAGGGCATGTCTAGTGTGCCTTTGTATCCCTTTTTATGTAGCACGATGCTGGGCACATAGTAAGAGCCTCATACATATCTGTTCCCTATGGGAGAGAGCTTTAATCCTTAAAAGTGGATGATATTAATTCTATACCACTCTAAATGCTATAATTCCAAAATAATCATAGTATCTTTCTTCCCCTAGCCATAGTTTTATATGCTTTGTAAAGCAGTGATATATTATTTTACCTTCATACAACATCGATATGGCATATTCCCATTCTCTTACAGTTTATGTAACAAAAAACCCAAGTTCACATATCCTCTGCTAATCCATCTGACTTAAGACTAATTAAGACCAATCTGGTTTAAATCAATTTAGTGCAGTTCTAACCAGCACATATGTACTGTGAGTCCTGCTGTATGTTGTACATTAAGGCACTGGAGGGGGTGGGAGTGAGGAAGGCAGGTGGTATGGGGAAGATTAAAAATAGTAAAATGAGTAAGACAAGAGGCTCATCTTAAGTAAGCTCACAGATCAATTGGGGAAGCGTACTTCCTTCTCTGCAATATTAAATTAGAATACTACATGGAACCATGAGGGTCAGCATGCCAGGAACGGATTGTATTTGGGTTCTTTTCTAAGCTTTTAAGATGATGGCAGGGCTGAACACCTAGGCTTTCAAGAGCGAGTAGTGAAAGATACTCAGACTCCTTCTGACAGCCTTGTTATGGGAGGTGCCTTGAATCCAAACTTGATGGAAGGCCATTATGGGGGAGTGCTTGGGCAGTGTCCCACAGATCACAGAACCACCCAGGAACAAGGCTGTAATTCTTTGGGAGGAAACTTGTTCACACAGTAAAGGCAGACATGCTTTGGCAGCCAAATTTCTTACAGGGAGTATCAGGGAAGACGAGCCTAACCGCAGGCAGATTTAAACTTCTTTTTATTAGCCTCTATGGCTTCACTGTGAAACTAGTAGGGCTCGAATGAGAACTCTATGTGACCCTGCTCTCGAGAAGCCCTCCCTCCTCTTCTTTTAGCTGATTGTTCACTACTTCTTCCTAAATCTCAGGAAAACAGGTCACACGTAACTTCTGATGTGTGATGCTTCTACTTGAAGGTTGAAATAGAAATACACACAGCAGGCCTGCTTCTTATGACAAAGGAAAACCTCAAATGCTCCCAGGAGTCAAGACCGAGGCAGCAACAAGATGGATTCACAATCAAATCTCACTCAACAAGGATCTCCCCGCCGCCCCATCTCTCTCTGTTTGCTTGTGTAAACACTTAGTGTGGGGCACACTCTGCTGCCTCCAAGAACTGCTCAGCAAGGAAGTTTTGAGAGGACCGTCTACAATCAACAAATAATATTTAGTACAAAAGATAACAGCTTGCATACGAGATCTAAATCAGGAACTCTTTCATGCTTAAGTTCTACCAGGTTTTTTAAGGTGCTGGGAGAAAACTAATCAGGGGCTACCGATAAGGACACAATTGTTACTTATAATGGAGTACATATTCAACAAGCCCCTAAATCAATGGATTAGGAAAATTTCAATGCCTGAGAACAATGTTGGTAAAATGCAGATTCCTGGGCCAGAATCTGATTTTTAAACAAGCATCTCAGGGGCTCTGCAGCTCAAGCTGTGAGAAACCACACCCACTGTTCATTCTGGTTGGCTTTTAGTATATGCTCATGCAAATTTAACATGATTCTTAGTGACCAAACTCAAGCAACACAAAGAAAAGACTTTTGGAGTCACAAAATTCACAGAATAGCATGGATTCAAAGGCTGCAAGTAGAGGAACAACTCTGATCATTAACAGTAAAAAAAAAAAGAAGATGGTCACAAGCTACATGTGCAGTGGAAACTAATAAGGTTGCAGCGGCATCTGAAGGAGTGAGCCAGACTTGATTCTATCTTCCCCAAAGAATTTGTCTGGTTCAGTAAGCTTCAACATCTCCAGGAGGAGAATTTGGGAATGAAATATAAGCCTGAGGTTAAGCAAGAAGTGCTGGTGACTTAATCCACTGGGAAAGAGTTGTTTTTCAAAGATCTTAACACTAATTTTTCTTTTCTTCTGACATTTTGCATAAGACAAAGAGTTTTTCTGCTCTTTCCATTTCCCTTTGGATACTCCTGCTTCCGTGATGAACCTACAGCATATATAAATGTATTCTCTGGGTGACTGGGAAGGAGGCCTTCCGATAGGGATAAAAGGCAGAGTTAAATTTTGGAATCAAATCAAGAAGTAGTTTTCAAGATAAAGCCTTGATTTAGGATGGTAAATCATGTCATCGACTTGATTTGCAGTCATCGACTGCACATTTGTATCCTTTCCCCTCCTTAAACTCCTATGTTGAAACCTTAATGCCCAATGTGATATTTGCAGATGGAGCCTTTGGGAGATGATGAGGTTATAAGCATGGATAACCTCATAAGGATACAATGAGAAGATGGCTATCTGTACCTCATAAGGATACAATGAGAAGATGGCTATCTGGTGAAAGAGGGCTTTCACCACACACTGAATCTGTCAGCACCTCGATCTTGGACTTCCCAGCCTCCAGAACTATAAGAAATAAAAGTTTGTTGTTTCAGCCATCCAATTTATGGTACTGTTATAGCAGCCCAAACCCAGTAAGGCAGTGATGGGAGGGAAAAACCAAAAAAAGAGAAAAGTCAAATAAGAGAATCTTTGATGGACATAAAACAAGTAGACTCAATCTTCAATTAGAAATGTAAGTTACAGGGACGCCTCAGTGGCTCAGTTGGTTAAGCAGCTGCCTTCAGCTCAGGTCATGATCCCAGGGTCCTGGGATCGAGTCCCACATCGGGCTCCTTGCTCAGCAGGGAGCCTGCTTCTCCCTCTCCCTCTGCCTGCTGCTTCCCCTGCTTGTGCTCTCTCTGTCTCCGTCTCTCAAATAAATAAATAAAATCTTTAAAAAAAAAATAAATAAAAAAAAAAAGAAATGTAAGTTACAAAAAAAAAATATTTTTTTAAAAAATAATTGGTAATAAAGCTATAGGATAGTGTATTGAATAAAAGAAAATGACTAAAATTTTCCCTAATTACCTTAGGAGATCGTCTAATTGAAATTTGGTTTAAAAAAAATTAAGAGTTTTGCTACAGGAAGCTACTGAAGAGAAAGATGGAAAAGTTTAAAAACATGGGCCTTAAGGCAATATGAAACTTATAATACTGAGATCTCTATGTCAAAGTGCATACTCCATGGAGGAAGTAGACAAAAGTTAACCAGGAAGCAGAAGACTTGAACAACACTATAAAGCAAGTAGATCAAAGATACCCCTATATAACACTTAGCAAAAGATTTCCAGAACACATGGAACATTCTTTGGGATAGGCTATATAAAATTTGATAGATTTAAAAATATTAGAATCGTGCAAAATATATTCTCTCACTAAATTAGAAAACTATATAGAAGGAAATTTTGGAACTCCTATATGTGGAAAACCAAAGGGAAGATTAGAAATACTTGGAGAAAAATGAGAGCAAAAATATTCCAAAATATATGAGATGCAGCAAAGGAATGCCTTAAAGGGAATTTATAGCTGTACAGATCAATAACCCAAACTTCCTACCTTAAGGAGCTGGAAAATGAAGAGCAAACTAAACCTAAAACCAAAAGGAGGGAAACAACAGAGATAATAATAGAAATTAACAAAATGGAGAAAAAAAATGAAAGTTGTTTCTTCGAAAAGATCAACAAAATGGGCAAACCATTAGCTAGAGTGAACAAGAACAAGAAGAAAGAAGACTCAAATTACAAAATTCAGGAATGAAATTGGGGGAGCACATTACTATTGACCTTGCAAAAAACAAAAGGGATTATAAAGGAAAATTGTGAAGATTTCCAAAACATTTCTAAAATTAAAAAAAAAAAATCCCCAAAATAGATAACTTAGAACAAACAAACAAAAATTCCTTGAAGGAAACTACCAAAGCTGACACAAGAAGAAAGAGACAACCCATACAGACTTATAACAATTATAAAAATTGAATGAATAATATTTTTTGAAAAAAAAATTCCCAATAAATAAAAGCCCAAGTTCCAATTGCTCCACTAATGAATTCTCTGAACATTTAAAAATAATGTAATACCAATTCTTCACAAAATCTTCCAAAAAATATGGGAGAAGGGAACATTTCCCAATTCATTCTATGAGGGCAGTATTACCCTGATACCAAACCATCATTAAGAAACTACTTACCTACCTCTTTTATGAATATATATGCAAAAATTCTCAACAAAAATACTAGTGAACTCAATGTAGCAAAGTATAAAAGGGATTTTGCAATATGTCCAACTGAGATTTATCCCAGAAATACAAGGTTGGTTTAACATCTAATAATTAATTAATAAATACTCTATTTCAATAGATTAAAGAAAAAAAATCACAGGACCATCCTAATAGGCTAAAAGGAGGGTTGACAAAATTAAACAACACTTTCATAATTAAAACACTAAACAAATTAGGAATAGAAGACTTACTCCATTTGATAAAAGGCATCCATAAAAATGCCCCACAACTAATATAATACTTACTGGCGAGAGACTAGATGCTTTCTAAGTTCAGGAGGAAGACAAGGACATATGCTCTTGCCACTTCAACTAAACTTTGTTTTGGAGGTTCTAGCCAGAGCAATTAGCCGAGAAAAAGAAAAAGGTATCAAGGTTGGAAAAGAAGAAGTAAAACTATCTCTATTTGTAAATGACATGATCTTATTTATAGATAACCTTACAGAATCCACAAAGAAACATTAGCACTAATGAGTATAGCAAGGTTGCAGGGTACAAAATCAATATACAAAAATAAATAAAATCAATTCTCTTTATATACACTGCAAATGAACAATCCAACAATGAAATTAAGAAAGTAATTCCATCTACAGTAGCACTGAGAAGAAGGAAATACATAGGAATTAATTTAACAAATAAGTGTATGATTTGTACACTGAAAACTATAAAATATTGTTGAAATAAATTAAAGAAGACCAGTGGAAAGATACATACCTTGTTCATAGATCAGAAAACTAAATATTGTTAAGATGGCAATACTCCCTAAACTGACTTAAAGAGTCAAACAGTACTTACTGAAATCCCATGTGGCTTATTTCTTTTCTTTTCTTCTTTCTTTCTCTCTCCTTCCCTTCCTCCTTCTTTCTTTCTCCTTTCCTTTCTCCCTCCCTCCCTTCCTCCTTCTTTCTTCTTTCTTTTCTTTCTTTCTTTCTTTCTTTCTTTCTTTCTTTCTTTCTTTCTTTCTTTCTTTCTTTCTTTCTTTCTTTCTTTCTTTCTTTTCTTTCCTTTCTTTTTGAAATTAACAAGCTGATATTAAAATTCACATGGAAATGCAAGGCACAAAAAACCAACACAATAAGAAAAAGAACAAAGTTGGATAAGTCAGTTGCCGATTTGAAAGCTTACTACAAAGCTTACTACAGTAATTTAAAAAGTGTGGTATTAGCATTAGGATAGACTTTCATTTCTATGGAATAGAAATGAGAGCCTGGAAATAAACCCTTACATTTATGATCAACTGATATTCAGCAAAAGTGTCAAGACAGGGGGAGGGGGATGGTGCTAAGGAAGATGGTAGGTTAGGACTACACTAACCTCAACTTGTTCCATGGACACAACTACATAAGACACACATAAGCAAAAATAACCCAGAAAAAGACATGAAGAATCACAAACAGACCCTCTACAGCTAAATGTAGAGAACAGGTGGCATAGAGGAAGGCAGGAAGAGTAGAGATGTGGTTGGGGGCTGAAAGGACCTATTAGACTGTCTGGGGGAGGGAGGGACCTCTTGGCAAGAGGTAGAAAGTAAGAGTAAAAACTTAAAAGTAAGAAACTAAGGAAGTTTGTTACACCGGGGAGGCCACATAGGAAAGACAAATCCCCGTAACATTTGCCTTTAAAAACAAGACGGGTGAAATTTCGGGAGTTCTTACAACTAGCAAACTTAAACCTTGGAAGTTTAAAAATCAGCAAGCCCAGCTCAGGAAGAGCCAAGAAGACAAGAGAAAACTGAGTTCCCACCCTTAACAGGGGCCCAACAAACAGCCCTGGGAAGATAAAACATAGAAGCAGCACTTTGAAAAATGCCTGGGGCATACAGGAGGGAGATTTATTCACTAAACTCACAGCCTGTGTTGGAGGGGCAGGGATCTCTAGGAGACTTCTCCAGGAGCAAAGGAGCTAGCAGCAGCATTTCTTTTTTTTTTCTTTTTATTAATTTTTATTAACATATAATGTATTATTTGCCCTGGGGTACATGTCTGTGAATCGTCGGGCTTACACATTTCACAGCACTTAACAGCACATACCATCCCCAATGTCCACAACCCAGCCACCCTATCCCTACCCACACACACACCCCTGCCCCCCACCCCCCGGGCACCCTTAGTTCATTTCTTGAGTCTAGGAGTCTCTTATGGTTTGCCTCCCTCCCCATTTCTTCCTGTTTCATTTCTCTCCCCCACTCCCCCAAACTCCTGCCTTGCCTCTCAAATTCTTCATATTAGAGAGATCATGTGATACTTGTCTTTCTCTGACTGACTTATTTCGCTTAGCATAATACCCTCCAGTTCCATCCACGTCGTTGCAAATGGCCAGATTTCGTTTCTCTTGATGGCTGCATAGTATTCCATTGTATATATATATACCACATCTTCTTTATCCATTCATCTGTTGATGGGCATCTAGGGTCTTTCCATAGTTT
>CM053613.1:58271804-58303056 GCA_028646535.1 Procyon lotor | reverse complement strand
GTGCTCAGCTGGCCCGTGGCGGAGCGCCTCTATCTGTGGCGCGCAGCCCCGTCTGGAGTCCCCTAACCAGCAGATTCCTGCTGCGCACTCCCGCCCCGCTCCTCCTGGAGGAGGAAGGAGGGGGTGTCTCCGGAGCTGCCTCCCGCGGGGTCCCCGCTTGAGGTACGGCAGCCCTATATGGACTATATGTCTCAGTTCCTATAGTCCAGGGTAGGCCTATGCGGTGTTGCGCGGCTCCTTCTCTGCCGCCGGCTTCTCCGGCCCAATACCTGGGAGCTCTCCCGCACTCGGGCTCCCCTGGTCCCTCGGTGACCCCACGGGTCCCGAAACCACACTGTTCCTGCGAGGGCTGAACCCCCGGTTAGTCTCCGGAGCGATGTCCCTCAGTGGAGCCGACTAGGAGTTCCAGATTTTGTGCTCCGCGGCTCTGGGGCTGCTGGGAGCCGGCCCCTCCCCCCGGGGTCTCTCTTCCCATCGCTTTCAATTCACTTTTTCCGCACGTCCTACCTCCTGAAAGTGGTCGATTTTCTGCTCCTAGAATTGCTGTTCTTATTCTCTTCTCTCTGCTGTTGCGTTTGCCAGCTTTTAGAGTGATTTCCTCCTCTTTAGCTGGACTTCTGATTCCCAGGGCTGTCTGTGCCTCCTACACCTCCGCCATCTTGCCTTCTCTCTCCCAGCAGCATTTCCTTTCTCCACCCCCAGCTAAAGCACAGAGCCAGTGCGGACACTCCTTACCTAATTTGCTGAATCACAGGCCTGCCCTTGCATTCTCCTGTGGACACGCCCCTTCCAGCCAGGCCTCACCTCCAGGTATCCTCCTATAACACATCAGCTCAATATTGCTAACACCCTTAGGTCTCCTCCATTCCGTGTGCTTCTGCAGATCCACCTCTTCCAACAGACTCTTGCCCAGACCTCATCCCATTTGGTATCACAACCCTGGCAGTGTGCAAGCAGTTGTGACAGTGGCCAGCAGCACTCCAAAGTGAAACCATGAGCTGGTTCTTCAGAAAGATCAGCAAAACTGAAAAATGCTTAGCCATATTCATAAAAGACAGAGAGAGAGGGAGAAAGATTCAAATAAAATCAGAAACAAAAGAGGAGAAATAACAACTGATATCAGAGATACAAAGGATTGGGGTGCTTGGGTGGCTCAGTGGGTTAAAGCCTCTGCCTTAGGCTCAGGTCATGACCTCAGGGTCCTGGGGTCAAGCCTCACATCGGGCTCTCCACTTGGTGGGAATCTGCTTCCCCCTCTCTCTCTTCCTGCTTGTGATCTCTCTCTCTGTCAAATAAGTAAATAAAATCTTAAAAAAAAAAAGAAATACAAAGGATTATAACAAAATATTTTAAAAAATTATATGCCAACAAATTGTGTAATCTAGAAGAAATAGATAAATTCCTAGACACATATTTCCTCCTAAAACTGAATCAGGAGGAAATAGAAAACTTGAAAATATTGATTACCAGCAATGAAACTGAATCATAATCAAAAAGCTCTCAAGAAACAAAAGTCACCTTTATGGGAGAATTCTATTAAACATTTAAAGAGTTAATACTTATTCTTCTGAAACTATTTCAAAAAATTAAAAGAGGAAGAAAAGCTTCCAAATTCATTCTGTGAGGCCAGCATTACCCTGATACCAAAACCAAAGACCCCACAATAAAGGAGAATTGCAGACCAGTTTCCCTGATGAACATAGATGCAAAAATCCTCAATGAAATATGAAACTAAATCTAAGTATACGTTTAAAAAATCACTCAACCCATTCCAGTAGAATTCATTCTTGAGATGCAAGGGTGGTTCAATACTTGCAAATCAATCAACATCATACATCACATCAATGTGAGAAAGAATAAAAACCATATGATCATTTCAACAGACATAGAGATAATGTATTTCACAAAGTACAACATCCATTCATAATAAAAACCCTTAACAAAGTAGGTTTAGATAGAACATACCTCAACATAATAAGAGCCATATATGAAAAACTCACAGCTAACATCATACTCAATAGTGAAAACCTGAGAGTTTTCCCTTTAAGATCAGGAACAAGACAAGGATGTCCACTCTCCCCAGTTTTATTCCACATAGTACTGGAAGTCCTGGCCTCAGCGATCAGACAAGAAAAGGAAATAAAAGACACTAAAATCGATAAGGAAAAAGTAAAACATTCATTATTTTTAATTGACATGATACTATATATAGAAAACCCTAAAGACTCCACCAAAACCTACTAGAACTGATGAACAGAATCAGTAAGGATGCAGGATACAAAAATCAAAATACAGAAATCCACTGTATTTCTGTATACTAATAATGAAGTAGCTAAAGAGAAATTAAGAAAACAAGTCCATTTGCATTTTTCCTAAAAAGAATACCTAGAAATAAACTTAACCAAGGCAGTGAAAGACCCATACTGTGAAAACTAAAATGCTGATGAAAGAAATTGAAGATGATACAAACAAATGAAAGGATACTCCATGCTCATGGATTGGAAGAACAAATATTGTTAAAATGTTCACAGTACCCAAAGCAATCTACAAATTCAATCCAATCTTTATCACAATACCAACAATATTTTCCACAGAACTAGAACAAACAATCCTAAAATCTAAATGGATCCACAAAAGACTTTGAATGGCCAAAGCAATCTTGAAAAAGAAAAACAAAACTGGAGGTATCATAATCCCAGATTTCAAGTTATATTATAAAGCTATAGTAATCAAAACAGTAGTTGGTACTGGCATAGAAACAGACATATAGATTAATGGAATAGAATAGAGAGTCCAGCCATAAACCTATGATTACATGGTCGATTAATTTTTGACAAAAGAAGCAAGAATATACAATGGGAAATAGTTTCTTTAATGAATGGTGTTGGAAAAACTGGACAGGTATATGCAAAAGAATGCAACCTGACCACTTCCTCATACCATATACAAAGATAAACACAAAATGGATTAAGGAACTAAATGTGAGACCCGAAACCATAAAAATCCTAGAAGACAGCACAGGGCAGCATTATCTCTGACATCAGCTGTAACATCTTTCTTTATATGTCTCCTGAAGCAAGGGAAACAAAGCAAGAATAAACTATTGGCACTATATCAAAATAAAAAGCTGCTGCACAGCAAAGGAAACAGCTAACAAAGCAAAAAGACAACTTAGTGAGTGAGAGAAGATATTTGCCAATGACATATCCAATAAAGCTTAGTATCCAAAATACATAAAAAATTAATATATCTCAACACCCCAAAAAACAAATAATCCAATTAAAAATGGCCAGAAGATATAAAAAGACCATTTCTCTAAGGAAAAAATAAAGATGGGCAGCAGAAACATGAAAAGATGCTCAACATCACTCATCATCAGGGAAAGGTAAATCAAAACTACAATGAGATATCAACTCACATCTGTCACAATGCTAAAATCAGTGCAAGAAACAAGTGTTGAATACAATGCAGAGAAAAAGGAACCTTCATGCACTGATGGCGGGAATGCAAACTGGTGCAGCCACTGTGGGAAATAGTATGGAGATTCCTCAAAAAATTAAAAACAGAACTACAATATGATCCAGTAATTCTACAACTATTTACCTGAAAAACATAAAAACACTAATTCAAAAACCCCTATGTTTATTGCAGCACTATTTACAATAGCTAACAAATGGAAGCAACCCAAGTGTCCATTGATACATGAATGGATAAAGAAGAGGTGTGTGTGTGTGTGTGTGTGTGTGTGTGTGTGTGTGTGTGTGTGTATTCCTAGGATATCCTAGGAATACACACACACACACACACACACATTTTTTTCAATTCTGGAGCAACCAAATCTCCTCTTGCAAATGAAAAATGTTGGATCACTATTCACACCATCTAAAAAAAACCAAAAAACAAAACTCAAATGGAATTTTAGAATAAAATACAGGATTAAATCTTTGTGACCTTGGATCAGGTGAAGCCTTCTTAGATACAACATCAAAAGCACATGTGACAAAACAAAAAAGATAAATCATACATCATGAAAATTTTAAACATTTGTTCTTCAAAGAACACAATCAAGGAAGTGAAAATATAACCCAGTGATTAGGAGAAAACATTTGCAAATCATGTATCTGATAAAGAAGTTGTATCCAGAATACCTAAAGAGCTCTTAAAACTCAATGATAAAATAAGAAACAACACAATTAAAAATGACAAAGATTCTAAATTGACATGTCTCCAAGAAAGAAATACATATCGTCAATGAGCACATGCAAAGTTCCTTAACATCATTAGCCATTAGGCAAATGCAAATAAAAACCACAATGAGATACCACACCAAATTCAGTATGGCTAAAATAAAAATAAACAGATAATGACCAGTGTTGGTGAGCATATGGGGAAACTGGAACTCTCTTCGTACTTTTGTTATAGGAATGTAAAATGGCATAGCACCTTTGGAATCAGTTTAACAGTTACTCAAAATGTGTAAACACAGAATAACCATATGATCACATCCACTCCTAGGTATATTCCTAAGAGATGTGAGAATACATATTCACACGAAAAGTTGTACATGGACTATTCATTATAACAAATTGCGGAAATAACTCAAATGTCTATCTACTGATAAATGGATAAATAGAATATTCCATACAATGAAATATTATTCTGTAATAAAAAGAAATTAATAGCTGATACATTCTATAATGTGGATGATCCTTGAAAACATTTTGCTAACCGAAAAAAGGCAGTCGGAGAAATCATATATTGCATGATTCCATTTATATGAAATGTTTAGAGCAGGTAAAAGTATAAAGATAGAAAGTAGTTATGTGATTATTAAAGACAGGGGATTTGAAGGAGGTGGGGAGTGACTGACAATGGGTCTAAGGTTTCTTTTGGGGGTGACGAAAATGTTTTAAAACTGATTGTGGTGACAGGTACAAAACTCTGTGAATACACTGAAGACAATCAACTTTTCAACTTAAAAAAACAAACAAGGCACATACTCTATCACTTATTTATGCCCAGAGTAGCAATTATCAGCTTCTCAGTGAAGCTGTCTGACTCTTCAATGAAGAAAGTTCTTAGGGAATTAGCTTCCTCATTTTTCTTGGCCAGTTCCCAAACAGAAGTTGAAAGATGGGGTTTGAAAAGTAATTCCAAAGAGTAAAGACAGAAAAAAGTCAGTGCATATTTAAATACATGTGTATGTGTGTGTATGTGTGTGTGTGTGTGCATGTGCACACATGCTCATACGGTTTTAAAAAAGTGAATACTGAAAAACACTGATTAAAAGAAGAGTCATAAGTATTTTTTCCTTCTCATTGCTTTTAAAATCAATCCAAAGTTGGTTTAGAAGTTAACTGCAGTATTTGTAAACTCAGTTCATTTTTTTACAGTTCATTTCTTTTGGACTCAATGTTTTCATCCTCAACAAAGGAACTTTGAAATGAACTTTCTTAAGTCCTGAACATGTTAGCTCGGATGCTTCCTGAGTTCCACAGATGAGGGGAATTGAAGAAGTCAGAGGTAACAGCTGGGAATGAGCTCATCTTGTGAGTTCCAAAGTCTTCCTGCTCAAAGAAGGCCAGGGAACATTACTTAAAACAAACAAACAAAAAACATTTAAGAAGGATGGACTAGAAAGGCTGCACATATAGACCCAATTATATACTCCAATATGAGCTACAGGAAACCATCCTAGGATCGAAGAAGGTGATCCTTGACTTTGATCGACTACGACTTTCATTTAAATCCCTTTAATGAGTCCAGATTTAGGAGATAATTTCAGTGTGATAAGTAAGGATTCCTCTATGACCCTGTCCTCGCTCCCAACACGTGCATAGTAAACATCCCTGCTTAATGGAAACACCAATATCTCTTATATGGCTCCCAACTTTGTGCCTGTGCTCACACTACTTCCTCTGTCTGTAGAGATCCCTCAGTTTTATCTTCACCTGTCAAAACCTCATCCATCAGCCCAGATCCGTTTTCAAACCCATTACCTATCAGGAAGCTTCTCCTGATTTCTCTAACCACTGCCACCACTCCACCTGTGAATGTCATACAGCACTCTCTTTGCACATCTCTGATTTAATTTTGCGTTACAGAAAGTATGTATTTCAAGCGTCCCTTCGCTAGCCTGGAAGTTAGTGAGGGGCTTGGGGGTTTGGTTCAGAGCAGGCTCTCAGACATTTGTGAAATAGGAAAAACTGCCATCAGGTCTCCAGCAGGATCTGTGGCATTTCTCTTCGATGAATCTTCATCAGTTCAATGCCCCACGTTAAGGCAGGCCTTCTGACCGAATTGCATCTAAATCCTGACTTTAGTCAGATAAGAGAAGGCCCTGCTCTCATTTCTTCCTATTTTTCTTATCCTGCTGTGTTCATATTCCCCAGTCACCCAGTGGCACTCAAAGCCCTGTTGGTTTCCAACTTTCTCCCATTCCTCTAATTGAGCAACAGTTCCACTGGTAAAACATTATAAATCGCTTCTTGCCACCGTCATTTTTTTAGGTGTGGACCCAGAGTCAGTTGGCAAAATGAGGGCGATTTAAGTGGGGGTGGGGCCAGTTGTCATTTTTATGGGTCTTCTGGGACAAAGAAAATAAATGTTTATTATAAAGTTGAAATGGTTTTGTACGGAGAACACTATAATAAGTAAAACAAGGAAAGAAAGAGGTGGAGATACTCCTCTGGGTGAACTCTAAACAGCTAGAAACAATAACACAACTAATATTTTTTAAGTGTCCCCGATGGGCCCAGTATTCTGTTAATTAAGCTCTTTTCAGATACTATTTCTTTTCATATTTTAACCACCCTATTAAGTAGACCATATTGTTTTCCCCCATTTTGGAGATAAGGAAACCGAGACACAAGAAAGTTAAGAAACACGTTGAAGGTCAGGCAGTGAGAACAAATATGCTCCTCAAACTTTCTCACACAATCTCAGCTAATTCCTCAACCCCTCTCTGTTATGAAGGGTATAGATGTTTGGCTTTTGGGACCCATTCACAATATTTTCTGAATAACCTCTGTGGAGACCATTGCAATGCGATCTCTTCCCTCTCCAAATTATTTCTACCCCATAGGAATATATCAAAGAGCAGAAAGAAGGCAGTCACTCAATAGCCTTGTTTGGATAGTTACTGCTTTTTCCTTGAATTAAGGAAAAAACCTATTAAAGATCAGAAGCAAAACAAACAAACAAACAAACAAAAAAACCAGCAGAATCGAATGTATTGGAGATTCAAAGTCAAAGAAAGAAAGTAAATGTGGTTTAATCCATTCTAAATTCTCGTTTTGAAATACTCTCCTACTCAATGTGTTCAGACAAGATTATCTCATGGGAAGGAGACAGAGAAGTGAAGCCCATGGCTGTCTTTGCACATTTATTTCCTCATAAATATTCATTAGGGGCCTACTTCGTGGCAGGCACAGTCAGTGAGCAAAATAAACATGGTCCTTGTCCTGTGAAGCTTTTAGGATAATGGAGGGGAGGGAGCACTAAAAAAAAAAAAATACCTTTAATTATGTAATTTCCATCATGGTAAGTGCTATAAAGAAATGTAAGGTCTTCAAGATGATGAAGAGGGAAACCACACCTGACCTGTGATGTCAAAGAATACTTCCTGAGGGCAAGACACTCCAACTGAGGTTTCATGGATAAAAAGGAAGATCAAAAGGCTGTAGTTTAAAAGGAAAAAAAAATGTAAAAGCACTAAATAGACTAAAAGAGAGAAGTTGAGCCTAACTCCTGGTCTGAAATACAGAAATGACTGGACTTTAGAATATTTTTAAAGGAGTGTAGCTTAACACCTTTCACATATATATTATAGCAAAAGTAAATGCCACCAGAGTGTTTACAGAGAGAGCACAAACTTGTCTTAAGGATTAGAGAGAACTCATTAGAATTACTTTACGGAATCTCATTAGTATCTAAAACAAAATTTAAAGGATAACATCCTTAGGAAGACTCTGCCTGATAAAAGGCTCTACATAGACTAGCGGCTCAAGAAATACTCCCTGAAAGTGTGCCTGAAACACCCCTTCTCATACAGTTTTACTACTAACTTAGTCTAATAACTAATTTAGTCAGCAATCCTTCACACCGGTGCGATCGTAAATGTCAGTTCAATCACAATGAAATTACCTCTAATTTTCACTTAACTTTGACTTCCTAGAGTTTGTATCACATGAAGAAAAGAAATTCAAAAGGAATCTGCTTTAAAGTGCTTTGGGCACTGTTAATATGGAAAAATAAGAATGGAATATTTCTAGGATTATTGACAGTTTCAAACTTAATAAATACTTCTTTGTTTCACTTACTAACGCGAAGGGACAACTTTAGTTTGCCAATTTTACGTAGTTCAATGTCAATTACCCAATGTCTGAACCTACAAAGTGATAACAAATGAAATAACTCCCAGGTCCCTTTGTAACAGAGCAACTGAAAAAGGTATCACTAGGAGAAATGTGCTTAAATTGTAGACACACACATACACACACACATACAATCTTTTTGGTATATCTTTTATTCACAAGATGAACAATATTTTATTTGCATCCTCGATAATTGTTGGTTTTCACTTGTGCGTCTGATCTCTAGTTCTTTTTTTTTAATCCAAAACAAGCTTTGATATCAAAATATATTGTTTTGCCAACCACTTCCTTCGCTCTGACAGTACCTGAGCTATAATGAGCTTTGGGTGCACTTGTGTTTCATGAATTCATAAAGCAAATCCAAATTTAGATTCAGCCAGGGACCTGTGAAGTGCACATTTAAAACAGAATTTACAAACCCATGAGCATCACAGCAAACATACATACACGCTCACTCATGGAAAGCAAATACGTACAGCAGCCTGCGAGTTCCAAATAGGCTTTAACCCACATTGACACTAACTATTCACTAGAAACTCTCCCACTCCCCCGTTTTGTGCATCTGTATGTGCTTTGCTGTTATCAAGAAATTATTTCCAAGTTTATTTCTGCTCCGGAAGAGGCAGAGAGACACTGTAGAGTGAGAGGTGTACACAGTGCATTAGACTTCCCAGCACCGAATGACCCACAGGTAATTATTCAGCAATCACGAGCAGTATCAGTGGGGAAGAAAGAACCTCTTTGCTCAGTCAGTGCTCAAGGACACACCATTCAAAATGCATGCAAAACAAAACAGTTATGTTCATAAACAGTGGCATTCATGAATCCGCAGATGCGAAAATGAAAAATCAGGAAGTGTCTCTGGGAAATATTCCCATTTATCTTAGTAGTCTCCCTTCCTTGCTCTGTGCCATGAAGCCGGGGCCTTGGCTACAGTTGGCTTCCCATCTCTCCACCAGGGTCCTGCAAAGGGCAGGTCCTCAAGTGTTCCCTGCCTGGCTCTCTAAGATTACTTCCATGCTCCCTGGGAGAGATGCTCTTCCCGAGTATTGACTGCTACATTGAAACCCTGCCAGGTTGGATAGGAGGCTTTCTTAATTGCTGAACTCAGGACTATATTTTCACGGAGAACATTATCTCACTACCAGGTTCTTTTTAATTCTCTGATTGTTATAGGCATAATTACCCAGGAATACTACTGTGCAATCAGCTAGCCCATTCTAAAAGCTATATCCTGTTTCATTACGCTGTTGGAAGAGAGGGTATAGGCTAGAGGAGTTTTGAGGTACGATAAAAGGAGAAGAAACAGGCAGGAAATATGTAACCTGCAAATTCACATATTTCACACCCAAGCAGGATTTTTCCATTTAGTTTTCTATTAAAAGCTGAGTAATTGCAATATGAAAGCATGAACACAAGATTGAAAAGTAACAACTTACAGCATATCATTCCGTAAGGAGTAGAAAATGAAAAGTAACTTAACTGAGTGTTGGCAAGTATCAGTATCCTGGTAATATAAAACCCATCAGAACCCATGTGTGTAATACTGCCTCAAACAACTCCCTGGAAATGGAAATAAAATACATTAACTTAACGTTTGAAGATTTTAAGGTCAGGAAATTGGTATTTGTTCACAGCAGAAAGCCAGTGATGACTCAGCTCTTTCAGAGAGATGGAGAAATTTGTTACACTTATCACCCATGGATCATTATCTTACAGTTCCTGCAGGGACCTCAGCTTTTAATTTCCTGAACACACCTTAAAACCTCAACTGCGATGTTTGATGTCAAGGTATTTCATTTTAGGGTGGAAAACATAAGTGTTCAAAAATGGACGGCACTCTGCTTACTTGACCAACATTTCTGAGGAAATTTGGGTAGATATGAGAGATGTGGGTCCAAAGTCTTATCAGGATAAAGGAAATTGGACAGAGCTAGAGAGTGGAGGTCAGGAATATTAAGGGTGACCAAACACATACTCGTGTTTAGGCACGAGTATATAGAAAGCTTGCCTCAAAAATGAATCAGCAAGAAAAGTAACCTGTTGCCTTTTCTACTTTAAAGGTAAATGAGAAACTGCTAATAATTTTTTGACTACATAAAATGACTCATGTGCAAAGACAAGATTATAATAATGTATAGCACATGAAATAGGACAATTTTAATCACGTGGTATTCAAAAGGATTCTCCACATCTGAATTGTTTATCTTACAGTTAAATACACGTTTAAAATACAGTTCTGCTTGGTTAATTTGTTTTCAGATCGAAGAGCAAAGCAGTAATTATCCCTTCATATATACAAGAAATTCCTAAACATTTGCTTCAAAGCTGGTTGGAAAATAGTGGGGGGAAAATAGATGAAGGTCCTGAAGGAGACAAAAATTTTCTGGTTTTAACCAAATGTTATATTGAATATTCTCTAGAAGTTGATTTCTAAAAATCAATGCAATTGCTGCCATCTTTCTTTGATCAAATGGATAACAAGTCAGTCAGCCCATTGCAAGCGTTGGGGCGAGTCATTTCCCCTTCTTTCTGAGTCTTTGTCAGCAGCCACCCTGCCCCGTGGAGCAGGAAGAGGTGAGAGAATGCAAGAGAGAGAACGGGTGTCTTAGGAAAATATCGCGAGGCAAATCCCAGTAAGTACTTTCACCAATGAAAATTCCTAACATTACAGAAAATTCACTTCTACCAAAAATACAAACTGGCCTCTCCACTGAACTCTTTCAACCAAGAGAGAAACAAAACATTATGACAGACTCCACAGATAAAAATTAAGGACATCAGTGAGATGTGGCGCTTAAGTGTCATCTCTTCATCGCTAATGGCAGGGTGGTTTGGAACAGAGAGGAAAAGACGTAGGAAGCTGCTAGAGCTTCTCTGTAATACCAACGTGGGAGGGGGGTCACTCTCATACCCTCCACTCTCCCTGCTTCACTCTCTGGTTGGAAAGTGGTACCCACGGGGATGCAAATGATAAGAAATCGATGTGAGGAACGGGTGGGTGGGTACTTCCCACTCCCGTCTGCTTCAAAGCCCACACAAACTGGGAATCAGGCTTGGGATTTAGACAGAGCCAGGTTTGAGTCGTGAGCAAATCAGCTGACCCCCTTGAGCCTCAGTGCCCTCAACTCTAAAATGTGATTTAATCATAATGACTTCAGAAAATTGTGGCAAGGCTGCAACGAACCCACGCATGTGAAGCAGCTAACAGAACGACTGATGGAGAGAAAGCACTCAACAAATCGGAATGCTCGCATTATTGCTATTATCATCTTCAGCAAATGTTTGCTCATCAGTGAGATGGAAAGAAGAGGTGGGAGGGCAGAAGTAGCCCAAACCAGACCACCTCCCCTGCCTGCCAGGGGTCCAGGCCATGCCAGGATCCTGGGCCCTACAGAGTGCCAGGTGTCTGGCCTCCAGAAGTTTCCATTCTCTTGCACGGACAGGTGGGTTGCACTCTGGTCCTGGTAGGAAAGGGGATGATGTGGTTCCACACAGATGAGATGGAACAGAATTTTCCGCTTGGTAATTTTTAAAAGATAAAACCTCACTAGGAAACTCCTGGGACAGAATTAGGAGGTGCAAACACGGCTGTCAAAGAAATGTTACAACTGGTTTGATGGAGAAACTCGGTGATGCTTTCTTGACTTTACAGGAAGAAGTCAACAGGAGGACTGGAGAACTGGGGATCAGTTACCAGTGGGGGATGGCCTAATGAGGGAGAAAGCAGAAGCCTCATCATAGGACTAACTCACTCAGCTTTTAAATGGGGAGAGAACGGGAGTTCTTGATTAAGGATGACACTTGGGCCTCACTGAATTTCCCGTCTGCCCCACTCCAGCCTGCTTCCCTGGCTGGTCACCCATTCCAAAAACCAATTCTTGCCGGCAAACTAGCAAGGGGCTCTGGCAAGGGGCCTCACAGACTAATCGCTGCCTCATGGGCCCACGACTGGGGACACTCCTGGCCACAGTCCAGGCTCTGCCACTCCACAGAGGCTGACTTTGGTAAGAATGATTCTCCCTAAAGTTTCAGTTCTCTCATTTGCGGAAGGGGAATAAAAGTAGCTCTCTGATTGCCTTATTTTGAAGTTTAATTTTTGTGATGTGTACAGAGTACACCAAGTAACCTCCAAGTCATTTCAATGGTTAGTCTGCCATGTGTACTTTTCAGAGGGGATTTGTTGAATTTCCAAACCAAAATCGTCCCCTCTCCCCTTATTCTTTCTCAGGGCACCCTCTTTTTTTCCTCAATATATACATTAATATGTGTGTACTGAAGCACTTCCCCCCCCACCGCAGATGATAACCTGCCTGAGGGCAGAGGCTGTGCCTGTTGTGTTTCTCATGGCTTTGCAGGGCTACGCCAGAGCTGGGGAGAGTCACACCTGGTCAGTACTGTGGGGTGAGGCCCGAGGACCCCAGTCATGGCATAGCCTACCCGGTGGTCACAGAAGCACGGTGACAGGTCCTCCAGAATGTCCTCCCTTTTCGACACACATGCTGCTGCCTTATATCCCTGGCAGTAAGAGGTTGGATCACTTTTGTCACTTAGATAAGAGTCCGTAAGCATTTGTCAAGTTTCTCTTGTCTATCAGATGAGGTGGCATGTGGGAATTCAGAAGAAGACAAAATTCAGGCTTCTGCCTGTGAGGAAGTCCATGACTCAGATTCTGAGGGTGGGAGGGAGTTGGAGGTGCTGGGGAAGGCTTCACAAGTCAGAGTGTTAGAGCCTCGCATGAACGGTGGACCAGGCACTGTTTGGTGCTTTACCTACTTACATCATTTCTGTCTTCATGAACACTCATGGGAGGCACTACATTTACAGATGAGGAGAACCAAGTTCCAAATGTTTAAATAACTTGTTCATGGGCACTCAGCTAGGAATAACACAGCCCAGATGTGAGCCCACACCTGCTTGACCTGAATTCTCTGCTCTAACCGTATCATACCTAAGCATTTCCTCAGCTTGTCCGGGGAATGGGGGCACCTTGTCAGTGAGGGGTGCAGGGGACCAAGGCCAGCCTTCCTGAAGCCCCATGCTGCTGCTGGGAGCAGAGAGAGATCACATAGGATGAGTATGTATGCATGTATATTGAGGCCAATTACTGCAGAGCAGTGAATGCCAAAATCCCCACATCAGGTTTAAGTCATGGAAGAAAATTTCCTTCTTGGAACAGTGATGCGGTTATGAAGTATAGCATGGTTTGGCTTGGGGAAAAGACCGTGGGACTGGAGGCCACCCAGGGAGGATCATAAATTACTCACTTCCAAAAGGGACAATTCCTGTGTCATTGGTTTCTTCGTGATTCCCAGCCTAGTATGGTAGGTGTAGAAGATATTAAAGTCTAATTAAATATGATAAAGTTTACAAGGTTATTCTGCACTCCGCAGGCACAAAGTCATAATAAAAATGAAGAAAATAATCCTTAACCAGCAGATTGGTCCATATATATAAACACTTGCATTTTTACAAAGCATTTTTTGAACATTTTACTATATATTCAGCAGTGTTATTCTGGGAGATATACTCTGGTGGGAATATTGAAAACTCATCAGTACTGTTGATGGGCACACTCACAGGACAAAATAGAACCCTGAGCATATACGAATATTGAGGGGCACCTCAAAGAAATACGTACATGGCTTCCATTTGTTGTAAATGAAAACCGTGTTGGACTCTTCCACATAGGAAAATTCTGGTGCATATCACAGCATTTTAAATATAAGTGGTTGGGAGGGTACTTTAGACTGAGCACTAAGGAAGAAATAAAATGGGTATCTCGGTTTGTTTTCAGGAGGCAGAATCTAAGAATCTAGTCCATGTGAAAACAGAGGTTTCCGAATAGCTTAAAGTCTGGAAAGAAAATGCATGTTGAAACCATAAACTGGGCCTCTTCCGGGTATGATGTGTCCAATGCCAGTTATTTAAGTGCAATCTGGTGAACTGTTCAAAGGTGCTCAATTCACAAACATGTAGCAGGTATGTACTACGTCCCAAGCTTGGTGTTTGTTGTTGTGACAATCCAAAGATGAAGCAAGATCTAGGTGCACAGAGAGGTCAGTGGGACGGGAGCAGCTCCCAGCGAAGGCTCTCAGGGGAAAAACAAAAAGCTTTCAAACCAAAAGGCTAATGATTCAAATTCAATCTATACCTTGATGAGAAATGTGGAACTTCTGAAATTCCAACTCCTTGTTGAAACCGAGGCACAGGTTTATCTCACCGAACTCTAATAAAAAGCAAAAGCCTTTTACTGAAATGACCAAGGAATTAACCTTGAGAACAGCAGATGAACACACACAGTTCATTATTCTCCTGTTGTTTAGAGTCTGATGAGTTGAGGGCTCTTGGCCTAATTCATTCATATACAATCGAGTCATTTGGAAGGAAGCAGAAGTTACTATGGAAGTGTGCAGTCCTGGAAATGTTTTTCCCAGGGCAGCACGTGACAAGCATATAGTTATCACAGGGGCAGACGGTCAGCAGCAGAGAGCTGGGGAGAGCCCACAATTCTCACTAAGGACTTGGAAGCTCTGTGAAGCCTACCTTCACTTCAGGAATTATTGAGACAACACAAGCCACCACCACATGACTTCTATACATTTAGTGTGATTGGCAAAGTTTGGGCTCATGATTTATCACCACCTCTCACAGTATGCACGCTGAAAGTAATGAAGTCTTTGCAATATGAACTTTCCTTACAGCACAAAGCTATTAAATCTTTGGTAAAAAGTAGGTAGAAGCCGCCAGGATGATTACTTTTATTTTTTGGCCCATAGCTGGCAGTGCCAACAAATAAATGAAATTAAAATTCCCCAACCCTTTGTTCAAGGGGTTCAGAAAGCTTGCTCTCTATGCTTTCTTTCTATTTTTCTTTTTTAAATAAACTCAACAATGAATGGCTACCATACTTCTATTAAGGAAGAAGCCATGTTGGGGCTGGAGTGGATTATAGTAGCTGTTTAGCAACAAGAAAAACTCCTACTCATGCTCTCTCTATCTCTCTCTCTAATAAATAAATAAACCTTAAAAAAAATTAGGGCCCTTGGTGGTTCAGTTGATTGAGCATCTGACTCTTGATTTTGGCTCAGGTCATGATCTCAGAGTCATGGGATCGAGGCTCACATCAGGTTCCGTGCTCAGTGTGGACGTCTGTTTGAGATTCTCTCTCTCCCTCTGCTGCTCTTGCTCATGTTCTTTCCCTCTCTGCTTCTCAAATAAATAAGTAAATCTGGGGTGGGGGGGAAGCAAGGGAGAAAAACAAGCAGATGGGGGTTGAGCAGCATAGCCTGCCCTTTTCCAGAGCACTGATTGGCAGCTCATTTGCAACTCTTGGACTTGCCACATGCTTTATCTACATTTGTGCCCCTAAATATTATCACAGAAACATGCCATCAGTCCATGAGGGCTGAGGGAGGTAGAGTGGAGACTAGTGTGGACTCTGAAGTCAAGCTGGCTGGGTTCGAATCCTGACACACCTCTCATTTTCTGTCATCTTGAACAAGCTAACTAGCTGATTGTGCTAGTTTCCTCATCTGCAAAACCAGGATAAAAGGGGATGCGGATATTAAACAAAATAATACACATAAGCACATGGGACCATGCCTTGTACACAGAATGGACTCAGTAAATATAAGCTATTACTTTTACTGAGGGAGATGCAGAATCAAGTGTGTTCACATTCCCTGGCTGCAGTCGGCCCAGATTCGTCTTCCAAAGCCCCATATTGACATGCCAGCAGAGTTTAATAGCTGATTATGGAAGGAAAAGCTGGGTGTAGTGTCATTTCTTTTATGTGACCTTCCAGAAGCAAACACATCTTGGTGCTTAAGGTGTGAAGACCAACCCTAAGCTGTTTTGCAGAAGGCTAGAGACATGTAGCCTTGTGAACTACAGAAGTTTATTCTACATGTAACAGTTTCCATTCTAAGATTCTACACACTGATGTCCCTCCTTCCAAATTCAATATTCTTTGCCATTCTTCTCAGACTATCTGCCCACAACTCACACTTTCTCTCTCTCTCTCTCTCTCACATACACACACACACACACACACACACCCTCATACCTTCTCTGCCTTTTTCCTTGAAGATTTCTGCTTAGAATGATTCTGTTGGTCTTTACACACATCTCTACATCCCACCTTCTTCTCCTCACTGCAACCGGGTGACCTTTTACCCAAAAAATTGGTTTGCCTCTGCAGCCATGTAAAATCTTCTGCCTTCTTGCTGCATTTATAATAAAATCTAAACCCCTATGTGCTCTGGACATCCCTCCCCTCCTCATCTCTTATCTCAGCAGCTTTTACTCTGGTCCTGAATGTTCCTAGGTTTGCTTCACCTGTCCAGGCCTTTGCATCTCTGTTCCCTCTGCTGGAATTCTGTGCTCTGTTCTTCCCGTGGCCTGCTCCTTCCAATCATCCAAGTTTCAGGTAGTACCTCACCTCTGCTGTGGCCTTTCCCAGCCACTTTCCTTAAAGCAGCCCATGAGGCCCTCCTCTCGTCTATCATCCTCATTCCTTATTGTCTACCCTATTTGTTTCTAGCAACTATGTCCCTCTGATACACTCTTGTTTCTTTTTTGTGTACTTGTCTATGTTTTTTTTATTTTTACCTATATGTTCCATGAGAACAGAAACCATGCTTCGCTTCCCTATTATGTCTTCTGTACCTACAACACCAGCTTGCCCCTAATAGGCACTCAGTATTATTGAAAGAATGAATGAATAAGTGAACACAAATGTGAAATATACCAATCTAAATGGTATCTTTGGGATCTAGCTTAGGTTGACCTTACTCTACAAAGCCTTCTCCAATGAGTTCACTTACCCTGAACTCCTAATATATTTCACTATCAAAATATAAACATATTTGCCCAATTTCAGCTGTATGTCTTCTCTTCCCAACTGGTTTTTACTCCCATGAGAGCAGCAACCTTGACCATCTCAAATGCAGGGTAAGTCAGAAGGAATCAGAAGTTCATGCACTTAAGTTGGAAGCAAGGCTGCCTGGGTCTCACTAATCTCCCGCATATTCTTATTTTAGGAACAATTCCAGCAACTCGGCAGATTCTGACAATAAGAAGGGATAGCTAAGAATAGAGGGGAGGAAGACAACTAGAAAAAGCAAAAAGTGGGGAGCCTGGGTGGCTCAACTGGTTAAGTGTCTGTTTCTTCATCTCAGCTCAGGTCTTGATCTCAGGGTCAAAAACAAGTTTAAACCCTGCATTGGACTCCACGCTGGGCACGGATCCTATCTGAAGAAAAAAAAAGAGAAGAGAAGAGAAGAGAAGAGAAGAGAGGAGAAGGGAAGAGATAAAAGAGAAGAGATAAAAGAAGAGAAGAGAGAAGAAAAAAGTTAACATAAGAAGTTAAAGGCATAACCATGTGTAGGGGGAACAGCAATTCCTGGTCAGAGCCCACATCCTACCTACTGCAAGAATGCCTAAGTGTCATGAAAGCTACTTTGTTACACCAAAGTGTGGTTCTTGATGGGCTTAATCATCATGATTAGTTTTAAAGGGCCCAGGAAAGTATCATATATCCCAGAAAAGTTTATAATCAAAGAAAGTTCTTTGAGGAATAAGCAATTAAAAGTATGAATTTTTGTTGTCTAGATTTCTCCTCTTTGTGTGGGGCACCTCTTTCATGGTGAGGTCAAATAAATAAGGCATTCTTGTGTTGTATGCTTAGCACAGGCCTGGACCCATAACTTTTACTGATGGAAGTATTTACTTGGGAAACCAGCCTAGAATGTTAAATTGAATTCCTGCAACTAACAGTTCATGTTGCTAGGGGACAACGGTTTGGTCTGGTATTTACTGGGATAGTGATGGACTGATGCTTGGTGATTGGAACTTCTGAACTTTATAACAAATGTTTCTTCCTAGCATGTTGAGACCATTCCCTTGGGCAAGAAATTAACTCCCTGGATAGTAACACCAAGCAGAGAGGTGAGAAATAGCAGAATACTAGTCTCATCTCTAGATGTAAAGTACTCCAGAGGGGATGTCTTTTTCTCAGAAGTGTCTTCTATAGCAAGCATGTGCAGCGTGGTGAGGAGGAAAGAGCACAGAGTTAGGAGTCAAAACTACTGCAAGAAGAGTTGTTATTTGTTATATATTTTGTGCTAGAAACTGTGCTGAGTACTTTTTGATCCATACTTCACCTAAGAATAGCCGTATTGGGTCTTGTCTATCACCATCATCATCACTATCGCACATAGAGGAAGAAACTGAGGCACAGAGCTTAGTCCTGACCAAGGTTAGCCAATGGGAAATACACGGGCCAAGCTCCACTCCACACCATATAATCCCAAAGTCCTTCAGCATACCTATTACACCACAGTACCTCGTAAGGTCTGGCTTCTCTTGTTCATGCCTCTTTCTAGCTGGATATCTCACAAATCACATAAACTTTCTGGGCCTCAGTGTTATATAACTGAGTTATATAACTCAGTGTTATATAACCTCAGCTATAACATGGAAATAAATTTATCCATTGTCTCTCCTTCACAGAGTTGTGTGAAGCTCAAGTAATGTCTTACATCCTTGTGGAAACTTACTCATGGTACACAAAAGTAAGCTCTACAGATCTCATTATGCAGATGATTTTTTTTTTAAAGCTTGATTGATTCTAAAAAGAGCATAAGTGAGGGGGAGGGGCTGAAGCAGAGAGAAACTCAAGCATGGAGGCAGACTCAGGGCTCGATCTCACCATGGGGAGATCATGACCTGAGCCAACACCAAGAGTCAGTTGCTTAACCAACTGCACCACCCAGGTGCCCCATTATGCAAATGATTTCTATGTGAAGACCTAGAATTCAATTCCTGGTCTGGGCCCACATCAGAAAAACATGTTTTTTTGAAACCTAAGAAACCCCTTTTAAAAAAGAAGTGTTATCTGGCCTTTAAACCTCAAGTTCACATGCTTGATTATTTTCTCCCTGGTATGGATTTTTAAAGTTGTCCTCCCAACTATGAGCTTCTAAGAAAAACTTTTCCTGCAGAGATTGTTCTCTTATGAAACTCCAAATAAAATACAAATGTTTTAAATGAATGAGGCCATTTTTATTCCCATGGGTTACTGATGCATTTTTCTTTTTTTGCTTTAATATTTCAAACATTTTCCCAAAGGCCTTTCTCCTTTTGATTCCTATCGGTCTGGCATGCTGGACTTACTTACTTATAAACTTGAGACTAGTCATGGATCCCTGGGTCATTTGGTTTTGCATCCTGTTATCAATAATATATACTATTATATATTATATATAATAGGAACTACTTTGGATGGAAAGTCCACATTTCTCAGAATACACTTTGAGTCAACATTTTCGGCAATCTCTTGGGGAGGCAAAGAATATGCCAAACTCTTACTTCTATTTCCCATGCAACTAAGCATTTAAGGAAGATTGCTTGAGAAATAGTCAATGGGCTTCTTAAAACCAAGGATTTTCCATCCATGAAGGGGCCTCCATAACACAAATGGTAGGGCTTGGCTAAAGCCAGAAAGACCAGAGTTTAAGTGATAGCACTGCCCCCTTACCACTAGCGCAAGTCTAGGAAAAAGATTTAAACTCAGAGTCTCGGTTTCTTCAGCTGTAAAATGGAAATAATGATATCCTATACATTGCCTGTTACTTGTAGGTTCTCAATAAAATGTTAACAAGAAAAAAGGGGGCATTTATTCACTTCAAAAAGATCTGATGGATCATCATGTAAAGGCTACTGGTTAAGCAACGGCTTGATTTAGCTATCAGACCCACCTAGAGGCTGTTTTTAACCAGAACACTACCCATAGATGACCCAGGTATATGAGACATCAGACAAGTTTTTAACAATCGAGCTAATTTATGAAAACACTGTAAACCATCATTATATCCAAGAGGATGCAATGGGACAGGTTAAAGAGAAAGAATGTTGAAAAAGCTGTAGAAGGTGATAAAAGGGCCAGAAGGAAGTAAGGAACAGGCACAGGAAGAAGAAAAGCGTTAGGCTAAAAAGTGAAGGGAGCAAAACCCACACAAATGTCAAGGTGGGTCATTCAAGTGGCAAAGGGGAGGAGTGTTGGGGGAAAATACTCACAAAATCTTAATAACACAGGGTGGACTCATGAGAAGAGAACTACACGGTGATTGTGATCAGGCTCGTGAGAACTCAGCTGGCTTGACTGGGGGGAACAGGGCACCAGCAGCTCATGGTACTGTGACAGGCTAGATGCCTGACCGTTTTGAGGCCTGATGTAGGTTGTTTCATGAAACCTTTTTGATAATCATGATCACTAAGAAGTTGGCTGGAAAACAAGTTTGTTGTTCTTATAATTGGATACCAAAGAGCATGGTATCTGACTCCACAGAGTAGAGAAAGAAACTCATTCTCGCTGCACCCAGCGAGCACTTTCTTGCACACTGTACATGAGAGGGTCAACAGCAAGATGGCGATCTCTCTCAGAGAGGTAATGGGTGGTGGCCTGGTATGCTGAGGCACAGTATCTGCAGACCACTTAGTTCAGAAGAGTGCTTCACCAAAGCAAGGTGCCCACAACTTCCATCAGCCTCCTGAGTCGCCTTGAAGGTACCACAATCTGAACAAAACATTGTGTTGGTTTCTAAAAATGTGTCCCAAGGCAAGTCCCTGGAGTCCCTACCAATCTGACTACTCCCCCCCAAACGCATCCTATAACAAAATTCTAGAGTTGCTATTGGTGTTCCTCAGAAAGTGAGATTTAGCAGTGGGAATGGAGTTGGAGATAGAGTTATGTTCTTCAGGTCCCTGAAGGCTTCACAAACCATGTACTGACTTAACATGGCCAGGCTCTCCCCGTGAAGTTTTAAAGAAGAATATATATGTTGAAATATAGTATATTTCTTATCCAAAAAGTGGTCCCCTTATGGAAATTGTGAACTGAGAAGGATGACCTGAGAAACATCACTCTCATAAATCTTCTCACACCAACAAGGTCCCCACCACCCTGACCCCACAGTCTTTCCTGGGCCACATACACAAACACTGTTCAATGCTCTCTCTTTTTCTAAGCTAATCATAAAAAGCGAGTGTCAATTCCCCCTCCAGACCCCAGGAAAGTGGATCTCAAGCATGAGAACATGATAGTTGGGTCGGGGGGAGAAATTAGTCTAGGGGTTCTGACCAGTAATGTTACTTTATAATATTAAGAACATTTGAGAATATGCTTGTATGCACATAAGGTGTCCATCTCAGGGGCAAAGTTTCCTATGAATGAGGTCATATTTATTTATTCTTTCTAATGCCTGGTACACTACCACTAAGTACTTAAAATGCCCCCTAATGAGAAAGTATGTCCTGTACCTTGGAATCAGATGTGGGAATAAGCCTGCCTTTATAAAGGACTTAATTATAACTTGGTTATTTGGGTTCCAAAGGTCCTTTTCTTTGCTTTCTTAGTTCACAAACCAACAAAAGAGAGACCAAATTCAACAACCATGGAAATCCTGGGCCAGGAAGTACCACTATAATGTTCGGGAAGAAAAGCAATTTGTGTTGTGGACAGAATGCATTTCTCTCCCATTATAACCGCAGCCTGTTAAAAGTCTGTCAGGAAATAAATAAAACACTTTTTGTTCAGTTGCCCACATCCCTGTACTCAATTCAACAGATTCCAGCTTTCTCAGAAATTCAATCGAAGGTGAAGCCAAAGAGGACACACAGGCTGGGGACTGGAAGCTTCTTAGAGGATCCTCAAAGGGGACACTGGCTTATTACTTGCTTCACCAGGGACTCTGCCTCTACCATCCTCTTCTGAGCTCATGTGCTGTTAAAATTGGATTCACCCGAGAGGTTCATGTCCCTCTCAAGTCCCATCCTTCCTGCCAAAGAGAAGTGTTCAGAGTGAAATTAAAGAGCCCATATGTTTATGTGGAGTACACGTGGATATCAAGATGATCCTTATTCCTAGTTCTAAAGAAATAATAAATATATGAATGAGTACTTTAATATGGATGCTTTTTCTAATGCTATACTTTAAGTGAACCCTGATATATATATATATATATATATATACATACATACATATACATATATATGTATATGTATATGCATTTTCTCTCCTGTAAGCAATTCCCCTCATACCTATTTAGAAGCACTACCAAAATACAAAGTGTTCTGAAGCATACTGTGGATTTTGGCAGCATATATCAAAGGTGGGGAAAGGGGGGCCGGGTTTTACAGTAAAACAATCTGGGGGTACTACTGCCAAATGTATAGGCAGTCTTTCAACTGAGAGGCTCTTCCTTATGAATAATCCATAAACACTAGGAGATCCTAAGTGCCACCATGAGTTCAGACACTGTTATCTTTTTCACGACAATATTGTCTGTGCCTCACACAGTGCCTGACCTATACTAAGTATTGAAAAGACATGTTCACTACAAGCCTGGGCCACTGACTGAGTGAAGGATGGCTAAAGTAATAGGGGAGTTAGTACACAGAGGTGAAAAGCGGCCTTGGTTTCATCTTCCAAACACCTAGGGAACAAGGAAGACTATTCGAGCATTCTTTTATGTAGATGTACAGTGAGGTGATTAGTATATGGAAGTTTCTGCAGCACACACTCCCCACTTTGCTGCCCCCAGCTCCTTGACTCCTGCCTCTACACTCCTGCCGGCTCTAGTGCTGATCCCTCACTGTGACACACAGCATTGCTTAAAAATAGGGGGAAGGAGAGTCAGGGAAAGAGGCTCCCGCTCCTCTTGTTTTTGACAAGTGTGTGCATGGAACAGGAGTAGGGACCTCCTGTTTCTGACATCACAATCTGCAAGTGGGAACACACATGACTGAAAGAATGCCTTATAATAAAACCTATCATACCTGGTTATCATTTTTTGCTCCAGGAGGCTTTTTTGGCCCTTCTAGGTAATCAAATCATATGTAATGTGTTTCAGTAAGAGAAGAGTAAATACAGTTTAGGTATAATTTGCTCATCATCTTAGGACTATTTTCCCATTAAGTCTTGAGATGGGGTGTTAGTTCTCGCAACAGGGTCAGTGTTGCAGACCCTTAACCTTGTGTTAGTTACCCTTCTAGAATGTTCTAGGATGAGGAAGCTACGCCATGCCCCTGACTGTTGGCAGCTGCCACTAGGTAACTGTGATTCAGTCAACTGACTATAAAAGAAACATTCTCAGAGCTCCAGACAACCCAGCCCAGGGTCTTTTGCCCAGTAGGCGCTCCATAAACATATGCTAAATGGCTAATTAAAATCAAATCAGACCACCTCACACCCATTAGGATGGCTACTATAAAAACACACACATACACACACAGAGAAAATATCTACTATTGGCAAAGATGTGGAGAAACTGGACCCCTTGTGTACTTTTAGTGGGAATATAAAAGGGTACAGTTGCTATAGAAAACAGAATGACAGTTCTTCAGAAAAATTGAAAATAGAATTGCCATATGATCTGCAAGTCCCATTCCTGCATATATACCGAAATAATTGGAAGCGGGGTTTCAAAGAGGTATCTGTACACCCATGTTCACAGCAGCACTATTCACGATAGCCAAAAGGTAGAGGCAGCCCAGGCGTCAATACACACATGAATAGATAAACAAAATGTGGTATGTGCAGACAGTGGAATATTATTCACGGAATATTATTTATGGAATATTACTCTTCCATAAAAAGGGAAGTCTGACTCTATATTTGACGCTATGACATGGATAAATTTTGAGTACCTGATGCTATGTTAAATAAGCCTGTCATAAAAAGACAAACACTGTATGATTCTGCTCATATGAGGTACCTAGAATTGTCAAATATACAGAGACAGGAAGAAAAATAGTGGTTGCTGAGGGCCTGAAGGCAATTGAGGCCTACTTCATGGGTATAAAGTTTCAGTTTTTCAAGATGAGAAGACTTCTAGACATTGGTGCCATACGATGGGAATGCACTTAACACTCATGAACTCTACACTTAAAAATGTTTAAGATGGTGACATTTATGTTCCTGTATTTTGCCACGATTAAAAAAATAAGGTCCACAGAAACAAACAAAAAAGATATCAATAATACCTAAAGACACAGAATTCCTTAATATCATCAAATATCTATCAGTAGCCAAATGTTCACTTGTCCCATAAACACAATGAAAGTTTGAAATATAGCTATTCTTTAAAACACAGAATTATAATATTCCTGATCTGTTGCAGGCAATATTGTTGTCTACGAAAGAGTTGGTAACTAGACATGTTTAAAAATGATACGCGTTCCTTTGACCACAAGACTATAAAGGACTCGAAGGCAGGGAGCTGTATCTTATTTACTCTATGTCCCCAAAGCCTAAGAAACAATGCTGAATAAATGACCAGATCTTGAACTCTCTTTCAGTTTAACTGCTGTTGAAACAAGTCAAGTCCAAAGAAACACAGAGAGAAAATGTTCATTTTCCTTTGCAACAATTCATATGTCAGAAGCTAGATGCTTGCTATTCTCCCTGTGGCTAAAATGATAAAATTCTACGCCTTTTTAGGAGTAAAAATATCTTAAGCCCCTGTCATGAACTTTGTAAAATAGCAAAAATGGACTTAGTATTCCTTCTAGTCTCTGCAAGAGAGAAACGGCATTAGGCATTTAAATTCTGAGGAGATAACATTATAGGTGAAATAAGGAGATTAGGAGTGACATCATTGACACACTCACTGTCCCGGCTGCTGGGCTTCTGTTGTGGTGATGTGGTTGTTTATGTTAAGCTAATGGATTCTTCAGATTGTTGGAAACACATGAATATGTTGCACAGTGTTCCTGAATATTCCAAAACCACCTCTCCTGGAATGTTCCTTTCTGATAGTGCTCTGTTTCTTGAAGGCTGGTACTGTGGATATCAACCCAATGCGGAAGACCATTTGGGCAAGCATAAGGGCCCGTTTGGACACATCAAATATTCTGGCACTTCTTTCAGAGATGAGGGATGTTGAATTTCAGCCTAAGAGGATCTGAGGTTACCCAAACAACATTCAAAGTCAGCAGGCCATCTCAAGTACTTCAGTGAGTTTTATCATTTTGTTCCTATGGGCAGGTAAATTTACATTTGGCTTGGTAATAGAATTCTTTCAAAGGGTCCCGAATTGGGATGAGCACCTTATAAAATGTCCAGGCCTTTAGCTTCCCCTCTGTTGCATCTGATTTAGAATACACACAGCAGTCAGTTCACTTGGGCTTGTGGTGGAATTATCTGTTTAGTAGTGGAAATGGTGGGGTGGATGGGGGCCCCCAAATGTGGGGCAATGGTCAGGTGGAAGCCAGCAGTGCAGGTGGTGAAAGACTTTATCCAAGGCAGAACAAAGGAGATAGAAGTTTATCGGATACGCTGCAAGAGAAGGGGGCGGGTGGGGGGGGGGGCAGGATAGCAAAGCAGAGATTGTCTGCATGGAGTTTTTTTGTTTTTTTTTTTTTAAAGATTTTTACTTATTTATTTGTTAGAGAGATCACAAGTAGGCAGAGAGGCAGGCAGAGACAGACAGGGGCAAGCAGGCTCTCCACTGAGCAGATCCCAGGACCCTAAGATCATGACCTGAGCCAAAAGCAGAGGCTTAACCCACTGAGCCACCCAGGTGCCCCAAGGAGGCTGTTTTTAATAAGGGAAGAAGAGGAGGTATGGGGATGTATGGAATTCTCCCTCTGTTGGTACCTGTGCCCGGTGGTAAGTAGCCCATTGTTCAGTTAAGGCCTCTGGGTATTTTGAAGTGGGTCACCTGATGGGCCAGTCTGTGTTCAGACAGGGGGTCCCTGTGGGCCCTCTTTACCTTCCATCACTCAAAAGCAGCCTCTCCAAATGGGTCATGTTGATTCCTTCCCAATTTCTAGCCCATGTTCCCTTGTAACCAATGTAGCACCTTAGGCTCTGTGTCAAAATCCTAGCTCCTCTGACCACAGAAATGGACATGGAGAGAAGGAATGTCAATAAAGGATTAAGGAAAAGAAAGGACATAGGGCAAGAGCAAACAAACAAAAGAAAAACAAAACTTTTTTTTTTTTTTACCTCAACATCAGTAAACTTTGCTCAGCATACACTGAGAATAAGCTTGCCGTGAATACTCAATAGGCAAATGCTTTTGAGACATTTGCACCTGACCAAGCTAGAAGATTACACTACAACACAGAGGACTATTCCACGGATAAATAAACTTCAGTTTTTGAGTGCTCTTTTCTCTAACTATTTTACATACAGTCAGCTATGTGCAGGGTATCACAGAAGTAGCAATGGCTAGATTGAATTTTAAGATGAGAAATTGTACTTTTAGGCCAGACCACTTTCTATCATAGAACTTCTCAGCTATGTGCCCGTTTACAATACGGCTTCTACGTACGTATGCAGTTTTTCTCACTGACCTTCCTCCACCACCAAACACACCAGAGCACTGTCCTTCTGCACTTTCGCATCTCTGGAGCTCAGCTCTTCAGGCAGGCCAGTCACAGCTGACCTACTGTATGTGCTCCTCAAAGATTTAAAGGTCAAGTTCAAATCTTCCTCTCAAGAAGCCTCTGCCACTTTCTCACTTTGAATTAATCTGTCCCTCCTCTATACTCCTACACTGTATCGTTTGTATTTTGATTTTATCACTTATGGGTAAATTCTCTGAACTAAAAACAAATTCTTAATGTGGCAGCCTTTATGTATGAAACACTGGAATCATATATAGCCCCCAAATCATAGCAGATGCTTTAAGAATATGTATTGAAGTGATATTCAATGACACCAAAACAGCACGATACAGGAAAAGATGAGGTTCCATAGGGAGAAAAGTTTGTTCCAACTTTAAAACCTTCTGGAATTTAATTTGGGATACACAGGAGCCTCTAGGCATCCATTTATATTGGTCTGATGTAACAGGCTGGTATCCCATGAGCTTGCTGATGATAGAAGATTGATTTCCTGTATTTAAGCATCCTTTTTATGACAAACGGTGCTTGATATAGATGTAGACAGCAGCCTCACAATATGAATAGCCTCAATTAGGCCTCAGTTATACGTGTCACATCTTTGTTACTGAGATCTGAGGGAAAGGAACACTATGTGACCAAAGAGAAATAGATAGACCACCAAAAGTCCTTTGAAAAGATAAGCTTACTTGGGTAGAGCAAATATGGTATGTCCACCTTGCTGAGCAAGTGAACAGATTTAGGCTTAAGTAAGCAACACAAATACATTAGGAGAAAGTTATGCCTAGATGATGTGTGTTTGCACATGGGGGAGGGTCAGGACTTGGCATCTGTAAAGTAGAACTTGCCACACTTCTTCATACCTGAATCAACTCATCCAGTGAAAATATACTGGGTGCCAGTTATATGACGTTTGACAAAACTTTCAGTGGTCAAGAAGTACTCTAGGAAAAGAATCAGTGGTGGGGACTGCCACTGTCCATGACTATCTCTTCTCTTCTTCCATAGTAATGGAAAATCACAGCCACTCAATTGGAAACCACATACATTTCTCAGCTTCCCTTGCAGTTGGGTATGACTAGTGCAGGCCTATGGGATGCAAATTCCAGGTCATACCCAATGTAAAAAAAAGTCAAGCCATATGCTCTCAAGTTCCTGTCTTTCCTTTTTCCATGAATTAGAACATGGACTTAGCATCAACCATGGAGATAGAGAGTAAACCCAAGGAGATGGTGGGTCATAAGATGGAAAATTCCTAGTTCCTGGTTTTTGACATGGAACAGAGCCACTCCATCTACCTGTCACTTCATCCCTATTATATTAAAGAGAAACAAATCCTCTATCTTTCTTATGCCACTGCACTTGGGAGTTTCTTTATTTTGACAGCTTAATTTGTATCCTAACTAATATAATCCCCCATTAACTCCTTAATACAAATCGCCCTAGAACTATTGGAAGGTGGCTGCATTTAGCCTTTCCATTAAGACTCAGAATAGGAACCAAGTTATGATCATGTTTTATGGGAAATGTGCCACATAATATTTGCTCTTCTGCAGATCTTTGTCTACCTTCACCCAAATTCATCTGGCTGATGTGGAAAAAAAGAGTAATCCATCCATATGATAGGTACCAGTGACTTCCTGAGTGTTCTGGAACAAGTCTCTTAAACCTTTTCATCAGTGACAGAGTACATACCCATTTTCCTCAATGAAGGGCTTTGTTAATTAATGTTGGTAGAGCAGAGAGTGTTCCAAAGCAGGACTATTACTGTAAGCCTCCTTCACTCCAACTGCATAAGCAACATTGGAACTAATCACTCAGGAAGTAAAATCAGTAGGAAGTTGTCAAGAGGGTCAGCCTGTAATTAATCAATGAGGTCACTGCCAATAACAATAGTACATGTGTAACTGGACTTAATGGATGTACTGCACTAGCAAGTTACTGGAAAAAGAAAACCTCTTTGTCCTGGAACAGCATCTTATTGCAAAAAAGCAAATGAAAAATCTGTGAGTCTTAATAAGAATTAAGAGACTTGTTTGAAAATGACATAAAAAATAGCAACAAAGGTCACCGTTAGAAACATTCCATTCTAAAAATAGACTCAAGGTAAAGCAAAAAAACTGTTCTCTAAGTCTCGAGCACAAATCTACTGGAAAAGATCAGAACATGGATATCCTTAGATCTCAATGGTCTTCTCTTGAGGATGATGCCAAGTGGGAAGTCGACCACCAGAAGTCCTGGAAATCTTCAGGTCACTCAGAGAAGTAGTGAGGGATTTTCCAACAGACTTTGAGTAAGTGAAGGGTTGTTAGTCAGTGCTGCTGGCCAACTCTGTTCCAATTCCACTGTTGGGGAAAAATAAAAATTTGTCCCTTATTGAGATCTGGCTTTAGAGAGAGCTAGGTGAAGGCTTAAAATGGAAAGGAGGAGATTTGGCCTCTAATTTTAGGCCTATAACTAAAAGAGCAAAAAAGCAAAGACTTGGCAAGAAGTGCCAATTGTTTTTTAAAGGAAAGAGAATCAAACCCACACGAGCCCTCCAGAGCCCTCCTCAGGGGTCAGAGCCTTCACTCCCAACCTCTCTGAGGCCTCCCCAGGAAGGAGGAGAATAAGGGTCACCAGGTTCCCTATTCTAAGAACATAATGGAACTTTCAAAATCAAGGTTTTATTTCGGTAAGTTAAATATGCTACACTTTACCATTTTTAATATTGAGAATAACACAAATAGCTAACCTGAATGGGGAGTGACTTAGTTTATGTGACTACAAATAATTTTGCAATATTTATGTGCAACCTTTGCACAAACATGTACATTTCTTTGACCAGCAGGTCTGTTTCTAGGAATTTATTCTAAAGGGAAAATAAAAACAGATTAGCTTGCAAAGATGATGATCACAGCACCTTCTTAATAAGAAATTAGTGTGCTGGGTGGTTCAGTTGGTTAAGGGTCTGACTCTTGATTTCAGCTCAGGTTATGATCTCAGTTGTGAGACTGAATGAACTTCGTGTTGGTCTCCGCACTGGGCATGGATCCTGCTTAAGATTCTCTCTCTCCCTCTGCCCTCCTCTGCTCTTGCTCTCTTTCCCTCTCTAAAATAAAAATAAAATAAAATAAAATAAATAAAATAAAACAACAAAATAATATAAAATAATAAAAAAAGATAAAAAGAGATTTTAAAAAATAGCACAAAATTTAAGAATAAAACAAAACAAAACAAAAAACGGAACCACCTTGGCTCTTGGATACAACAGAAAAGGTGATACATGGGATCTGCTGTAATAAATTCTACGAATAACCAATTTAGTATAATTAAATATTCTACTCTCTGCAGATCAAGGTCCCTGTCTTAAGGATCCTAAATATAATTTAATGCATTCACTTGAATTTAAGAGGATTGTAAAAGTGAGCCCAATTTAACATCAAATAAAAAGATCCTTAGAAAATACCATATTGAGGGAGCACCTGAGTGGTTCAGTGGGTTAAAGCCTCTGCCTTTGGCTCAGGCCACGATCTCAGGGTCCTGGGATTGAGGCCTGCATTGGGCTCCCTGCTCAGCAGGGAGCCTGCTTCCCTCTCTCTCTCTGCCTGCCTCTCTGCCTCTTGTGATCTCTCTTTCTCTGTCAAATAAATGCACAAAGTCTTAAAAAAAAAAAAAGAAGAAGAAGAAGAAGAAAAAGAAAAAACCATATTGGTGTTTTCCCGTCTCTGGAAGAAAGTAAAGTAAAGAGAAGAAACCCAGATGTAAGATTCTCATAGCTACTAATCCAGGAAAACATATACTAATAGAAAATCAGCTGTGCAGCTTAGTATAATTCACTTTTGCCATACCTCTTATATTTGAAGTTATTCTAAGACAAGAAAACACCTTTTCCTTAATTACCTGGAGCCTCTGTTCTAAAAATTCTCCAGTTAGTATCATTCAGAAACATGTTTTTACAAAAGCTTTTCGAGGAAAAAAGTTGCTGAAATGCAGCCCATTTCTTAAGAGCATGGTAATTCATGGACATCACAGATATATTCAGAAACATTCCATCCCAAAAAGGCAGGAAAGAATATCCAGTGGAAACAAGACAGTGTCTTCAACAAATGGTGTTGGCAATCCAAAATCTATAAAGAACTTCTCAAACTCAACACCCAAAGAACAAATAATCCAATCAAGAAATGGGCAGAAGATGTGAACAGACATTTCTGCAAAGAGGACATCCAAATGACCAACAGACACATGATATATATGCAATGGAATACTATGCAGCCATCAAGAGAAACGAAATCTGGCCATTTGCAACGATGTGGATGGAACTGGAGGGTATTATGCTAAGCGAAATAAGTCAGTCAGAGAAAGACAATTATCACATGATCTCTCTGATATGAAGAATTTGAGAGGCAAGGAGGGAGTTTGGGGGGGTGGGGGAGAGAAATGAAACAGGAAGGGATGGGGAGGGAGACAAACCATAAGAGACT
>CM053613.1:58238577-58271304 GCA_028646535.1 Procyon lotor | reverse complement strand
ACTTATGTTCCCAAAAGAGAGCATATAAAAATATTGCCATTTTCAGACTCATTATTTTTAATTAACAGAAACTCATTGTAATCCACAATTAGTGGAATTTAGTAATCTCTGATTCTAGGAACTTGGCTAAGTTCCAATATTTTAAATTTACTGACCAAAAGAACTAGAAAGTAACAACTATAATCCGGGCCTCTCCTTCTTTCAATTTTTATTTCAAAATGATTTCTAATTTACAGACATGCAGCAAGAAGAATATGAAGAACTCTCACATATCCTTCATTTAGAGACCTCATTCAAATTTGACTAGTTGTCCTAATTATTCCCTTTACAGTAAATAGATCCAATCCAGGATTGCATGTGACACTTAGTGGCCATGACTCCTTCATCTTCTTCAATCAGGAAGACATTCTTCAATCCTTCTTGACCTTCATGACTTTATCTTCTGATGTTGTAGGTTGGGCTCCGGTATGCTTATTAGAGATGTCCCTCCTCCAAAGTTTTTTTTTTTTTTTTTTTTTTTTTTTTTTACTGGACAGAACTAAGAAATATCTGGGCAAATATACATACACACAGCTTTGCATCTGTATTTATTTCTGTAACTAACTATATATCTTAAAAACATACCTCTCATCGAAACCCAACATCAGAGTCAGTTAAGCCCTCTTCCTCTCTTATTTGCAACATCTTCTCCTCTGACAGTAAAAAAACAAAAACAAACAACACAGAACAGAACTGGCTTCCATTATCCACTTACATATTTGTTTAATAACCCCATATGTCACCAGTCTCATCCACTGACTTGACCAGCCACTGATTTTCTCATCACTTTCCTCATTCCATCTCTGACCCCCATGGGGCATCCTGCTCAGGAACCTTCCTTGAGTGAGCTCAGCCCCAACCCAGTCACCTCCCTTTGAGCTTGTTTTCAACTAAAGTAAAAAGGAGGAAAAGAGGGAAGGAGGAAGGAGGGAAGGAGGGAGGGAAGAGAGAGAGGTAGGAAGAAAAGAAGGAAGGGAGAGAGGGAGGAAAAAATTTGAAGCAGCAGGAATGGTGCATTTAACGAGAGAAGAAAAGGAAAAGAAAAAAGAAGGTGAGGAAGAGAAAGAGGCAGCAGAAGATAATGACTAAAAGCATGGGCTCTGGAATCAACCTTCTTGAGCTTCAATCTTGAATCTTCTACTTCCTAGCTATAAAAATGTTGGCAGTGGACTTTGCCTCTTTGAGCCTCCATTTTCCCTTATTCTTAAAACACAAATCATGTACCTATTCTACATGACTAATGTGTTATATATGTAAAGCATTTAGAACAGCATCTGGCACTTTGTAAGAACAACTGAACATTAATGATTTTATTACTTATCTATAAGAAGTTCACAATTTCTCTCTTTAAGGTAGTATTATAAAAGGTGTCACTGTAAGACAACCATTTTTAGAAACAAATCAGTTCTACTAAGCTTTCTACCATAAGATGTCCTAGCAAGGGTGCTGCTGATGGGAAACACAGAGAGAAAGTGCAAAATTAAATTCATAGTCACCAGAATTTTAAGGACTGAAGATGAAACTCATTACACTATCTATCGCTAACTACTTAATCTCCAAACTCTCATTTCTATAGAATGTCCACACCATAAAAATAAAGTCTGGCTTATCTTAGTTATCAAAGATTTACAACTATTAATTACTCTTCCAATAACTTACCTGTCATTGACTGCTATGACCATTTCCATCACTTTCTTTACTACAGGGTAAAGTATATTTCAGCAGTTAGCATTCCTAAGATGGAGAACCTCTACATAAATACAAAGGAATATCATTTTAAATTATAAATCTCTAGGTCAAATAATCTAAGTAAATTCCACAGACTATTCACAACACAACTCAAGGCAAAATGCCATCCTCCAGCTGAGATAATGACTTAATTTTCCAATCAGTCTTCCCCCCTCTCCAATCTACTGAAACTATTCCTCAGTATGTTTGAAAAGTGAAGTGGTCCCTAAAGAAATATTCTAACTTATAAAAAGTTGCCACACACACCTCTGTGAGAATCACAGACTACCAAAGAATCAAAATACAGGGGCGCCTGGGTGGCTCAGTGGGTTAAAGCCTCTGCCTTAGGCTCAGGTCATGATCTCAGGGTCCTGGGATCAAGCCCTTCGTCAGGCTCTCTGCTCAGCAAGAAGCCTGCTTCCCCCTCTCTCTCTCTGCCTGCCTCTCTAATTACTTGTGATCTCTCTGTCAAATAAATGAATAAACTCTTAAAAAAAAATCAAAATACACACATTCCCATGCCTTTGTAACATTTTCCTTTTTACCATCATCACCGCCATGCCAGTAGCGCACTGGAAGACCTGTTTCAGCTTCTGTTCCGTATTCCTGGGAAAAACTATTTCATAAAGCCATGGCACCAGCATGCCCACAGGGTGGAACACTAACCCAGCATACACTCTCAACTTTAGCTCTACAAATGGGCTCAGGGGCTGCTGCTGACTGAACGTTTGTGTGCCCCCCAAATTCACAGGTTGAAACCTACTCCCTCAGTATGTTAGTATCCAGTTTGGTTGGCAATTAGGTCATGTGGGCAGAGGCTCATGAAAGGGATTTTGATAAGAAGAGATATGAGAAACACCTCATGAGGTAGCAGTGAGAAGATGGCTGTCTAAGAAAATGGGCTCTCACCAGACACTGAATCCACCGGCGCCATGATCTTGGAACTCTCATATTTCTTTCCTTCAAACTCTGAGAAATAAACACCTGTTGTTTGTAAGTCACCCAGTTCATTGTATTCCGTTATAGCAGCCCAAGCAGACTAAGATAAGCGCATTCAGGTGATAAAATGATGAGGCAAGAAAGCCCCTAAATGTATTGCTTAGCCTTCAGAAGCCAACCTACCTACACGTCAAGTGGCAAAAAGGGCTTTCTCTACCATAAAAACCACATCAATAAATTCCACAAATCACAGTTAAACCAATTTTTAAAAATGACTGAAAATACAAACACTGGGTCTCGGCAGAATCCAAGAACTGCCACCATGATCACCAATGTCGTGAAAGTAGCATAGCTGGGTCCTGGGAGGGAGGAGATGAGGCTGTGGCCGAGTGGCTGTTGAGGTGAATGGCACTGCACATAATAAATACAATAATGATAGCTATTATTTATGAGAGGCAAAACTAACTGAGCCATATAATTTCCTTTAATATTTTCAGAACTCCAGAAAGGCAGCTGCATCGCATCACAATTTTTTAGACAAGGAAAGGGAGAATCAAAGAGTTTATAAAAATTGCCTGAGGCCACCCAGATTGTACAAGGCAGAGTCGGAATTCAAACCCTTTTTTATCTAAGGGTGATCCTAATAACTGCATTTTTCTTTGCCCAGTACCAGTAAGAACTTTGTCTAAACTCGATGTCTCAATTAAAATATTTCACCTACTGACTCTCTGGTTTTCAGTATGCTGTTTGAAGCCGTATTCTGTAGGCAACTAGTGTCAGGTAACCTCAGTTCCAGAATTCCTTCCAATGAATGAGAGAGAGAGAAAGAGAAAGAGAAAGAGAGAGAGAGAGAGAGAGAAGGTAGGAAGGAAGGAAGAAGGAAGGAAGGAAGGAAGGAAGGAAGGAAGGAAGGAAGGAAGGAAGGAAGGAAGGAAGGAAGGAAGGAAGGAGGGAGGGAGGGAGGGAGGGAGGGATGCAGGGAGGGAAGGAAGGAAGAAAGAGAAAGGAAGGAGAAAAAGAAAGAAGGAGGGAGGGACGGAGGGACGGACTTTTCAGATGCTGAACTGCCTGGGATTGAAGAGGAAAATTACCCAGAGCAGGCCCAGGCCAGGAGGCCCCAGAAGATGCAAAGTTACTGACAATAAGCTAGAGATAACCAGAAGCCCCACTGGGAGCAAGAGATAACCAGTAGCTTCTGCTTCTGTAAACAGGCTTTCCCCCACAGACCCCCTGAATTCCTGTTCCTGACTAGAGCAGCCCCAGCTCCCCCAGTTTAAACCCACCTACCAGTAGTCAGCATAGCCCTTGGAACCTGACTGCTTGCAGTCCCCTATAAAAGCCCTATAACCCCATTTTCCGGGGCCCAGAACTTCAAGCACAAGCTTATCTGGGTCCACTGGTGAAAAATAAATCCGAGATCTATTTCTCCAAGTGTCACTTGGTCTCTCGCTGGTCTGATTTTTAATTTTCCACAACAGGTTTAATTAAAATTTCAGACAAATAAGGCAGAACATCAGCTTCAGATACGGCTGATGACAGGGACAATGGGGGCATGATCTGAGTTTGCACAGTACATGAGGTCCTTTTGGAACTTTAGAGACAGAAGTGGGTAAATTGGGTAACTTTCCAAACCGAAGGTCATCACCAGAGCTGCTGGCAAAAAGAAGGGCAAAGAAGGGAGAAAGATTCAGAAGACTACCAAGAAGGCCCAAGAGACATATCATTTACACTCTGCATTTTTTTTTTTGAAAGATTTTATTTATTTATTTGAGAGAGAGAAAGTGAGAGGATGAGAGGAGTGAAGGTCAGAGAGAAGCAGACTCCCCGCGGAGCTGGAAGCCCAATGTGGGACTCGATCCTGAGACTCCAGGATCATGACCTGGGCCGAAGGCAGCTGCTTAACCAACTGAGCCACCCAGGTGCCCCTACACTCTGCATTTTTGTTAAAGATGCTAAAGGCAGGCTATGTAGCTGCCCCTACACTCTGCATTTTTGTTAAAGATGCTAAAGGCAGGCTATGTGTCAGATGAATGTTGTCGTAGGTTGGTCACATCTGAGCTTATGTATTAGTATCTTAATTTCTGAGGCACCTGATCTCTGTTTCTAGAGATCAGCCTCGAACAAAGAGTTCGGCCAAATTCCTGCCTTCAGTCAACAGAAAAGAGGGAAAGACAAAGAGAGGAGAAGCCTATCTTGTAAAGCTCCCTCTACTTTCCCCCTGTTCTTCTTTGTTAAAAGAGAAAAGAGTTTCTCTATTCAAGGGGAATATTCCAAGCCCCCTCTATTAATGGGAAAGTTCTATGTAATGCTAATTAGATCCACTAAATGCAAAGATATTTTCTTTTAGACAAGGGAGCCAGAATTAAATTTATTTTAATGTAATTGTAGGAGATGGGTGGTTTTTCAAAAACATATCCTGCAAAGTGCTAATGTGATTTCACTGTAATAACAGTCTAATAAGGAAACCGATATTTACAGGAAATACATTAAGTGAAACACAAAATTGTTAAGGAGTATTTAAAAGGTGCCTTGTCATACACAATATATTTTATCTCCACTGCTTTCTATGGTATCTGTTGTGGCTAAGTTTTAGACCTAGGTTTTGCTTTCACGCTCACAAAGGTCCATTTCAATGTTAAAATGATATTTAGATAAATTAATTTTCCAACTACTGAAGAGGCCTGTAATCTTTGCAACAGAAGATCTGAAGATGATTCAGAGGTTATATAATTCCTTCCTTTAAAAAAAGTGGAATTTAGGTTATCCTGAAGGGTGTCATGTCATTTTATGCACCATCATATTACTTCCCATTTACCAAGCTAAGAATAACACTTAGAGAACACATGCCTTTGTGGCCAACAGATTTCACCTGAAATCTAGATCGGGGCAAATTACTGAATGTCGCTGTGCCTCAATTTCCTCATTTTCTAAATAATGGGTGTAGTAAATATTGAACTTTTAGGTATGTGTGTAGAGGTTGGCTAGATTTAGCAAACTAGAATATAGGACACTCAGTTAAACTTGAATATCAGATAAACAACAAATATTATTTGGGAAAATCATTTAGTATATTACAGATTTTCATATATGTATCCTGTATTTTATCTGGCAACCCTAGTCATGTAGTTTAAGTTAAATAACTCATGCAGAACATCTAGTATCATGAAGAAGGTACAATGGCAAATAAGAAGTTTAGCGAATCATCTCCCACTTGGGAGACTTTACAAACGAGCTGGTAAGATGAGATACTCACTCCTGGAACAAACATAGGATGGCAAGTCAGTCACGGCCAAAATCATAAATGTGATGTGTGGGTGAGAATGGGGGAAAATTAGATGGCCTGAATTGCTGGACAAAAAAAATTCATAGAGAGATCTTGAATTGAATTCTAAAAATTGTTAAGAAAAAGTGGGAGTTAAGAAGGAGAATGTTCTAGGGGACAGTAATGAGCCTGCCATCCTCAAGGGTCACCAGAATAGCCCCACTGAGAGGAGGGTGCTATTTGACAGGGGCGATGACAGGACATGGCAGAGAAGCTTCTCCAGACAGGGTGAGAGCAGATTATACAGGGTTTTACATGCCAATGTAAGAGGCTGACTTGCTAGGTCTGTGGGGGCCATAACTCTCCTTCCTATAAGGAGGACAGTCAACATCTGTGTCCCTGCTAGGAACTGGGGAATGCTAGATGGTGACTTGCACTTGGGCTGAAACAAATGAAGGGAAAGTAGAGCCAAGAGCAGTTGTTGGGCAGAACTGAAAAGGAAACCACAGCCAAGAGCTGTCCAGCAACAGCAAAGACATGTCAGAATCAGCTGGTGGTCCCACATCCCTAAGCATGTGAGAACAGGTTAGAGACCAGGAACCTCAAAGCAAACATGGGAAGATGGAATGGAATGAAGAAGGCAATGGTTGGAAAAGTTCCCTGAGCTACTAAATTGTAGCTGTGGGGTTTTGATGGGCTCCCAAAGTTTAGCAAGAGTGTGAGACTGCCAGGGAATCTAAATATGCACAGATGAGGTAGCTGGGACAGGAATTCAGCTATGACTCACCAAGAGAAGCCTAGACCACAATAGTAAAAGTGAGAATGGCCGGAGGACATCCAGTTCAAAGGCATAAAGAATAGGACTGTAGAGACAGTGGGTAAAGAGGAGTCAGGAAGAGAAGCAGATTCAACAGATAGTGACCCAATATGTACAAGATAATGTTCCTGGCTTTGCACAGAAGGCAAGGATAAGTAAGACATCAATGCCTTCCAAATGATCCTGATGAAAAGGAGAAAGACTGAGAGTAAGGTTGAGAACACTTAACAGCTAGATTCTGAGAGGGCAGGGGAGGACATGAGGTAGGTAACACGGAGGCACCCCAGGCCGGAAACCAGCTCAACTAAGATGGGGGTAGGGAGGAAACTGGAGAAAGGTTTTTTGAGTTGGATCTGAAGGATGGAGTCAAATCTCATAAAGATTTTAAGAGGTGCAGCTGGTGCTGGAAGGGCATTGCAAACAAAGGTGACATTAACAAGTCACGGGTAGTGTCAGTGGACGAAATGACATATTGTGCCCAGGATATACTAAGTGAGGATGCTGTGGAATTGCCTGGAAAAACAAAACTAGAGGGAAGGAGAGAAGCAGAAACCTCAGTGAGAGAGAAGAGTCATTATTCACCCTGACCTCATCTTTCTCTTAACACAAGTATAAAGCTCATACATTATTTTTTTCTATGCTAACTTAACAAAAATAACAAAAACAAGATTACAACCTTGACTCCTTTGAATTCCTTAAGCAATTCAAGCAGTTATTGGGCATATAATGTACCCTGAATAACTATGCTTATGTAATAGACTAGTCTATGCCAAATTGTTTACCCTAACCATTGGTGCATTTACAGCATATTAATTATATTGAAATACTCAGAGATTATATAATTACTGCTTTTTATAAACTTGTGATGATTTTCAAAGAAGGCACCCAAAACTCTTTGCCATCTGAGGTACAAAGTTGTTTCATAAGATGATACCATATAACCCGTCCTCAGTATCTTTCCATAACAGGTGCTCACCACAGGGAGACTTTTCTAGAGCCATTGCTAATGTAGGTAAAATTCTGCAGCTATGAGAAAGAACAACTGTATTATTTTTTCTTGAAAATGAAACATAGATCTTTACTTAAATCATGCGAAGTTGTATTTGATTGGAGTCCTGAAATCCTGCAGCTCTTCTAGTGACAGACTCCACGTACAGCAGTACTCTGTTCCCAAATTTAATTATCTTAGGGCAAAACCACACTCCATGATAGAACGCACCCTCTTATTCACAGCCCCTAGCAATTTGCTGAGATAGAAAGGTGGCCTGTTATTAAATACATCTCCAGAAAAAAAAAAAAAAGAGATTCCATGAATTCAATCAATAGTACATTCCAGTAGCTTACAATGTTCAGATGCACCGGGCTCTCCCCTGGGCATGAGCTATAATCCTCTGGTCATAATTTATACCAATTTCTTTCATTCTGTCCTCCTGTCACCACCCGCCTCTCATAGTTCTCTCATCCTCCAGCCTTGTCTTCGGTTTTATTCTCTCCTTCCAACCTAAGAATTTTCCTTAAGAATCTTCCGCTTCTCGTTCTAGAATCATTTTCACTGATCTATTCCTGACCTTTTTCAAATACTTCATTTGTAGTAGGGCCCTGGCATAGCAATTTAATAAGACCAGAACACTGATCTTTATGTTACAAATCTGACTCCCCGATTAGTGTGGATTTTAGCTTGCAACACAATTAATGGCGCTACAGATACTCATTGGGTTTTTAATAAAGAACTGTCTTAGGGAACCAAGGGCTCAGAAATGCCCTTATAAGGTAATAACTGCTCCAGTCACCAAGATAACTATTTTTATTTTCATCAGTTCTTCATTCCTTTCAACTACTCTGTCAAAGCCACATACTTAATTACCTTTCCAGCATTGGTTTTTATGACATATTAGACGATTACGGTGAAAAATGTTACTTCACCATGTACTTTTCTTCTAAAGAATGTAAAGCTTTTCTCATAAGTGACCTAATGTGTCCTTATAACACTCATCCCTGAGAGATGGAAGGTTTTATTACTCCTTATTTTATATACAGGGAAAGTGAGGCCTCAGAAGATTATGTGATTAAGGCTTGACAGACTGCTAAAACAGGGGCAAGAATTGGGGTGCATATCCCGGGCTCTCTGTTGCCTAATGCATCTGGAGGATAATAACTCTCTCAAATTTGCAGTCCATTATCAAAATAGGAAATACTGTGTCACTGTTGCAAGCAACACTGCCTGATGGAAAGCCCACGTGCTCTATATTCTAAAGACACAGGTCACCACTTCTTAGATGTGTGACTTCTATCACTTATGCTTTCTGGGTTTTTGTTTTGCAAAACAGTCTCGATAACAATCTGTGACCCACGGGGCAAATCAAGGAGTACATATCAACACTTCCACCACTGGGTGCAGAAGTTATCACTATGAAGGAGCCAACCACCCCCAAGCCCTTGAATTGTTAATGCGCTGTATGATTACTTAAAGTTACGTAGTGCACACAGAATCTGTTAATAAAGAGAACCAAGTCATGCTATGAATACTACTAGTCATGTTGGTGACGTAATCCTGCGAACAGCTGCGACCAGTCGGTGTTGGTCAAATTACCGTTTTTTTCTTATCCTTGACATTTAATACTGAAATTGTTACTTTCTGGCAACTCTTTTGGCATCTGAGTCAACAGTTTATTAGTCTGCACATAATTTTTAAATGCAAAGTTTAGAGTTTGCAAACTAGCTATTTGTCCCATCATGCTATGCATCTTCTAAGTGCACCATCAGAATCTGTTGACTTAATTTCTAATAAATATATTACTTGGTTTCATTTTCAGTGTGTGTTCTCTAGCTCCGTGTTCTCTCTTCTCTCTCTCTCAATCCGATTCCTTTCTCTCCAGCCTTCCCACAAGACACAACTGAAGGAAACAAAACAAGCCAAAAATTGTATCACAAAAAGAAAAAAACCGTCTATCGCAAATTGATCTGCATTCTCCTTTGTAAATGGATGGTTATCTCCCAATATTCTGATGCCGAATGAATTTCTTTGTTGAGCTCGAAGCAGCCTGCCTACAGAAATATTAATTTTTGTGCCACGATATTAATTTTTTTTCTAAAGCACCTTCTCTTTCTGGAGGAAGTTAAACATTTTGTTGTAAATGAGTGCACTGCTTCTTTCTCTTCTGGGTGGTTATCAAAAGCAAAATCTAAATTAGAGAAAAAATATTTAATTTTTTTTAAGCTTTTTGTTTCATTTTGTTTTGTTTTACACCATGTGCAGAAAGGTGTACTGCTTCCCATTTCTCTTTCCTCCACATGACAAAGACTCAACTGACTGGAACTTTTGAAGTGACGGCCAACTTTCAGAGGAGGGAGTCCTCAGAGTATGTAAACTTAGGGCGCTTTGCCCAAATTGGCAATGTTTACCATTTGATCGCAGAAGCTAGAATCTGGATGGATTATCTCAATGGCATAAAAGTGTTTCACAAACTGTCCTTAACTGACGTAAGAACAGTGAACATCCTAAGAAGAACATCCTTCTTGAGAATAAACACATAATCTATAACACAGAAAGATGACCTCTCCTCTTGGGCTGAAGATTTATAAATATACTAATGAAACAATCCACCTGTTTGTACAAGTGTCTGCAAGAATTCACCCTAGGAGGCTGTTTCTCGACATAGCAATGTCACAACACGGTTGAGACCAACAAGTAACTGAATCCTAACCAAGTAACTAAATACTCTCCAGGAATTAGCTGTAGGGAGTCCCCAGTCACACAGAGTGGGCTTCAGCTCCTGGACAAAGCTGCCACCTGGGAAGAGAGCTGCCTTCTTCCTTGTCACCACTTCAGGACCTCAAGTCCTTCCTTTAGAAACTACTCCTGCTAATTTGCATTTGCTGTGGGGTCTAATAGCCAGGTCTAAGCAATTACCTATATTGGCAGAGATGGTACTTAGGATCAGCACACACTTTTTAAAATCTCAATTAATAATTCATTTTCTGACAGCTAATTATTAGACTAAAGTAATTAGTATGTAAACCTCAAACTAAGTATGGCACATTTAAGTGCAACCTAAAAGGCAAGATCCCAGATTCGTTTAAGTATCTTTCTTTTATTCCAAACTTGAACTTTTCATATCTCATCTCAAAAACCTGCTAACAGTCCTGAAGCAAAGCCTCTTCCTTCTGCTTATGAACACATTTGAATTAAAAAACAATTAGTTCTTTAATTTTTTTTAATTGCCTTGTTTAATTGTTGAGGAGGAAGAGGAGGGTAGGAGACACTCTCGGGGAAGGAGAGAGGCAAATAATGTTTATCTATATTGCTTATCAAACCACACTACTTAGAAGACCAAGCAAGGAGTTAGCATATGCTCTTAGCACTAGATTATAATGACAACTCTGGGGAGTAATCATTATCAACCACATTTACAGATTGGAAACTGAGGCCTCAAACAATGGAAGAGAAATGTTAGTACCGCCAAAGAGAAAGCCCCTCCAGCTACACTCCAAAAAAAAAAAAAAATTCTTTTGCAAGGTCCTTAGAAGGGCCTTTTGTATTTTATATCTAGATAATTAAGCTGTATGAGAGACAAAATACAGAAATAGTGTTAAATGCAAATTTGATTCATTTTAGGACATCTAATTACAGACTCACACACAATGTATCATTATTATTATTATTATTATTATTTCTGCCACATCATTTACAATCAAATCAATTTATCCTGTTGCCTGGGAAGTGAAGAAGAAACTGAATGGGGAAAAAGGGAGGCACAGAATGGGAAACCAAAGGAATAGCATTTATTATGTGCCTTTAACGTGCCAGAAACTGGGTTAGAGCTTCCCTGTATTATCTCAAGCAATCCTGATGTCACCTAAGTCTTAAGGTTTTTTACATAAACCTTAGTTTTATATGTTGTCCCTCAAAATTCATTTAGTAGCTGAAAGATATACATGGAAAACATCAGTAGAAATAATTAATACATGAGAAAAATCAAGGTACAAAGATAGCAATGATTGGCCAGTTTTTAAAAAGCTCGTCATAGGCATAATCATCACCATCACCACCATCACCACCATCATCATCATCATCATCATCATCATCATCATCATCATCATCTGTTTCATGTGGCTGGAAGCTTGTGTCCTGAAGCCACCAGATCAGAACCCGAGGGCAGGTCAGCAACTCCATTCCCTTCATGAGGTGGAATCTGGAGTTAATGACAGAAAATGCCCAAAGCCTGTTGCCTTTTCTGCGGAGCAGAGATGACAAAGAGAACATCGCTTCCCCACACCAGGCTACTAGAAGATGTAAAATCAAGAATATATTTTAAATACTTAGCACAGCGACTAAGATGAAGTAATGCTCTACCAACGCTAGCCATAAATGCTAAAAATAGTACACAAGGCATAGGACACCAAGAAGTATATGCCAAAGACCTGGTGCATTTACCATGAGCTCACCGTGATTTGGCTCAGTCTCAAACCCATTAAAGTAAGAGGAAAGAGATCTGCTTCAAGATTTACAGATGTATTAGAAAAAAAAAACCAAGTCAACTGTTGAGGAGAAATATGGCCGCCTTCCCCTCCTGCTGCTGAGCAACATTTCCTGGGGTGGGCATTATCATCCCCATTTTACTGACAAAGCAGCACAGCCCTGGCAAGTTAAACTCCAGGTTCAGGGGCACACATCAGAGGCCAAGCAGGCCAAGGATTCACTCCGTTTGAGCCCATGGCCACTGAAAGGCCCTCAGAGGCCACGGAGAGACTCAGGGGTGCAACACCGCATGAGTAGAAATTTCTGTCATCTCTGGCACGCACCGTGAACACATCTCAAATTCTCTTTGAAGTTTGAGGTAGGAATGGGGAGTTTAGAGTGGGATTTTAACTCCTGTTTCTTTGTTAAGACAGTGTCATCTCAGATATTTCTTTTCAAGATGATCACAACACTTTGAAACAGGTGTATGACACTGCTCCGTGACAACTGGCCTCCCCCAGTGCCATCCCATTGTCAACCTGCACAGGGACATAAATCAAACTTCTCTTTTCTCAAAGGCCCCTGGGATATTCCAAGGCACATCAGCCTTATAAACAAGCATTTGCTCTTTTATTAAAATTGCCTTGAGAAGAATGTGCCGTTTATGTTTTGGCTGCATGGAGAACTTCCATTTGCAGATGATTTCAATTTTCTTTATTAGTTTTTTTAATTGACTGGTGTGTTCATTTCCTAGGGCTGCTGCAATATCATATCCCAGTCTTGGAGGCTGGAAACAACAGAAGTGTATTCTCTCGCAGACCCAGGGACTAAGTTCCAAAATCAAGGTGTGGGTAGGGCTGGTTTCCTTTGGAGGCTTTGAGAGAGGATTTGTTCTGTGTCTCTCTTAGTTTCTGGTGGCCACTGGCAGCCCTTGGCAGTCACTGGCGTGGAGCTGCTTTAACTGGAGTCTCAGCCTCTGTCTTCACATGGCCTTCTTGTCTCTGGATGTTTCTATGCTTTCTCCTTTTCTATCTCTCTTAAGCATATTTCCCTGGAGTTAGAGCCCACTCTAAATTCAGAATGATCTCATCTCAAAGTCCTTAATTTTATTATATCTGCAAAGACTCTATTTTCAAATAAGGTCACATTCATGGGCACTGGGGTTAGGACTTGGACATATCTTTCTGGGGCCTTCTACGCAACCCACAACAACCAGTAGTGATTGTGGTTGTCGGTGTTTACTCCCAACAAACGGAAAGCAGAGGGATGTTTCTAGGAATCTTGGAGAATCTTCCTGCTGGGATGGGGTGGAATCTCTTTGGGAAACTCCTACTCACCACCAGTGTAGTCGCCCTGAGGGGGCCAGGGAGGAGAGGCAGAGCTAGCTACTCCTTCAGGGATCCCCTAAAGTGCAGGTGTTTAAACATCAATGACCCAAGATAGTACTGGAGCCACTGCTTCCCCAGTAGTCTGTTGGCTTATGAGAAGCGAGGGCATTCTTTCTCATCTCTGTAACTTTACTACCTGCATAGGTCCTGGAACACAGTAATTAACACAGTTAAGCTACAGGGAGGGTGGGGAAAGGTTAAAGGAACTGGAATAGAAGATAGAAGAAGATAAAATAGCTTCAATTTGCACGATTCACTGTTGCCAAAACCAAGTCATGGCATTTCTCAATTTTGACGTGAATTAATTTCCAACAACCTGCCTTTTCTTTTTCACTACATCCTAGGCACTTTTACACGGCATTAATTTCTTAATTAGGTTAGCAAGACACTGCATGCTTATCGGTTAACTCATGAGATCATCAAATGCTTAGATTCTAAGTATCGAGAACTCAATGTATCTTAGGGAAGAGAAGGGTTCTGTTGTCATGGGAACAGAACTGGCTGAACAAGGACAACTCACCCATTCAGCAATTAGCTGCTTCAATGACTAGTTAACTGGTTAAAAGCACCTTAGTGTACACGGTCATTTTAATTCTCTTGTTCCTGTGAGATCTTTAACTTTTAGACCTCTCCTGCCATGTCAGTAGTTATAATGACGCATTGCCACACGCTGTTGTTCATTTAACTATACTAATAAGGTGGCAATGTTGATGGATTTTTCAAAACCATGGTCTGATTTTCATACTATGCTGGAGCAGCACGGAGAGCCGTACTCTCGAAAATATCCCTTGACACTTAGTGTGTGGATGAGAAAATGCTGAACTATCTGGGTGAGCTTACTTCATTTTATTTTCATCATCAGATTCTTAGGGTCATCCTGACTGGCTTCAGGCTGAATCTCATTTCAGAATCTATCAGGTTTTGGCCCCATAAAAATTACCCATGAAACTTGTTGAAAGGATGATACAGGAACGTAAGTAAATAATATCCTTAAAATTAGAGGCCTCCAGAAGGAGCAGTCAATTTAAATTTTACAAGGAATGGTGTCTTTTGGGGGCACACTGTTTTCACCGTAAGATACATGGGGTGGTGAGCCCCGTGAGGGTAGTAAGGGTAGGGGCTGTGTATCCTTCACGCCCAACCCTATGACTCTCCAGTGCCAAGGACAGGGGGGCACACAGTCGACATTGAGTGACAAGGGAATTTATGGTCAGGTACCTATTAGGGCCGTAAGAGCCAAGCATCAATTTAAGGCTGAGACTTCAGGCTCTCCTTCCACCCCAAACAGACAGCAGGCAATGCTGATGTCCTCAGCCCTTTTCAGACATGCAAAAATGCTCCATCCCTGAATGCTTTCATACAGTCACTCACAGTAAAAGCCAGGAGAACAAGAAGAGGGACAGTGAGCGAAAAGAAAGAAATCAAATGCAAAAGCTAGTGACAATGGGGAAAAAGCAACAAAAGAAAAGAGAGATTTAGGTAAAGAAAACCCAGAACCATAAAAAAGAAGAGCTAAGTACTGAAGAAGAAGGAGAGCCATGGAGGGGGAGGGATGACAAGAGTGATGTGCTCCACACTGGGGCAAAAGACACATGAGGGAGTTGGCAACAGTATCATATATTCAAAATTTCAAACGTGACATTTCACAAAATTTATCTTAAGTCCTGGTGAAAACTGCAAAGAGGAACAAGATGCTACTAAATGATGGTGTAATTTACTCTATGAAAGGGCAACCTTTATCTTCAGGCTTCCCAGGCTGATCTGAGCTCCATTATGGCAGCAAGGCACCTACCTGCTGGTGGTTAGTTAGCTTTCGGGTACAGGTCCTGTGGGCAGTGGCGGCCCCTTGTCAGTGACGGTCAGAGCCACTGGTCACCTGTGCCTCTTAGCCCTGACTGCCTGTGTCCCAGAACTGAGCAGCACAGGCTTGGAGGAGGATGCCTCATCCTTAAGGAAGAGCAGAGGGAATCCTTCGGCAGCGCCTCCCCCCCCCCCCCCCCCCCCCCCCCCCCCCCCCCCCCCCCGCCCCTGCCCCAGCTACACTTAGCTTGTCTGTCCAGTTCCCTTTTCTCTGCTCTAGGTCATTACCTCTTCCCCCTCCTTTCAGTCTTCCTTGCCAGGCTCTCTTGATAGAATCTAAAAGATCCCAATTTTCTAGATGCAGAGTTTTAGAAAGGGCTAAGAGACTTGCTGTTAAATCTGAGCATCCAGGATAGCCGTCGACATTGAATAATTCTAAATCAACAACCTTTACTGAACACGCAGAGAATGAATGAATGAACAAATTAATGAGCTTCCAGGCTCTGAAATTATACCTTGCTGGCCATTTAGTCCCACTAGCTATTCAGCTATGAGAATTTTGAGAAACCCTGGAAAAGACTGGTTCTGTGTGGTTAAACAGGGACCAAATAGATGAGGATTGTGCCTCTGTGAATCCATGGCATTAATATGCCACACAGGGCTTCCTCATGGCAAATATGCCTTAAAAGCTGACAATGCAAAATAAGTTGTGTATTTATTTAATTTACTGAATTATCTGCACATAAGTGGCAAATTCTTTCCTATATGTTGTCTACAAAATAGTCTGATGGGATAAAGGAATGCTAGGGGTACAGATAAAACAGGATTAGCCAAGGGCTGATGGCTGCTAAAGCAGGATGATGGGTATTCAGAAGTTCATTATACTCTTCTCGTTCCTTTTGTATTTGCTTGCCAATTTTCATAATCAGAACTTTATGAAAATTCCCCAAGATAAATCACTAATTACTATCCAACACCACACTCATGCAGTCCATCATCAGAAATTTATAGAGGGGTAAAATATGCTGAAACTGTTTGAGGTTCAAGGCCAAGGCTGACCAAGGACCAGGCCTGCCTGCAGGGAGCTTATGGTCTAGAGGACAGATGCAACACCTGCCTCTATGATTATGGTTATGTGGCAGATGCTAAAAAGCATGACCGGCAAATACCAGGCTAAAGAATGAACTCAGCCGAACTGATCATGGTTTTTAACTCCAGCCAACTATTACAAATTCACTTTGTCCTTTACTCAACAGCCAAAACCTAATTTTACTACATGATGCCAAAACACCCAATAAGGACAGACACCCCGACCACGATGCCCATCACCAACTGAAAAGACGGATTTCAGATACCTGGCTGTCGGTGACATTAAAGGAACCCATATAGTCAGACAAAAGAGATGGAAAGCACATCATGGGCTGTCAGGGAGGCCTGTGGTGAGATGGAATGCTTAGCTGTGGCTCCAGAAAGCGGGAGCTGCTGGAAATCACTTTTCGAAACAATTACTGTGATGCACCACTGAGACAGTAAAGGCTGGCGAGTCCCACAGCATTTACCATGCTTCTGATGAAGCAGAGAACATACTAGCTTTATTAAATATGCAAAATGATCAGATGAAAGGGGGGAATTTAATTGAGCAGGGATGTGTCCACTTAATTTCTCAGGAAGACAACTGCAAAGTTAACCACCTCTCTAGGTTAACACAACAAGTGTGAAAACAAACGTTACATGAGCAGCGGTGTTTTAGCTCAACTTCTCACTGGTATAACAAGAAAATGGGGGCAATTGTATTTTTGAGGTCCAAGTCTCACATTTCTTCACTCTTCTTCCTGTGGTTGACATTCCCTCCCTCCTTATTCAAAACAAGCAATAACATAATGACATCAATGCTATGTCATTTACACTTTGACTAATGGCTAAATAAACTGGCATAGACTTTGCATTTTAACAGTAGTAGTTACATATAGGGGCACCTGGGTGGCTCAGTTGGTTAAACGTTTGTCTTCAGCTCAGGTCATGATCCTGGGGTCCTGGGATGGAGACCCATATGGGACTTTTTCTCCATCTGCCCCTCTCCCAGCTCGTACTCTCTCTCTCTCTCAAATAAATAAAATCTTTTAAAAAAGAGTAGTTACATTTACTGAATACTGTTCTAAAAGCTTTGCCTTTCTTTTTTTTTTTTTTAAGATTTTATTTATTTATTTGACACAGAGAGATCACAAGCAGGCAGAGAGGCAGGCAGAGAGAGAGGAGGAAGCAGGCTCCCCACTGAGCAGAGAGCCCGATGCGGGGCTCGATCCCAGGACCCTGAGATCATGACCTGAGCCGAAGGCAGAGGCTTTAACCCACTGAGCCACCCAGGCGCTGCTAGCTTTGCCTTTCATATCACATTCTCCCTACCACATAAAATACCTATAAAATAGACATGCCTGTTATGTTCATTTTACAGAAAAGGAAAATGAGGCCTGTCAAAGGTAAGTAACACAAGATCACAGAGTATATGGGAGAGCTAGGATCCTTCCCTGACTAACATCCCCCCAACCCGGGCCCCCTTAGCCTCTGGCTGTACTGCATCCATTAGAAGCTTCTACTTTATTTGCAAACAGAGGACTTGGATATCTGCTTGGTGAACTTCAGCCAAGTGACAGCTGATGGAGAAGACACACTGAGGGGAGGAAAAAAGACCTCTTAACTCTTGACAATCAGGCTATCTCCAGAATGCTCCCCAAAGCAAGACTACTTTAGTTTTCCTGTGAATACGGTGGCATCTGTCATTCACAATTGAGCAAGAGAAAGAGAACAGTCCTTAGAAGGCAGGCACCTGAGAGTTGACAGGCCTCCAGCTGGAGATGCTGCTGGGGGACAGTGTGTGGAACCATCTGGAAGCATCCGGGATGACATCACTCTTTCCACAGAGTTTCAAAAGACAACTTGGAAACCATCAGGTCAACAGGGTGAGGATGAAATCCGAGCCATGTACAAGTGTAAAAAAATAGCTTACAAGACTAGAAAGCAGGCAGAGGCCAGAGGGCGAAGGTTGATGGACGCCAGGCCAAGGAGCATAGATGATACCCTAGTAGCATTGGACAGTGACTCAGAGCCTTAAGGACTACATTATCATCAGTCTGGCCACGAGGATCTGGCCGTCCTAAGCCTTTGTTGCAGTTTTGTGTATGTGGGCCTACCAGAGACACATTTCCTGTGCTTTGCATTGCTGGCATTACCCAACTAAGCATCATCACATACATTCTTAGCTCGCTCTAAATCATATGCGCAATATATTAACTGCTTCATAGTCCACTTCTTCAGCATCTGAGGGTGCCTTCAGGACACTGTGATTGCTCCTCTTGGCAGATCACCACCAACCTTGTGGGTAGGGAATGGTGCTAAGGGTACTCTGCATATTAAATAGCAGTAAAATTTCAATTCTATTGATCTGGGGCACCTGGGAGGTGTGGTCATTGAAGTGCTCAACTCTTTGATTCCAGCTCAGGTCACGATCTCAGGGTCTAGGGATAGAGCCTCGTGTCAGGCTCCATGCTCAATGGGGAATCTGCTTCAAATTCTCTCCCTCTGTCCCTCCCCACCTCCAAAACAAACAAATAAATCTTTAAAATAAAATAAAATACATCCTTCTGATCTTGGGGGGCATTAAAATACACACATTTAGAAATCACAAAATGCATTTTGCTTGCCCCATACCAACCGAACCGGTTGATTTGCCTAAGGACAGATACTGTATTTATTTGTGCTTTGCTGTATTCTCAGTTCCAAGAATAGTGACAAATGGCCAAATAGACATTTAATAATATTTTGTATTGATTGAATGAGCTGAATTTTAAGCTGGGTTTCAGAGCAGGTTAGGTTGAGGGAATGTCAGTCTCAAGAATTTCTTCAACTTCTCAGTTAAAATGAGTAATTTATCATGATGCCTATCCTTGTTCGTATCTCTTGGCTGAAACTTAAAGAATACTGAGCCTTGTATTACTGTTAGTGATAAAAACAATGTATTTGGTTAACCCTTTAGTTTTTGAAGCTGGTTGACATATGTTTTCAGCCAATCACAAAATACTGGGGTGCTTGATCAAAAACATTACTGAGAGGAGTACATGAAAAAATTTAGAGGACCCATCATGTTAGTAATTCACGATTACTTGCAGTTCCACTCTCCGTCTCACAGATTTTCTGGTGCTTCTCTATAGCCATTATTATGTAGAGTGGATTATTCTTATATTCAGAGAATGAAGTAAACCCCAAGAAACCCATCAGAAAATATTTTGTGGAAAATTACTATGCAGATGACATTGGACTTAGGAGAGAAGACTCTATGGGTGAAAAACAGCAGCAGCAGAGCCTACAAGAAACAAGAGGCAGAAGACCCATTCTTCAGCTCTTCCCAGGTATAGTTCAGGCATCAAAGTTGCTCAAGGGAATTCTCTCAGTTTATACTCAGTATAGCAGTGGAGTAACCGGGAGATCAGGAAGTACAATAAGAAGTAAATATTTATATCATACAGGATGCAGCCTTTTACACACATTACATATGAATATAAGTATCCAAGAACTAACTCATATATGTAAAAACTTAATGTTAGCCAGTAAAAGTGTGAAAGGTGATAATTAGAGTTAAACAGAGCCAGGGAGGGACCAGCTGATAGGGCTGGGGGAGGTGAAAACACGCAGTTGACAAGGCAGAGGGGTAGAAGGTGAAAACTACCCTTGAACAGGGGATTTAATGACCCAACTTTATGAATGAATATAGACACTATGAAATCAGCATCCTCAAATACTCTTTCTTCATGGGCAACAGACACTGAAAATTATCAAATGGTTGATGCCAATTGGAAACAAATTTACTACTCCCTGTGAGAAAACAAAAGAACAAAGTTGTGGGGGCGCCTGGTTGCCTTAGCCGGTTGGCCCCGCATCAGGCTCCCGAGGCTGCTTCTCCCACTCCCACTCCATCCCACTGCTTGTGCTGGCTCCCTTGCTCTCTCTCTGTCAAATAAATAAAAACAAAACAACAACAACAACAACAACAAAATGAACAAAGTTGTGGGAATTCTGAAAGACAAAATATTTTATGGGGGTTGGATAAAGTCCTATGTAGGAAGAAATATATTCCAATACTCTAAGATACTTGAAGCTACATGGATTTTGGTGGAAATTTTATGACTATTAAATAAATAATTGACTTTTTGTGTAAATGCCATACTTTCCTTCAAAGATCTCTCAGAATATTATTAATACATACAGCAGATAATGTCATTAGTAAATATAAGGCAGATTAAAAGTGTCATGATAGAAACAAACATGAAATAGAAGGATCTGAAAAACTGTCAATACTGAAGGAGTATAGCTACAAAAGTGTCAGTACTTTTTGTGTACTAAAAAAAGTACTATACTTTTAGTATACTATAGTGACAAAACTATAGTGACAAAAACCTCTGTGAAACTTGGAGAATTTTCCTTACAAGTGCCTCAGATAGGCTATTAAGGAACTGAAAGAGAAATTTTCTTTCCTACTGATAAATGCTGCCTAACTAGTCTTGAATCACCTTTTAAGTATTCTGTCAAAAAAGTTGACAATATAAGAAGGCAGTGCATTGATGGGTATTCTTCCTTTTCTAAAAGCTTCTTTCAGAATTTTTAAAGCATGAAAACTTTTTTCAGTAAATACTTCATATTTCTGCAAAAGTTTTCATAACACCTTTTTGTGAGAGCAACAGAATAATAGCAAACACATAAGCAAAAATTAAACATAGATAAAATACAGAAGCTAAAATATATAACTCATTCACAAATGGACCAATAACAGCAGCAAAGCCCCAACCAGAGGACTCCTGGCACATATAAAGAACAACAGTGATATCTGCCTGGGAGCAAAGAGACCTTTAGAAAGCTCAAGGCCAAAACTGGACAACAGAAGTTTCTATGATCATGTGTAGCAGAGGAGTATTTTAAAACAAATCCAGTATTCCAGAACCAGGGAATATACCCATTGAAAAATATGTTTTAGAGCAATAAAAGTAAGTAGGAAAATATAGGAGTAAATTTTTGTGACCTTGGATTTGGCAATGGGATTCTTCGATATGATACCAATAGAGTGAGCAAAGGGCTTGAGTAAACATGTCTAAAGAAGATAATCCAATAGGCAAGCAGCATATGAGAAGATGTTCAATACCATCAGCCATTAAGAAATGTAAATTAAAACCACAATGAGATACCACTTAATATCCAGTTGGATGGTTAAAACAAAAAGTCACATAATGGTAGGTATTGATGAGTTGTGGAGAAATTGGCACTTATACACACTGCTGGTTTGGGAATGTGAAATGGTGCAGCCATTTTGGAAAATAATTCTTCAAGGAGTTCAATATAGAGTAACCATATGACCTAGCAATTCCACTCCTAGGAATATTCTTAAGAAAGTGAAAATATATATTGATGCAAAAATGTGGACACCAATAGGAACATTGTTAATTATGGCCAGAACAACACATATGTTCATCCACTGATGAATGGATACACAAAATGTGGTATATGCCTATAATATTCAGCCAAAAAAGAAATGCTGGTACAAATGACATTAATGAGCCTTGAAAACATTATGCTCAGTGAAAGAAGTCCATCACAATAGACCCTACATGATATGATTTCACTTATAAGAAATGTTCAGAATACATATATATACAGACAGGAAGTAGGTCAGTTGTTGCTTGGAGGTGGGGGCACGAAGGGACGGAGGAGGTGCGGGGGTGATAGCTACAAGGAACAAGTTTTCTTTTTGAGGTGATGTAAATGTTCTAAAACTGTGGTGATAGCTGGGTGACTCTGAGAATACATCAAAGACACTGACTGTACACAACAACAGAAGTAATTTCCCTGGTTTTGTTAGGAAGATTAAGTAAGATGTATGGAGATAATAGACCACAACACTTAGCATGCAATAGTATTTTGAAAGATTTCTTTAAATCACTGGCAAAAGCTAGAAAATTGTGCTGGAAAATGAAGACTCTGGTTAAGTGTTACTATGCACCAAAGACTACTCAGTGATATGTGTTTTAATACTCTCTGAAATCCTCCTTGACCCACATTAAATGGGGCTTGGAGAGCGTGTGAAGGTGAAGGAATAGACCGTGGAAGGTTTCCAAAAGTTAGCTCTTTGTCATCGAGGAGAGTAGATTTCCAGCCAGGTGCAAAGCAGCTATTTGGAAAGCCTCCTAAAAAATTCTTCTTTGGGTAATCAAAAATATAAAAACGCCACACAGACAATTTTGTGCCTGTATTATTAATTACCTTTTGGGACAGAAATAAAACAAAACAAATTACCCCTGCTGAGTAGCGTGATAACCAGGGACGGCACCAGATGAGCTAAGCCTGTTTCATGCCAGAGACAAATAGGGCTCTCTCAGTGCCAGAGATAAATTGGACAGGCTCATCTCTTACTAGAAATAACCCTCAAAATACAAAAGCAGGTTTAAGTACTCAGCAGCTCACACACACACACACACACACACACAGCACTTGCACATATGAACCCATCACATTGCATTCACACTTTGGCTTCTGAGAAACCATTTGAAATATAATTTAATGCTGGTTAGTCAAGAGCTTATCTCTAGGAAAAGAAAATTCCCTCTTACCTAAACAAACATTTTCTGGAGTTATTAAAATAAATTCCTATCAGTGGTTAGTAATTATGCTGCCTGGAATAAGCATCCTGACAACCAAATGCCTCTGAGAGGACAGAAAATATCCCTCTCTCCCAGAGACCAAATTCTTATGCCTACCCCTGCAAGCCTAGGCCTGTAGTAGAGAATGATAGCACTTTATGGGAGGCTTCATATCTTAAAGAATTTCTCACAAGCTGGAGGCTGGTAGCAAATGCTTGATATGATAGCATGAGACATCTACCCTGGCCAAATAAAAGAAGCCATTCCAAAATAAGGCCCATAAAATATGTGGTAAGAGCCTTCAGGTCTATGAAACTTTCACATTTTGTCAAAGGCAATCCTGGAGAATCTTTGCCCCCAAATAAGTCACCCCTCAGGAATAGAGAATAAGCTTTTTTATTTTCTGCATCAAATTCAGAACACTTCTAGGTTCTTAACACATCAGAGGCCAAGGTTTCAAGACCTCTTAAGGCATCATATGATTCTGTTTTCTTCCCTTCCAAAACAGGACAGCCTTACCAAAGCACAAGTTTTATCATCCCCCTCCCTGCTCAGGAATTTACAAAGGCTTCCTGCAGTCTGACTGGGGTAGAGAGCTTCAGACATACCACAGTTGGGTTTAGGGTAGGCCCAATATCAACACTGGAGTTGATCAAGAATGAACCAGTCCCATTTTGGCAAGTTTAGGGCAGTGGAGATAATGAGCTGGGGTTAAATAAGAGAGGAATCAGGACAGACTTCTGGCTTAAGGGTTGGTCACAGCCCACAAGGCCCGAACCAGGCAGTGAAGATGCAGAGATCTCCCACAGTGCCAACATTAGTTGCTTTAAGGTCAGCCCTGGACAGCAACTTGGGAAGGAAATTAAATAGTTAAATGCAATGTATTTCCTTTTTAAAAAGTATTTAAATTCAATCAGTTAACATATAATGTACTATTAGTTTCAGAGGAGGAGTTCAGTGATTCATCAGTTGCATATAATACCAAGGCAACAAACTTCCTTTGAGCCTGTGCTGTTTTGCAGGTAAGTAATCTAGGCACATCAGGAAGCATAGGAAAAAGGGAGTCCTGGGAGGAAGAGGGACCCCAAGATCCCTCCCACTTCCTCTCATAATGGGTAGTGGGGTGCAGTACAGGTAGAAACAACTTAAAAGGAAGTTGAGGGAACTCACATAAGTGATATAAACACCCTTGATAAAATATGAGCCTTGATAAAATATGAGCCAAACTCTTCTGTAGAAATTGAGATGGAGGTGTAGACAGTACAGGGCAGTGGAAAAATTTGAAAGCAAAACTAGGAGGAAAGTGAAAGAGAGTAAAAGGAAAATAAGAAATATAAAAAATGGATCTGCCAAGCAGCAGTTAGAGACTCGTTACAAAGTTGAAAGTGAGAAATGCATTAATTGGCATGAATTCAACAAATATTAATCGAATCCCTATTTTAAGCCAAATTTGGCTCAGGGGCACAGAGACATATGAAAGAGTATATGGAGCTCTGAGTTTAGTTGGGAGACAGATAAGTAAATAAAAAGTTGTAATTCAGTGCGAGGGGAGTGCTCTGACGGTGGCAAGCACAGGGCATTTGGGAATAATAATCTGTAATGGAGTTTACTAACAACTCTGTGGCTTTTCCCTTCCCCTAATGGGGCTTGGAAGCCTAAAAGTAGCACACAAACCTGACAGCTTCAGTGAATCAGAGTTATAAATTGAGAAACTGGACATGGAATCAGTGTGTTTATGAAATGATCATATTGTTCCCTGTCCTGTTTCAGCACCTTGGAGAGCACCAAAGCTTTCCGAGTGACCTCCATACTTAACTTTTCTTTGTTTTGGTTTTGGAATTAGAAGGTGAAAAGATGAATTAAGTAATAAACCACCATGGCTTTTCACAGAGTAGGAAGGCATGTGAACAGAAAAAGCAGACCCTAGGATTATGAGAATTCAGTTTCAGGGACAGGACTTGATGAGAACACATGGTTTCATTTGAAATGACTAACTTTTGATAATCATCCACGAAGATATTGTAGGTCCTGAGAGTGATGGTGGGGACAAGGATAGAGAAGATGATGGTAAGCTAAGTATAGAGCACACGATTTGTAAGAAAACATCTGTGAGGCTGAGAGACAACAGCTTAAAAAAAAAGTTTTGGGCAAAAGACTGAGTGTAAGTTACCTTCAATCCTCCTCCTCTGTGGTAATAAGCAGTATAGGAGAATAACCTCTACATGAAATGGATTCTAGAAAAGTGAAGTCCTCTCCAGTGAGTTGAGCTGCCTATGGCTAAACTCAAAAACAATAATCACAGCTAACATTTATGTAGTATTTAATACATCTGAGGTGTCGAATTAATCACTATTGATGCATTAACCAACTTAATCCTCACCATAACCCAAGATGGACAATATTATTATGTTTCATTTTTAAGCAAGAAGACTTAGGCTCTCACAGTTTATGTTTAACTTGCCTGGTCACAAGCCAGTAGTAGCGGAACCAGGCTGTCCGCACAAAGTACAAACTCTTAACCAACAGGCTTTGGAAAAGGATGATAAAAGGTCGGCTTTTAGGGGTGAATGTGGCAATTTATGTGTGTTTGTGTACTTTTGATTAAAGACATAAAATGGCATAAACTTCTCAAATGAATCTGTGAATACTGCTGACTCTGCCAATGACTGAGCTGAATTTGGCTCTGGACCAGCCTTAAGGAGGACGAGAAGCTGCCAGGATTTGACAACACAGGCCACTGCTCTCCCTTTCTGCTCAGAACACAAGGCACAAAGGGGCAGTGATAAGGGAGCAGCTTTCCTGCTCCACTAGGCTTTGGGTGTTAGCAGAGAATGAACTGACCAGCAGGTGGCCTAGACACGCCTGAATGAACAAAGCAATACAAGCTTTAAAGAAAAAACAAATTTGTCCCAGGAGTTAAAGGTACACAAACTGTTATCCTAGATGGCACTTGGCTTAATAATAAAGGAAAACATCTTCAAACAACCACAGCTTCCCATTTCCATTTAAAGCTAATTTTATGGCATGCAGTTTAAGTTATTTGCCATGTTAAGTTGAGCAAGAATAGTATTTCTAACTATAACCAAAGAAACCCCCCCTTTTTTTTTCATTTCATACTCCGCTACTTAAATCTTTAATGCAGCAGTCCAATCCCTATTTCATTGTGGAAGTGACAATCACAGAATCTCAAAATCATCACATCAAGCCATCTTGTTATCCAGGGAGAGACAAGGTATATGAGTTGATGGTATCTCTGCAAATTTTCAATGTAAAGAAATAACTATTTGTAGAAATCACAAGAAAAAATTAAAATGATTATTACTTTTTAGTCTCAAAGCTTTTGTTATGACCACAGGATTGAAAAAATGCCTCTGGAATATCAGATATTCTCTTTCTAAGATACTAGTGAATTAGCACGGCCAAGTGAATGAATAAAAAGGTGCTACCAGATCTATAACCTTCCAGTGGCATCATTCCCCCCAATTATGAGCCTCTGTGCAACAGATATGCCAAATCAGAAAGTTCAGAGATGGTGTTTCACTCTTTCTCCAGTGAAGCCATGGAAGTACACACAGCCAGCAAAAATACACCATGACACATACAACATGTGGTTCCTCTTAAGGAAAGGGGACTTCCTGGCATTGTAACCAACACACAAGGGCCATAGGAAATATAAGCTCTGGCACAAAAGCAAGGCTTAGGAGGACTTCTTCTGGACTTGCAGATTACATTGAGTGGAGGTGGAGTTAGAGTTAGGCTGTAGCTGTTACGAGCACTGATACCATTCACTGAGCCAGTGGTCGTTTCCTTCTGCTCACACCATATAGCCTCTTCTATGGATTTGAAATAGACAATGCTGCCAAGTCCTCCACTTCCTTTCTTTCCTGAATCAAATCCTATCACACCCTGCCTTTCACAATGGTAAAGAAATTGTGGATTCTAGAATTGATGTCCTCCAGTGTCTCCATGAGTGTCCCTTGAGGGCTTAGATCTGCTCCTCCAGTGGCACAAAGCCCAGCTTCACTCATTGTTTTGCACATAAACCTCTGGTTTTCATTTGTAATATCAGCCTTCCCACATTCAAAAGCTGAATGGATGCCTAGTAACTCTCAGAGTATTCCTGCTGTGAATTCCTTCTTTCTGGAAGAATCAACCTCTTCAAATTCTCAGTTCTTTTAAGTCAGTACTTGTGTCTTGTTCATCTTTGTAATTCGCAAAGCTCTTGGCACAAAATAGGAAGTCCACAAACATTATTATTACTTCTAAAAGAAAAGGTAGAAAACGTCTGGCAAATAAGAAGATCTAGCTTTTGACCTAAGTATAAAGAGGTCATGCTCATAGTTGCAAAAGTACAACAGGAATGTAATTTTTAGCTATAATATTATAAAAAAACCTTAAAGTGGTCATAGAAAACTTTTTTTCTCTATGTCTTTCTCTTTCTGTCTCTATCTTCTTTTATGTCCTTCCAGGTTTCCAATTCATCTTCGTCAATAAACTTTTCTTAAGACATTAGGAGGGAGGCACCTGGGTGGCTCATTTATTTAAGCATCTGCCTTCGGCTCAGAGCATGACCTCAAGGTCCTAGGATTGAGTCCAGTGTTGGGCTCCCTGCTCATCAGGGAGTCTGCTTGCCCCTTTGCCCCTCCCCCTGGTCATGCTCTCTCTCTCAAATAAATAAATAAATAAAATAAAATAAAAAACACATTAGGAGGGTATTAGGGACAATATTAGATCTCGTTAAAAGAAAACAGTAGCCAGTAGAGCATAATACCAACAAATCCTGAGACTTCAAGTTTAAGGGATTTGCTCTATTATTTGTCTTATAAACAGCAGACCAGGGACTTGAATCTAGAACCCACTAATCTAACACCTGAGCTTATTTCACCATATGATTCTGTGTCTCCCGCTCTCTCAACAAGAAATGAAGTCCATTCCTTATATTTATTGGCAATAGTAAACAAGAGTGCTGTCCTTTTTTAAAAATTTTGTTTATTTATTTATTTGACAGAGATCACAAGTAGGCAGAGAGGCAGGCAGAGAGAGGGAAGAGGAAGCAGATTCCCTGATGAGCAGAGAGCCCCATGCAGGGCTCGATCCCAGGACCTTGAGATCATGACCTGAGCTGAAGGTAGAGGCTTAACCCACTGAGGCACCCAGGTGCCTCAAGTCCTTCATTTTAAAAACAAAAAATAGAGGAGCACCTGACTGGCTCAGTCAGTACAACATGTGACTCTTAATCTTAGGGTTGTAAGTTCGAGCCCCATGTTGGGTTTAGAGATTACTTAAAAATAAAATCTTTAAAAAACCAGAAAGTAAAATATTTTGGTTTTGTCTCTGTAAGAATCTTAAAGTGAGCTGGTATTCACTAATATGATTCTTAAATTTGATTTCTTTCATTTGAGTATGTGCCTTGTTAAAAAAAATTAAATTATTTAAAATCACTTGTTTTAATTAGTTAGAAACACATCATGTTTTTATTTTAAAGAAAGAGTGTTCCTTTAAGTGGTTTTGCCATAATTTCTACTATAATTCAGTAACTGCTTAGTGCTGAGGAGACTGAAATTCTCATTTAAATTTTTATATTTAAATTTTTACATCACTGGTTGCAACCCCAGGGTATGGGCAATTTGTAATGTTAGCAATTCTTTAGATGCTGAATATTAAAATCTACTTTTGTATTTCAAGGGTTATTTCTAATTACATGCACAATTGCTGATCCATCTGCCTACTGCATAGATGTCTGTAGTTATATATGCTTGAATAATTATTGAAAATTAAATAACATCGTAAACAGTCAAATTAATTTCTTTGAGCCTACCAAAGGCAGGAAGGCGGCACTTAGACAAAATATGATTTGCCCTGAGAAGCAAAAACAGGCTTTTCTTATACCTTGCTACGTTTGTCAGATTCTGTTCTTACTCGATAGAGTTTAAGAAAAATCCTAAAATTTGAAACAAGGAACACCTGAGAAGTATTACTGAAAAGCAACAAACCTTAGCTGCATGGGTTATTCATTCATTCATTCATTCATTCATTCATTCATTTATTAAAGATTTTATTCATTTATTTGACAGAGAGGAGAGAGATCACAAGTAGGCAGAGAGGCAGGCAGAGAGAGAGTGGGAAGCAGGCTCCCCGATGAGCAGAGAGCCCAATGCGGGGCTGATCCCAGGACCCTGAGATCATGACCTAAGCCAAAGGCAGAGGCTTAACCCACTGAGCCACCCAGGCACCCTGCGTGGTGCCTTAAACTTTCATTCCAAAGATGCCTTACAGTCAGAATAACAAGCCCATAATGTGCTTCCTGTAAAAACATGACCAAGTGTAGCAGTTTCACTAAGAAATGGTTTCCTTGAACTTTCCAACATAATACACAATTGTAAAAGATGAACGTCCAGCCTGCCTTGTTTCCACAAGATCAGGCAGTCATTGCAAAATATGGAAAAATATGGGAAAGGTAGACTGCAGGGTCTTTGAAAATTATGTTTATCTAAATCATAGCAGAGAGGGTGAGGAGAAGTTTGCTGCTGAGAACACACACACTGGAAAGGACAAAGATCACCTAGACAAGTTGCAGTCATCAGGTCAGGTGGGAGGAAACCCAAGGAATAGGTTTCCTCGTTTTGGATATGGAGGGCAGGGGAGAATTAGATCTCATGTTTTATTTATTTATTTTTTAAAGATTTTATTTATTTATTTGACAGAGAGAGAGAGACGGCAAGAGAGGAAATACAAGCAGGAGGAGTGGGAAAGAGAGAAGCAGGCTTCCTGATGAGCAGGGAGCCCGCGACACAAGGCTCAATCCCAGGACCCCAAGATCATGACCTGAGCCAAAGGCAGATGCCTGATGACTGAGCCACCCAGGCGCCCCTAAGTCCCATATTTTAAAGGGTTGATATTGACAGAACACTTTTTCTACAGTAGAGTGATTTGGAAAGTCTCCATGAATGCAAATTTGAACCTTGTATTTCACTACAGGTCCTTTCAGAGGGTGACCCCCCAGCTGGAACCCAGACATTTCCTGAAGCTGTTGGTCTGTAGAAACAGGGGCCTGGCCCTGTCTCCAAGGAATCAGGTTGCAGACACAGAGAAAGGATAATGAGTGGAGAGGTAAATGTACTTTGAGGTTTATTTTAAGGATCCCTTTATTTTAAGGATCTGGAGGCCAGGCCGGGTTCAAAGATTGAGGCTGGTGCACTTCCTGGAGCAGGAGGGGGCAGAGGTCAGACCAAAGTGGTAGCTCAGTGAGACGGAAAAGAGCAGGAAACAAACACTGGTTCATGGAGCAGGTGCCAAACAATTAAGGAGGACGGGGAAGGACCTCAGCTGCAGAAGCTGCGTAGCTGGAACGCCAGCAAGGGAGACCTGAAGGCCAAGCAGAGGCTACCAGCATTCAAGGGTGCTCTCCAGTTGGGGCCAAAATGACTATCTTCTGGATCATATAGTGTCCTGAATACCCTGGTGGGCCACTGCCTTAGGCATATCATCATACCAAGACATGTTTAAAACATAATTTCAAATGTTCACTCAAATCCTTTTCCATAGGGGGTTCTTTTTTTCTTTCTTTTTTTTACTCGAAACTGACCTTTATTTATTTTTTAATTTAATTTTATTTTTTCAGCATTCCAAGATTCATTGTTCATGCACCACACCCAGGGCTCCATGCAATACATGCCCTCCTCAAAACCCAGCACCAGGCTCACCCAACCCCCCACCCACCGCCCCTTCAAGAGTCCACAGCCTCTCATGGTTCATCTCCTTCAATTTCCCCCAATTCACCCTTTCTTTCCATAGGGGTTTCTTAAGGATAAAACTCTACATCATATAGACCTAAGACAGAATCTTGCTCCTCTGTCTCCTGGCCATGAAACCTTGGGCAAGTCAGCTGACTTTAGTTAACAATACACATACCATTTAAATTGCTGTGAGAGTTAAAGCAGACATGTGCACCCGAATGTTTATAGCAGCAATGTCCACAGTAGCTAAACTATGAACAGAGCCTAGATGTCCATCAACAGAAGAATGGATAAAGAAGATGTGGTGTATATATATACAATGGAATATTATGCAGCCATCAAAAAACCCCCCAAAATGAAATCTTGCCATTTGCAATGATGTGGATAGAACTAGAGTGTATTATACTAAACAAAATAAGTCAATCAGAGAGAGACAATTATCATATGATCTCACTGACATGAGTATTTCGAGAAACAAGACAGAGGATCATAGGGGAATGGAAGGAAAAATGAAACAAGATGAAACCAGAGAGGGAGACAAACCATAAGAGACTCTTAATCTCAGGAAACAAACTAAGGGTTGCTGGAGGGGAGCAGAGTGGGAGGGATAGGGCGGCTGGGTGATGGACATTGGGGAGGGTATGTGCTATGGTGAGTGTTGTGAATTGTGTAAGATTGATGAATCACAAACCTGTACCCCTGAAACAAATAATACATTATATGTTAATTAAAAAAAAACAACCAGGGGCGCCTGGGTGGCTCAGTCGTTAAGTGTCTGCCTTCGGCTCAGGTCATGATCCCAGGGTCCTGGGATCAAGCCCCGCATCGGGCTCTCTGCGCAGCAGGCAGCCTGCTTCACCCGCTACCATTCCCTCTGCTTGTGTTCCCTCTCTCGCTGTGTTTCTGTCAAATAAATAAAATCTTTAAAAAAAAAACAAAACAAAACCAAAACAGATTCGGTATGGAAAGGGTTTAGAACAGTGCCCATCACATGGCTCTTTCCCAGACATTTCATGCTCTCTTATTCTCTGCTGGCTCCCTCCCAGAACTCATTCCATCACACCTCCATTGGTTTATACACAACTCATCTCCAGGCCGCTGGGATCTGGGTTCACTGCTCCCAACCCTGCAGTTCCCCAGAACCCAATCTTGTCAGAGTACTCATCACACGGTGATGTTTCTCCCCATCTAGCTGGGTGCCCCTCTGGATGTTGAGCTCCATAATGGCAGCAACCACATGTACATTTTGGCTGGGCTAACTCCCAAATCTGGGAAGTTCCTGGCCCAGGGTAAGCATGAAGTACATCTTTGCTGAGATAATAAATGATTGCATGAGTTCAGGTTCTAGATCTTTTGTGCTCTCAGACCATGAGCTCTCTTTTTCTTAATTAAATTAATTATTATCCATGATAATATTTTATTTCTTAATTACATCCAGATTTATGCTATTATTTATGTCCTGAATATATGAGGACATAAATACATGTACCATGTACAAAATATTTTTACCATGTACAAAATATTTTTATTTTATTGCCTCAATTCTACCTTCTTCCACACATAGCAGGGGGTCAATGAACACCCAATAAATTAAATTAGGTTCATGACTTGTGGTGGATCAATTAAACTTTGTATATCTCAGTTCCCTTTTCCATAACATGGGAAGGCTATGTTACATAAGCTCTGAATACCTTTTACAAGGAAAAATCAAGTATGATTTACCACTCAACATGTTGATATACAGCACGGACCCGCAGAGACAATCTATTTTCTTTTTTTTTTTTAATTAATTTTTATTAACATATAATGTATTATTTGCCCCAGGGGACATGTCTGTGAATCTTCGGGCTTACACATTTCACAGCACTTAACAGCACATAC
>CM053613.1:58085257-58238077 GCA_028646535.1 Procyon lotor | reverse complement strand
TCCCTCCCTCCCTCCCTCTCTCTTTTTTTCCCTAGAGCATTCCTGTATGGGAAGCATTGTTCTTGGAATGAGTATCAATTGTCTTATTCCCCACTATATCCAAGTGCCTATCTGAGTGCCTGCCACACAGTAAGTGTTCAATAAACAACACTGAATGTTGACTACATAAGTGAGTAAATAGATGATGAGTTAATAACATCATTTCCCCACTCTGAAGAATCTTATTTTCTTTGACTACAAATACCACATATTTCCTGTCCTATGAATGGTCTAAGAGTTAACAAAACATTTTTTCGGTTTTACTTCCTTCTGCTGTAGGTGGCCTGGATGCTGGAAGGCAGAGAAGTACACCAGAAAAGTAAATAAATAAATAAATAAAAGTCACTGTAGAGCAAACGTCCACCTTGTTTAGTTGGTAGGAGTCTAAGTAGACAGTGGAAAATGAGGTTGTGCAATTGTAGAGAAAACCCACACTGGGACCTGTGTCAGAAAGATGCCATGGTTTCCTTTAGGACAAGGGGACGCCCAGTACAGACACTACCGTGAAGATACATAAACAATTTTAAAGGACACAAAGTATTGGAATCTGAAAGGTTTTCTAAATGGTCAATGACAAAACCTTCACAGCTTATATGGATGATGTCACAGGGATCTTACCAAAAGAAATTTCACTTACCTTCTTACGATCTAATGATTAATTTTAAAAAGTGGGCTTTTTAAATAGTTTGTTTATAACAATTTTCCCTTAAGGGAAATGGGTCAGAACTGTATGCTCTCCCCCTCTCCCTGGTGTTTATACAGAGACAGTCTCTTCAACACATTCAGTGCAGGAGAAGAGAAAACGACCATAGGACCCCAGAAAAAAAAATGCTGCAAAGCCTGGTGAGGGATGCTGTGGTACTTTTCCCTCTGTGGGAGGAGCCTTCAAGGTCACCCTTCAGAGCCTACTGGTTCTCAGCCTACTTACTATTCTAATACCTTATTTATATGATGTCTCAGCAGATGAAAAGCAGCAAATTAGAAGGCAGAGCCCTGGAAAAGAGAGACATACTGATAACAGAAGTGGGAACTGGCAAGCTGAGTGCAAGTAAGGAGTGCAAGTAAGTAAGGCAGGACTGCGTTTGATGGCCCAGACAGTAATTCACAATCCAAATGGAAACTCCAGGTCCATGACAGGCGACATAATTTGCAGAGCCCAGTGCAAAATGAAAATGCCAAGCCCCTCGTTCAAAAAATTATTACGGATTTCCAGACAATGACAGCAGAGCATTAAACCAAGCAGGTGGCCCTTCTGAGCACAGGTCCTATATGACTGCGGAGGTAGCTGGACTATGAAGCCAGACCCACTTGTATCATTGTGTTCAGCATGCTAGGCAGGAAAAGTGAAAGAAACAGATAATCCACTATGGAAAGTGGTGCAGAAATATAGCTGCTTTTTTAAATTGTTGTTTCAGCACATAAAATGTCGAATTTCAGTTATCTGGGAAAACCACTTGTGTATAATTCCTCCATCTCAGGCAGTACCAGATATCGTTGCAATTCCAACATGTGCCTTCAGTGACAAGCTCAGGATTCACCCTTGACCCAGATTTTTGCTTTGTTGAAGTGTTTCTGTCATGTAAACAGCCTGTTTGTTCTTTTAGGTCTGAGAAGTTTCCTATTTCCTTATGCTCCTCCCATGCCGATTTGCAGAATCCAAAAATCAGAGAGAGATGAAAGCACAAGATAACTTAAGTCATTCACTAGTCATTATAACCCAGCAATGTATTAATGGAGATCTACTGAAAACATCTCCAGTATTTCTAAACATATGCATGTAAATATAAATCCACTAACTCTATGATTAAAGTCTAAGAGTCAGACTTTGGAGACTCTGTTATCAAAGCCCACGTTGCACTGACAGTCATTTCATTGGGCACTAAAACTACTTAAATACAAAAATTATAGAAATATGTCTAAATCTAGTTTTGTAATAAACCATTTTAATAAATATCCCCATTTCCCGTGCATGAACATCATTTTTTCAAGAGGAAAGCATTTCTCACTATGACAGAAAACAATTTAACTAAGTAAAAAATGAACAATTTAGTATGTACATAGCCAAGATGAAGTATGTCTTTATAAAATGGGAAATTTTACAGAGAAGAGAAATTAACTTAAGTGGTAGGAGGTAAAATTGGATTTGTCTTGCTTAACTGCAATGGTACCATATTTAAAAATGGTGCCCCGGCAACGGTTTCGTATTGTCGGCCTGTAAAAGTCTATTTCTAATGTGATGGATTTATTTTACACCTCCTCACTCATGTTCTCAGATGTTTTCCTTCCTAAAACAACCAATAAATATTATAACCATTTATTATTGCCAGAAAAAGTCCCATAAAGAACCTTAATATTATTTACTTAATCTCTACATTTTAAAGCTGTGTAACAATGTCAATAAATAACAGTTGATGGTGACATGATTCTGGACTATGAGATCTTGAAGGGTAAGTTCCTTATGTTATCAGCCCCAGATGATCTCTGCTTAGCACAGTACCTGGTATACAGTAGGCACTCATGAAACATAAACATGTAATATATATGTGAGACCTCCAATACACTTAATCAGACATATTCTTCATCACATTTTAAGAAAGCAAATTCCATTGAAAGGCAAGAATATTGAATGCATTTATATTAACTATGAGAGTTGATATCAATAACTGTGGTAGTTAATATTTGCTGAACTCTTCCTATGGGCAAGGCTAAGCTAAATGCTTTATGAAATACATTAACCCATTTAATCCTCATAACTCAGTATCCCAATTTTACTGATGAGGAGCCTGAGTCCTAAGAAGTTAAAAACCCGTCCACTGCCATATGAGTTCTATATGAGATGGGGTTCCAACCCAGAAGTAACCCATGCTTTTCATGGGTGTACTGAATGAATTGCACACAGTGAATTCCTAGAGGACAAGTGGTTACCATGCACATCTTGTTCAACAGGTTAAGGATAAGCAGAGTTGTCTAAAATAGTGTAATTTACTTTTAACAGAATTGTTGGCTAATTTTTCTATGGAATTTTATAGATAAAATTTAAAACAGTAAATAAGAAGAACTATTCATAAAGACAGGGCTTAATCCAAGCACATGCTAGAGACCACAAGTATTTTAGGTCATGACCCAAAGAATTCCATAAATGAAAGAGAAAAAGTGATGGTCAATGTTCAAGCTAATGTAGATGAAAAATCCAGGTAATAACATGACTTATAAAGACAAATGCCTTTCACTGATCTCACCTCCAGTGACCAAATCTACACTGCAACCATTATTAGAGAACATTTCTTCCTTCTGACCCTCTCTCCTGATTGGCTTTCTACAGCAACAGCCCCTTATAGTCCTTTCTTTGCATAAAGAGAAACCCATTTCAAGCTTAGATAGCAAAGTTACATGTTATTACTACAAGGTATGTTAGAGCACCTTGTAGTGCAAAGAGCAAAGAACACAGCTGGGTTTCACCAGTGCCAGAACCAACCATTAGAAAGGCTGCAGGATCAAGCCCATCAGAGCCAGTCTGTCTGTGTCTTAGCTGTTTCACGCACACAGCCACAATCTTAGTCCCTTCAGGCTGTTCTAACAAAATACCATAGGCTGAGTGGCTCATAAACAGACATTTATTTCTCCTAGCTCTGAGTCTGGAAGCCCAAGGTCAAGATGCCAGCAGATTCAGTGTCTAGTGAAGGCCCACTTCCTTGGTTGAAGACTGCACCTTCCAGCGGTGTCCTTGCGGGGCAGAAAGGGAGAGGAATCTCTCTGGAGTCTCTTTGACAAGGCAATCAAGCCTCTTCCTGATGGCAGGGTTTCACCTCATGACTTAATGATTTCCCGAAGGCCTCACATTCATATACCATCACCTTAGGGATTTGGTTTCAACGTAAATTTTAGAGGGACACATTCACCTACAGTTCTCAAGTCCACCATACCCGGAGATTATCTCTGAATCCTGACAACAAATCCCTGGAAGAGAGAATCTTGATCCTGGTATCAAGGAAGGAAGAACTGAGGGCTAATGCTCAGAGAAAAGGGATGATGTTGTAAGATGGTGAGATATTGCCAAAGTTATTTACAACAATGTATCTTCTCTGTGAAGAATGTCTTCACCTCTCAAGTTCTTAGGCTCACCAAGTCCTTGGTAATTATTTCTACACAGTCTCTCCTATTAGCACCCCCTTTCCTTCTCTACAGTGCCAGGGTCCTTGATAGACTCCAGGACTTAGAGGTAGAGATGGTTTCAGGGCCCTCAACAGCAAATAAACATCCCTTCTCATGCCAGCTCCCCAGCAGTGTTAGGTTGAAACGGATGCTAAGTGTGGGCATAATACGGACAGCTGTTATCATCCATTAATGATGTCTGTGATGGGAAAAAACAGAGTATGAGCATGTGAGTCAGGTATTGATGCTTTTGACTCTCTTTGATTTATAGGTGAGGATTCTGAGATCTATAGAAATGAGGTAAGCTTGTTACAAGAGGAGTTAATGACAGGGACTGGGCAAAAATCTGGATAACCCAACTACTGCTACTAGTGCTCTTTCCAAGGCATCTTTTTAATTTTATTCTTGGGAAGTAGACATATCTAAAATAGGGAGAGAGGCTTCTAGGAGTCTAAGAGAGCCCCATCATAGTCCACTTTTCAGCCATGACTTAGACTCACATAGTAGAGAGAGTCTCACAAGATGAAAACTTAACGAATCTATAGGTAAAGTGTTATACTGATTTTTACTTTGGAAACACCAACTGTCTCAGGCCTTAATCATATAATTTAGATGCCGACTTGGCTAAAAAAACTCTACACCTGAAAACAACATCATTTAACATTTATTGAGAGCTTACTACATGCTGAGTACTTTTTAAACGACTTTAAATATATTAACATTTAATCTTGGTGGCAAGCCAATTCATTAGTTACTGTAATTACTCCCATTTTCACAGAGCAGGAAACTGAAGCTCAGAGAGGTTATATAATGCACCCAACATCACGTTGTTAAGAAGTAGGTAAGCTGGGACTGAGATGCGAAGACATCCGATTCTAGTGTCCAGGCTCTTGAACACTACTCCACTTGGTTTCTCTCCTCCCCCATACTATTGTGAAGCCTAACTATGACTGTGCATGCTGAAGTGCTCAACAAACATCTGTCACTTTTTACAACATAATAAGACTGCCATCAATACCTTACTACATGTTGGGTTTGGAACTTTGTTAGAGTTCGATGTGCTTTCCTAGAATAATCTACCTCTAGGTGAATGAAATTTAATAAGATGTCTGCAACACGTATACCTTTTTGTAAGAATGTCAAGAAGCTAGGAACGAAGTCATACAAAGATGACAGAGAACGACAAGACCAGAATATCAAGTAGTAACAGTACTAAAACTGGCCTTTAGGCTCTCAAGGTTAATTGTGAGACTACATTTCATCCAGTGGCGACTTTGCACGTGGGAACTTTTAGTGCTTTGAAAGAACCATGCTTCCAGAGAATCAGCCTTAAAAAAGCTGAGAAAAAAAAAAAAAAAAAAAAGGCTGGGAAATGACAAAATGAATAAGACTGATGAGATCCCAATTTGTGAGGGACACTGAATGCCAGTCAACAGCAACTTCCAGGTGGTCCCACCGGCCCCGAGGAGCATGTGAGCCCCATCAGGGGATGGCCTTCCAGAAGTCCTGAAATGCTTCGAGTGATGTCATGTCTTGTCAGTCTCCCATCAAAACCCCTATTCCTTTCTGAACTACCCAAATAAACTTAGCGAGATCACAAGTACTGCAAAACAAATGAAAAACAAACTATCTAACTAAATCCAGGCTTGACGAATGTAAAAATTGCTAGAAGTCTTAATATTTGGTCTAGTAAGCAGAGCACTGCACTAGGAACCCGTGACCCTTGGCTCTGCATACTACATTCACCCCTTTAGGAGAGCTCATCTTCCCATGTACCCTGAGACTGCACCTGATAGTAGCTTCCTAGGGCTGCTCTAACACAGTACCACATACTGGGCAGCTTTAAATGATAGAAATTTATTTGCCTACAGCTCTGGAAGCTAGAAGTCCACAATTAGGCAGGGTTATGCTCCTAGGCAGACTCATGCTCCCTCTGAAGGCTCCAGGCAAGGATCCTTCCTTGTCTTTTCCTACCCTCCGGTGGTTGCTGGCAGTCGTTGGCCTTAGTTGGTTTGTGGCATCATTACTCCTGTGTCCTTCTTCACCTGACTGTCTTCTGTATTAGTGTCTCTATGTCCAGACTTCCCTCTCCTAATAAGGACACTAGGCACTGAATTCGGGTCCACCCTAACCCAGTATGCCTGAATTTTAACTTGATTTTATCTGCAAAGACCCTGTTTCCAAATAAGATCCCATTCGCGAGCACAGGGGGATTAGGACTTCAACACCTTTTGGGGGGCAGGGGCATAATTCAACCCGTCATACACCTGTTTGGACAGTGTGCACACAATCATCTGAAAGCCTTACCAGCTCCAAAATTCTAGGCTCATTAAAGGGTTTATTGAATTTGCTCCCATTTTTTCTAATTAGATAGCCTTTGTCTTTAGCATTAGGGATCATTAATCAGACAAACCCTTAGTTCTGTGCCGACCAGCCGGGTGACCCTGGCAAACTGCCTAGGAGCACAGAGCCCCGGTTTCTTTCCAGGATTGCAGTGCAAGCTAAAGGAGAAGACACCAGCATGGCTGGGGCACACAGCAGTGCTATGCTCTGGGTGAAGGTTCCTCTTCCCGCTTTCCTTTTCTGTCATACCTGGGAGAGAAAGGCCCAGGCTCAGGCAGGATCCAAGAGTCCCCCTAACAATGGCAGGGAAGAATGCAGAAAAGCAAAGCAGTGGTTTCAATTAAAATTCACTGTTTCTCTCAGAACAGAACAAAGTAATAAACCAATGCAGTAAATTAGTGCTGTGGAATTAATACCCAGATAGAATAAAAGAAAAATTTATGACCTTAATCAATCTCTTTTTTAATATATATATACACAACTCCATCATCTGCTTTATTTACACCCTCCCAAATAATTCTCAGTAATTTTCAGTGGCAGTTAGCCTTGCAGCTGAGCCCCAGGGGCAGGCTGAATATCTAGGAGCTCCAACCCTCTCCCCACCCCCCATTTCACCCCTCCCCCCTCTCCCCTCCTCTCCACCCCTCCTCTCCACCCCTCCTCAGTGGGTCAGCAGGAGGACAGGGGAGCAGCATGGAAGGCTGAGCACCAGCCACACTGAATGACCAGCACCCTGGCCCCTGGGGAGGCAACTCTGAGACACTCACAGAGCTGGTGGGTCCCCAGCTAGGCGGTGGCATCATTCTCTTCTCTCCAGGGGTGCCCGCTCAGTCCTTTCTCCCTTTTGCCAAAATTCGCCATTCCTGACTGTCATTCAGTTTTATAAAATCCTTTTTCCAAGTAATAGTTGTATTAACGCAAAGATCTGAATCTCCAAAATAGGTAGAAATGGGTAGAAACACATACTGTTTCCTAACTAGCAATCCTGTCCATTGTAACTTGACTTAAGTTGGAGTAGGGGTGGTCCAAAGATTTCCTTCTTATTACTGATGGAGGCACCAGTTCCCACTTTGCTAAGTCTTTCCAATCCTATGTTGTATCTAAAGATGGTGAGTTGGGCCACTGGTCTAAGTCCCCACAAATCTACCAGTTGGTTGGGTCTTGTAGCCCACTGCATACTTATTGGGGATGCCAAAGACCTCAGAGAGCCTTCGTCTAGGTACGTGACTACAGAATCCTCAGTGAAGGTCAAAAGCATTTTTTTTCTTTTTCATCCACATTTATTCCAGGGAAGGAACAATCCCCATATTTATCCATCAGAAGGCTGACATTAAGCGGAAACAGGATTTGGAGCTGCGTAAGTCTTTCGAAGGAATAAACCTGGGAACCCTCAAAATAATCTCTTCATGCCGTCCTCTGAAGATTGCTGTTCAAAGCTGACTCTGATGACAATTCTGTTACAGCCAAATCCTCTCCAAATACTAAGAGTAGAGAAAAGGATAACTTTACCCACATTTATTCTGTTTGAAGTTTTGTTATTATTTTGCTCTTCTTCTTCTTCTTCTTCTTCTTCTTCTTCTTCTTCTTCTTCTTCTTCAAGATTTTATTTATTTATTTGACAGAGAGAGACACAGCGAGAGAGGGAACACAAGCCGGAAGAGTGGGAGAGGGAGAAGCAGGCTCCCCACAGAGTAGGGAGCCCAAAGCAGGGCTAGACCTCAGGACGCTGGGATCATGACCTGAGCTGGAAGCTTAACGACTGAGCCACCCAGGGGCCCCTATTTTGTCCTTCTTTTCCTAACGGATTTGATTTCAAGTATTCACAGAGCCTTTAAAATAGAAAGAATCTGGAGTCTGAGGGAAATGAGAGGCAGCTCTAGATTTCTTCCCATTTTATTTCATTTTATTATTAATGATACATAGGTATGCATGTCTATATATCTATATATCTTTATGTAGATATATATATAGATGCTTTTTTTTTTTTTTTTTTTGGTTAACTACACCATCACGCCTTCATAACCAGCCATTCATTTTACACAGGATGCTTTGGTAAGGGTCATATGGAAGAGTCGTGCAAAATATTCCATATTCATTCACTGGTTCTCACAGGGGTAATTTTACCCCTAGGAGATATTCAACAATGCCAGGAGGTATTTTGACTGTCACAACTCTTATCCTACTCAGTAGTGCATAGAACAGCCCCCACCAGAAGACTTATCCAGAACAAAATGGTGATACTACTGAGGTTGAGAAACTCTCTGAAATTAGCGCTTAGAATCATAACGAGCATGCAGACAAAATCGAGCCACGGGAAGGAAAGCCACAGTCCACAACACGAAAGAGCATATTCTCCCTTGAGATGGCCAGTCCTGACCAAGCCCTCTGCCCTCTCAGAACCCCACCCCCATCTCCCCAGCCCATAGTTGTGAGTTGATCAAATGGGGAAACCCGCAGCCTCCCAGGGAACATAATGACAGTGCAGAAAAGTTCCCTTTGTCCTTGTTCATTTGGAGCACATTCACGGGGATGCAAAGGTCACTGCTGAATTTAAATAACCCCCCTGTGATAAATCTGCATGAGCCCGATTTGTTCTACTGGACTTGTTGGATTAAATGAACACAATTTAATGTTCTATAGGACAAGGCCTCCTTTCATGGCTGAAAGAAGGAGCGAGGGTGATTTACAGTTTCATACATACTCATTCGCTACATTATCTGCTTTGTGCCTGTACTTATGAATATCAACTCATCATCTAGCGGCCATTTCTACCCATTCAGGAGAATTTAGCTTTCCATTAGGAAGGAATAAAGAATAAGACATGGTAACAAGAGATTTCCACAGCATTCACGCTGAAGAAAAAGCACCAATATTTGTACCCTTGTCTCTCACCTTGGGTGTTTTTTCTTTTTAATCTCTGGCTTTATACATAAAACAAGGTTTCCTTCTGGTTTCCAGGAAAAGATAGTTTCCTAAGGAGATTACCACCAAACAGGGCTGTGCAACAACATAAGGATTAGGTTACTTAAGATACTAAATTATTTTTGAGTACCACTATCTTACGAACTAACCCTTTTTTATAATAACATACTAATATTGAATGTTTGTTTATTAATTAAAGTAGGTCTAACCTTCACTTAGTGACAACTTGCCTTCATTGTATATATTTGGAAATAATATGAGTGCATCCAAACATTATATAACTCTGATTTTTATTAACCACAAGTCTTAGGAATCAGTGATGTTTTGCTCATGGATGATTAAAGAGACTGGATTTTCATTTGTCTCCACTTCATAAAACACAAAGTATAAGCAGTGTTAATGAGATCTGATTTTAGGGGTGGTAAAGAGAGTACTTTGAATTCACAGTCACACCTCAAAACTCTAGGACTGTGAGGCACGAGTGTATGGATAAATTATAAGGTGGGCGACCTTGTCCTCAGTTGTGTGTCTCAGCACCATGTTACCTCCCTCTTTTGTTTCTTGTGGATACTAAAGTCTAGAGCCTTGCTAACGAGGCTCTCTAAGAAAACAACATCAGCCTCCCCTAGATCCTTGCTGGAAATGCAAGTTATCAGGCTCCCCCTCATTGATCTGCAGCCTAAGATTGCCACGTAATCATGCTGAAGTGTGGTCTTGACTTTTTCCTGTTATGCCACCTGCTGACTTAACACACTATGTCTTACACATACACCAAAGCGCATGTTATTAGTATCTGGAGTTGATTAAAAAACAGAGGACATCCAGCATTTTAATAAGTTATACCTCCCATTTTAATAGGGAAACAATGTCTAAATCCAAAGATACCAAAGGATGAGGGTAGAATTTGAGGCGACCCTGCAGCAGGCACATGTTTGAAGAGATCTCTGCCTTTCCACCAACCTGGTGGGTGGGGCAGCTGGTCTACCCACACATAAAGCATCTTTTGGTCAGGTTTATCCCAAGATGCTCACAGAAAGTAAAAGAGAGTTGGGCTTCATCACCACTCAAACACAGGTGGAGATGCCTGTAACCAAAACATGGGTCAAAGGGAAATATCACAACTGCAGGAAGGAAATCAGAAAGCCTACACCCTAGGTAATCAACCAGCAGAAGATCTGGAAGAAGCAAGGATCACTTTCATAGACACGGGTTATGAAGGCAGCATATGCCAATTCTGGCTGTATATTTAACAGAGTGAAAGGAAAACATACGGGGATCTTTCTTATGTATGTTTTTTCCCTCTGAAAGTATTATTTTAAGTTGCCCTCTCAAAAGAAAGAGATACAACCCGAGGCTTTTGAAAATTCCAATATCACCAAAACAAAACAAAAAAGAAAAAAGAGAGAAGAGATACACATATTTATTACTTCTAATATCTTACAACACTCTAGACATTTATGAGTCTTTTAAAATTCCTTTTCTAATTGTACAATACCTCTCAAACTAGCTTAAGCAGCAGCAGATGGGCTTTCAAGGTCAACTTAACTTGTTTTCTGGCTCGTTCTCTCTGCAGATGGGCCCATTCTCCAGAGCCCACTTCAGATCTAGAAAGTCCTTGCTCCAGCCCCCCTCTGACATGTTACCCTGTTCACAGCTTACATTCCACAGAGTTTGACCATTTATTTCTTATAAGCTGCCTTACATTCTTTGTAAAGTACATTGTATGTGTGACAGTCCTATTTTTCCCATGAGAATGAATTCCCTGAATACACAAACTATCTCATGCTTCTGTTATATCTGCCATCCTGCAGCACCTGGGGTCTGAAGCAGCAGCGGTAGACAATAGTGCATAATACACTTTATAAACCAGAATGGAAGGTTCCAGTGCTATACACCATGCAGTGAGGAAAAACACTGCTGCCTTTCAAGTAAGCCTTCTTCAGAAGACAGTGCTGGGAAGACTATGCCTGAAACTCACATAAACTTTATTCTAGGGGGAATACAGGATAATTAATGATAGTAACAACAGCAGCTAACATCTACTAAGTGCTCTACTAAATGCTGGCATGCTTGCATTCTGCTAAGTGGTATCCATACTACAGACACAACTAAAATAAATCTTCTAAAACCCTTGAGGAACTTCTCACACCTGTTCCCCAACTGAGCTGGGATGACTAGTCAATGGCCAGCTCGGATTTGTTACAAGGGATGAAAGCAAGCGTTTGAGTGCCTGCTCCCCCAAAGAGGCAAGTGAACACCAGCCTGCTGGGGGACTCCAGCTCAGAACATACTGGCAGGGCTTTGGTTACCCGCGAGCTGAGGCAGATGCCCACAGAGATGCTGCCCTGGAGTGAATTCAGCTGCTCTGCCTGCAGTTAATCAGGAGTTCTCTGTACAGGTCAGAAAGGACCTCAGAGGTACAGTTTTGTTTTTACTTTTAAGCCACAGAAATTACTCAAGAAGGTCCCCAGACTACTGCTTTTATGTGGTTTTAGGTCTGGTAGGAAAAAAAAATGGCATTTTGGGTAGGGAACACTATTCAACAGAGAAATTTCTCTCCCTTCTTGGGTCTGGGACCTCTGTTATTTGCTGCAGGCTGTGGACCATAAGCACTGACATTATTTGAGCATGCATTAATCATTTAAATCTTATTTATTATGGAGCACATTGCCAAAACAAAACTCTTTAAATTTTAGCTCTACCACAAAGGAAAGAATGAAAGGTCAGTTTACTAGAGTCTATGTCCAGTTGAAAAAAAAATCTAAAGCAAAGATCTTTAATAAATATACTGGTGGGTGCATCTCCCATTTCATTACTAAAATATGTTACATTAACATAACTATTTCAGACAAAGGCCTTTAGAAAGACAGGAAGAAATGCTAAAGCATAGTGTCCCTGTAGAGAGTTTGTAGAGCTGGCTAAAGACTGCTCCACGGGCAGCATTATATTAGAGCAACAATTTTCACAAGAATTACACCAGGCTTTCGGTTCTGTGAATCTCCATAGGAAGGAGCAGATGATAACATGATTCTTACAGAGCTTTGTAGTTTACCAACAACTTTCAAACAAACACATCACGACTGTCAGTCTTCATGAGTAACCCCCAGCCCCATGAAGTAAGCAATGCCATTTTCATTTTACAGATTAGAAGCTGAGGTCCAAGGAGAATGAATGATGTGTCTATAATCAGAGGTAAGACAGTCAGGATAGGGTGTCTCCTCTTGTGGTTTCAATGTTCCAGGTGTTGCGCTAAGCATTTTACAGAGGACTCCTAAGTTCCTTGCAACAATCCGTGCTCAGTAAAAATGAAAATTTCAGAGAGGTTCCATAATTTTCCCAAGTTCACCAAAGCTGGTGAGGTCAGGACTGTCTGATTTGGTTTATATTTCCCTCTGGTGTGGTCAGTGCTGTTTCTGGGCAAGGAAGTACAGTGCAGGGACTTAAAAAGCAGGACTTCTAACCCCAAATGTTACCTACTGCATGAAGCACTCCCTGACCATCACTCTCACCAAGGCCATGTTGAGTGAAATTCCTCACTATAATCAATTATCGTACTCTTTCACTATGTGATAAATACGAGTTACTTTGTTAATTTCATGCACCTTTGGGTCCCAGGAAGGTTTGAACCACATCTTAAGTTTAAAACTGTTACTAGATTTTGTCTGGAAACTAGTAGGCATGATAATAAATGTTTGGTGAGTGAGTAAGTGAATCAATAAAATCCAGTGTTTTCTTACCACATGCTTGACAATTAAATGCTCTTTCTTTTAGACAATTAGAAAAGTGAGTCTAAAATGCCATTCCTCGCACAAATGGTTTTTTAAAATCTATGGCAAGGACAGAGAGCTTATAAATATTATTAAGGCTCTTATTACACATTATAGCCAAAATTGTGGCAATACAAGAGTTTCTGAGATTTCATGCAAACTTCTAAAATCTGCATAAAAGACAGCTTTAGTTACATGAGCTTTAGTTACAAGTTCTTCTCTGCGCATAATGTACAGCCTAGCTTCTTCACATCTAATCCCAATCCTTCCCTGTGGCTTCATTCTAAAATATTTTCAGTCATCAGAGGAGAAAAAGAAGTGTTGAAGCTGCCTTTCTGCGGGGTCTTTTGACTTCTCAAAAAGATGGTGGTGGGCTCGCTCTGAATGATCAAGTGGCAACGGAATTAGGAAGGCAGGTGACTAGGGGTGTTTCACACTCCCCAGGGGCTGTGAAATATGAAGACATCTGGGCCTCAACTTCTGTACTGTGACTTTTTTTGGGTCTCCCTCCTCTTTCCCTCTCTCTTTCTCTCTCTCTCAACTTACTAAAGTATCTGAATTCATTTCTCTGTCACCATATTTCATGGAGTCCTTAGGTATGGTGAGAAAGTGAATCAGGAGGGGCTTTCCAGCACAGCTCAGGGGTCCCAAAGGTCCCTGGGCATTTTCTCCTACGTAACATGGTTCCGAAAGGCTGAGATAGCCTCCAATTCTCCGAGATTTCTCTTTCAAGTTGCAGCAGGCTTCCGTTAGACAGTGAGAGAAGATGACTACTCTTTGTTGAAGAATGAAATGCAAGTGAAATCCTGACTCAACTGTATGCATGCGAGACTCTGCCTAACAAGGTGACTTGACCCACTTATAATTAGAGAAAATCAATTATTTCCAAAAAACATGGCATTCTCTCTAAAGTATGTTCACAGGAATCTGACATTATAAAATACATGGGGTCAGCTGTGTGTTTCCTCTCTAACAACTCCATCAGTAGTTTGTTAGGAAAACTGTGTATGTCCACACCAGCAAATACCAACTAGTCTAACTTTAAAAGTTACTGTCAATTCACTTGCCTAGGGTGAGACAATAGTTTTTTTTTTTTCATTCTTCTAACTTTCAATTAATTCAGACTCTACCCACCACAACTCTCACCGACAGTTTGACTCTCTCGTTCAGATCTAAACAAGGCAAATCACAAGAAAGCAAGGAACCTCTAAGACCTTCCCAGTGTATGTACTTGTCTCAGAATGCATTCCACCAAACTCCACACCTGCCCTTCCTGAGCCTTAACCAACAAATTGTCAGAACGATCTCTAGAAATGTTTTTTTGCAAAAGACCTGAAAATTTAAAGGTGGTACATTTTATGTAAAAATTGAGACACCGGAAGTTTTTCTAAACATTGACGCTATACTCATGGGTACTACAGGAATCACAAAAAATCTGGGGCTTAAATTTAAGGTTTACAGGAGATCATTGACAAGCCAGATGAAGGTCAAGCAAAGGAGAAGCTCCCAGATGTACAGGTATCACAAAGCCGGCTTACCCACAGAACCCAGCATTGGCCAGGCTATTCTTTCCTAAAAAAAGACAAAGGGGGCAGGTGGCCTTCTGAGTGGCTTGGGAACCACTTTTTATTATTATGAGGAAAGCAAATCTAAAACTTTTTGTGACAGCTTCTCATTCCTATTAGATCACATCACCTTGGTTCAGCTGAGGTTAAAACATATCAACCAGAACATACCAAGTAGAATGCTCACCTTTTCAGAAACTACTCCCAGGGGGGGAAAAAAAAAGAGACAGACAGAGAATGTTATTCTCCACACAATAAAATAAGTCAGGGGAAAAATAAATGAAATGAATAAGCGGGTGTCAGGCCGACGGATTTAAAAGCTGGACAACTGATGGGGAAAAAAAAGTCATTTGAGCATTCCCTTACCTGTTTTAGTATTGATGGCAAAAAAATTCTGGGGATTCCCACTTGTAATCCTGTATGTCAGTTTCTCATTGGAACTGGAGTCAGGATCCTCAGCCTGGATCTGAATGACAGATACATCCTTTGGAGAGTTTTCCATGACAACAGGATAATAAATAGGTTCCGAGGTCAGGGGGGCATTGTCATTCACATCTTCAATTTCAATGTAGACCTCAATAGTGGAATAAAGTGGAACAACACCCCGGTCTGTGGCGTACACGGTCAGCCAGTAGGACCCCGTTGTCTCTCGATCAAGAATGTCTGCAGTAGAGATGACTCCTAAAAGAAAAGCAGATAGAACATGACTGCTACAGCAAAACTGAGAGACAGTAAGTAAATTGTCCCCGATTCAGGGTGGCTGTGCTAAGTAATCTTAGCATATATAAAAAAAAAATCCTTATTACAAATTCAACTAGGATGTTTCTCTTTACATAAGAAAATTATTTTCTACCAAACCATAGTAAATAGCTCTCTTACCATTTGAGAAGTATAATTACATTCACAAATACTTTATTTGAATTTTAGGGAAAAGACATACCTCACAATATACATACACATACACATGTGCATGGACACATGCACACACACACACACACACACACACACACACGACAATAGGGAGCAATGGGAAGAGAGTAGGCCAGAGGTCAAAACACTTTGCAAGGCACATGGGAAATCAGGGCAATGTCAGGTCAGTATCTCCATTTGACCTGATACTGAGTTCATTTCCTATGCAACAGAAAGCTCTCCCAGGGTAAATTATTTTATTTGTTCATTCACAAAAATGAAAAGGCCTTTCAAATGTTCTTTTGCCAGTTAGGATGGAAAATATGCAAAGATGGAAGCTTCCTTCACACTGTTTCCCTAAAAATCCAATGTCACAGTTATTCCAAGAGAATGAAAGTAGAAACCATACCAACATGCTTTCTGAATGATCTTTACCCTGTCAAGAATCCTACAGAGGGTTCTAAATAAATTTTGATCCACTCTGAGAGCTACTCTGCACAATCATTTTAAATTAGGAGCAGAAAAATGCCCCATCTCCTCCCTTCACCTTTCCATTTCATGGTCGAAATAAGTGCCAACCAGGAAATCTGATGTCCACCAGGAAAGCCATAGAGAAAACACAGTGCTTTAGAATATTTTCTTGCAATCACCCAAAACACGAGGCTACAGAAACTTGCTACAGGAGCTTCTAGGCACTTTCACTGGGGTGGGAAAATTTGGGCTTAGCTTATAAAATCTCTTAAACGAGTCAGGAAACTTGTGGAACACATGCAATCTATGTAAATCCTTACACCTGAAAAGAGAGTCATGGAAAATGTCCAGAAATAGCTCTCCAATTCTGGACTGAATCCTTTACCCTCTGTATTCCTGTCACACTTTAGACTGTATTAGGCACATAGTTTGGCTTACAGACCCTGGATAAGCAAAATGCCAAGTATGGCAATTGGAAGGGAGGAGGGCATTATTTGTCTAGAAATAGTTAGGCTGGAATACTCAAAGTTGTCTCAAACTCAGAATGACTGATGTTCTAAGGGGAAGAACCTAACTGATGGAGTTTCAGCTCCAAAGTTATTCAGCAAATAACCGTGCATAGTGTTATGCAATGGGGCAAAAGATAATCTTTTTTTTTAAAGATTTTATTTTTAAATAATCTCTACACCCAACATGGGGCTCAAAATTACAACCCTGAGATCAGGAGTCACACGCTCTACCGACTGAGCCAGCCAGGCACCTCGACAAAATATAATCTTAAATATTCTCAATGCAAATATGTAAGACATGATGGGTTTCTTATAGACTCACGGGTGTTACCTAGAAGTCAAAATAAGGATGGCAATATGGCATCAGAAGAATAGAGAGCAGATGACAGGGTAGGAAGAAAAACAGGAAGAGCAAAACACAGTAATTATAAACATACTGCTATGCGTCCATTGACTAAATGAGTCATAGACACCCTTATAAACTGGGCTGAGACATGACATTAAGGTCCAGAGAGGACCAGAGACCTGGTCAGGTATGAGCATGTCCGCAGGGCTCAGGCATATCACACACACCATGGCCAGTTTTCTGGAACACTCGCAGCAATAAAAGCCATAAGCCACCATGTAAACATGGTGGCAGAGCTCTTCAGGTCAGAAGATGGTCAAGTGACATGAAACCAAGCAGTTTCTTGAATGAAGACAAAGAGTAGGCTGGCAGGATCTGGGATGCAGGGTATGGGTTATGAACAAAGCTCTAGAGATGCTGGGAAGTACATCTTGCATGAGACCTGTCAATTCAATTCATAAGCATCTTCTAGTCCCTGGGCTGGGCACTGGAGGAACAGTAATAACTGAGAGATGATTTCTGTCTTCAGGGGACCCACAGTCTTCAGTCTTGCTGAGAAAACAGATCTCTAATGAGGAGATCTGCTCGGAGGGGAAAACAGCAGAGCCAATAGCCAGGAGGACTCAGTCTCATCTGGTTTGGACTGATGTACTAGGACAGGCAAAGAAACTAGCAGAACATGGTGGAATGCAAATGAAATAGCATTTCTATTTCTGTTTCCCCTCTGAGCATTTATAATATGCTGTGAGACTTGCAACACAACATCTCTATAACATGAGCTTTATAATTCTCTTCTGTGGATGAGTCATTAAGTCTCAAATGTGAGTAAGTAACTTGCCCAAGGTCACATGGCTAAATGGAGAAGAACTTAAGTCTGTCTGCCTCAGTGCTCCAATTTTAAATCCAGACTCCATTACATGGACAAGGTGTTTAAACCAAGCTAGTCTAGTTCCACTACCCATATCTCAGTGTTGTGGTGATCATGTAATTAAATGCATGTCAAGAGCTTGGCAAAATACTTGAATGTAGTAGTTGTTGAACATATGTTCTATCAGTGTAAATCAAAGGCAATACCAAAAGCTGTAAAGAGTCACTACATTCCAAAGCAAGGGACAATTCTGAAAGGAGAGAAGTTTGGGATGGACTATTGTATTAGATTTTTTTTCCTCTCTGGTCATACGGCATTCCTGCATTGTCTTTGCGACTTGCTCGTAATAAACCCTTATGTGACTAAAACTGGCCTATTCAGGAAGCAGCAAAATAAGTCCACTAAAAAAAGAACACAATACAATAAGCAACCAAATCAAAGACATTGGGTCAGCTTTGTTTATACCTTGCCTGACTGCTTACCACACATGCACTCATTGCACTCACATGCACCCCTAAGCACGTGTGCATGTGCACACACATACACACACACACACAGATTTGCTGAATTGCTTTGTGATCCCTGGAAGCCACTTAATTCCCTTTTCTTGCACCTGTCAAACTGGAAGATGGAATATTACAGGCTTTGGACATTAAATGATTTTGAGAAGTCCCTGGATGAAAGGCATCCACTAACGTCAATTAAAATATATGAGTGGAATTTCATTCTATTTTTAAATAAAGGATCAGACATGTCCCTGGAAATTAGAATTTTTTCTCATTAAAATAAAATGTCTATGGCTATATTTACTCACTAACTAGAAGTGCAAATGAGTATCTTGGAACATACTTTTCAGTCAGTCTTTTCAGATATCAGTCTATGGTCCAAAAATGTGAAGAGAAAATGAAAGAATGTGTTAAAAGTACTCTAAGGTTCATCCAAGGCTCCATATTAATCAGACTAATACAACCAATGCCCAGTGACAACATTTTCTCACTTTCTACTATGCACTCATAGCTAATTAAAACCTATCTGGTCATGACTAAAAATGTAAACCCACATGACCTTTCCTATTAAGCAAAAACTCACGTTGGAGGTTGCCCAAAGATCACCAAAACCATGTTGTGTGCCCTTAATGTGCCCATTACACATTACTTTTTTAAAACTGAGATATAGCTGACAACAATAAACTAAACATATGAAAAGTAAACAATTCGGTAGGTTTTGATACCCATGAAACGACTGGCACAATCAAGATAACAAACATAATATCCCCCAGAGTATCATCCTTCCCATTTTTATCCCAATTAAAACTGTTCCCAATTATCCCTACTCCCAGGCAACCAGATTAGCTTTCTGTTACAACAGATCAATTTTCATTTACTAGAATTTTATGGAATTGGAACCATGCAGTATGTACTCTTTTTGAATGGCTTCTTTCACTCAGAATAATAATCTCTTTTGAGATGTATCCATGTTGTGATCAATATCTATCTATCTATCTATCTATCTATCTATCTATCTATCTATCTATCTATCCATCATCTATCTACCTATCTCTACACACACACCAATGCATCATTCCTCTATTTTTGAGTAGTATTCCACTGAGTACATTTGTTTCAACCACTGACTTGATGGGCATTTCAGTTGTTTTCAGTTTTTAGATATTACAAATAAAATGTCTAAGAACATTTATATGCAAGTTTTATACATAAGTACTTTCATTAGTCTTGAATAATCACCTAGGCATAGAATGGCTATATTACATGGCAGGTATATGAAGGCACCGTTTTATATTCCCACTTGCATTCAATATGGAACATTCCAGTTGCTACACATCCTCACTTGTGACCTACCTGGCATGGTCAGTTGCCTTAATTTTAGACATTCAAATGCTACACAATCGTAGCTTGTAGTTTTAATTTGCACCCTCCTGATGATGTTGAACATCTTGAAAAGTACTTGTTTTCAATATTCAATTCTTGTTTGGTTAAATGTTCAGATTGTTTATCCACTTTTCTGACTGGGGTTTGTTTTCTTATTACTGAGATTTAAGAGTTCTCTCTATATAGCTAAAAGTCCTTTATCAGATATGTGATTTGCAAACATTTTCTTCCAGCCTGCAGTTTGTCTTTTCATTCTCTTAATTATAGTTTTTGTAGAACAGATATTGTTGATTTTAATGGTACCCAAGTTTTAAATTTTTCTTTTATACATCATGCTTTTGGTGCCTCTAGGAAATCATTGCCTAATCTAAAGTCACAAAGATTTTCTCCTACATTTTCTTCTATAATTTAATAGTCTTAGTTTTATATTTACATCTATGATCAGTTTTGAATTAAGGCTTATATATGGTGAAAGGTACAGATCGAAGTTCTTTTGTGTGTGTGTGTGTGTATGTAGGTGTTCACGGTCTCAACATTATTTGCCGAAAAGATGATCTTTCCTCCGCTGAATTGCCTTTGCACCTTTGTCCAAAATCAATTGATCATGAATATATGAGTTTATTTCTGAACTCTCCATTCTGTTCCATCAAACTATTTTGCTATGTTTGCATCAATACCACATTGCCTTAATTTAATGTTGCTTCATAAGAAGTCTTGAAATTAAGAAGTGTAACTCTTGCAATTTTGCTTTTCTTTTTCAAAGTCGTCTGGGCTACTGAAGATCCTTTGTGTTTCTTCTTGAAATGAAGAACCAGCTTTAGAGTCCATATAAAATTTAGGAATACCTATTAGCATTTTAACTGGGGTTGTGTTAACTCTATAGATCATTTTGGAAAGAACTGACATCTTAACAACTTTGAGTCCATTGATCCATGAAAATGGTGTAGCTTTCCATTTATTTATGTCTTCTTTTATTTTTCTAAACAATGCTTTATAGTTCTAGCATACAGATTTTGCACATGTTTTGCCAAATTTATCCCTAGGCATTTCATATTTTTATTGTTATTGTAATGATATTATTATTTTAATTTCAATTTCAACTGTTTGTTGTTTGTATATAAAATATGACTGATTTTTATATGTTAATCTTATATCCTGCAGCCTTGTTAAACTCATTTATTAGTTGTAATGGAGGTTTTACAAATTCCAGAGAGTTTTCTATGTAGATGACCATATTATCTTCAAATAGGAACAGCTTCACAACCACTGTCATCACAACCAACACCTCCATACCCATCACTGTACTATGACAGGTACAATAAAAGTATTCTTCACCCACATTTCTGAACCCTTCCATTCATTTAGCAAGTGTTTATTAGTGCCAAGCACTCATAAAGTTGCTACTATTTTTATCCCCTTATTATAGACTAGGAAGCAGATTTAGGTTAAGTAACTTGCCAGTGGTCACTCAGCCAGTAAAAAGAAAATCTAGTTCTCCATCCTTGATCTGGAGAAAATCTAGTTCTCCAGCCTATGGTCTTCAAACTCGAAACCAGCTATTAACCAAAACATTATATTGTCTTCTTAATTCATATAGATATCAAAATCCACATAGTATTTCATGCCCAAACATTTTTTCTCCTCTGATAGAGTTATTAACTGAGCAAACAATATTAAGTTAACATTATACCCTTCTATTTGACTTGACCATATTGACTGTTAAAAAAAATCATAAGAAAGATGCTTCATGGTCTATCCTTTTAGAATATTTTAAGAAATAAACAAAACAGTATTGATTCTCTGCAAATTAAGTCTGTTTTGATATATAAAAATATGCATATTCTTAGCCCATTAGCTAACACAGTTCTGGAGTACTGATCACTAGAAAGGAGCCTCCTTTCATCTGCTCCTTACAGTAAACAGGGTCTACATGTAGAGTCTCTATCTGGTTATTTAACTGCTAGGTAATCTCACTGCCCACAACAGTGCCTGGCATATGGTAGGCATACAATAAATGTGTTCATGAAGGCATTTAGTTCCTGACACCAAATCAACAGTAAGTTAGTTCACCTACAAATGAGATAAGTCAGCCCTCCTGTTCAGACCCAAAAGGGACTTCACAGACCACTAAGTATTACTGACCACTAGTGAAAACAGCCTTCCCACAACATCTCTGACCCAACACCTAGCCCCTGCTCAGAATCTGGTGACTGGGCTCTCACTATTTATTAGCGAGTTTCATTTAATAGAAAGTTCTTCACATTGAGGCAAAAGTCCATCTCTCTCTAGTTTTGAATGCTCTTTCCACCTGCAGCCCTGCTCACATCCCAGAATAAAACAGAACAAACCTGCAAACCACCATTCACCTGTGATAGGTCTTCAGATAGCAGAGATGACCCTCTCTTTCCAGGGGTTTTCCTCTCCACTCTAAGAAATCTGTCCTCATGTATCACGTAGGCTTTTGGTCTTTTCTTCCTCCCCATCTCTGCCTCTGAATCAAGAGGACATGAAGCTCTGTCCATTCACAAATGTGTATTGAGTGGAGGCAGAAAATGGGTGATTACTAAATCTTATTTAGAAGATAAACCATCCACAGTGACCTTTTAGCATGCTCCAGGTAGTGGAAAGGACTTGGTGGAAAGGACTTAGGTAAAATATTCCAGATGGGAACACATCTTATCCCTCACATTTTCATCTACTGTGGAAATGCTCCAACTAGATGCAATTGAGATGCTCTAATTTTATGCTGATATTTATGAAAACGTCACTTTAAAAAGTCTTTAAAAATGTATTTGAGGGGCACCTGAGTGGCTCAATTGGTTAAGCTTCCAAGTCTTGATTTTGGCTCAGGTTATGATCTTGGTTGTGATATTATGATCTTCGTTGTCAGAGCCTGACACTCGAGCTCGGTGTCAGGCTCTGAGCTCAACAGGGAGTGTGCTCGAGCTTCTTTCCCTCTCCCTCTGCTCCTCCCTCTGTGTGCACTCTCTCTCTCTCTCTCTCTCTCTCTCTCTCTCTCAAGTAAAATAAATGATAAATAAATAAAAGCTCCAAAAAATACAGTTGGGATTTTTAAATGACTTTTTATTTTTGAGATATGCTTATGTTTATAAATTTTTTTCTTTTCCTATTTCATCTTTATTTGCTGTATAATAAAAGCAATGAAGGACTGGAATTCTTTGGGAAAATTAATATTTAATTGTATAGGCAGAGACACAAACAGTAATTAATTGCTACAGAACCATGTGCAGCTTAAAATGGAATTAGTTAACCCCAGCATGAAGCATATGTTAGTTGTAATTGTTCCTTTTTAGTCAGGGATATTAGAAAAAATAAATGTATATTGTTCTCATTAAATAAGCTCTAAATACTTGATATGAAAGGAAAAACTGTGTAGCTGTTTATGATCAGGTGGTCATTACAGGTGAGTTACTTTATCAACTTTCCAGCCATATCCCCTAAGCCACAGCCTAGGTGTGTCAAATGACGTCTTGCCCAAATGAATGACACCTCAACACCCCCCAGTAGCTCTAAAACAACTGTCAAATGGTTCAAGGAATGCTTTCCCTTACCAAGATAAGTAATATAGATTCTGAGACAGTTAAAAGACAAATAACCAAAAACTAGACAAAACAACTATTTTTTTAAGGATTTTATTTTTTTGAGAGAGAGAGAAAGAAACTGGGGTGAGGGACAGAGGGAGAAGCAGACTCCCACTGAATAGGGAGCTCGATCTCAGGACTCTGGGGTCATGACCTGAGCTGAAGGCAGATGCTTAACCGACTGAGCCACCCAGGCACCCTAGACAAAACAACTTAAAAAACAACAAAAAACCCAACAACAACAATAACAAAATAAACAACAACAACAAAACCCTGGGTGGCTCAGGGGCCAACTCTTGGTTTCTGCTCAGATCATGATGTCAGGATCTTGGGTTGAGCCCCTGGTTGAGCCCTGCATCTAGCTCTGTGCTCAATGGGGAGTTTGCTTGAGGATTCACTCTCCCTCTGCCCTTCCCCAGCTCGTGCTCTCTCTCTCTCTCCCAAATATATAAATCTTTTTTTTTTTTAAAGATTTTATTTATTTATTTGACAGAGAGAAAGACACAGGGAGAGAGGTAAGAGAAGCAGAGGGAGAAGTAGGCTTCCCGTCTAGCAGGGAGCCGGATGTGAGGCTTGATCTGGGGACCCTGGCAGGATCATGACCTGACCTGAAGGCAGATGCTTAACAACTGAGTCACTCAGGAGCCCCTCAAATAAATAAATCTTAAAAAAAAACCCAAAAAACCCTGATGGCATATTCATTATAGATGCCCTTAATAGAGTCTATTTGTGCATACATGTTTAATTATTACTTTTCATTAGTCAAAATATTAACTGCCAATTCTCAATGCACTGAAAACTTTCATTAACTTTTTATTTTGTGGTAATGAGTGATTCACAGGAAGGTGCAAGGAAATGTACAGGGAGTTCTTAGGCACCCTTCAGCCAGCCTCCCTTGTTGTTAGCATCTGAAGGCATTTTTAAATTGCTTATTGCTTCAAGTATCAGACTCTCACTAGAGTTGTTTCTGAGAACACATGGAATTCCTTCATGGGATCCATAACCACTTTTATCGAACCCTTGCTTGCCTGCAGCAGGGTCACACAGATACTATTTTTCTTTCTGTTCCTATTCATCCCTGGACTTGTATAAGGCTCTTAATGCCTTAACGGGGATCATTGTTCTGAACAGAGGGTGGTAATAATTAAGGAAGAATGGGGATTTTATCCTCATAGGCACAGCTAGGGTCACTCAGTGCACTCCTGTGGTTCTATCTATAATTGCTCCCAGTCTTAACTCTATGGTACAACTGCAATGAGCTGAAAATGGGATGAGAAAAGATGAACAGAGAAACTGTGAGTGGAGAGAATCTTGACTTCAATGCTTACAACGCTTCGAATACATTTTTAGTGTGCACATAGTATATATGCAGATATTTTATAACCCTCTATATCACATACTTGATGTATAATATATTTAAACATATGCTTTAATGTATTTTTAAATTGGGGATTTTAAGTGAATCGCCCAGCTAATCATGTGGCAAAGTCAGGCCTGGAATCTAGAGCACTGAATAGGAGTCACACACTCTTTTCATTACAGAAGCTGCCCACTGATCTAGCCACATGTGTCCATTATCATGAAAAAGAAGGCAATTCCGTGCCCATGTGCTCCGCACAGTGGGTTGGTATCAGCTCTTTGGTAATAGGAAATTCAATAGTTTCATTACTTTCCTCAATTTCTAAAAGTTGCGGCAATGTATTATTCAGAGTCTACATTTACATCTTCTCAGAAGGTTCTTAGATGTTGGATTGGTTTGAGACCAGGCAAACTGGAGGACCCAGTCTTCCCTGAAAGGCCATCACCCTTTTGTTTCTGTGTACATCTGCACGTGCGCGCTGCTTCTTCGGTCCCTGACTTCACAAAAAGACGTCTCTGTTCTTCACCTTTCAAGGAAGGTTTAGATTCAGCGAAAACACGCTCACTCAGATGGCCAGGGCTGGGACTTAGCCCTTTTGCCTCTCTTCCTTAGCACCTTCTTTTTATCTCTTTATCCTAGGGATCACTATAAATGTTGAGTAAGTAAATGAAGGAAAGCATCATAACTTAGTTTGGCAAATGCGGGCAAGTTGAGATATCCGGCTTTTTAGAGACAAGCACCCTGAAAAATACCTACATTACAAAAGCAGCAATGAACAAAATCTAAGGCAACTAGATTTTTGCTACCCCATGATCAGGGGGCAAAATCAAATGGGAATAGCTTGGGTTTGCCATTGAGACTTCTCTAATGTATATGCAGAATTGATAGACAACTGATTCTGAAATTCAGTGCTCCATCTGTGAATTATCCTGCTTAAAAGACCAATTTTCTTAGAACTTACATCCAGTTTGGGGTTGTCCCTTTACTGCCTAGAATGCAGACGGTGTCATGTAAATATCCTCAAGACTTGAAGCAAAAACAAAGCTTGATGAAGACATCAGTTGATTTCATCACACACTTAAATGCTGCACTGCCCCCAGGTACACACTGCAGGCAGGCAGAATTCAAAGCTTCTGGCTCCCAGATAAAACCCCAGCAAGGTGCTCCCTCTCCATGGGCCCTCGTCCATGGATTCGCATCCACCCTGGACACTTTTGTTCTACTCTGTACCCTCCTCTTCCTGCCGACTCCTATTGATTAAACATCTTTCATCTTTGCAGGAGGAGAAGAAAAACCCACAACACAGTTGTTGGAAACAATTATGTACTGAAATGCAAGCAGCCTTCACTCCATGTTCTTTCCCAAGCCTGGACGCTGGAGAGCAGTTCCTAAGATTAAGGCCAAGGGCTACAGGCTGAATTCAAGCTTTTATTTGGAGTTAATGAAAATGGACAGCTCTCCTTGTTTGTTTGGAACTCAGGAATTTGGAAACCTAGCTGCAAAAGCTTGAAAGCCTCCCTGGCCATGAAGTTCTGGAAGCTCAGGAAACATAACACTTGGTACTTGATTATAAAAAAAAAAAAAAAAGAAAAGAAAAAAAACCTTGGGACCAGTTTTTAATAGACTCAAAATATATTCCTGCTGTCTCTTTACAGTAATTCTAGTCTAGGTAGCCGGCACCAGGCACCAGCAACCTGAAGACAGGAAGCTGACAGAGCACCAGGTTGTAACAACAACCACCCACCAGCTTGCATTGGGTTGTTTTTGTTTTTCCTTTCTTGTCACCCAGATGCTTCTCAGCCTCAAACCCTTTCTGTGGCCTATGCTAATTGGCATAACCACCACACACAGTGTGATGATCTAGATCCTCACAGCTGACTAGAAAGAAAGGTTGAAATCTCAAGCAATGGCAAAATGCTCTCGATCTAGAAAATAAAGTGGAGAGGGGTTTTGTTAAGTGTCTGAAAACAAGGAGGTTATTACATGCATGTGAAGGGCAGCAATTAGCTAGATTCTATTCATTTAGAATAGAAGAAAGAAGGGTTTGGGGTTAGACATCTAGAACTATTTTCTGATAACAATGGTAGGCCAACAAAGGAACAGGTGTCTGAGGGGAAAGGAAGTTCTCTTCTGTTCCAGTGTTTCAGTGATGGATGACAGAGAGGTAGGTAAGGAAGTAGATGGAGAGATGGATCCATAGGGGGTGGGGGAGGGGTGGTGGGAGACAGGAAAGAACAGAGGAAGTCTCTTTGGCCTAGCAGGAAGTTTGGAAGCATTCATATTTGGTTATTAGGTAAATCTTTATGTTTTAAAAAATGTTTAAATTTTAAAATTTAAAATTTAAAAATGTTTATGTTTTAGAAAATAAAGCTTAAGACTTCATTAAAGAAGAAATGAGACAATAAAAATAAATTTTTAAAATCCCACATATTCACTCATTGCCTTGAGATAACAACTGTTAAAATCCTTGGTGCATTGCCTTTGGTCTGTATTATTGTCACCTTAAAGCAGCATATTTCTCTGTAATTGTTGATCCTTACTGACCACCGCTTACCAAATATCTTTCCACATCAATAAGTACAGTCCCATGTGATTGCCCTTTAATGACTATGTCACAATAATGCCCACTCAAGAAAATGGAGGTTCCCTAGGTGCAAGAATTTTCTCTGTTATGTCATCATTGCATACCCTAGTACACTCTAGATGCTCAAAAAATATTTGTTGAAATGCCCTTTTGATATTAATCCTTTACACTATGAAGCCCCTCCTGTTAGATCATTTGTTGGGTCATATTTTGTTTTTTATTATGATAGTTCATGCATAGATGAATAACCTTATAACTCTCTCTTTTGCGATTATTTTTAAGGATCAATTCCTAAAAGTACAGTTGATAGGACAAAGCATATATACATTTTTGAAGCATTTACAACAACTGCCTTCCAGAAAGTTTCTACCAATTATACTCCCAGCAGAGGTTTCTGACCCACATCTTCGAATAAATCTTTACAAGATTTGTATTATTGTTGAGAAGAATAAAAAAATAAAAAAACAAATACTACAATTTTCCATGTCTGAGATAACAGCAGACCTCATAAATAAGAATCTTTAAACCATTCCTCATTATATTTTAATCATTTGACTCGACGACAAAATGCCATGTTTTTGCGGTAAGACAAAACACTGCTGACAGAGAGATGGTGCTGAAAATTCTGTTGAAAAGACAGACTGTACATAAAATATACCTTTAATTAAATTAAAATTTATCCACAAAATCAAATTCTGCGGCCTTGAGAAGTGCTGTGGGATTTCTCAACGAAATGTCAGAACATAACCTTTAGCTCTTCAAGTAAGAACATTTTCAGGTGGAAGTTCTGTCAGATATTGGTCATACTCTAATGCAATATTTAGACTTCTTTCCTACTATAACTCAGCACAGAGAGCATTTGGGAGAGCATTCTTTGAGAAGACTAGCTCTCAGAAGTCTTCATTTGGACAGGGAATTTGAGTATGGTTTGGAAAAGGCTTTTTTACCTTCAAGAAATTAGACTCCAGGAAAGACTCCCACCATCAAGATGACCAGGGTAAGAGCTGTGGAGAGTGTGTGCACCCTCATGGATCCACAAAAGTTCATGTGTTTACTCTGTAAGCAAAGTTTGCTTTTTTAAATGGGACTGACCCACCGGAATGTCTCTCCTTTTATGCTCAAGCTTTGTGGATATTTTCCTTTGGGGGGAACTTTCTCTCCAAGTCAAAGAGAACACTTCCTTATTTATTTATTTATTTATTTATTTATTTATTTATTTATTTATTTTTTATTTATTTATTTACTTTTATTTCTCCCATATCAGAATATAAAAACTGAGGAAAGAGGCATCCACCCAGAAAGAAATCTCATACCTACTACCCCAGAAGGAGCAGCAGCCTTCAGAACCTAATAAAATAATGAAAGCATACAGCTCACCTATTCTTTTCTCAAGTGAATGCACTCTTGACTTTCACAGCTGATTTGATGTTTACCAAGAAGATATTTTTACTGAGGTTGCACAGATAACTGCACATCTGATACCAAAATAGCTGAATTGATTCTCTTGGCTAAAACACATTCTAGGTGATAAAAGGGAAACATACACCAAACAAAGGAAGACGGATCTGGGTCCAAGTTTAGTATTGTTGTTTTTCTTTCTTTTTTTTTTTTTTTAAGATTTTATTTATCTGACAGAGAGGAACACAGCGAGAGAGGGAACACAAGCAGAGGGAATGGTAGCGGGAGAAGCAGGCTTCCCGCAGAGCAGAGAGCCCGATGCGGGGCTCGATCCCAGGACCCTAGGATCATGACCTGAGCTGAAGGCAGATGCTTAACGACTGAGCCACCCAGGCGCCCCTATTGTTGTTTTTCTTATTTGTGAGCTACAAACCCAGACTCGCATTTATTATGACAAGTTATAAAAACTTATCATGGGAAAAACACCCTAACAGGACTTTGGTTCTCTTTCACGCTTTCAGGTTAAATCTCACAAAATTGCTTTTTCCTTTGACCAGTGTTGTCAAAATCACACAGACAATGCCATACTTAGGTAATTAAGTTAGGTTGATTAGGTTATAGAGACTATACATAAGCATTAGAGCACATGAATGAAATCCTTGAAACCACCTTACCTTTCTTCACAATGGAAACAATAAACTCTTTGCTTTTCCATTTAAAACCAAATAAGCAACTACAATAGGGCAAAGAAACCAGGGCCCAGAAGGAGGAAAGTGTATGGTTTTCTCTAATTGAGTTTCTCCCTTTCTCATCTTCTATAGATATCTTGGATTGTTTTCCAATTTTCATTCGCATTTCATCCTATTAAATGGCTCTAACCTCTGACACACACACACTACCCTGTATTCATCTTCTATTCGTAATTGAGATGAAATGTGCCCACTCCCTCTGTGGACAGTACCAGAGGCACTGACAAGACAGACAAATACTAACTTACTCTGTTAGCCCAAGCTTTGACGAGAAAACAAAAGACAAATCCTCATCTAGTTACAGCCCTTAAATTCATGGCGCGTAGGCACAAGGCTGGCATTTTTGGGGCAAGACGGAGCGGCTGACTTGCCCTGAGAAAGTGAAAAAGCAGCGGAAAAACTGTTGTGGGACTATTTTGTTGCACTTTCAGGCTACAGATAGGATAGCTCTTTCCGAATGTCTGTTTAAATGTGCTTAGCCGTTCTAAGCTCTGCAAATAGCAATACAAGTAAATGTTAGTTTTAGAACAAATTATTGAGATTTGTGGACAAACGGCTGTGTGTATCCTCAAGATGGAGATGAAAAATCATGTCGCATTTTCTCCCCTTGGTAAGAGCGTTAATGGAGATACGGCACGTGAAGCAAGTAAGTCATATGCATTTGAGTCATAAATGACTATTTTAGGAACTCCAAAAAGGGGGAGGGGCATAATGGGGTATCTGAATTACTGTTGAAACTTAACACAGAATGAAAAGTATAGTATCGTATTATATCAGCATACTGTTTAAAATGTGTGTGAATGGTTAAATGAAGAGTTTTGATGGTAGGCAGAGATGATGTATGTACATTATTGATAAATATCCAGTATTTAAAGGAAAGTTGTTTCACTACAATAAAAATGTATGAGGCTGGCATCCAGAAGCTATTGCTCAACATAAACAGTTTTAGCTTAAACTTAGGATAGTGTCTTGGTCAGATAATGTGGATAAACTAGGATCAAAGAGAAAAGAGGGAAGGCATCCAGAAAGGATGGCTCCTGGGTTCTTCTAGGACGTTACTGTAACCACCTTTCCTCCTTTCATGTATCTACACAGGTCGGACAGAGATGACGTTCCAGGTTCCTATGGGAGGCTGCACCAGAAAGGAACAACAAGGAAAGCTGGTATTAAAAGAGAATGCAGGAATAGTCTGGAGTTCCAGGAGATCATTCCAGACTGTAGGTTGTGTGGGGAATTTTTGATTTCAGGGTTAGTTCTGGCCAGCAGCAGCCTGCTCAAGATCCTAGGTGTGCTTTATAGCCACAAAAGTATTTCTGAGCAGTGGGTTTCATCATATGTGATCTTGATTATGGGGTTAATGTGCTATCTTCCCCACTAGACGGTAATAGCCCCCAAGGCAGAGAGGATCCGCCCTTTCTTATTCAAGAGACCCCAGCACCTACACAGCACCCACAGCTTGTAGACACAGTACATGAACAATAAATATTTGTTCAATGAGTGCATGGTGTTTCTACCTCCAATGGAGTTCTGATGACTGTGCAGGAATTACTATAATTTGTTACATCCATTAACAGTGTCCAACATGTGGCGATGAGTTGAAAAGCCCCCAAACTGCACCCAGTTAGCCCTAGGAGAGTGGAAACAGGAAAGGCTGCTAAAAGCAAAGTTTAATTAAAATAGCAGGAGGCCCAGCTGAGAAAAATCTAAGCTTCTCCCCAGCTGACACAGTAGTCACATAACCCAGTAGATCTGTAACCTCACTCCACTGGAGAGACAGCCCAGAGAAGGCAGTGGTGCACACTTTCAGCTTTGGCTCCCCAAAAATGCATCTGTTGCACAAACAGGAGCTGGGACCAGAAATAGAAACAAATACCCAAAGTCATGAGTCTGTGGACCGTCTGCTCAGTCTCCAGCAGGAAATCTCAGCAAGTCCAAGAACAACTACAGAGGGAACACCAGATAGAGTCAGTCTCTGCAGAAAACCTGGCTTGAAAATGATCAAATGGGTGCTCCAGCATCCAGAGTCGGCTCAGATGAGGAAGTGAGGGAACCTGGACAATCTCCATTGCAAATCCATGGCCATCTCCATGATGCTTCCACTCCTCTCTCCACCCTAGCCTCCTTCTACTCCCTGTCTCACTATCTGGATACTCTAGACACCCCAAAATTGCCCTGTGTTGTTCCCTCTGGCTGGAATAACCATTCTTCCTCACATCTAAGATGCTAATTGAGCACTCTGATCGCCGATAAACCTCGAAAATAGATGGGGCCACTATTTCACACTATATTTATATCTACCATTATTATGGCTTTTACATGCTATTTTGCAGTTTTCCTTAAATGTCTGACACCTCTGTGAGTGCTTTTTTTTTTGATAATTTTTTAAAAGTAAGCTCTATATCCAACTTGGGGCTCGAAATCATGACGCCGAGATCAAGAGCTGCATGCTGTACCACCTGAGCCAGCCAGGCGGTCCACTGTGTCTTAAAAGGGCCAATGTCTTATGCATCTTCTATGTTTTCTGTCCCTGACACACATAATTGACACATCTTTACTCAGCAAATATGTATTGGACAAAAGGGACACGCTCCTGAACTGCAGCCGTTCAAAGAAATGTCCTGCTAGGCAACACACCAACAGGTAAATCTTTTTATTATTTTTTTTTAGTGGGGGAGAGGGTAGGGGAAGGGAAAGAGAGAGATGGAATCTCAAGCAGATGGAATCTCAAGCAGACTCCATGCGCAGTGCAGAGCCTTACATGGGGCTGGATCCTGTGACCCTGAGATTGCAGCCTGAACTGAAATCAAGAGTCGGACACTTAACCCACTGAGCTACCCCCAGCTAAATCTTTTCAGGAAGATTGTAGAGCCCACCAAGTTGTTCTTGTACTAAAAGAAATAGAGCCAGGAAGAAAAGGCAAAAATGCAAAGTATTTATTCCTAGCCAGTTAAAGGAATGCTTCAAAGACAATGGCCAACATACGTTTTAAAATCAGCTATAAAAATGCTCTTTTTTATTGCGTAGAGCTAATCAGCCATTTGCATGGTTGCCTGCAGAGAACCAATATTAAAGTCCTAAGTAACAGTTGTTCACAACCCACAGACCTTTGGAATACCTTACTTTTGTTTCTGCTATCAGAGCCGAGCCCTGAGCAGAGACCAGAAAGATTTCAAATACCCCTTCAACAAATAGGTGTAGTCACTGGGAAGCATCCAAAAGAGATGGATGGGAAAAAAAATCACGAAAAGAAGTAAGACCTGTTCCCTTCGTGCCCGGGTCTGAGCACTGACCTCCCAAGAAGCCTGGCTCGTTCACGGAATCTGTGCGGCTCTCTGGCCCTCACACGGTATTTTTCATGGCACAATTTGGCTTTTGTGTATGATCTGGACCTGACAGCTATGGCTGTTTTAAAATGAAAAACTACAACTATTTAGCTTCCATTACATAATAATTCACAATCTCCGATGGAAATGTTCAAGTCACTTAGGACTCTGATTTGGAACAATGTATCTGTTTTAATTCAGATGACAGCAGTAATTCATTCAGACAACATGATTCATATAATGTGCTTCTCCTTCACCATAACCTCTGCTGTTAGGAAATGACACCGTTTCATGGGACCATCTCAAAAGAGTAAGAAGTAAATCCTTTTACATACATGGGTACTATAATTTATCTAAATGTGTAGAATTTTTATTCCTACAGGAAGAGAAAGAACAAGTGTGCCTTATTTTTTAAATTATAGTTAGTAAGGATCACTTAGTAAGATGTAAAATCAATTTAATAGGTCTGACCTGTGTATTTTGTAAAACGAAATGCAACCGAATAGGAAAATTGGAATGGGTTCTGTGCAATCAGGATAAACGTTGCTTTGGAGAGAGAGTGCTATGTGGTGTGGTAGAAAATATATTTCTTACTGAGGCTTATGGCCAGAAAAGGTGGGAAAGAGCTGCTGAACTCAGGAAGCACCAAGAAAATTCAGGTGAAAAATCCTGATTTTATTTCTGACATTTATTAGTAATGTGCTCTTGTGCAAGTAACAACTTTTCTACCTATTTCCTTGTCTATGAAATAGGGACGGCACCTCATAAAGTTACTTGAGGTTTAAAGAATATCATGTGTTTAATTCACCTGTTATAATGATAATATAGGGAACACTAATTGTTTACTGTTGAAATGCTTCAGCAGAGTACCTGGTACATAATAAACCCTCACTAAGCGTTAGCAACAATTGTTGTTAATGTTATTGTTTTAAAATTGTTACGATTGCTTTATAAGGCAACATGAATATTATAATCAGGAAATTTCCAAAATATAAAAATCAAATATTACTTTCCAGGTCCTATGGGCATAACTAAGCAAAGTAGATTGGAACTTTGTTCTTGTTGCCCCACTTTCTGATTCAAACTTCTTGACATTCAGCTGAGAAACTAACCAGGAGTTCACCAGCTGGTTTTTTTGTTTTTTTTTAAGGATTTTATTTATTTATTTACTTATCTATCTATCTATCTATCTATCTATCTATCTATCTATCTATCTAAGAGAGAGACACAGAAGAGTATGAGCAGGAGGGAGGGGCAGAGGGAGAGGGAGAAACAGGCTTCCTGCTGAACAGGGAGCCCAAAGCGGGGCTTGATCCCAAGACTCCAGGGTCTGGACCTAAGCCAAAGGCAGACGCTTAACCAACTAAGCCACCCAGGCACCCCTCACTGGCTGATCTTAAGCTCACTTCTCAGGCTAAAGCAAAAAAGGAAGAGTTTGTATGTATGGTGAGAGCAATAACAGCTACCTTTTATTGAGTGCTTATTACACTGTACTTAAGGCACTGTATTAAATCTATTTTAAAGATGAAGAAACGGATTTGAGGTTTAAGAGACTTTTTCATGGTCACATTACTGATAAGCTCTGGCATGTCTTGAGACTGTTAACATGGGAAGTATATCATGATCATTGGCTGCAAGCATCCACCGATGACAGGCCTCAAATTTCAGCATCCTTTTGGTCTGGGCTGAAGACTGAAACCCCATCAGCTCCCTACTTCCTGGGCCTTTCTGCTCTACCAATAGGCCATTGAGATGGTTAGGTTCTTTTTCGGAGTCAGCCCAAATATTTGCCTGCCTGCACTTTGACCCCTAGAAACAACACAGATTATGCATTCAGCTTCTGCCATTCCACATGTCCTAAAACAATGAAAGGATTTATCTACTTTCTCCCTTTTCTTTTCTAGAGTCACCATTCTGAGTTGTGTTCAGACTTCACTTTCATGAGATGGCTCTTACCCATTTCTTCCCATACTGTTCTTTTTCTCCTGGATGGTACTCACTCTGAACATTTCCCTTAATGGAATACCTCTAATGCGTGTGGCCTGTTCAGACAGAGTATTGGAAAACCAGTTCATTCAAAACCCATACTTGTCTGTCACTGTCCTCAGAGTGCATCAGGCTTCTTGGAACCAAACTGCTTCACACTCTGCTTCACCTCCAGGGTTTGGGCACTAAAACACCAAGGTATTTTTTTTCAAATGAACTGCCAGGCCAATCTTTCCATCCTGCATTTCTATAATCACATTTTTGGACCTCAATTAAAGTTTTATTTTTATCCCTATAATATTTTCTTGCCTTGCTCTTGGCTCAGCTTTCCATCCTAGAGAGGTCACTTCAATTCTTAATTCTGCCTTCCATAAAATTAACTATTATTCTCTGGAGTATATCACATGCAAATGTAAAAAGCATGTGGTTACACTAGACAATAATAAGTTGACAGACTATGAGAGACAGATGGAAAAATATATATACACACAAGAGCATACATTTTTGCTTCTCTCATTAAATTGTAAACTCCTTGAGTTCATGAGTACCACATCCTGCTCCTTTTAGAACACTGTGTGGGCACAAAGGTCACCACATTCATTTTGACTGAATGATTATTAATTTGCACATGTCAAAATTCACTGCTAGAATTGATGATAAGCCAAGAGGTAGGAGAGGAAATAAAACACCACATATCTGAAGTGTAGGTTCAAAGGCAACAACGGGCACATGTTGCTTCCCTGAACCCAATCAATCATGGAGTTGACAGAAAATAGAAATTCATAGTAGAAAAGAGCCCAACAGAAAAACACAAAGAAGAGAGAAAGAGATTGGAAGAAAACACACATGAGCACACGTATACACACATACACACATACACACACGCACACACGCGACTGACGGGTGACATTCCTTACAGTAGTTACTAGAAGGCTTTCACACATGAATACCACCATTTAATGGCATTAGGTCTTTGACTTTGTATTACTATTAATAGATAGCCTATTAGAGCGTAGCTATTTACGGGCTTCCACAAGGCAACATGATTTCCCAGTAGTATATTACCATTAATTGGTAAAAGGCACTCTAGGAATACCAGTCTAAGACAATAGCTCAGCCACAATTAAAACAGAATTGCATTTGCTGACCTAGACGACAAAGCAGAGTGTGCCTGGGAAATTCTCTGCAATATTTTATATCCTGAACTAATTAAAGATCACATTCCCCATATAGCCAGAAAGCAAACATGAGAAATACCCCTAGCTGAAGACTTTCTACTTTGATGGTTACTATAATGAGTTCAGTCCCTAAGGTGCAAGACAATAGAAAGCAGCTTCTGTCTCAAGGTTGTGGAATGAGGCCCTGACTCCCCCTTCCTTTTGGAGCAATTCCTTTTTGTGCCATATCAGCCCCATCCAAAGGCCACAGTTCAATTTGTAAAGGGAATATAGGGGGGAAACTGATCTCATTCTAGTCTGCTAAATTTCTCTAACAGATTTAATGTTGACAAAGATTAAGAATAGCACATCATCAATGCCAGACTGTATGCCAAATGAATTTCATTTATTAACTTGGGAGAGTCTTCCCTCATCTAAAGCAGACAGCAGACTAAAAATGTTTTTACTATATGATTAAAGTATCTTTACACAGGCAGCCTTAGGCACCCCAAGTTATTGCTCTATTGCCTAGAGGTAAATTAAGGTGATACTTTTCCTTTTCCCCATCTCTAATAGGATTGTACATTCTGCTGCTGGCAAAACCGATTACACTATTACCTATTGCAAAAACCTCATTCCTGAATGCTGATGTGTGTTCTGTCACATTTGGCTTGAAAAAATTACCTCTTACTACTTTGTTCTGAAAAGGGGGAAACTTGCGGGAAAGATATTTTCAGGGAGAGAGAGAAACATAAAGGAAAAATGCACACTAGGCACTGAATGTGAGCTAACAGATGTCACTATTTTGAAACATTTCATCATATTTTTCCTCCAAATTTATTTTACAATCAGCCTAATCATGTCGGCCAGTATTTTAGAAAATCAGTGCTGTCCTAACAGATACAGGCATTTTAAATCTACAACACAGATATGTTGCTAGAAAAAAAACAAATACCCTATAGATAATAAGACGCCTCAAATTAAACTCAATTATATTATAACTTCATCTAAAGTCATGCTATATAGTCCAATAAAAATCTCTGGGAATTAATCCTTAAAGGAAAAAATAAATATGTAATGTGTTTGATGAGTGTCAAATAGTATTTTAATGTCCATAAGACTTTTTAATTCCACACAACAAATACATATTGAGCATTTACTACATTAGAGGTATTTTCTCAGTCCATGGATATAGTGTGGAATATGAAAGCTCAAGGAGGCTTAAAAGTATTTTGAATTTTACAAAATTACCCTATTATAGCATATTAGTCAGGACAGTCCCAATCTAACATCAAACATCTCTATATCTTTTGGCCCCCTGACATTATAATGTGAAGGGAATGGATATTCTGCATTAATACAGCAAGTCTCAGATGATTTTACAGGCTTCCTAGTTTTCTGCTATCACTTTTCTGAGAGGAGAGATTTCCTGTGCCTCCTCTTCTAACACAAGTAAGCTACCTTTCTAAATTTCTCAATATTTAATATTTCAAATGATGGTCATTTCCAACAAAGCAATCAAAGCTTTGCTAGTAGGGTACAAGATGACTCAAGGTGACATGGAGACAGGTGCCTGAGTGTATCAGTCGGTTAAGTGACCAACTCTTGCTTTCAGCTCAGGTCCCCATCCCAGGGTCATGAGATCGAGCCCTGTGTTGGGCTCCATGCTAAGCAAGGAATCTGCTTGAGATTCTCTCTCCTTCTGCCCCTCCCCACTGCACGCATGTGTGTGCACTCTCTTTCTCTCTCAAATAAATAAGTAAAAGAGATCACATGGAGAACAACAAAGCCAAGTTCAGATGTGATGGCTGGGCAGTCGGCTAGACTCACTCATTTTACAAATCCTTTGCTTCCATGAAGCATTTTAAAGCTAAGTGATTTAAAAGCAGATTCTTAGCAAAATTAGGAACTGCTCATATCAAGAATCCTCAAAATAGTTCTTGAATACTCAAAACCATGGATATGAATACTAAAGGTATATACTCTGCTGGTTATCATTTAGCAAGATTTCATTCAGTTATCACATAAAATTAACATCGGAATAGTAGATGACATCTGCACTTTGTATAACATGATAAAACACATGGTCCTGAGCTATGACTCTGAAAATGAACTCAAATGATTGGGTCATCTCACACCATTTGGGGACTTTCCCAATTCCTGTCCTGCCTTCGCCCAGCAGAATTTGTAACCTCATCCATTCAACACCCCAAATAAATTTGCATACCACTAATACAGCACTCACAGACTCTACAGCAATTTTCCCTTTGAACATATCTATTGAAGGTCACAGGTCATGTAGACATCACTTCTGTGTGTCAAGAAGACAGAGAATCTTCAACAAATTTTTGCTGACTGAATGGTACCAAAATAGTACAAAAAGAATAGCACAGATGTCTGTACTCCATAAACATGGGAAGTTTAATGGTATTTTTTTTTACTGGCAGGTTTTTCAGGTATAGAAATAAATGCTAGAGGGCAAGTTCTTTGAGGGCAGAAGCAGCTCTGTCTTTTCCTGATGCATAGCTGTGCTACTGAAAACTGGTAGAATGCTCCCCGCATAACAAAGTCTCTTCATAAACAGCTGTGGAATGAACTTCAAAGTATCAAAAGGGATCTCAGAACCAGAGTCTCCTGTGCTCATGTGTGTTTTACCTGTAGAACAGCCTCCTTGACAGCATACTACCTGTATTCAAGATTACAAGTCATGCAAAGCTGTATCGAATTGCAGAGCAGGAGGGAGAGAGGAAACTTAAAAACAAAACAAAACAAAACAAAACAAAACAAAAAAACAACCTTTATTCCACCTTTTGCTGTTAAGTAAGACCTTTCAAAAATGACCACAAACTGGATTCCATTATAAAGTATCCTTGTCCTATTGATCGATGGGTTCTGACCAATTTAAGCTGTATCACCTCAATAAGTACCAGATGATGTCATATCATAAAATCTGGAGACAGGCTTGGGTCAAGGTCTGACACTGTCATTAACCAGCTGTGTGACCTCCAGCTAACGACTAAATTTCTCCAGAGCCTCCTTAGTTTCCTCCTTCATTAAACTGAAACTAGAAGGGCACCCACCTCGCAAGGGAGTCAAGAGAGAAATGTATGTGCAAAAGACATATCCACTTTCATTTTTATTTGTGTAAAATTTTCCATGCTACAATATATGTTTTTCTCAACCAAAGCTCTGCACTAGGCACCTCCTGGTGGTATTTAAAATGCATGGACATTGGGGCACCTGGGTGGCTCAGTCGTTAAGCGTCTGCCTTCGGCTCAGGTCATGATCCCAGGGTCCTGGGATCGAGCCCCACATTGGGCTCCCTGCCAGCGGGAAGCCTGCTTCTCCTGCTACCATTCCCTCTGCTTGTGTTCCCTCTCTCGCTGTGTTTCTGTCAAATAAAAAAAAAAATCTAAAATGCATGGACATTAACAGAGATCTGAATCCTCTTGGTAAAAATAGCCCTCCTGATACAGATTCATTTATCTAAGAAAAATGCTCTCAGACTTCAGTGCCAGGCAGCAGAGAGTCCACGGCGATCCCTCCTCCAATGCAGTGAAAAGGCTAGGTGGTGGGAGTGAGGGGCTGGGGGGTCGCTGTGCAAGAACTAAGCTCACCACTGTGGCAAAGTGCAATGAAGTGTGACCCTAGAAACTCACTTAGTTCATTATGAAAGATGAAGCCCAGGGACTTATGGAAACAAGTACAAGAGAGACCCAAACTAGATATAGAATTTTCAGACAAAGTCTAGGCAAATGCTACCGAAGTCTATCACCAAAGGCAGGTTTAATGTAGAGTATGCTCAAACCAAGTGAGGGAGCTGAACAAGGACCAGCCTGTGGCATACTAGGGGTTAAAATAATCACCGGGAAGGGTATGGAATATGGAGTAGATGTGAATCACTTTTATGATTACCACTGTGAATGTCAGGCAGAATTTTTAGCGTTTCCCAGCTCTGGAGTATTGTTGCCTTCAGTGCTCTCTGAAGACTCTCTCCAACAGCGCAGGAGGGTCTCTTCAAATTCAGCTCTTGGAATTTAAAAGACTGGATATCCCTCTTTCCATAAAGTTGTTTATAAGTCTAATACCTTAGGGCTGTGCACAGTGTTCTTTCCTTCCTTCAACCCAACCAGGCATGAGCAAGTGTCTACTGCGTGCCTACCAGTGCCGGAACCACTTCAGTGTGAGGAAAACAGAGGGCCTGCACAGGGGATGACAGTCTAAGAGAACTCAGAGCTCCTGTTAGAGGAGGCAGTTAACGAGGTTCTAGAAGGATGTCTGGAGGCCAGAAGTGAAAAGTCATGACTAATTATGAGGAAGGACCTCAGTCCATGGCTAATTATCAGGACCACTGTCCTGGCAGTGCTCCACAGCAAAACCACAAGAAACCAGATCAAACCAGAGAGGCCCAAGATGGCCGACAAGGTAGGCCAAAGTTCACATTATTCCTTTGTCATACTACATTAACATACTAAAACGTTCCCATGACAGGAGACCCTTGACCAAATAAGGAAAAGAAAGCCTGTAACCTTACTTCCAAGAAATCCCTGCCTCCAGTAACAAATATCCCACACCATTGTTAACATCTGTCAATTAAAGATAGAAACCCAAACCCTAGGGGACACATCTCTCCCTCGAGCTCACCTGCCCTCACATCTGAAGAGTTACTTTCATCTTAATAAACGTTCCTTTATGTGCTACTCATCTACTGTGTTGTGTCTGTCCTTGAATTTTTTCTCCTGAAGAGACCAAGAGCCTCTGGTGACATCTTTGGGATGGGCTGAGGGGAGGCCTCACAGCCCAAAGTCTCCCCAGTCTACCTGGCAACACCACTACAAGTATATGACAATGAAGTGTGTCAGTTATGACCATGGAAGTGTATTCCCCCAGGAAAAGGAAGCACAAAGAGAGGCACGCTGTGAACTCTAACTTGAGTTGGTGTCACAGAAGCTCTCACAAAGGAAAAATAAGTGATCTTTCATAGGATGAATAAGATCACCAAGTAGGAAATGGGAAGCAGAAGACGAGGCTTTCCAAGAAGCAGCAGAAAAAATGGCATCCTTGTAATGGAGAGTACCAGTGTTAAAGGGTGGGCAGAGGGTAGCACAGGTGAAGTGGAGAGGCAGGGGGAGTATGAAGCAAAGGTCTACACACCACAGGGCATTCATATAACAAAATTTACTGACAACTATGTGCCAGGCACAGAGGATAGAATCATAAGCAGAAATCTCAATTCAGCCTGAATATTCTTTAGGCAAAAGTCTACATGTGCTATATAATCTGTTGGCTTTTATTAAATAACCATTTGGTAGATGGGACAGCTGACAGCTGACAGCATGGTTACATAATGGCAGAGTGACCCTAGTCCAAACCTCCACGGGTACTCTCCATAACAGATCGATCGATCTATTGATCTATCGATCTATCTATCGATCTATCTATCGATCTATCTATCTATCTAAGGGTTTATTTATTTATTTGACAGAGAGAGAGATCACAAGTAGGCAGAGAGGCAGGCAGAGAGAGAGAGGAAAGCAGGCTCCCCGCTGAGCAGAGAGCCCGATGTGGGGCTCAATCCCAGGACCCTGAGATCATGACTTGAGCCGAAGGCAGAGGCTTTAACCACCTGAGCCACCCAGGTGCCCCTGCACAATAGATTTAATCAACCTACAATCCCCAAATTTTTGCACGGAAAATTGTCAGTGCTCATCTTTTGGATGGATCGACACCAGAGAAAACGGACATCTAACGAAGATTTTAGGTTACCAAAAAAACTTGGAAATGTCTCTTGTACTCTGATTTAAGCCAGCTAATTTGGGTTCAAATAGCTAAACTCTAATGACCAAATCATCCCTAGCTCACATGGCTTGCACTACAAAGAACTCTGTTAAATTCTTCTTATTATTTATTTATTCATTTGAAAATGAGAGACATGGAGAGAGCACAAGCAGGGGGAGAGGGAGAGGGAGAATCAGACTCCCTGCTAAGCAAGGAGCCCAACACTGGGCTTGATCACAAGACCCTGGGATCATGACCTGAGCCTAAGGCAGAAGCTGAACCAGCACCCTTCTGTTAAATTATTCCATCAGGGATCTGACAAAACAATATACTGTGTGCCTAGTTTTGTTACTTTCTCAGAATCTTCTAGAGGGTGTTATGTCTTAGAAATCCTTGGGGTTGGATGGGCATGCTCTCCAATATGAGGCTGGACTCCACTGTACCAGTTACAGGGAGATTATTCCTGTGACGACTAAAGAGAGGAGAGTCTGTGATCCAGTGGCATCAGGAAAGTGCCCTCCACAGAAACAGCCAACTTCTCTGCTCTGCAAACTTTTCAGATGTCTGAAGAAACAACTTTCAAGACTGATCAGTGGTTTGCTTTCTGCTTCTTTCTGCTCACAGGCAAACTACAGATAAGACATTCCTCAGCTACTTGAGAGAAACAATGGAAATCATAGTGAAGAATATCTTCAATTGTTTTGAGCCAAATCAGCCAGTCAACATTTGTTGAAGATTTCATTGTGTACAAATTGTTGCAGCTGTCTGAGCTCACTGAAACAGGCATTTGGGAGAAGATGCACACTGAGCCAAGAGACCTGGATTCTAGCCCCCGCTGTGTCACCAATTACTTGTGTGACCTAAGATAACTCCCCTCACCGACAGCCTCCGTCACCTCATCTTCTCCTGAAGAAGAATGTCTTCCACCCTGCTTATCTTGTCGGGTTGCTAGGAGAATCAAGTGAGATAAGTTTACAAAAGCACTTTGGAAAGCATAATTTGCTAGACAAATACAATGATTTATTATTAAACAGAACATGCTACCCACTTCACCTTGAGGAGGTTACGGATCAGTAGAAAAAAAATACTAGATTGTTGATTCTTTTTTCATTGAAAAACAGCGTAGATTTCCTTTAAACCTGAGAACTTCAAAGAAAGACATCAAAAATCCATCTCCTGAAGCAGTTTTCATGCTGCCCTAAAATTATGCTCAGTGCTCTCATTATTTAAGCATATAATTTATGTATTAGGGTTATTAATGTATTAAAATTACCTTGGCCCTGTGGTCCATTGCTGAGTAGGTCTGGGGACCTGAAATAAAGAGTTTTTTTTAAATATTGAAATTGTATTTTCCACGTGACTTTGTTAAGGGTTCGAGAGTCAGGACAGCTTCACAAAAACACATAGGTGTTTCCCAATAATGCTGGAAGAGAAGGTAGAGGATGGTGGCAAGGAACACAGTCCTCTGCAGTAGGACTGGCTAGTTTTAAATCCCAGTTACTTATTACAGGAAATACTGCGTAAGTCACTTAATTTCTCCAATCCCAAGTTTCTTCGTCTGTATGATATGTATGACAAGAGAACCTCTCATCTTAAAAGATTATTAAGGGGTGCCTGGGTGGCTCAGCGGGTTAAAGCCTCTGCCTTTAGCTGAAGTCATGGTCTCAGGGTCCTGGGATCGAGCCCTGCATTGGGCTGAGAGCCCTGCTGAGCAGAGAGCCTCCTTCCCCCTCTCCCTCTGCCTGCCTCTCCACTTGTGATCTCTCTCTCTCTCTGTCAAATAAATAAATAAAATCTTAAAAAAAAAAGATTATTAAGGAAAACATGAAATGAGAAATGTATGGAAAGGGGCCACCGCAGTACTTGGAACACTAATGACAAATATAGGACAGATGCAGAATACTCAGACAATTCAATAGATACTGCAGGGGACCCTCAAGTCACTCACCCATTGGTTATGTTTTTTTTTTTCTTTTAAGATTATTTATTTATTTGTTTGTTTGACAGATACAGCGAGAGAGGGAACAGAGAAGCAGGGGGAGCAGGGAGCCTGATGTGGGGCTTGATCCCAGAACTCTCAGAACATGACCTGAACTGAAGGCAGATGCTTAAAGACTGATTTAAGTCTAGGCATCCCATGGATATGTTAAATATGGACAATTCATTGAGTGTCTACTGTGAGCCAAATGCATTGTCTCTAAGTAGAAGATACTAACCATGTTGTTAAGAAAACTGAATTAGAGAACTGAAACCATTTGCAGGAGATCACAGAGTTGCTCAGTGGTGGAATGAAGATCGGCCTCCAGACCTGTGTGGCTCTTATTCCCTCCATGAGGCCAGCCAGTCCCAGTCTATGGCTGATTCTGGCTCAGCCTCTGAAAATCTTGGACCTCCTGGGATCTTTACTTCCATATGGTCAGTTCCCAGTGGCACTGAGAGCATGAAATCTGAGGGATCTACTCATAGTCCCATTCCTGCCATGAGAGTTCAGGATGTTTGCAAGGCCTTTTTGCTTGCTTCTTTGTTTCCTTAATGATATGCATTGGGACACATCCACTCAATGCTTACATTGTATCAGCTGCCCTGGATTCAGTGAAGATTCATTTTCCATGACCCCTGTGCCTTAAGAACTCCAAACTTTGCTGGGGGCACACATGAAACTAACAATGCAATGTAAGTACTACAATAAAGATGATAGCCAACTCTATGATTAGAGGAGGGAGCAAAGTTCTCTTGGGTTGAGGCTTGGAAATGACATCCTAGCGGGTGGAAGGACAATGCAATCAGAATGAAAATAGGCATTTGCATATTCAAGGAACAGTAAGCAGCATAAGGTGTGTGAAGAAATAAAAGATTGGGAAGAAGCTTACTTAAGAGACCTGAATTCCAGGGGATCTCTCAGGGCTTGAGGAAGGAAACCACACACCCTCAGTAAAGTGCCAAGACAGTATCTGAGGCCAGGAGCCAAAGGTTAGGAGTTCTGGGCATAAACAGGAAAGTTCTGCCCATCTCCTGGGCATCAAGTGCAAGCACACACCCATAGCCCAGAGTAGAAGTGAGTGAGCCAGAGAAGAAATTCTAGAAGTTCAAGCTGGGATTAGAGGGGGTGTAATCAGGATTGGTGCAGACAGAGTTGAGACATCTCCATCCAAGGTCTAAGCCATCTATAAGAAATGTATAGAAGGGTCTAGAGATCAAAGCAGAAAAATAAAATTTCACCTTGGAGAATGACAGGTCATCTGAAATCCACTGAAGGTTAAGGAAGAGAAGAATCTCTGAATATTTTGTGAAACTTAAAGAAAAAAATGCCAAAGAAAACAAAAACTCTATAATTCCCCTTATTTTCACCCCTGACTTTTATTTAACCTCATTTGTTTCTGCCAGCAGTAAAATCCACAGAACATCTTGATGATGACTGCCTCAGGGAGAAGGGAACCAGCATTTATTCCTTGTCTATTGTGTGCCAAGAATTTTAAATGTTTTCTTTCATTTAGTTCTTGTAAATCATTCAGTGACGCTCAGAGAAGTTAAATAACTTACCCAAGGTCACAAAGCTTAGTCTTACCACTGTGGCTGCAGGGTTGTTATAGGACTGAGAGGGCAGGATTAAGTAATAACAACCCTTAGGGTGGGCTGGTATATATATAACCTGGTATATATATATATAACCCTGATCTGTCTTCACCATGAGTGCCAAAGGACAGGAAGTCATCTTGTCGACCTTCATGTCCTCCACACTGCAGATTTTAATGCCATCACCACTCTCATAACAGCAGTAATAATAAAGGTAATATTTATTTAGCGTATCTATTACCACTGTTTCAGATTCTTTGCTTCTTATCTCTAATCCTGAATGCAACTCCGCTAAGAGCTATGAAGTCCATTTTAGAGATGTGGAAATTGGAGCTTGGAGAGGTGAAGGCACAGGCCGGAAGTCACACAGCAAGTAAAAGCCAAAGCCAGGATTCAAACCAAGGCTTGCCAGCACATGCCCATGGGTACATGTGCACACACATACACGGTTAATGAATGCATTGAAAAAACTGATTTTAACTAAATTGAAGCTGTGGTATAATACAAAGGAGGAAAATCTTCTGTGGTGTGCATGCATGCGCGTGTGTGTGTGTTCAAAAGCATGTAAGGCTAGCAAATTGCATTGGCTAGAGACTCACAGCCTTGTATTACTACATAAGAACACTCCATGAAACACTTCTGCACGCTGCCTTATCAAATTTCTCCGGCACTTAGACCATACAGAAGACATTTGTGGGGGCCATGGATACAAAAGCAAGGAAAGAAGTGTTCCGGGCAGGTGTTCAAGTGTTCACCTACATGTGATTCAATTCTTACAGACACCAACCAAGGGGCAACAAGCACAGGTCTGTGAAGACCTGAGATTGGGCTTGATTATCTTTCTGTATCATTACTGGAGAGTAATCTCTCCATGATCCTCTTAAGAACTGGGGATGATATTCACAGGCTGTCTGGCAGAAAGAATTATTCTGGGGAACGAGAGAAGTTTACAATCCAACTCTCAATGTGAATTACTGTTGGAAAAAAAAAAAAAACCTCAGCACATTGCTCTAGTGTCCCTCTGCTACTTCTCCTAGAGATGCTATAAAAATACCAAAGAGCAAAAAAATTCCTACATATGAGGCACAACTTTAGGCTTCTGTACTTATGCAAAGGCCACACCCCTTGTTTAGAATGCCCTTCCCTTCCCTTGTCTGCCTGAAGTTTTTTTTTTTAAAAGATTTTATTTATTTATTTGAGAGAGAGAGCATGAGAGAGGCAAGGTCAGAGGAAGAAGCAGGCTCCCCGCAGAGCAGGGAGCCTGATGTGGGACTCAATCCCAGGACTCTAGGATTGTGACCTGAGCTGAAGGCAGCTGCTTAACCAACTGAGCCTGGAGATGTTTTAATTATCATTTAACCCCCAGCTCTGGTGTCACCTCTTCCAGGAAGCCTTCCCTGACTTCTCCAGCTAAAGTGGGGTATCTCAACCTTGGCACTATTGACATTTGGGGCCATAGCATTCCTTGTTGTGAAAGGTAGGAGAGTTCTACACATTGCAGTGTTGGTGGCATCTGTGTTCTATAGCCACTTAGCTGCCAATAAAAGATGTCTCCAGATTTGATCAAATGTTGAGGCAGGAGCAGGGGCAATCATCACCAGTTGAGAGCCACTAAACTAGTCTATCCTTTGACTAGTTCTGCATCTTGGTTACCTTGGCCCAGCCTTTGATTTGAGTAGAGCAAAAAAAATTTTTTTTCCTTTTAAATTCTTTTTTAAAGATTTTTTTAAAGTAATCTCTACACCCAACAGGGGCTCAAACTTACAACCCCAAGATCAAAAGTCACATGCTCTACCAATTGAGCCAGCCAGGTGCCCCTTGAGTAACAAATTCTCAGAGGTACTTTCTTAGTTCCATGTTTCTCTGCTAACATAAGTGAAGGTTAGAACTAAAAAGCAGAATTTGTACAGTGAGTGGTCCACTCTGGCAAACTCAAGTCCCTGTCCTGTATTATTTACAGCCTTCTTCAGAGAAGAGAACTGTGCCTAAGGACAAGAGAACAATTCATGACAGAGATCTAAGTTCAAGGCTTAGATCACAAGGTTTCTGGATTAAGTGAAATATATACATCAGGCTGCCCAGCAACAATCCCTTTGTCCTTCCACCAGAAGGTTAGGAATGGGTAAATGCGTGAGAAAAAGCTTGGTAAATTCTAAGAGCTAAACAGCTGTAAAGTGTTATGATCGGATTTCTAAAAATCAGTAATAAAAATTCAGCTTTCTTTTCTGAATTCAGGGAAATTCAAAAAATCCCAGTGAGGATGATATGAATTAGAAATAATAATCATAGTATAAAGAACACTTCACAGTTTATAAGATCCACTCACACATGTGATATCTTTCAGGGGCCCCTATTGCTCAGGGCAGTGTTACCTGAAAGGGAAAGAGTCAGCCTCCGGGACCTGCAGAATCTCCCCACGTTCCCAGAGCTGGTAGACACTCAAATCCAGTTTGCAATAACAGACCTCCTTCCAATGAACACTGAAGTAATGTTTTAAACACAGAACAAAGAGCCATTCAGCCCAGTCTTTCTGAAATTTGAATTACATTCTTATATGCAAAAACTAGGTAGACAGTGGAGACCATTAGAACTGATTATGTCGACGGCTATCATCATTAGTTGCATATAAGCTAGGATTAAAGGTTTGAAGACATAAAAAAAAAGAGCTATTTCTTTTGTCAAAAGCAATTATAATTAATTCTCAAAAAATGTATATGTTCAATCCAAATCAGATGAAGGAATAAACCAAGGGGAGAGATGGGCTTTTTTTCCAGTTTCGCATGCAAAAACCCTTAATTAAATCCAGACATGCAAAAGTAGTTTCAGAAGAAAGGTTAATGAAATGGGGTAGGGAGGGAGAACGTCTCCAGAGAACTATGCAGACTTTAGTTTTCTGGGCCAGCTCTTCGGTTGCTCTCAGGATAAAGTAAAAAAAAAATCTACAAAATGCATTTGTCTTTTTGGAATTAAAAATGGAATGGGGCTACCCTCGAGCGCACTGCAAAGAGAGCTGTGGTCTGTAATGTATGTTCCAGGACTCTGACCAGCCCTGATGAAGAGAAGCCAAGTTCTGGACACACTTGACCTCAGAGAAATGCTAATGGAGTTTGGTTTAGAGTGATGATGTCTTCTTAGCATCCAGTTCATGTTACAGCTTTAGAAGGCACTGAAGTAAGAAGGAAAACCTCAAGAAGTGAAGATGCTCATGCATTTAATCTAAGCATAATTATTCAAGACTACTCCTTCTCTAAGCTCCATGACAAAAGCCAATTATACCTGATGGCACTGAGTCCACAGGAACCCAAGATCAAGGACAAGTCTAACAAGACTCTCCATTTGATCTCACCACAACCCAGTGGGAGAAGGGTGGGGTTCAAGGACTGGTACAATTAGAGACTGAAAAACATTATGAACCACATTCCACTCAAGTGGAAAGAATTCATATTGAGACTAGGTATCCTGGAATGGGGTCCTAGCCCCATTATCATTCATTCATTCATTCATTCATTCATCAAATAAACACTGTATCTTCTAACTGTCCATGCTCTACCAGGTACTGCATGAAGCCCAGGGGCTCAAATGAGAAGCAAGAGTGGTTCCTACTCTCATGAAGCTTATAACCTAGAAGGGGCAATGGACATTCACATTAACAAATGCAAAATTTCAAGTAGTGAAGTAAGGGAATATGGTTGTATAAGAAATCATGAAAGTAATAACAAAAAGCAGCTACTGTTACCATTACCTGAGAGCATACTAGGTGTTCAATGTGGTTCTATGTGTCTAAATCATTTGATTCTTTCAAGTTAATGAAGTAACGTACTATCACACCACATTTCACTGTAGATGGTATTAATTTTCTTCATATGATGACATAACTACACTCATAGTGTAGCCCTTTAGTGTTGAGGAAGTGGAGACAGAGAGAGATTAATCTGTCCAAGGTTCCAGAGATGATAAACGGTGGAGCTGAGATCCAAATCTAGACAGATAAAGTTCAGAGCCCATACTTTTAACCCCTAAGTCAACATATTACAGAAACTCCTCATCCAGGCTAAGACTGGAGAAGGCTTTGCTGAGGATGGAACATTTGAGGTGAAAGTGAGTAGGAGTCCATTAAAAGAGAGCACAAAGTTAATCTGCAGGAATGAAGTGGTTTGAAGCAGAGAAGGGGAAGGAGGCCCCTGTCCTTGGAGGTAGAGTGAGGGGATGCAAGGAGATGGTCTTGAGTGGTTGTGGTAGCAGAGCATTTGAGTCTTCATCTTACAACAGTGGGAGCGTACTGAAAGGCTTTTAGATAGCAGTAATATGATTTGTGATATAAGAACTTCTCTGGCTGCAGTGTGGAAAATGGAGCAGAGAGGTTCAGAGGGCATATGAAAACAAGTTGGATATAATGCAATTGTCTAGGGTCCAGGCCAGTGATTCTCAAAGTGCGGTCTCTGAACCAGCAGCATGACTGGCCCCAAAGAGGTTCTTAAAAATTCAAATTCTTGGGACTTACCCCATACCTACTGAATCAGAAACTCAGGGGATGTATTAGTTATCTATTGCTATGGGAAAACCACCATAAACTTAGCAGCTTAATGCAACTTATATTTATTGCTTTGTAGTTCCCGTGGGTCAGGAGTCATGGCACTCCTAGGTAGGTCCTCTGCTCAGCGTCTCATAAGGCTGCAATCGAAGTGTTGGGCAGGCTGTGTTCTCATCTGGAGGCTCAAAAGCGGAAAATCTGCCAGCAAGCTCACTGAATTTGTTAGCAGAATTAATTTACTTGTGACTCTATAACTGAGGGCCCCAACTTCTTGCTAGCTATTATCTGGAGGCTTCTCCCAGATCTTGCATGGCCCCTGCAGCTCCTAGAGGCTACCCAGTGTTCCTCGTCACATGAGCTTGCTCAACATGGCTGTTTACTTCATCAGGCCAGTGGTATCTCTGGAGCAAATCTGTTAGCAGGACAGAGTCTTATATAATGTACCATAATTGTGGGAGTGACACTCCATCACCGTTGCCATATTCTACTGGTTAGAAGCGAGTCATAGATCCCTTGCACAAAGGGAGAAGATTATATCAAGGTATGAACACCAGAAAGCAAGGATTGTGGGGGAATACCTCAGAGTTGGTCCACATAGACCCTGTACTCTGTGTTTTAACAAGTCTTACAGATAACTGTGCTGCATACTCAAGTTTAAGAACCTCTAGTCCAGATTATGGAATTGAGAGACATTTTGAAGGCAAGACCAAAAGAATGAGGAGCTCTAGGGGCTGTATTGCATTGTACAGATTAGCAGTATGGTCATGAGCATGGGCTTTGGGGCCATTAAGATCCAAGTTCGAGTCTCTGCCACTTTGTAAACTGTGTGACCTTAGGCAAGTTACCGAACCTCACACACAGCTTTAGCTACTTTACATGTATGATGGCATTCCCATGAAAACTACTACTTAAAATTTAGAATTTTATAAGGGTTAAGCAATCATCGATGTAAACTCTGTCTGGATGTCTGACACAAAGAATGTGCTCAATAAATGTAGGCCACTGTTACGAACATCTGCGGGATTCAGTCTCTTCCGTAAAATGAGATTAGACCGTGCAATATGAATGACTCGTGATTCAAGAATCCAAATATTATAGTTAAAAAATCTTGCTTTGAGAAAGGCATATTTTTTTCCTCTGATACCCAGAATAGTAATGGCAGCGCAGAGATTATGAGTTGCTTTTTTTGTTGTTTAGTTGTTCTTGTTATGTTTTTAGTCTCCTGTAGTACTGGAAGTGAGCCACCACTATCCTCCTTTAGTTTGTTAGAAAAATATCCTCCATATGGAACTTCCTGAATGGTTGGTATATCCTCCAGGCCCCCAGTAACTATATTTGCCTCCTTTGAAACACAAAATATGAAACAGACTAAATTGAGTCATTACAAACCCCCTAAGGGAAGTTTCTAAACACTTATTAAGTGGGGATCCCAATCTATGAAAACTTGTGCTTTTGGCATATCTCACACAATACTGTAGTTGTGGACTTACTTTTCTATCTTCCTCATGGGAATAAAAACTCCTTGCAGGCATGGACCATATCTTACTGTCCAGGGTAAGCAGAGGAGAAGCTTCGTCTAGAGAGAGGCAGTGATTCTTTTATTCCCCACCCTTCTCTCTCTCTTCTGTTCTCTCTTGTCTACTTCCTTTTCTCTAATTAAGGTTACACTCCCCAACATTTGGGAAGAGCTCTGCAATTAAGAGAATGCCTTCCAGTAGGAATCAGAAGGGAGCTGGACACTGGGGCAAGATCTTGGTAGAATATACAGGAAAACGAATGTCAAGCCCTCCTCTAGCTCTCTGTGCTCTTCAAGTTAAAGGTCAGGGTTCATCTTCGTGTAAATGAAAGCTTATCTAGGAAGATCACTTGAATGGGCTTTGCAAAGGCAAAATAAAGACAGAGAATAGGGAGGAAGATATAATAGAGGAAGACAGGAGGAAACCTCTGGAGGATACCAAGTTATTGGCGGCATGTTATTTGGGGAGGGCAATGAGGAAAGACAGAATATGTAGGGTTTTTTTTTTTTTTTATGGCACTTGATTACAGAATCTGGAACAAAGAAAGTGCTTAACAGATGCCTAAAGAGAAAATGAATGAATGAAACCAAAGTCTTTCTTATTTCCCCTGTGCTTTGTAATGTGATCTCTCCTTACTGACTACTGAAATAGGAAAAGGACATGGCCCCCAAAACCAGCAGACTCACTTGTAAAAAAAAGCACAGGAACATGTCCCTCTGAAACAGGCACTGCCATCTGCCTAGGTTGGAAAGTATAATTTAGTAAAGAAACAGGCAGAACACGTAGTTCAGAGAATGTTAATACACAGTCAATAAAGTAACTAACCAATCCGTAGTAACAGCCCCCCAAAGGACAATTCTAGAGTGTTTTATTCTGAGAGCAAATTAAAGCAAAACAAAGATGAGTCTACCAAAAAAACAGCAGACTCTCCTCTATTTCACATATGAGTCCTTAGAGGAATTCATGGAAATTATCCATATCTTTCCCATATCTCCTCCCTACAGTGTACGGTATCAACCTAAAATCCCCTTTGTTCAAGTATAGCTCCAGTGTATGAAATCAGGGCTGAGAGCTTTACCTTTTCTAGTCCCCGCATGCAGAATATGTTCAGAATTAACTATTCATGAGCAGTACGAATCTAAGAACAGACCCAGAGTTTTGATAAGGCTGCAATTAGCCAGTTACACAATCAGAAGTCCTTTCATCAATTCATTAATGATTATTTTAAAACAGTACAATTCTTAGGGTACATAAAAGCTGGTATTTTATTCTTCATAATTAGGAACTATTTCTGTGCCTTTCTGGTTTGCTTCAGCAGCTGACTAGAATTTCCATGGGACATGTGGTTGTGTAGCACATATGAATTTGTGTGTTTATGTGGGAAGGGCAGGATGGGGACGAATGTTTTCATTCACATAATACACTCATGGCCATAGAATTAGCTGTTCAGACGCTAATTTGGTGTTTAGTCCCTTTCATTTCTGTGCAGTTTATTGGATTTGGTGTCCTCATTAAGATGATTAAAATAAGCCAGTCTACCAATATGTGGTCCAATTAGTTCAAATGTCTAACTATAGCTTTAGTTTGGTCCTTTTCTGTCTCCAGGGCGGCACTAGTTTAGAGATCTCTTTTCTGGACTTTTCTCAGGACACTTGGGATGCCCCAGCCTCTCTTATGTCATCCAAAATGAAGTCTCCCAATGAGCAGATGCAGTAATGCGGAGACAAGTCAATTTCTTCAGTCTTCAACATTTATTTAACAGTTCCTTTACATGCCACAGTCTCCAGAGAGTAAATAGCAGGCACACATATAACTTAACACTAGGACTCCAAGGAGTTAAAATGCCGTGTTTTCATTACACTATTGACTTACATATTACACCTGCAAGATTCTTTTTAATTTGAAGAACTGTTTTATTTGAAGTGAACTGAGCTTTTTAAAATTTATTTATTTTTATTATTTTTATTTTTTTAAAGATTTTATTTATTTATTCAACAGAGGGAGAGAAATCCCAAGTAGGCAGAGAGGCGGCAGGCAGAGAGAAAGGGGGAAGCAGGCTCCCCACTGAGCAGAAAGCCCATTGTGGGGCTCGATCCGAGGACCCTGAGATCCTGACCTGAGCAGAAGCCAGAGGCTTTAACCCACTGAGCCACTCAGGTGCCCCTGAAGTGAACTGAGCTTTAAAATGATCTGTTTTTTCCTTAGAGGGGCTCACATATAAGCTTACTTCTACATTTTTTAACCTGTAAATCTGGTTTTCCAAAAATTGCATGTGGAATAAACCATTAGGTTGTACAAATATATATGTGAACACTCACTCATTCCCTTTCAATGCATACCCATATATCTCAAAAATTACTTGTCCAATTAACTTCTTTATGAACAAATAAATTCTGTTTACCTATAGACAAGCTACAGTTACAGTGTAGCAACCCGGGTGTCTGATTTCAGAATATTATTAATGGTGGTTATTAGCTGGAGAAGCAATGTAGACGCGAACATATAGGGTGAAATTTACAGTTATTGCTCTGCAAAGAGATAGCAAGAATGACTCAGTCTTCTAATAGAACTAACAACCAATAAGCTGTAGGGTTTAGATTAAATGACTTGATTTTTTTTTCTGTAGTTCAATAATTTACATAAGATAAAATGGATGCAGTTTTATTATCAGCTCCTATGATCCTACATTTTAAATTGTCTCGCCTTTTCTGAGGATACTTAATGAAGGCTATATCCCATTGTTCTCAAGTAATTTTCCTTTTCTTCCAGGTCTATTTCTGTGTGAGTTGCACAAGATCCCTATTTTTATGCACCTAGTGTGAACAGGCACCCTCATCGCCAACATCCTTCCAGCAGTATCTTCCAGAAGTTTCTCTCTTCCTTATACAGGTCAGATACTAGTGGAACTTCCAGACATGGAAGATTGCTGCCCAATTCGAGTAACTACTTTGTGAGAACAGCTCTAGCATAAGAAAGTAAATAAAATCTAAAACAAAGGAAAACATGAAGCTGCTATGGGGGAAAATACCACGATGCAAGTTGTGAAGTGACAAGAATTCTTTTTATACTTTACGTAGCCTAGACGCAGGGCCAGTGTGGGGGCTCTATGCCAAGAAGACATATCTTGGGACCAAAGATAATCTTTTAGAAAATTCATACAGATCTTGGAACAACAGAAGGAACTATGTATGGCCCCTGACCAACTATCCGTCTTGCAAGCTAATTATCAGGATCATTAGCACTGATTATGACATGTGGCACACCATCCTCCTCTAAGTGTACAACAATAATAGTGCCCTTAACTGGGCAGTTCAACTGGAAACTGCATCATGGCGGCAGGCAATGGCAACCCATGTTTCTGACTGAATGGACAAGTCAGCTAATAACTGTGAGTCAGTTTCCTTACCAGTAAATATTTAACAAATAAATGAGCATTTATTTATTTTTTTAAAGATTTTACTTATTTATTTGACAGAGAAAGACACAGCAAGAGAGGGAACACAAGCAGGGGAGTATGAGAGGGAGAAGCAGGCTTCCTGTGGAGCAGGGAGCCCAATGCAGGACTCGATCCCACAACTCTGGGATCATGACCTGAGCTGAAGGCAGAGGCTTAATGACTGAGCCACCCAGGTGCCCCTAAATAAGCATTTATTGAGTTTCTTCCCTGTGTTGGATACTACACAAGAGTCTAGGGATTCCTAGAAGAAAACTTCCTATCAGGTTATGAGTTGGTGAGAAGAGAAGCAGTATGTTCCACATATATCATTGTACCTCTACGGGCATGACGAGCTTGACACAGAAAAGGTGTGTCACAGACTTGAATGGAAGAAAGGAAGCAAATATTGTGGAGGAAAATATAGGTGAGGATAAAAGATAAATGAGATAGGATTCACACCCACACGTACTTTGCAGTCTAACAGACAGGGAGCCAAAAAAATAAATGTTAGAAAACAACTTTGTTTAGAAGTAATACAAGAAAATAAAAGACACGAGAAGTGTTTGTTGCAGGAAGTGGAGAAAGATTAAGAGGGAGCTGGGTTCTGATGTACATACAGAAAATTTCCAGACAAATGTACTCCTCCCCCCGATGCCCAGAGTCATTCAAACACTATATTTTCAGTTTACGGTAGTTCACGTAGGTTGTCTAAACATTAGCACTGGATGCTGGTTATTTCTGCCATATGAATTTTACCAAATGATATGTCGGCATCCCCAGTTCATCAGCTTGGCTGCCCCCCACTCCCTGGTTATACCAGTGTAATTCAAAGCACCAAAGAGTATCTATGACTCTTTCTGTACTGTACATGCAGTAATGTTTCTTTCCTCCCTAATCCCCTGCCCCCGCCACCATTTTATGATGACAGCTGCTCTTTGTGACTGCTTCAGAGACTGGCGGTCAACTGGAATCTGTTGGCTCACAGCAAAGGCATTATAAATTCAGGAAACCCAGTGGAAATGCTCCTTCTCCCTCTCTCAGACCTAGGTAGGAATGCAGTCTCAGCAACAGAGCCCGATATAGAATTCAGGAAGGAGCAAATGAGAGAAGAAATGGCTGCTTCTGGCCTGTCTCCAGATAGGAGGGTGAAAGGAGAGGTCCTGGAGATTTCTATACCAGGCTGCCAGAAGAACAGAACAGAGAAGAATTTGGAACAGAAGCTCCAGCTGAGAAAAGAGAATGCATTTGGACACAGCAAGTTAAATACTTAATACAGACATGGCCATTGGAGCCAGAAGCACAGCGATGATGGACTGTAAAATCAGAAAGACCTGGGTGTAAGTATAGATTCTTTTTCTTATTTACTACATAACTTTGGGGAGCTACTTAATCTCTGTATGGCTTGGCTTCCTCAGCTATTAAATGGGGAAACACAAAAGACTGTTTAATAGTGTTGTCATAAGGATTAGATGGGAATACTATACATTTCCAGCAAAATGACTGTCACATGATAAGGACCCAAAAGTTGCCAAGAGCTCTGCTATTATTATTAAATTTATAATATCCACTATAAGAATTTTAATGCACAGAAATATACCCATAGTTGGAAAAGACTTACCACCTGTAATAATGTTGAAAATCATGAAAACTGAAGAACCATCCAAATGTTCACTAACAAAAGCAGGGTTTATGGAACTGTTACTGTTTGAAAATGAATGAGATCTATGTGCATGGCCATGGCAGATGTCCAAATGTGTAATTAAGTAAAAAGACCAAGTTCATGACAGATATTGGCAAGGATGTGGAGAAAGGGGAAACTTTTCCCATGCTTGTGGAATGCGAGATGGTGAAGCCACTCTGGAAAAGAGTATGGAGAATCCTTTCAGATTCAGAAATCTGAAAATACACCTACCCTACGACTCAGCAATTGCACTACTAGGTATTTACCCGAAAGACACAAATGTAGTAATCCAAAGGGGCACCTGCACCCCGATGTTTATAGCAGCAATGTCCACAAGAGCCAAACTTTGGAAAAAGCCCAGATGACCATTGACAGATAAATGGATAGAAAGATGAACTGATAAAGAAGATACACACACACACACACACACACAATGGAATACTACTCAGCCATTAAAAAATGAAATCTTGTCATTTACAACCACGTGGATGGAACTAGAGGGCATTGTGCTACATGAAATAAGTCAATCAAGGAAAGACAATTATCATATGATCTCACTCATCTGTGGAATTTAAGAAACAAAACAGAGGATCACAGGGGAAGGGAAGGCAAAATAAAACAAGATGAAATCAGAGAAGGAGACAAACCATAAGAGATTCTTAATCATAGGAAACAAACAGGGTTGCTGGAGGGGAGAATGGTTGGGGGAGGGGGTAACTGGGTGATGGACATTAAGGAGGGCAAGGGATGTAATGAGCACTGGGCATTGTACGCAACTGATGAATCACTGAGCTCTACTTCTGAAACTAATAATACACTATAGGTTAATTAATTGAATTTAAATTAAAAAGGCCAAGTTCAATAATACTCAGAGTATTGTCGCATTCCTCCAAGTAACATTAACTTTTAAAAATCTGAAAAATATAAGCCTCAAGTAATTAAAAGTTGTTATGTCTGTGAAACAAAATAAAGTAAAAATTATGCTTTGCATATTTATGTGTTTTAACAAATTATTTGTAATAAGTATCTTTGTTATTATTTTCAAGTGGCAGATTTTGAGATGGGCCGGCTTTTTCTTTAATCTAATTCCCAAGAGTCAGATTCCTACACAGTGTTCCATTGGGCACTAGAATCTATCTGGTGTTTTCTTACTTCCTAGTCAGTAACTTAGGTGTCCTGGGCTCTGAAATCTCACAAAGGAGAGAAATCAAAAGGGTGCAGTAATTGAAAGGACAAGAGCGGCAAGCATGGGACACTTATATTTTAGATGTTGACTTAATTCATTAGTCAATTTGTCCCTTACAATCCTGAGAAATTATTAGAACTAAGGTAACATTACTCTGCAGTAGTCCTAGAATACCAAGTGAACAAGCCAAAATCCACCTCCAATTAGAAATGCTCTTTCAAAAACTTTCTAAGTAAAATAAACTGGATTTGTGCACAGATGCACTAATATAGGTAAATACTATTCCCTTGAATGTATAAGTTTCCTATAAGCCTTGTAGCCTGATTTTTTTTTTTTAAAGCTTTGGGATTTGATATCTAAAGCTATAATGCAAAGCCTAAAAACATCCCTAGGATCTCAAGTAATTTTCCTTTTCTTCCAGGTCTATTTCCATATGAGTTCACGGAATTATATATATATATGTGTATATATATATATCAATGTATAATACAAAGAGGTAAATATTCTACACGAACATAATTTTTCAAACTATATATAATTTAAATATCATCAGTACCCAGATATTTTATTTAGATGGCCAAGGGGTAGAAACAACATGACTCCAGTTTAACTGACTAGAATAATTTAGTATTTTCTTTGCAATGGTCACAGCTGGGACATCAATTTAACAAATGCTAAAATGAAGCCAAGATTAAATTGACAATCCAGGTCTTCCTTCCCAATCATCAGTTCGGTTTCTTATCCATAAGGCATGTCTTAGCCATCTTTGTCAAGGGAGAAACTCCTAAGCGTGCAACAGTGTCTTGTCACTGATCTGAATGAACAAAAGGGACTGGATAGAAGAGGAGCTGAGTAGCTTCCCTCAGATCCACTCAGCAACAAATGTTTTCAGGAACTCCTTCTTCCCTTAGTGCCTCATCTAGGAAGTCACAATTTCAGTCCACATGGTTTATTTATTTATGCTTTGGCTATGCAGCATTCAATGAAAGTATTTTATTAAAGTCAAAATCAACAACTGGTTGGCTTCCCTTGTGCTTACAACTAAGCACTTCTTGTCACTTACAGTCACAATAAAATGTGCTTTGCTTCCTTCTACCTGAATCTGGAGCCTTTCTGATCTCCCAAGAAAATCCGCTTCCATCACAGAATGCTGCTGAAAGGGAATGCTTGCTGAATTGGGTACGTTTTGCTGGTAATCTTTGTAGGAACTGGAAAGTCTATTTCATGTAAACTAAGTAAGGACATAGAACACAAATTCAGTTGTTTCTCTTTCCTTTCACCTTGGGATTTGCCACAAAAACAACTCCTCCATGCAATTTTGGTAGTTGAGTCCTTTGATGCAAATGCTTTCCTTAATTCCAGAGGAAAAATTCTAATATTGGTTTGCTTCATAATGCAAGGTATGCAAAGACAGCTGATGCCCAAATAGATCAATTCTTTAAACTTACTCCCTTTATGGGGTGCCTGGGTGGCTCAGTGGGTTAAAGCCTCTGCCTTTGGCTCAGGTCATGATTTCAGGGTTCCAGGATCAAGCCCCGCATTGGGCTCTTTGCTTAGCAGGGAGCCTGCTTCTCCCTCTCTCTCTGCCTGCCTTTCTTCCTACTTGTGATCTCTCTCTCTGTCAAATAAACAATTCTTTAAAAAAAATAAACATACTCCCTTTAAAATTTGTGTTTGTGGCAGTTTTAATGGCTTCCTAGTTACCATGTTGGTAAGGGAAGAATTCCTACCTTAGGGTCATGGACATGACTGGTACATGACATTCAATACTTGGCAGATGAGATAGACAACATTTCATTAGTCACCTGAACTCACAGTCCAGGAGAAGAGGATACTGTCTACCATGCAGAGCCCCATGCGGGTTGTACTTGGGAACACAAGGAACAGCTATGGAAGGCAGGCTTTGTAGCACCAAGATGGTGGAATGACCCATTTCTCATAGCACAACGTGACTGGCTTATCTGAACAATTCGGCAGGTTGGTGAGGATAAGCAGCAACTGTGCCTGGTTCCTTGGCTAAGGGAAGCGGGTGGTCTGTCTGACCAGGGGACCTTACTGGCATGAACAGAGCAGAATGGGAACTTAAAGTGAGGCTACACAAGGACTTCTTGATTTTACCAGATGTAATAAATGTAGCACGTAATACTGAGCCTTAATTGTAGGCCTTACCCCAGAGGCCTAAAAACATAAATATTTGCTAAATGAGAGTGAGTGAATGAATGAATGCATGCGTTCAAAGTGGGAGCATTCTAAAATTTTGGAGGATATCAGGACCTTGGGCAAGACACTGAACATCTTAGCTATACTGCAGTCATTTATAAAACTTACAAAATAGGAATTATAGTATCTTTTCTGTTTATCTCAGGAAGTTGCTTAAGGGAATAAAATCATTAACATATTTGGGCAACATCCTAATTCCTTCAGATGAAAGGCCCTCCACTGACTATATGTCATAGTTTATACCCATCGCCCTCATACTTTAGACACACTGGTCTTCTTCCAATAGATGGCTTTGCAGACACCGTGCATGAGCAACACGAGGTAAGATATACTGTTCATATGCTTCCAGAGCACCCCTAACTTTTTCTACAATCCAAGCTCCAATTGTTTTTTTGATGTCTATCTCCCGAATACCTGGCACACAGTAAGTGCTCAACAAATGTCTAGGGAGTAAAGTGAAAAGAATGTGGTAGCAATCGTAAAAGCGTTTTATGCTTTTAACTCAGTAGTTAAAAGCACTACACACAATTGAAGAAACATAGGAAACATATGACTTTTGTCCATCTTCAGTTGTGGGGAGAGCCCACCCTTCTCCACCCTCCCTCCCCTCTCTAAGCCTCATAGCTGTGGCGGCGTTAGCCTTCCAGAGTGGGAGGACAGCAGACATCCCCGTGAAGCCTCAGCTAGTATACGGTAACACGCCGGATTTATGGGCTACCTCCTAAGCAAGGACGTTAGGATTCACGGTATACGCAATGATACGCAGTCACTAGGACCAGTTGAGCCAAAGGGCAACAATGGTAGAACTGGAAGAAAGAGATGAATATACAAAGCCGCACGCATCTGACTAAATAAGAAATTTTAGTAAGATTTTTTGTTTTTAAAGAAAAAAAAGGACTCCAGTTTGTCGAGTCTGGGTAACTGGGAAAATGATATTGTCATCTGTAGAAACTTTAGGATCAAGAGTAAAGCTCATTCTAGAGAGAGCTCAGGTGATGGTTACCAGCTCAAAATGTTCTCTTTGGAATAAGTATCTTGAATACATAACTATCTTGAATAGTATTTTCCAAGTCTAAGAAAGCATTTTATGTTTAAGATGTTTGTCTAGCCTCATGTAGCCATTGTTTAACCTATAGCTAGCTGCCTTAAACAACTTTTCTACACTGTAATTTTTCCCCCAAGGACACTTCAGGAAAGTAATGTGCCTTGTTAGCTTATTCTCAGGTATACGGGCCTTCTGGCTTCTGTACTAAAGGCTATTACCAGGGACAGTATTACTGACTTCTAATGAGCCACATGGTTCACAGACCCATGCCATGCTGCCATTTTGACAGACCTCCCAGAGCGTGTGCTTGTAAGTTACCCAAGGTCAAGGCTGACTGTGACTTGCATATCCTGAGCTATCTAACTGACCTCATGTTCTAATACAGACATAGAAAAATTCAGTGAACCTTGAACAAATTCAGCTTCCACATTTACCAAGCATCTGCTCTGGAGTCTGGCACCAGCTGTGTTAAGTATAAGAACTACAAAGCTGAATAACACATTTTCTGCCTTCAGGAAGCCCCCATCCAAACCCAAATACAGACAATAAAAGAAATCAGTACACTAACACACATTAAGTGCCAGAGGAGGTATAGATTTAAGGAGTGAGAGAGCAGTTGATTTCAGTGAGATAATAAATAAGCTCAGGGTGAGAACATTTAAACCAAAGTAGAACATTTAAAGTAAAGATGTATCTATAAGAGCAAGTCCCTACAAAAGGATAGGTACAAGAATTACCCAGAAAAAGAGGCACACTCCGTTTTGGGGATTAGGTTGCATCTCGTTTTGGACCTTTTTATTCATGATGCCCTGAACTAAAAGTCTGACAGTTTATACTTCTAGAATGCTACATTTGCCACCTACATAAAGCCTGGAAAAAAATACACTTCACACCAGAAACCCCCAAATAGTGAAATCTACATTGTCATCTGCTCTACAGAACAAATAGTCTCAAGTTACCATAGAAATCCCCACTCTTTTCTGTGGGAAAGTATTTTAAATAAAGCTGTCAGACAGTCTCAATTAAAAATAATAAATGAAAGACCAATTATGGTCCCTTTGGATTCACTAATAAAGTTCATCAATGAACTTTCTATCAGGTATTGAGAACAAAAAAGGTAGCATAAGGAGGAATTTTCAGAGCAATTAAAGTACACCATTTACATTTTACATTACCACCTTTGGCCACGGGCAGTCTGAGCAAAATTAAATAACTGGTTACACAAAAGGCCTCAAGTGGTGGTTGAGGTGGCAGAAGAAATAAACAAGTAGAAGAGAAGGTCACAGCAAATATACTTGAAATGGGCAATTTCCTACAATTTTCCAGAACGAATTTAATTAGTTTTTAGCCCCTCTGTTCCACTTGCTTCAACTCGATCCTCTAATGCAAAGTACTCAGAATACTGGCATGTTTTAGCAAGTGTGAGTTTTCCTTCTCTACACCACAAGCTCTTTTTTTTTTCCTTAAGATTTATTTATGAGAGAGAGAGAGAGAGATTGAGAGAGAGAGAGAGCACATGAGTAGAAGGGGCAGAGGGAGAGGGAGAGATAACCTCAAGCAGACTCTGCACTAAGCACTAAGCCTGCTGTGGGGCTCGATCTCAGGACCCTGAGATCATGACCTGAGCCAAATCAAGAGTCGGTTGCTTAACCAACTGTGCCACCCGGGTGCCCCACCCCAAGCTCTTTGGGCATCCTAGTTTATACAGCTTATGGGCTTCAGGAGGGCAGGGGTTAGGTTTCCTTCTCACAGAGCTCAGCACTTACCACACAACCCACTCAGTGGGCTTTGATAGAGTCTGTATTTATGTGTCCTTTGTGCAACTCAAAGGGAATCATCTGCTCTCCACTTCCTAACAGTATTTTGTGTTACTCCCTTGTTTTGTGTGTTCTGCATGCTTGTAGGTATGGAGGGTATTGTGTATGGGCTGCTCTGCTGATAGTTTCCAATGAAATCCCAAACCCTCATTCTGCCTGTGCCATAAGAGAGAGTCTCTGGAGCACACAGGCAGACTTTTACATCATTTTGCATATGACCCAAATGTACTCAGATGGCTTTGATGAATGGTTCTAAAACAAAGTTTACACAAATGACAGACATCTTCAGTCCAACATTGCTGTCTGATCGATGGCCTTCAGCTGGTCAGGTGACTGCAACAAAAAGATGGTGGTCTAGCCAAGAAAGAAGAGGCTAAAGGCTGACCCTTGCTACTTTTTTTTTCTAAGTCATATGCTCCCTACTTTGTAGACACCTCTTTACTGTCCAGTCATCCAGTCCTGCAGCTCTCTCCCCTCCCCCACACATACGTGCACACAGACACACTTGTATGCACACACTCACCACTCACTAACTCGCTGCTGGCGGCTGGTGCTTCCATTCGACATGTGAACCTTGAAAGGGAGTTGATTTCTCTCACTTGAATTGTCTCATAAATCATTTAACCTTCCTCCTTTGCTCCACATTAACCTCTGGTCTTTAATTTCTTCCTTTTCACTTGATTTTATGGCCTGCTCTCTCAATAAAGGCTTTTTATAAGGATTTGTAGGGAGATGACTCCCTAAAAATAAATTTCATTTTATATTTGATTATGGTGAGTCTAGCTCATAACTTTAAATTTTAAATGACATGCTTCGAATGCACTGGCATAAAGAAGTAAACTAAAAATAATCACAACTTTTAAGAATTTGGGATATTCTCCTATACTCTTTGTTATGCTAAAGGTTTTTGTTTCCTTATTTTTGTTTTCTCTGGTCAACAAGTGATTGCTGGAAAACTGACAAAGAAGGTCAGTATTTTGTAAAGTTAGAAACTAAAAACTGTCAGGCTTTGTCTCTGTATGGGCATATAGCCAGCTTTTCACACGTATACATGTAGGTTCTCTCTGAGCCCTTTCACCGTTCCCCTGACCCTGGGCTCTCCTTGAAGAAAAAGAGTCCAGAGAGGCATTCTAGGGTATGTCCGTGTCTATTGTTCATCAGTGACCCAAAGACAAAAAATAGACAGCACACACAAAATAGGCAGCAGAGTGCTGCTGGTCAATGGAGTTCTTTGCCAGGAGATGAACAAAATGGCTTGGGAGAGGTCACTAAAAACATCACAGGACTAAAAAAGATGCAGAGAATCTCAGAATCTCCATAGAGACAGGAGTGAGTATCCCAGAAACTAGAGGAGAGACACAATCCCCACATTCAAGGAGCTTGCTGTGAAAATGGTAAGACATACACATACAAAAATAGCCTTGAGTCAAGACCCACAGTGATAAACAGCCACCCATTTCAAGTGGGGAATGGAAAAGGAAAAAGGATTTGAGACCAGCAGACATCCAGGGAGGGCAATGTTCCTCGTGCAGGTCACAGTGATGACATGACTGTCTGTGCTTTTCTACAGAGAACCAACAGTGAATAGAATCAGTGAGGAACAATACATCAGGAAGACAGCAAAGCACATTTTTAGGCATTTCTGGCATTTCCCCCACCTTCTAACTTCTTAACCATCTTTTGTCACCAGGCTAGGAGTCTTCTCATATCTGATATCATCTCATATCACATCTCATATCATATACCTTGGCACTACCTACATGGAAAGAAACACTCTTCTCTTCACCTCTTCAGTTGACAACTCCCCGCTTAGACCTCAGGTCTTAGCTTCGATTTTTGATTTCTGCCTCAGAATGCCTTCCAAGGGGCCCTCGTTTACAGCAGTCATGCTGTGCTAGGTATCTAGAGTGGGAAGAGGAGACTTCCCACAGAGACCTTCGTCATGTCCTGACCTCATGTCTAAGGCCTCCGGCCCTGGCCATACCACTCTAAGCACCTGCAGGCAGAGGGGACACCTAGCCCATTCATCCCGTGTCCCCAGCTTACACAACACATTCGCTCATGATTTCTGACCAATTAAGGTAGACTCTATCCATCAGGCCCATGAACGACCCATATCACCCTGGACGAGGACAGCAAAAATGGCATACATTCTTTATCTATATGAAAAAAATATTCCAAATTTCTTGCCAGACCCTAAGTTCACATAATGTTGCCTCTGTGAGAGAGGCTTGCTGACCAAGCCCTCCTCATCTTCTAGATGAGGCATAAAATACGTCATTACTGGGATCCTGGTTCCAGTTTTTAACCTCAGACAAAACCAATGAGAGCAAATATCTCATAAGCACTTAGGAAATGCAGGAATAAGGTCTAAACTAAAAGCTATATCTGCCTATATTCATGCCTAAGATGAAGGCATCAAAGATGTGCTTATTAAATGTGTGGGTGGCGTTAAATTAGGTGACATTCCAACACTACAAATGGGTGGATAAAACTTCAGAATAATTGTAATCCACTAAGAAAGGATTCCAATGGAAAATGGTGAAATGTATAAGATACACAGACGTGGTGAAAATATAACAAGATGGTAGCTGGCTGATTTAATCTCCCCCCTCTTTCTCTTTTCTCTGTCTCTCCCATACCCAGCCTCTTCCTCTGCACTCCCTCCATCACACACACACACACACACACACACACACACACACACACACACACACAAGTGAGATTATTGCTAATTCCAATTAAGTTAACAAACATTTACTGAGTACCTGCTCTATAGTAAGTACTGCGCCAATTAAGTATACAAACAGAAAGAACATAGTCACTGACTCTAAGAAGCTTATATGCCTAATTAGGGAAATAGATACACACACCATGAGTCACAAGTGAGGGACAAAGGGATAACACACAGGAGACACTGAGGATCATTGAAGACTTTCCCCAGGAATTTACATTTAAGCTAAATCTTCAAGGATAAATAGATAAAAGAAGAAAATTCCAAAGGTGCAGAAGAACAAATTGTAAGTGATAGATAAATGGGAGAGGGAGCGGCCTTCTCAAAACCACACAATAGGGCCTGTAGAGTGTGTGAGCTGGGTAGGAGTGTGGGGAGGGCATAGATGGTGACAATCCAATGGCAAGCTAAGTCGTTGACCATCATCTAGCATCTTCAGAGGAGTATACCGTATTCATAAACACACATTAACTTATTAGCTTGGCCGGAAACAATCTGGGAGTCTCCCAGGTCCAGGTAGTTTTTACAGAGAAAAAAATACATTCTAGTGGTTACCATCAGGCAGGCTCAACTAGGTTTTATGGATCTACCACTGAGGTTAAACCTATCATGACCGGTAGAAAATATTCCAAATTAAACAATGGAGACCAAGTTACCAAACTGCAATCAGCCAAGGGGTGGTCAGTGCAAGGAAGAGCAGGAGGACTGGATAATCACTTATAGTGTTGGGGGAAGTAAAATTGTTCCTTTACATTTCAGAACACTAAAAATGTAGAGGGATAATATAACATACGCTACATACTGCTCATTTAGCTTAAGAGCTAAAATTTCACAGATAAAACTGAAAGCCATATGCAGACGTTCCACTCCATTTCCCTCCATATATCACTACCGTGAATTTCTCATTTTCATGCATGCTTATTGATATATTTACTCCATGTGAATATCTACAAATATAATATAAAATAATTTCAGTATGTTTTAAGTTTTATTCAAATGATATGCATAATGTACAAAAAGCAGGCTTTTTTGAAGCCTTCTTTTTCTCTCCATAACATGTTTTTTAAGATTTGTACTGATAAATGTAGATCTGGTTTATTCATTTCACAGATCTAGAGTATTCAACTGTATGAATATACTGCACTATGCTTACCCATTCTTCCAGGGATGGACTTGGAAGAAGTTTGCAGCTTCTTGCTATAAGAAGCAACATTGTAATAAATTTGCAAGCACTTTCAGGAGAATCTTCTCCAGTATTGATTAACATAAGTGCATCTTCTACTCTTCCTCAAGAGATTTTGGTGAATTGTTCTCCAAAGTTGGAGCAACTGACACCTTGTGCAACAAGTGCATGAGTTTCTTTACAACCTCAAAACCACTTGGTGAAAGCCAAATTTAATTTCTGCCAACCTTATAGATGTGAAATAGTTCTTACAGTTTTAATTTGTTTCCCTGATTACTATTAAAGGTGAGCATCTTCTCACAGTTATTGCACATTTTGGTTTACTGTTCTAGAAAATGCTTAGTTGAGACATTTACCCATTTTTCTACCGGACTGTTTTTTGTAGAATTTCTTTTTACATGTTGATACCGATCCTTTGTGAAAAAAAATATATATAAAAACAAATGGCTTTGAAACTGCTCATGCTCCTTGATCAAATAATCACACTTAATGGATTAAAGCTAAGAAAGGAATAAAAGTAGGTTAAAAGATGTTCATCAGAGCGTTGTTTATAATAAGAAATATAACAAACCATACATTTAAATAATAGCACCAAAAAGAAAAAAAACATGAAATTCTCCAACAGAACAAAGGGGATTGGCATTCTTTTAGACTAGTCCTATAGACTTAAAAAAACATTTATAGAAGAATGTTTAATCTACAGAAGAATGTTAAAAATACATTAAATGAAAAAAGAAGGCTGCAAAAAATTCTTAAGGAAAAATATGACAATAAGTGAAGTTATTCTAGTTTATGGGATTATATTTCCTCCTTTTTATTCCTATATTTTTCCTCTAAAATTTCTATAAAGTATATGAAATACTTATTTAAAAGCTATGCCTATAAATACAGTAGAGATTCTCTTAGAATTAGACTCTCAGGAGGAAAATTCATCTAAGAGACAGATTTTTGAAGAGCACAAGATTGTAAGGGCCACAGAAAGCTACAGATAAGAACGGTGTATACGTGTATGCAGGAGTTGTGTTCCCAAGGCCAGACATTTCAGCCAAACCCACAGAAAATGATCACTCCTGGATCACTGCTGTCTCACCTAATGGAAAATAATAACCCGAGAAGTTCTGTGGGTTCCATACACAGCACGGCTTCGTGTTTCCCAAAGGGCTTACAATCTAAGCAAGACAGATGACACAATTAAGACAAACAGACAAAGAATGGGAAAGGCAATTTGTACCTCCGTCATGGAGAAGGCATATGGTCTCTATATCTCTGCTTACATTTCAGGACGGTTTAAGGAGAGTCAAGACAGATTTAAGCAGAAAATATAGCCAGAACTGAATTCTGATGGTTAGAAAGTGAACATATTTTATGTAGCTGATGGCAGAAGACATCAACTCAGAACAAGCAGACTGATTTTAAACACCCCGATCCCCAAATGTGATGATCTAGATCACTAGTATAACTGTTTTTAGTTTATAAAATATTTGCTTATAATTATCCAAATTTTTCAGAGAATCAAGGTCAAGTGTGGAGGAAAAGAGAGAATATCCTTCAGAGTCAGACTGGGTACAGTCTCGAGCACAATCATCAGCCCCTTCATCCTCAATTTCCTGCTTATCAGCATGGTGATCTAACACAATCTCAACCCTGCATGGCTACTGGACCTTTAGAGAGAGTAAAAATAATCACTACGTGTGGCATATCAGAGGCATTCATATTAAAATATTAATCCTGGGGAACACAGAACTTTCTTCTACATCTAGAACTGGAGCATTACCAGATAATATGTCCTAGATATTTAATTGCTATGGTGTGTAAATTGAGTGAAATTCTAAATGCTTTGATTAAAAGCTCATTAACAGGGGAGCCTGAGTGGCTCAGCTGGTTGAGCTTCTGGCTCTTGATTCTGGCTCAGGTCATGATCTCAGGGTTCTGGGATCGGGCCCCAGGTCAGCCCACATCTGGCCTGTCAGGTCCCGCAGTGGGCTCTGCAGTCAGCAGGGAGTCTGCTTGAGGATTCTCACTCTCTTTCTCTCTCCCTCTGCCCCTCTCTGCCATCTCTCAAATAAAAATAAATAAATCTTTAAAAAGAAAAAAGCTTGGGGCGCCTCGGTGGCTCAGTGGGTTAAGCCTCTGTCTTCGGCTCAGGTCATGATCTCAGGGTCCTGGGATGGAGTCCCGCATCGGGCTCTCTGCTTGACAGGGAGCCTGCTTCCCCTTCTTTCTCTGCCTGCCTCTCTGCCTAATTGTGATCTCTCTCTGTCAAATAAATAAAATTTTTAAAAATAAAAAATAAAAATAAATTTTAAAAAGCTTACTAACAACACTATTTGTTTTCAAGCTTTACTTTTCCTATTCAGAATATATTTTTCATCTTAACTAATCACAAATTAGAGCAATTTAGAAGATACTTTATAAAAAAGAGTCACCCATAGTCAAAGGCAAAACTACTACCTCCTCCTGTTTCTTGTTCATGTAAAATATACAATTAATATTTTAATCTAGCTCCTAAAATAGTATCCAACCATTTCTCCTGTTTTGCCAAGAAGAGACAGATGGTGAATCAGCTTATAAATCAGCCCCCAAAATTCTTGAAGGCAAATAAGTGCTTTATAAATCAGGGTTTTAAAAAGGGCTCATTTTTATAACAGTTATTACTTTGAAGCAATCTTTCCCTAATTATCTTTATAAACATTAAACAGGGCTAATTTATGAGTTCCTGAACAATTCTGGGTTTTTCAATGAAACAATCAAGATCCCACAGGCCTGCCTTTTCTCTTTTAATCATCACTAACATATACAATGACCTTGATCAGCCCTCTGGTCCGTTAAGCTATGACCCTAATAGACAATGAAACCATGCTGAGAAATTACTATTCAGCGTTAAAATTCAGAATATATTTGAAAATGACTTTGGAATGATAAGACACCTTGAATGTTTGGTTATGGCCTTACATCCAGGAAAAAGAAACGATTAGGGGAGAAAAATGATATAAAAGTATTGGCACAAAGCCTCTAAAACCCCTCACAACCTCCAAAACATTTTTGTCTTTATGCTGACCCTTCCTTAGCTGCTCAGAGAAAAAGGAGAAGGTGATTATGCTACACCTCTTTTGAATATACTGAGAGCTGGTGTATTATAGATATTGTAAGAAAATGTATAAAAGCAATAGCATGGAGAACCACAGGGGCAAGGAGGGAAATCTGAAAAGGGCGAAATCAGAGAGGGAGACGAACCATGAGAGACTGTGGACCTGGGAACCAAACTGAGGGTTTCAGAGGGCAGGGGGAATGGGGTAATCGGGTGATGGGTATTAAGGAGGGCACATGTTGTGATGAGCACTGGGTGTTATAAGCAACTAATGAATCACTGAACACTACATCAAAAACTACTGATGTACTATATAGCAGCTAACTGAACATAATAATAAAAAAAGGGTATATAGACAGAACATTCTAGGACTTTTATCAAGTTAATAAAGCACCAAATTACACCAACCATACTAACTCGGTGCATTCAATTAGAAAAGTATGTACTGCTTTCTAATTAGAAAAGTCAAATTTCTATAACAAGACACAATGGCCTGGAGAGTTATTTTATATAGTGATTCTTTTGTTATTATCCCTGATTTATCCACAGTTAGAAAATCCCCAAAGCACTGAAAACTCATTTAACTGCAAAACATGGTCCAATCAGAAATCATTTAATGATTAAACCCAACCTGGCCCAATGTGACGCTATTATACTCAGCCCACCAGAGTGCCTCCTCCATATGATTTGCTGCTGAAATATTAAAATATTTGGCTACAAGCTACTGCCCAGACCCTGCTGAGGATATTATGCATATGTTACAGTATATGCCTCCTCCCTATTGCATTTTAAAAACTGTGCGGTATTCTGAATTCTGACCTCAAGCGTTTTGATACAGGACAATGAGCCTCTGTTCAAAAGATACAACATTTGTATCTTCTCTTCTTCCAACAGGGAAAGAGAAAGAAGTTAATGAATGCTTCCATCCTAGGGTTGGAAAAACAGTGGGATCTCAGGCCTATGTTCAAAAATGGTGATGCTGTAGCCTCCAGATCAGAGGGCACAGTGGTAAGGCTGGCCCTCACCAACACACATCAAGCGAATGGCTCATTTTGGGCACATGACACAGGCACAATGAACTAAATTACTTACCAGTCAAGGGATAAGGGGGATAAGGACAGGTGAGTGGATTGTCATGAGTTGGCATCTTTATATACAGTAGAGACTGAACTTGGGATCATACCTCTTCTGATTAACCCAAGGAAGGGGAAGCATTAATGGAAGGGAGGAGATAATAATTAAAAGGTCCCCAGTGTACATGGGTGTGTGTGTCTGTGTATGTTTTCATGAAAGAGAAGCACTATACTACACATTAGACTATACATGGCAAAGGATATTAAGGAAGAAGTCAAAGACATGGATGGCACTTTGGCCAGGCCAGGTACACAGTCACAATGGGGATATGGTGAGAGATGCTGGGTGCAGAAGTGATAGATTTGAATCATGGTTTCAGAACCAAGAGATAACTCTCTAAAAACAGATCCAGAAACACCCCTCAATTTCAGCTTTCTGACTGCTTGTTTTCCATTTTCCTTTCTCACCCTCTGGCTTAACTGAATAATTGATAACAGTAATAACCATCCTGTACATCTATATAGATAGTACTCTTCAGTTTAACAAATACTTTCATTACATGACCTTTTTTTTTTTTGAGATGACAATGTTCCAAGAACAAGTATTATTATCCCTAATAAAGACCTTAGAGTCCTAAAGTCAATTCAAATCATGGTTTGGTGATTCCTACCTTAGATAAATTAATGAGCTAGTAAAGCCTCAGTTTTGTCATCTGGAAGATGAAAAGCACAATAATCTGCTGAAGAGATTTGTTAACAGAATTAAATGAGGTGATATGTATGAAAATGCTTCCCAACACTTACTAACACTAACTATAACTAGTGCTTGTGACCATGGCGATTATGTCTGTGACCTTGATCATTCATAGTTTATTCTTCGGCGTTATCTACAAATCTTTCTCTCCTCTTTCACCAAGCCACAATTTATTTTTGAAGGCAGTGCTTTCTAACATGGTCCAAATCAGTACTAGGACGCCTCAATTCAATTTTCACTTTAAAAATAATTCTGATAATTGCATTGGCTTACTCTGAACTTCCTGGCATAACGTAAACTGTATTCTAGCAAGACACTCAACATTTAAAATGCAATTTCATTCACATGCAATTAGTAGTTTTCACACGTATCAGAAAAATAAATTGATTTAGCACCTTTTCTCCTGTCCACAGTAATACTGAAGATTTTTTTTGCGTGCTGTTATTGTACCCTGGCTGCAAATATTAGTTACCCTAACTGCGTATCACGTAAATCAAATAAATGCTTACCCCCCATTCTCTCCCCCCCTTAATCACATCGGCAGCTGCTCCAGTATGTTTCAATGGCCATCCACTGGAACTCATTAAGAAAGCATTATGTATAGTAAATTAAAATGCAAGGTCTATGATCTGCAGACAAAAAGATGACAAAGCTTATCAAATGTATGCTTTGGCCTTCTCATTATTAGCTCTCAGGGTTTAAATGGCATTGTCCTTTCAAACAGGTCCCAGAGTGTTTTTATTTGTTATGAGTAGAACAAAGTCAGATGAGGATTCTATGCTAGAGCTATTTCAACATCCCAAAGAAATAACTTTAAACAGGAATTGGAGCCTTAGATTGAGGCTTGGGGATATTCTAAGACTGTTCAGAAGCACTTATTTTTCCAATTCATCTTTTCAATGTTCTTCCACAATAATCAGATTCATCCACTCTAGCATTGTTGGTCAATCCATGATTATCAGATGCAATGGTATATTTCTATGAGAAACAGTTCCCACATGGGCCTTTTAAGAGGCTCTACATCTACTTCTGCTGGGCATCTATGCCATGATAGCTGTTCCCTGAGCTTCCCTCCTGGGAAGCTATTCCTGCTAATGGGAGCAGAATATAGGTTTGGAAGAAGTCCCAAATCATCCTATATGAGAAACAGCTGGGGTAGTTGGGGATACTGACTTGGGAAATTAAAATCAGAGGGAACATGATATCTCCTTCAGATATTTCAAGATGTCAACTTCAAACAAAGATGAGACTCACACTGTAGGGACCCCAAGGAACCTATATGCAAGGGTCAATAATTACAATGTGTGACAGGAAGGCTTTGGCTTGCTTTAAGAGACAGCCCTTGTGACAGAGTGGTGGGCCATTTAGATAACCATCACCTACAGGGAGTGTTAAAGAAACAATCCCTCCACCACATGGGACTAAGTGATCTTTTAATTAAGATTTTATTTATTTATCTGACAGAGAGACACAGTAAGAGAGGGAACAAAAGCAGGGGAAGTGGGAGAGGGAGAAGCAGGCTTCCCACGGAGCAGGGAGCATGATCTAGGGCTTGATCCCAGGATCCTGGGATCATGACCTGAGGTGAAGGGAGACTCTTAATGACTGAGCCACCCAGGCACCCAGACTAGGTAATTTTTAAATGTCCTTCCAATTATTATATCCTCTGAACTACTGGGTATTATTATTATTCACTAAAGCACTAGTCACCCTTTATTCTTCTTATTTTTTTAAGATTTTATTTATTATTTATTTCAGAGAGAGCGAAAGAGCATGGGCAGGCAAGAGAAGGAGAGGCAGACTCCTCACTGAACAAGGAACCCAATGTGGAGCTCAGTCCCAGGATCCTGAGATCATAACTCAAGCCTAAGGCAGACACTTAACCGACTGAACCATTCAGGAGCCCTCTTTATACTTCTAACTGGAAACCTAAAGATGACTATTTTCTTCATACTCCAACATCTAACACAGTGGGTGGCAAACACTTGTGAGACCAGTGGCCATGCTTTATTGAGGATTTACTGATGCTAAGTATGTGACATTCATATGGTTTCACCAAAATGCCAGTGCATGTTATTTCTTTTTTACAAGTTAGGAAACAAGGGCCACAGAATTTAGGCCTTTATCCAAAGGAAGGGGCTGAAAACTGCAATTAAAGCCCCTGTTTTTCTAACTGGAAAGTCCTGGAGTTGACAAACCCCGGTACAGACCTGGCTACCAATTGTCTGTGTAAGAGTTAACGTTAACTCTTACACAGACAATTGGTAGCCAGGTCTGTACTAGTTATTTCATTATTGTCATAGGAACTCTATGAGGTTGCTTCTAGTATTATCCCCATTTTAAAGATAAGGAACCTGAATTTGGAAGGGTTCAGAGTCTTCTGCAAGGTTACACATTCTGTCAGCTAGCCGAGCAGGAAATTGTACATGGGCCATTTTGTTCCAGAACCAGGACTTTTTCTTTCCCTTTTTTTTTTTAAGATTTATTTATTTATTTTAGAAAGAGAGAGCGTGAGTGAGAAAGGGGGAGGGACAGAGGGAGAGGAAGAGGGAAAATCTTGAGCAGACTCCCCACTGAGTATGGAGCTGGACTTGGGGTGCAGCATCCAACCCTGAGATCACGACCTGAGCTGAGACCAAGGGTCAAATGCTCAACAACCAAGCTCCCGGGACCAGGACTCTTAACCATTGTGCTACATTACTTATTTCAGAGACTATATTTAGTGAACACAAACATAAATTTGGTTGGTCTTACATAATTGTTAGGGATCTTTTAAGTGCTGGCACTGATAATTTGCTCCTCTGTGAAGCTACCCAAAATACTCATGAAAAATAACCTTCTCACTCTACCATGCTTCCCAAGAGCACATCGAAACACCCTCTGCTACTCCATGAACCAGCAAGGACAGGGCATCTCCAAGCAGACCATAGGGTTCAGGGATCTTAGTACTTATTAGCACAGTTCTCAGCCCATGGCAGACACCAACGTGTGCTTGTGGAAGGAAAAAATAATGGGCATAAAAGGTGCCAAATGGACAAAAGATTTGGCTGCAGGATAGTAGTATTTCTCTCTGAGACAAAAGAGAACATGAAGTGTTGGAAGTTCTGTTGGCCAGGGAATAAGACAAATACTCTTTTAACCTCTAATAATTTGTCACAATTTCAATTCCTAAAGCACAGTTCTTTCCTCTTCCAGCTTTACTGAGGTAAATTGCATTGTAGCATATGGAAGTTTGAGGTGTACAACATGATGATTTGATATATGTTATGTATTGTGAAATGATCAGCACAATAAGGTCAGTTAACACATCCCTACTACATATATTTACTGGTGTGTGTGTGTGTGTGTGTGTGTGTGTGTGTGTGTGTGGTGAGAAGTTTTAAGATCTACTCTCTTAGCAACTTTCTCAAGTATACAATACAGTATTGTTATCTATAGTTACCATGCTGTACATTAGGTCCTCAGAACTAGATCCTTAAAACTAGAAGTCTGTACCCTTTGACCAACAGCTCCCCACTTCCCCTATCCCACAGCCCCTGAAGACCACCAACCTCTTCTCTGTTTCCATGAGTTTGACTTTTTAGATTCCATATACAAGTGAGATCATACAGTATTTGTTTTTGTATGTTTGATTTAGTTCACTTAACCTAATGCCCCTGAGGTCCAACCACATTGTCACCAATGGCTTCCACTGTATATATGTATTTTTTGTATATATACATTTTCTTTACCCATCGGTCTTTTCTGATCAGCAGACACTGAGGTTTTTTCCATGTCCTGGCTACAAAACACAATTCCTAATGAAAAGCATTAACAAAGGAGAATCAGTCACTGCCCAAGATGTTAACACTTGAAAGCGAATGAATAATTTAGATTGTGAACCTTCCAACATGAGCAAAGGCATGACTGGCAAGACATTCACCAAGCATCCTGGGTTTTCTCGCTGAAGAAAAAGGGAGGAAGCTCTGCTTTGTGGGGGTTCTGTAATGGCCCCCTGCTTTCTCTGGGTTATCTTCCCCTTGGTGTTTGCTCACTTTGCTTTCACCTTCCCACGCCATTTCTAAACACAGAAGGATGATGAGTCTGCCTTAACACTCCAGATAAAATCTCCCTACAGCTTAGATGAGCTGGCATTTTCTTTATAAGCCAAGGGAAAGAAGATTAACTAGGAAAATATATATAGAAAAAAAAAAAAGAAAATATATACAGTATAAAAACACTCACTATGCAGAATATGAGATTCTGGTCCGAAGACTCTCAGTTATATAGCAAGGAGCTTTCCTAAGCCCCATCTAAGTCCCAAAGGGTGAGGGTATCATCAAGGTATCCCCCTTCTTTTTTTTCAGCCAGGTGGACTTGTCACTACCACCATGTCACTAAGGGTAAGTTTATGTCACAATATTTATTGAGCCCCATAGCAGGCATAGGAAATACTAGTGAACAATCAAGACCTATGTCTTGTCCTTCTGGGCTTTTCCAACTAGAAAGGGAGTTAAATATATAAATAAGCATTCATTATACTGTAAATGATCAGACTCCATGCTGAACACAGAGACTGACGCAGGACTTGATCCCACAGTCCTGAGATCATGACCCGAACAAAACCAACAGTGAGTAGGGAAGGCCACTCAGCTCAACTAATTGAGCCACCCAAGGGCCCCTTTATTGCTTGTTTTTTTTTTTTTTTAAGATTTTATCTATTTATTTGACAGAGAGAGAGAGAGAGAGAGAAGAAGGAATACAAGCAGGCGAAGTGGGAAAGAGAGAAGCAGGCTCCCAGCAAAGCAGGGACCCCTACGTGGGGCTCAATCCCAGGTCCCTGGGATCATGATCTGAGCTGAAGGTAGACGTTTAATGACTAAACCACCCAGGTACCCCTCATTGCTTGTTTTTTAATGGTGTTTTGCATTTTGTAAAAGAAAAAAATTATAAATGTGTTTACACTATATCTTATAAATGTGTTTACTCTGATTTTATAAATATGTTTAATCTGATTTTGCCTATCATTACTCCCAGACCATTAACTCTGTGACTGTGGGGACTACATGTGATTCAGTTATATCACATAACCAGGCTTAATGGGGAGCAGAAGAGAGTGTGCTGGGCAGCAGGGACAGGTGGGTGATGCTCCTATCTCTGTCCTCTCATCTCATAGACAAATGCAAAGAACCCTCTGAGGAGCAGGGAAGGGTAAGGCAAGTAAGGTATCTGTCCCAAGTGCAAAACCAAAGAGGATGCAAAGAAACCAAAAGGAAAACAAAAACCAAAACCCAAAAAACAAAAACCAAAAACCCATAATCTAGATAGTTAATATCATAATGAAATGTTTAAAAATCTTTGAATCCATGATAAACAAAGATCAAATTTTTTTTTTTAAAGATTTTATTTATTTCACAGCGAGAAACACAGCGAGAGAGGGAACACAAGCAGAGGGAATGGTAGCAGGAGAAGCAGGCTTCCTGCCGAGCAAGGAGCCTGATGTGGGGCTCGATCCCAGGACCCTGGGATCATGACCTGAGCCGAAGGCAGACGCTTAACGACTGAGCCACCCAGGCGCCCCAACAAAGATCAAATTTTAACTAAGGATAGGGCCAGTCTTGCTGCTTTCTCCTTTAGCCACAGGCTCCAATTACGGCCCTTCAAACATTTCCCTGGTCCATACAGCTCAGAACGAAAAGGATCTTCTATTTGGTTTCTTGATGACTTCATGACATATCTGCAGGGCAGCCGGTGACGGCTTATCAGGAGCTGAGTGCCCTTCCCTACTCACAGACAAATGCCTTTTATCATGAAGCTTCCCACTGTACATTACAACGTAACGATACTTTAGCTAGATGACATCCATAACATACATCTAATGAGCGTTGAGGCACGGGGTGCATGTGTTGTGCGTGGAGAAATGAGGACGTTTCTGTAGGGTATAAAGGTCACTGCCTTTCAGCATGACTCTAAATTTCCTCTATTTGTCTTACTAGCCATGGTGGCGTTAGGCCGGGAGCAAGCTCTGTATTGCTGGGCCACACGCATATACAAATATACTTTCTAATGCTGTTTTCAGAAAGTTTCCAATTGCATAAGAATGCGCTCTTGCCTGTGAAAATACTACCGTTGGAAGAGTGAAATCCAAAGCAACAAACACTGTCACAGATAAGGAATCGGCACTCCCGCTCCATTCATGTGCGGGATTCTGACAGCTGTGTAATTAGTCCAGCCCCGCCGACCGCCCGTGGGTTAGAGCCGGACCTGTGCAGAACATGACAATGCAGGGATCACTGCTATGCTTCAGCAGAGATCTGATTTCCCTCATGGCACCTCCCTCTGAAAAACATCACTCATTCACCAGAAAATAAAAACACATCAACAAGCTACCAGGGACCAGGCGAGAGCTTAATTATCTGCCCTCTCTTTAATATGTGCCTTCAATATTTATGCTTCCGTTTCTCCAACCTCTGATAGAGATACAAAATCTATTTCCCAGGACTCATTTTTACAGAGCACTGGTAAAATTAAGCTGTGCTCAAATATCCAAAGCAGGCATCATCGGAGGGAAAAAAAAGACAGAACAGCTGCTTTTTAAAACTGGCTAATAAATAGGTCTCTGGCAGCAATAAACCCTGGGCTAAAGACAAAACAAAGGAAAACATATTTTTTCTTTGCCTTGCACCAACCAGAGCTCCTCTTGCTCAATATTACACTTTGAAGGGGCTCCAAACGTGCAGAGAAGGCATGCAAAGTTAAAGATCAACCAGCATTTGAAGCAACGGCAAAAACACGCCATGCCCTCCCAACAGCTAGATTCACATTCTTGATCCCCAGGGAAACGTGGGTTTGAAGTCTGGCCAGGCAGAGGAATGATGACATCAAAACACTGCTGGCTATTCCCCCAATGAAGCCAGTGAGGCAACTGCTCTACCCTCAAAGGAGCAGGAAGTGAGTGAGACGACATCTGCTCGAATTCGAACAGGTTTGACCCAAATCATCCATGTACTGGGTTACATTTATTCAATCATCAAATGCTTCTGAGCACCTCCTCTGCTCCAGGCATAGACAGCGAAGTCGGAGAAAGTTTCGGAGAATGTGAGGAGTTTAGTTCATGGAACCTGACAATAGCTTGGAACATGGGCAGGCAGAGAGGTTTACTACCATAATATGGACGGTCATGATACTCTAAGGCTCAGAGATGCATTCAGATTTAACCGAGCTGCAAAGCTGCAAGGAGTTGAGCCAAGGAGACAAAGCTGCTCCTCCCTTTCCATCGCTTCATGCTCTGTGACCCTGTGAGCAAGATAAGAGCAGCTGTTGGGACCACTGGAAGGCCTCAGGATGCAGGGATGCACCCAAGCCCTGCAGGTGTCTGAAATGGCTCCAATAGGCTCTCTGAAGGTTGAATATATCCATCTGATCTGCTCACAGGCTCCAGCACCTTCCTGGACTGCACTCTCACACAATCCTTATACTGCTAAAGGACAGCATGTCAGCAGACCAGGCTCCAGGAGTGGTCAAAGGACTGAAACGCAGGGCTGTCTGCATATCAAAGTTGTCAGGGGATGCCTTCTGGATATGGGGAAGCAGAATCGACTGTTTTAACACATGATAAAAGGCAGATGCAAATTTTGCCTAAATTCAAATTTCACAAACCACAGTCAGGTGTGTGTGTTTGAGCCCTAGAAGGCAGATAGAGTGGTGGCTGATGAATCTTGTTGAATGAAGGCTCCAGGCTAAACCCCAGAATCAAAGCAAGGACTCCCATGTTCTCTGTGGGACAAGGCACCGCTCTGTCTCACAGTCTGCAAAGCCTTAAAACCAGGCAAAATGGGGCTGCCTCTTGTCACTTCTCTCGGCAGTATATCACACACTATAAAAGTCCACCGCGTAAAACATCTTTAGAGAAGCCGATGTAAAGCCATCCATCCTTAAAATGACAGTCACGATGGTCCACGCTACTTGGGAAACCTAACAGGGACATAAATGAAGACAAAAGGTCACTCCGCTGTGGCTGGGAAGGAGGGTGGCAGAGACAAGGAGTGCAGATCACAGCACCGGGTTTCTCAAAGTTCCATGACAAATTACTGGAAACAAGCGGGACCTTATTCTTAAACGAACACTCTTCCCTGTTGTGTATATGGCACAGAAAAATACATGTTTATGGGTCTGGAAATTTAAAGAAAATGTTTCCATGGAAAATGGAGCTGTATAAGCCAGTGTACACAGGGGCTAAAGTAAATGTCAGAACCCAGATAGACTGAGGGAAGCACAGCTTCTAAATATAGATTAATGGGCATTAGGGCATTTATTATTTATCAGTTAGCCCTGCATGGTTCTACCTACTGCTTCAAGTCCCCCGGGCAAAAAATACAATAAAATTCCATTAGTTAAAATATTTAAAAACCGAGCTGGAATATGACAGTCTTTCATAGTCTCATCATAGCACTATGCTTGCAAGGGAAGAAAAATAAATTAGAAACCACCTAATAATAGGTGCTGGGTTGGGAAAAAACAAGAGATTTTCTTCTGGTCATCAGGAGGAGGCTTTGAAGAGGAAGGCGATGCTTTTATCTCAGCTGCTAGCCAGGGAGAGGCAGGTGGACTTCTGGCTTACTTCCGACCCAGTAGTCTGAGATGTTTCAGCTGTTCATTTTAATGTATAATTACATTAAATAGTCTTATTCTGGGAGATTAGACTGATTTGGATAAGGCAATTTTAGACGAACTTTTTTTAAGGCAAGGAGATCCACTGAGGTTCACCGATTAGCTTTTCTTCCCCATTTCTCTGGGCAACCTTGGTGGGCCAGGGTCTTCGTTACAAAGCAGCTCACAAGCAACTATCAGAAGCTCTCCAGAGGAATCAAAACCCTGAAGATGCACTAGCAGCTTCTCGGAGCTCATGGGTCCAAGCCCACACCAGACCACACATGGACCTTTCTCTCCCATCTGGAACACTCTCCCATCGTATCTCTATTAATTTATTTATTCCTGTCACACAAAGCTGAACTAGAGTTCATGTTCTTCAAGAAGCTTTCCCATATTTGTAAGTAAAAAACAGGCATTGCTATATATTTACTAAATAATAGGAATAGAAGCTAATAAATTTTTTGAGTAGGTATTGGGGTAAGAGTTTGCATCTTATGATGCTGCCCTATTATTATTCCATCATGCTGGTAAAGACTCTGACAGGTTAGGTCACTTCAAGACCCCAAAGGAAGGAGTGGGCTAGATTTAGGTCATGTTAAATCTCCCTCAAGGGTTCATGTTTAGGGTGCCTGGGTGGCTTAGTCGATTAAGTGTCTGCCTTCAGCTCTTGTCATGATCCCAGGATCTTGGGATCGAGTCCCGCATCAGGCTCCTTGCTCAGAGGGAAGCCTGCTTCTCCCTCTGTCTCTGCCTGCCAGTCCTCCCGCTTGTGATCTGTTAAATAAATAAATAAAATCTTTAAAAAAAAGAAGAGTTCATGTTTAATACTACCATTCAAGTAAAAGAATTCCTGCTGAGAAGTGGCCCAGTGAAAAGGTCCATATTCACCACGTGGTATTCTTTCCTCCCCAGAACATGTCATATAACCAAGCTAGCAGAAGCAAGACAATTGCCAATGTTTTCCTGGCCTCCTTGATTTGATTTCCCAGATCACTAGCTACAGGAAGCCTTGCTGCAGTCTGGAAGACATCAGCCCAAGAATTAACAGCATAACCAATGTGTGGTTATCAGCCGACATGGCACAGTAGTGAACAGGTGTCCTGCTGGAGTCAGATAAATGAAGTGACTGCAGCAGGAGCCTGTCAGAGTCACAATTCCTGGGAACAGAAAGAGTCGTCATGTTGAAATTGCAAGGCTGGGATAAACTGAAGCCACGCCCAGAGAGTAATTTTGACCTTCCAGGACTAGTTTCAAACTATCCCCCAATTTAATGCTCTCATCTTCACATTCACAAAAATGAAGAAAACATTTGAACACTGTCCTAGTGTCAAGGGTATTCAGAGGTAGTCCCCCAAAGGGCTCCTTTAACGGTTAGTCTACAGCCATCCCACCCTGACTGTGCCCAATAAGGGCTGATTCCAGAAGGCTGTGGATTCCTGGATGCAGAGGCACATGGGAATCCCGTGCTCTATAAGAGCAGGGGCTCTAGCATTAAACAAAGCTGACAACTGCGGAAACTTAGTCACATTTTCCTAAACTTCTAAAGTCTTATTTTCCTCAACCATACAGTGAGGCAACTCATGGAATGGTGATGATGAAAAGATGATGCATATTAAATTGGCCTTGACATATTGGAGATGTTGAGCATTACTAATATTATCCCTTTCCTAATAAAGATATGCACAATTACCTATTCTGAGTACACTATATTTGAAATTTCTCTGGTCCTCAAAGATCAATCCAATGTTCATCTAATAAGTCTCAGTCATTTTTTTAACCGTATCTACATATTATCAAGATTCCAACACACAGAAAGTCAAGTCAAGGGCGTACCCTAAATAAAATTATATTTTATCCTGATAAGGTTAAATTAGGTTTCTGGATGCCATCCTATTGACTTTAATAAATCATGAAGACTTCTACCAGTTGTATTCCCTCCCCATTAAGAAAACTTGACACTGGAGCTGAATGGAACAGAAATATCAAAGAAATATAAATGTCGTGTGCTGAAATGTCTTACCAACCAATTCATAGAGGCTGGCCTAATTCCAGATGATACTGTTTGGATGAAAGGAGAACTGACTGCATGATATTCCTGGAAGGAAGGGCAGACAAGACTTTCTCCTGAGTCATCTTTGCGTGGACCTGTATGGTTCAGAACAGTAGCCACTGGCACATATGGCTACTGGAGTTCTTGAAAGAACTGGAGCATACTGGAGCTAGTATGAATTGAGGTATGTTGGAAGTTCAAAATATGCCCTGGACTTTGAAAAAAATATATAACATATCTTATTAATAACTTTTATACTTCAGATACAGTGGGTTAATAAAATACATTGCTAAAGTTATTTTCACCTGGTTTTTTTTTCCCCTTTTCACTAGAAAATTTACAATCACGTATGTGGTTAGCATTATCTACCTACGGCATAGTGCCAAGTTAGACCATGAGGTCCACAGTCAAACATGTACCCTTCAATGGGCATTTGATGGCTTCACATGTTACTTTGACAGTTGATAGGAGTTATGTTTATAAAAGCAAAACAAAACAAAACAAAAAACAGGGACAGGCAATAAAACAATGTCTTAGCCAATAGTGTCCTTCAATAAATGTTAGCTTTTCATCATACTGAATATGGTCAGTCAAAACTTAGGTTTAAATAAAGCAAATTTCTTTAGTCCAGGACTTCTCAGAGCTACTACTCTATGTTGATGTGGAATCTGATTCTAAAGATTAACAGTCAGTGTTTCTCAGACTCATTTGATCATATTATTTTCATTTAATTAGTTACTTGGTTAGTTAGTTGAGCCCCTTATAAAAATTTTCTTTTTCTTTTTTCTTTCTTTTTTTTTTTTTTGCCTCCCCAGAAGTTTTGGGAAATGGCTCTACTCTTACTTTGGAATCTGGATAGGTACAAACAGATGAGTATTTCATTCAGGACCAGAGAATTTGGAATACAACTAGCACAACAAAAAGACCCAAAGAAAGTGGCCCCTGTCGGCCTGGCCTAATGGACACTGTACATAGTACATAATGCCACATGATCAACATTTAACTTATAGCACTAGGTTTCACTAGTGAATGTATGAGAAGCAGCATTTGAGCAATATGTTTCTTTTTTTAAAAGATTTTATTTATTTATTTGCCAGAGAGAAAAAGAGAGAGAGAGCACAAGCAGGTAGAGAGGCAGGCAGAGGCAGAGGGAGAAGCAGGCTCCCCGCTGAGCAAGAAGCCCGATGTGGGACTTGATCCCAGGACCCTGGGATCATGACCCGAGCCGAAGGCAGCTGCTCAACCAACTGAGGCACCCAGGCATTCCTGAGCAATAATGTTTCTTACTATAACCTATTCACTGAACCCAGGCCTCAGAACATCTTTTGGGTAATTTTTTAATATTCAAATCCTCTCAATACTGATTCATTCTGAGAGCGAAGAAGAGGAGCTAATTGGCAACGAAGTGAGTGGTAGTGGGCAGAGATCAATAACAAAAAAGGGATTATCACTTTAGGGTTGTCATGATGGATGTTTACAGATAGTTAATCTTCCTGTCCTTCTTTTCATCATTTCTACCAAAGAATTAATATGTGCTTATTCCATTTAGCACTAACTGAATCATGGTATACATGGTCATTAGAGCACCGTCCCTATGGTTATGTGTTCCCGTCCCAGTACCTGAGCAATCCTTCCATGCTTTTCAGAAAATCTCTGCCATATTCTTTACCAGCTACCACTCCTAAGTTACAGATCAACCCTTCCTTGGCAAAAGTGTTTAGGATGCTTTTCATGATGGCAAAGGACTTCTAGTAATATCTAATCACCTGTTGGTTTTACCACCGCATGCCTGGATGATTTACTTGCAGGTGTCTGAGGTCACTATAAAATCTAGGTTTTTCCAGTTAGACAGATACTCTATCTTCATAAACAGTCAGACACCATCACTTGTGTATGTTTTGGCATTAGTTCCAACATGAAATAAGGACTAGAACGAATCTAGAGGAAGAGCACATCATTACAAGAGCTCATCAGCAGACAGCTTTTATAGATGGAAGGCTAATGTTCATTGGCTGGGAGTGTAGCTACCCTCTGATCTTTTAACTCCCATTGGCTTCAAGCAAACACCCATACTCAGAGCAACCAAAAGGTTAAAAGAAGGGGTTGTCCTACTTCTTTCTCTCCTGCCCTTCTTCCCTTCCTTCCTGTCTCTCTCTCTTTCACTCTCTCTGAATGTCAGTTTACCTATCTATGCATATTTAAAGAAACTTTTGGAGAAAACAGTGCTATAAAAATTCAGAGTTGTTTGAAAAAGTGTTTAAAAAGAACTACACTCAAGGGGGGTGCCCAGGTTGCTCAGTCAGTTGGGCGTCTGCCTTCAGCTCAGGTTATGGTCTCAGGGCGGGTGGGGGGAGTCCCTCTGCCTCTGTCCCCCACCCTGCTCACTCAGTCTCTCTCAAATAAGTGAATAAAAAATCTTTAAAAAAGAGAGAGATACACTTTAAAAACATATGTTGCACATTTCTTAAGCATTGTACCCTGTGACCAGTTCATGCTAGGCACAGTCCCAGGTCAGGAACATAAAAGGCAAATACACAGTGACTATGGTCTAAAAGTTGTTTTTATTGCAAAAAAATTAATGTAGCCTTCAACTAACCTTTTTTCCCTCTATAGTTTTTCAGTTCCTGCCTCTGTTCATTAATTCGGTTGCCAATTATTCACTTTCCCTCTCTTTCATATGATGTATGCTACTAAGAAAGATAAAGAGAAAATGCATTACTAAATTTCAGAGAAACATCTACGTGCATGTGAGTAATATCCAAATACTGCTGTACTAACATAACTAATGTTCACTTCCCCTCATTCAAAAAGGTTTGCTTCTTCCTCCTTTAATGTCGTTCATAAATTTGGTCTCCAGGGACTGCTGGCTGCTGTTAATTACGCATATCAAGTCCCGCTGTGCCAGAGGAAACTTAATTATTCTAATTTTCAAGGTCACAGACATATCCAAAGGTGCTAGTTTGACAGTCCAAAGAATAACGCTAGCTCAAGGGAATCAGAGGCAGGATGTGTTATGGAAGGCTGGTTACAACCTTATCCACAATGCTGTGCTAAACATTCACCAGCTCTGCAACCTGAATTAAATTGCTTAGGACAAGCTCCCCCAGAGTGACCGGGACAGTGAACCTGGTCATAAATAGGAAATACTTCTTTGCCATATTAGGGGGCAAGTCTCTTTCCTGGGTCCCTCAAAACTGCAGCTACTTCTCTATGGGCTAGTGCTGACAAGGTCTCTTTCAAAACTACTTAAACCTTCCTGCTTATCCACTGGGGTTTCACCCATAAGGACAGGAAAGAGAAAAAGGAAGAAGCAAAGTGCTCTGTAGAATTTTATCTTATTTGTTTGTTTATTTATTTAGTAGAATTTTAAATAAAAGCTGTTCTACAATTGCTGGGAAAACTATTTGCAGGGTAAATTTCAAGAGACTGATCAGCAGGGATCGGGATTCTATTTTAAAACTTTTTGGCTTCTTAAGGAAGCCCCGGTTTATAGGATTTTTGATATTGCAACTAAAATGGGCCATACCAAAGGACCAGGTTTTAAACAATGTAAACCTATCTCATTAATAACTATTTTGAGAACATAACCTATAAAATGTATATTATCAGCTCGTCAGAACCACAAAGGCAAAGGATATTTTCGGTTCCTAAAATCATCACCTAAGAAGAAACTAGAGTTTGGAATTTCATGGTTTCTGGAATACAACATCTGATTCACAGGAAGAAGACACCATTCCAAATTTCTGTGTCTGACTCTGGGTAGAAGATTTACCTCTTTCGTCCTTACTTTCCAAATCTTGCAGCTGCTAATTGTTTCCAGCCCTGTATGGTTCATAAGACCTGTATGGGAACGAGAGGCTGTGATACTATGTGTCCTTCAGGACCTCTGTGTAGCTCATTCAGAACCATCTTCCAGGAAGCCTCCTAGCAAGAATGCACCCACAAATCCCTATACACACACTCTCTCTCTCTCTCTCTCTCTCTCTCACACACACACACACACACACACACACACACACACAAACACTACACCTTCCCAAACACACACAGGCACAAAGAAGCCAAACTGTGAATATGAATACAATTTGAGAGCAGGGTTCCAAGCCTGCAGAAAGTTATGCAAACCATCCTTAAAGAAAATGCCATTCAGCCATCCAATTCCAAAAGTTTAAAGAGGCAATTTAAATGCTTAAATATTAAACATCATGATAATGACACTTCGAGAAGAAGGAGTTTGTTTTAAAACAAGGCCTCAAGCTCAGTCAGTTAAGCATCTGTTTTCAGGGTCGTGAGATGGGGCCTCATGTCAAGCTCCATACTGGGCATGGAACCTGCTTAAGATTCTCTCTCTCCCTCCTCCCCCCGCCCCATGCAAATGTGCATCCTCTCTCTCTCTCTCTCTCTCTCTCTCAAACAAAAAAAAAACAAAAAACACCCACAAACAAAAACAAAAAATACCAAAAACCCACAAACAAACAAATAAAAACCCAAGCCTTCAAGACGGTTGACAGGCCCTAAGCTGGCCTGCCAATGCTGAGTCCATCACGACAGGTAGGAAGTGTCCAGAGAGCTGACACAGCCCCTGGGTGTTGGGGCAGCATTTGCCTCTGGCTAAGGAGGTCGTTACAACAGGGCAAGGTAAGGCATGGGGACAGAAGTTGGTTTCCAATAGTGGTCCAAAAGATAGTTTTTCAGGATGCAGGCTCTGGCATCCCACTAGGTCAGAGGCAGTTTTGGGAGGAAGCCCAGTGGCCAGGATATTTTCATGAGAAGAAAGTGACCCATATTGTGAAAGCAGGGGCTAATAGAACTTTCAACAGAGAGTTAACAAAAGTACAGAGGTTTTAGCAAACCTAAGAGAGAAAAAAAACCCTACCTATCATTCTTGGGTAGTTTATGTAAAATCTTGTTTTGGATTCCAGAGGATAAATGACCTTTCAAGGCTCTTTCTTCCATCAAAATTCTAATTTTTCTTGGAGAAAAAGCTCTCAGTCTAAGGTGGAAGAGTGCAAAAACTGTATTCAAATTTCAGCTCCACTGTTATGGAGCTGTTGAAGATTTTGCAAGTTACAGGGTTTCTCCATGCTCTTGTTTCCTCATCTGAACTTTCCTCCACAATGGTTTTCATAAAGACATATTTTCTGTAAACAAACTCCTGGCCTCTCTCCAACACTTGACTCATTCCATTCAGCTCCAGGAGGGGTGATTCACCGAAGAGTACATATGGGGAGAAAACTAGGCAAGTTCCATTCAGCTCTATCTAGACTTCTTCCTCTTGGGAATAAGCTGCCCCCAGGGAAGCCCATTTTGACTGCCTGATCTGAGCTCAGACATGCCTGGGGCCCAGGAAGCAGGTGAGGAGGCTCCCACCAATGTTGTAACTGGTGTGTACATCTCCCTAATTCTGGGCTTCAACCTTTGCAAGCTCATTTGGCTCTAACACTATCTTACACCTGCCAACTCTGCATCTCCAAAATAAAGATGATTTTGGCCTCCATGTTTGTTTTTTGGCTTTCTTTCTCAGACTGTCTGGAACTCAGGCCGAGAAGAACAATGCTCTTTCTGGGTCTCCCTCAGACACCCTCAACGGTCTGCAAAATAGGGACCAGGACGTTGCAAGGATAAATGAGGAGGTACGTAAAGCCGCCTAGCATTAAGTCCCATCCAGTGTAAAAACCTCACTACATGTTGGCCAAATGGAATCTTGTACTCCCCTCAGAACAGGTGACCTGAGCGGGCCCAGCGCCAGTGTGCCAGCCGGCCGCACACATCGCCAGATTCAAGACAGCGCCTGAGCAGCTCCACGCTGCCCCTGGGAACTACCTGGGTAGCGACATCTGTGAGCCTTGTAGTACATTCTGGAGTAACAGCATGAAAAACTGAGAATTCAGAGATCAGTGGCTCTACACTGGGCTTAGTGACAATTTGAATCCCTGAGACTGAATGCAAAAGAGCAGAGAGAAAGGAAGCGTGAAAGCATAGTCGTGCTCTGCCAATGCACTTTCAGCAGGCAGCGAGGACAAGAAATTAATGAAGGTGGAGGGAGTTCAGACCTGCCCCAAACTCCAGCTGTGGTTAGATGAATTTATCACAGAGAACAAGAAATGAACTTGGAACCTCGAGCAAACACCTTTGCTAAGAACTAATTCGTGCTCTAATCTCAGAAGTGTGGGGACTGTTTAGAACTTTATCCTGCCTATAAAGGTGTCTGTTCCTTGCTACCCAGGCCTCTCAGAGTACAGATTTTGCCTCGTAAAAGTTAGTAAGGATGATATACAATTCCTAATATATAAAGTAACTGTGCCCACAACTCTAAGTAACAGCACAGACTCAGGACTTACCATTCATAATGTCATATATTTATCTGCCCCCCAAAAAATCAGAAAACTCCTAAATAAAACTGCATATAAATCGAGGTGCAATCATGAAAAATAAAAGAAGAAAAAAATCTTGGCAAGAACAAAAGTGACCATTCAGCTCTCCAAAGGTAAGTAGATTATAATAGCTAAGATTTACTGAATTTTTTTTTTTGCCATATATTGTCCTAAGCAGTTTCATAAGTTAATTCACTTAATCCTCACAACAACTATACAAGGTTAATGCTATTTTTACTCCCACTTTACATTTAAAGGAATTGGTCAGAGAAAAGCAAAAGGACTGGTCCAAGGTCATACAACTAAGTGGCTGAACCAGGAGTCAAACTCAGGGCATGTAGTCCCAGAATGACTTTGTTGGATCCCCTTCCACAAGCCCTCCCTCAGCTCTACAATGAACTTTTACAGCTTTAAGTTGATGCAAACCTATTTCTGAATTCTGCCTTCCCTACTGTGTTTGCAAGCTTTTTTTTTTTTTTTTAAAGATTTTATTTATTTGACAGAGAGAAACACAGTGAGAGAGGGAACACAAGCAGAGGGAATGGTAGCGGGAGAAGCAGGCTCCCTGCTGAGCAAAGAGCCCGATATGGGGCTCGATCCCAGGACCCTGGGATCATGACCTGAGCCGAAGGCAGACGCTTAACGACTGAGCCACCCAGGTGCCCCTGTGTTTGCAAGCTTTTACAAAGTATTCACACTTCAGCAAAGGTAAAACTGCTCTAGGTAGGCCTGCATATCCTCCCTTCTGATGCTCACGGGATTAGTCTTGGATGAAAGAAGGCATTCTGCTTCTTTTCTTTCCACTTTTCTTCCAGAAACATCTCCATATCCCTGACTAGTGGTCTCAGATCACAGCAGTAGATGGACGTACTCACATGAACACTCTTGATCTGATAATGTAGACAGGGAAACCTCACCCAGATTCACCAAAGAAAGAGCACTTCTGTCACTTTCCAAATAGGACCAGACTTTCATTGTAAGACTCTCACATACACGTGTTATCCTGCTTTACACCATAACTGTATTTTAGATGGCAGTGAATCAAATCTGTATTCCAACACTATTGTACTCTTCCTGGGCCAGGCTGGCACCACCTTTATTTTGCCACCTAATCGCTACTTCCAGGTAGGTGTTCTTGTCCCCACTTTAGAGAAAAGGCAACTGGGACTCAAAAAGTTTAAGTAGCTTCCCCCATAGTGACCCAGGGAATGACTAGTAGAGGAGCAAGGATATTAGTCCCAATGCGTGTAATTCTGAAACACTTGCTTGAAACCACCATCTGTACATGTATACACATACACACATAAAGCATTAAAACGAATTTGTTTTGCAGTACGCCAAGCTCTGCAGATTAAGGGAAGAATTTTAGATAGGGTTATCAACTTTGGAAAGCTTACAATCTAGGTGATTTTAAGAGAGAGAAGGCACTGATGGTGCCAAGACATGAGACTGCAGATCTATCAACTCAAGGGACCATGTGCAGATATTTACTTTGATGACTACTTAGAACTACTTAGAACTATGTAAAAAACTGAATATGAAAACCATATATGCTAATCTGCAATGATACAAAAATGCAGGAGGTCGAAGATGAGAAGATCGGAGGCAAAAGAAAAAGAGTTTTGTGTTGGGATGAGATGATGAATACAGTCGATGGACATGTAGCTATCTTTATAATTTTATACATGAGAAGATTTTTTACAAAACCCACTATATTCAAGGAAATCATAGCATATTACTTTTTTGTACATGAAAACAAGAAAACTGTGTTTACCATAAAAATGTCTATTTTTATCTAACACCTAATATAATTTCTAATACCTAACATAATATCTAATTTTTAATACAATAATATAATATAATAAATAAAAATAATATAATGTATTTTGATCAGGAAGCTTGTTCTAACTTGCCATTGGTTAGGAAACCTAAAAATCTAGCCTGCTAGAATTAGGTCTGAAAGAGTATAAAAAAAATTTAGAAAAGGGTTCAGGGATGAGTTGCCAGGTAAGGACAGGGTCAGCAGGGAAGAATAACTTATTGAGAGTAAAATGCTCTAGAGTCAAAATGATTCCACCACTTTTTGGCCTAGGGACTCTAGGGGAGTCACTGGACACCTCTGACCTGGCTTCAATTTCCTCATCTGTAAAGTCGGGATAGTGACACATCACACGGGGATGTTTTGAGATTATAATTATAAGCACTTAGTATTATTCCTGACACATGTCAGTTATTATTTTAACATTGACTTTGACTTTCCATATTTTTTTCTTCTAACCTGATCTTAACTTGTTGGGCTGGGTGGGAATCGGTGACTTCAGGTCATTGAAATGTTGCCTGCATATATAACTGCACAGGTCAATTCCCCTAAGAGGCTGATCAGTGTATTCATAAGGAGGAATGATTAGCAAATAAATGAATTAGAAGTCCAAATGACAATTCAATTGTGAACTCCGTAATTTGTTAGCATTAGACCTTTTGCCCTAATGGCAAGTCTTGAAAAGAGAAAATACTGATTAACCTAAGGTCATTACTACAAAACACCAAACTGTGAAATTCCACCTCTACTTGTGAAAATCATTCCCGGTATCCTTAACACTCTCATCTTGAAATGTCTAGTGAAGGAAAAAGTCCTGAGGAAAACAATCACAGACCAGAAGTATGAATGAGCTCCTAGTTGGTGGCATTATATGTAATTTTCCTTGTTGAAGATAATAGCTACATACACACACATACATACCACACTCATGGATGCATAAAAACAAATGTGAGGCCATTCTTGATCTGAAGCATCATCAGAATCACTTACAGATAGACTCAAATACTCCTGTCCCCCATCCCAGAGATCCAAAGACTACATGCAAATCAGAATTTCTATGAAATTTTGGGGTGCCTGGGAGTCTCACTCAGTTAAGCATCTGCCTTCAGCTCAGATCATGATCTTGGGGGTCTTGGGATTAAGTCCTACCTCGGGCTCCCTGCTTGATGGGGAGTCTGTTTCTCCCTCTCCTTCTACCCTTCCCTCTGCTTGTGCTTTTTCTCTCTTGCTCTCTCTCAAATAAATCAAATCTTAAAAAAAAAAAAAAAAGAATTTCTATGAAATTTTAAATAGATACTCAGATGATTCTAAGGACCAGCCAGGTAGCCAGGTTGGATCATTACTGACCCACATGAGATGTCCTCTTTTATTCTGTAAATAAGGAGCTTCAGTCACCCAGACAGCAGATGGAAGATTTGTTTTCTCCTTATTTGTAGATGGCCATCTTCCCCCTGTATCTTCACACTGTCTTCCTTTTATATTTGTCTGAGTCTAAATTTCCCCTCTTATAAAGACACCAGTTTGTAGTAGGGACCATCCCAATGGCTCCGTTTTAATTTAATTAGCTCTGAAGAGCCTATCTCCCAATACAGTTTCATTCTGAGATACTAAAGTTTAGAACTTCAACTTATGAATGGAGTGCGGGGAGCAGAATTCAGCCCATAAGAGGTTGTGACTTTTGAAATTATATTGTGTGCCATCAGAGTGGTAGAACCTTTTCCTTCTAAGAGAGAATCCATTGGAAGGGTGCAGTCATTACATTTCAATTATGTAGTTTCTGCCAATTTGTTGTCAATGTATCTTTGAGAAAGGAAAGGGCTTGTTCATTGACAGCTGTCATATCAGATATACAGAACATTCTTCTCCAACCTCTGCAAAACCGCATCATCCATTCTTTAAAGATCAGTGTGATTTTTTTAATTTATTTATTTTTTAAAATTTTTATTAACATATAATGTATTATTTGTCCCAGGGTACATGTCAGTGAATCGTCAGGCTTACACAATTCACAGCACTTACCATAGCACATACCCTCCCCAATGTCCACAACCCAGCTACCCTATCCCTACCCCCCTGCCTCCAGCCACCCTTAGTTCGTTTCATGAGTCTAGGAGTCTCTTATGGTTTGTCTCCCTCCCCATCCCTTCCTGTTTCATTTCTCTCCCCCACTCCCCCTCAAACTCCCCTCTTGCCTCTCAAATTCTTCATATCAGAGAGATCATGTGATAATGTCTTTCTCTGACTGACTTATTTCGCTTAGCATAATACCCTCCAGTTCCATCTACGTTGTTGCAAATGGCCAGATTTCATTTCTCTTGATGGCTACATAGTATTCCATTGTATACAGTGTGATTTTTAAGAAAAATCACAGTGTGATTTTTAAGTTTTTAACACAAACTATATTTTGCACTATTTTTTCCAATAATATTCACTAATACATTGAAGTGTTTTTCTTCTTGAGACCTCAGAGGACATTTTCCTTCTCTGTTTGAGATGGATATTAATAATTAGCTATGTTTCATTCTTCTCATGATGAAAATTTTATTTTATTTATTCATCAAATTTCAAATACAGCACCCACGCTGTACAGGACACTGGTTCAAGCTTTTTTGCAAACAGATTAACTCACACTGTAATAAGCTCCATATTTTACACGTAGAACAATAAATGCAGATAAGGAACCAACTGTTGGGTAGAAAAAAAATGAATCAGAAGTTCAAGTTCTAGCTCTGTCACTTTTAAGTTATATGATGCATAGGAGATTGTGTCTTTGAAAAAAGCTATGTGGGGAACCTCAGTGACTCAGTAGGCTGAGTGTCTGACTCTCGGTTTCTGCTCAGGTCATGATCTCGGGGTTGTGAGATCAAACCCCGCACAGGGCTCTGTGCTAAGTGGAAAGTCTGCTTGAGATTCTCTCTCTCTCTCTTGCCTCTTCTCCCTGCTCTCTCACTCTCAAATAAAGTAAATAAAAAAATAAAACCTCTTTTTTTAAAAAAGCTACATTTCCTCATGTATGAAATCAATGATCTCACTGAGTTGTTTTAAGTATTATGAGGAAATGTGGCAATTAGATACTAACATAAAATCACTTTGTAAAATACAATAGAATAAACAATTCCTAACTTTTCCTTTTTCTCCTTCTGCTTATTCTTCTTCTCACACCACCAACATCAGTTTGACACTTTGGAACAAGGGATTAGAAGGAGTTCATTGAGAGATAGCCATCTGCCCACATACAACAGATTGATTTCTCGCAAAAGCCCTTCTGGAAATATCTCAAAATGTAATATTTTAGAACGAGAATAAAATACATGCTTCCTGCTATCCTGGCCTTGGTGGCTTGAAATATTAACTGGACAACTCTCACATGTAAGAGCCCACATGGCTATTCATCTTTGGTTTTCAACTTCTGTTCTCAGGGCCAAGTCAAGGGCTTAAATCATAAACTGGCAACCGTTCAAAAGGCTCCAGGAGAACCTGAACATTTCTATAAAAACAAAATAAAAAAAGCATGCTGTGTTAAGTTGTTAGAACAAAACACATATGCCAGGAATTTTCTCAGTAGCTCTGCAAACATTTGACCATACAGAGCATGTAGCGTGCACTTGGGCACTTTCAGCTACTGACATCCCAGCCCTGCTTCTCAACAGCTGTGCCAAATTAGGAAAGCTTATTTTTAGAAACAATAAACTAGAAAGAACCTCTCCTCTGTCAAAAGGCTGGTTTGTTCACGTGATTTGCCTCGCACTCATGAAGGAGATTTCTGAATTACATCTCTAGGTCTGAAAACACAAACTCATGCAAGCACACAAGATGTGAAAGTATTTCTCGACCAAACCTTTTAAACAGTAATGTTTACAATTACAATAAACCCAAAACGGACACATGAGAGAAATCAACTACTGGTAGGTCCATCGAGAGCCAGCCCCTTATTTGTGTTTGCACGTGGCTATAGAGTTTTCAAAGGGCGTTTATATATAGCATGCTTTTTCACTTGTGACTAGAAATATTATTTGAAAATAGAAACAAAAGGAATGATGTCTCCATTTTAAAGGACACTGAAGCTCTGTGAGGTCAAGCACCTCAGTTCAAGTAGCTCAGCTAAAAGGTAGCATCCAGGAAAAACCGAACCTAAGGACTTTTAAAGATGTAGCTTGGGTTTCTTTTGATGACATGGGACACGGACAAGTGCCTGACAAGGTTCATGGGGGGGGGGCATCCTTTTTGGTTCAGTGGTGTGAAAGTATGCCCACCCCCGGTACCTGAGCGACAGGCAGACAGAAACATATTAAGGCACATTACATGCAGGCGGATGGACAGAGTAAAAAGGCTGGACCACAGTCAGGTCTCTTTCCCTTTATCATCAGCTTTGCAGGAAACTCAAGGCAACCTGACCCCTGCTTGGTAAAGTACATTATATTTCCCAAGTAAATCTTAAGTTTCTTCAAGACAGTGAGAGTACAGATGTATTTATCTTATTTATTTACTATTTTGGGTGGCATCACACATAGAAATCTGAATACCACAGTTGTGAAAATATGTTTTCTAGGTTTTGCGTGTAAAAAAAGCCAATCATTTATTCTAGGATGTCAATACCTCACAGAATGCCCGGTTAAAGAGGTACACTCACTAACTTCGAAGACATCTCATTTGTAAAGTAACCTCTGGATCATGAAAGTGCCTGCGGAAGGTGGGAAGTTGTAGGTAAAATAAGCTTCTGAGGGATCTTTCTAGAGTTTGGTCAAGTTTTGCATCCATACCCTGGAAATTGATGAAGTTGTGGATAAGATATTTCCTGAGGAGCTTTCCTGCCCATGGCATCTGGATCTAGAATTAATTTGGTTGTTACTATTCATATTTCAAATCCTAATCCAGGTGCACTTGAGTCTACGTGATGGTTGAGGGACAGAAAGAGACAAAGACTGCTTCATGGCGGTTTAAACACAGATGCCCCTAATTGGCATGAGATGCCATTTCTAGTTTTAAATCAGCGGGACATACAGCAGATTCTCTGGCTTCTCGGGGAGCAATGAAATGAATCAAGCAGCTGAAGACCGATATTAAAAGCCTGCACCCACTGTGGAATCCCAATTGGTCATATTCACCCCTCCTGATGTGGGGGTCAGCCACAATTCACAGTCAATGCTAAAATGCTTTAAGAAGTATTTATTATCTTCCAGACACAATTTACTGCCTTTGATTATTCATTTTTCATTACTGTGGAAAGAAAGATTAAATTGTTTCAGAAGCAACTGCTTATATTAATCTTTCAAGCACATGCTCCATGTAAAACCCTCTGTCAGGAAAACGCACATAATTCCTGCTGCCAAAACAGCCATAGATAAAAGTAAACCAACACTAAATAAAAATAGTTCTAGAGTCCAAAATGTGGTGGAAAGACAGGAGCAGACCGAGAGAGAAGACACAAATTCGACACTCGCAGGGTGGGTGGGGGTGGGGAGGAATGCTTGAGAGTTCATTTATTAGACCCAGCAAATTTATTCTATGAACATTTTAATTTCAAAAGTAATTTAAATTAGCTCTTTATTTAACTGTGAAATTAGATTACCTCTCTGTTTAACATGCAAACACTCAGGAACTTAATAAACGACAAGGAGTGAGGTAGGAGTCACACCACATCTTTGAATCCACACAAATTGCATCTTAGCGCTGGGAGAGATTGGAAAGAACCACCGCCCTTGACACGACAGGAGCCTGAGATCTGGAAAGGTGACAGCACCTTTCTGAGTTGCAGAAGGGGTTAGATCACATAGCTAGATAGAAGCAGAGCCAAAACTGAAACCAACTTACAGAGAAAACCTATTCCACTGCACCACTCAGGTTACCACATATTTGGATAGTTAGGGGTTTGAAAGCCCAATGATTACTATCTTTTGGTAAAATATTACTTTCCTTTAGACTTACTCTCCTTATTGAAATTCTCCCTCCTATTGACCCCCAAGACACTGATGGCAATCTGCTGTGTCTCTCGTTGTTCCTAGTTTAGTCAGTGGATGCCTCCTCCACCAACTGCGAATGTAATGGAGGCACTTCAACATTCTATTCTCTTCCTTCTCTACATGCTGAAAGCTATAGTCACCAACACCATATGCTGCCCAGAAATTTTTTATTCTAGTCACAGAAGAATACTCTAACTGTAAGGGCCAGCATCAGGACCCCTGAAAGCCATTCTCAACCAATGATGGTCTGGGAGGTGTAGACTGGGGTTCCGGGTTCCTTGGCCTTCAGGTGAGATAAATCTGAGGTCGTTGCAAATTATTTCCCCAGAGCTCCCTCCATGGGGCTGAGCTCTGTGGCCCACAGGGGTTACTGGCTTCATGATAGAACCTTTACTGACTTACTTCCCTTCCTGACCTCACTTCCTCAGTCGCTTCTTAATGTTTCCCAAGATCACCCTCTAATAAACAAATTGCATTCAAATCCTTCCCTCCAATTTTGCTTCTAGGGGAACCTCAGCCATGACATTATCTAAACACCACGTTGTACATTTCCATTTTTGCAGTTTGACTGGGGCCATTCTCTCCATCCAGAACATACCTGTCATGTATATGCACCCTTATCAAAGTTACCCGCCCTTCAAGGCTCAAGGCCAGGCTCACTCCTACCAATATTCCAAAGACATTCACCCAAGGAAAACTCCACCCAATTCCAGAAATGGGTACCTTTCAACACTCCAGGATATCTCATAAGAAAATGTTTACATGTAGATTTACTTTGACTACAATCCAGGAACTAAATTATGAGCTCTTGGATGGAAGACACCTTGTCATCTCTGTTCTCCTCTCCAATAGAGCAAATGTGCTTCTATGTGGTAAGCATTCATTAATTGTCTGCTGAACAAAGGTGAACTTTAGAAATGTCCCTAAATAAAACCTTGGTTTCTTATTGAAAGATTCTTCCATACGGAGTTATTTTCTTACCTTACAGGGAGCTCTGGCTTTAACATTTTGGAATGAATATGCCTAATAAGGCGGGGTAGATGAGAGATAAATGCTAAAATGGTCTCAATTCTCTTAGTTTTGGATCAGAGGCACTGGAGCCTATCTGTTATAGAGAATTAAAAAAAAAAATACACTTACATCAATGGATAGATCACCCAGACAGAAAATCAATAAGGAAACATTGGCCTCAAAGGATATGTTAGACCAAATGGTCTCAAAAATATTTACAGAATATTCTAACCTAAAGCGACAGAATACACATTCTTCTCAAGTTCACATAGAAAATTGTCTAAGATAGATCATATATTAGGCAACAGAACAAGTCTTAAATTTAAGAGGACTGAAATCACATCAAGCATCTTTTCTGATCAAGATGGTATGAAACTGGAAACTAATTACACAAAGAAAATTGGTGAATTCACAAATATGTATGGATTAAATAACATTCTACTGAATAACCAAGGATTCAAAGAATAAATCAAAAGAGAAATTTAAAAAATACCTTAAGAAAAATAAAAATGGAAATGTGACCTATCAAAATTTATGAGATGCAGCAAAAGCAGTTCTAAAAGGGAAGTTCATAGAGATTCATGCCTAGAAACAAGGAAAGTCTCAAACAAGCAACCTTACACTTAAAGGGACGAGGAATGGAAGAAAAAACAAAGCCCAAAGTTAATAGAAGGAAGGAAATAACAAAGATTAGAGCAGAAATAAAGAAAATAAAGACTAAAAAGATTAATGAAACTAACAGCTTGTTCTTTGGAAAGATAAGATTGACAAATCTCTAGCTAGACGCACCAATAAAAAAAAGAGAGAGGACTCAAATAAATAAAACTAAAACTGAAAGTGGAGATTTTATAACTGATACCACATAAATACAAAGGATCATCAGAGACTACTGTGAAGAGTTATATGCCAACAAATTGGACAACCTAGAAGATATTAATAAATTCCTAGAAACATAAACTCTACCGAGACTGAGTCATGATGAAATAGAAAATCTGAACAGAAAATTACTGCTAATGGAATTCAATTAGTAATCAAAAACTTCCCAATAAACAGAAGTCCAGGAACAGACAGCTTCACTGGTGAATTGTACCAAACATTTAAAGAGTTATTAATACCAATCCTTCTCAAATTCTTCCCAAAAATGGGAGAGTGGGAAGTCTTCCAAACTCATTTTATAACACCAGCATTACTCTGATAACAAATCCAGATGAGGATACTATAAGAGAAGAAAATTACAGGCTAATATCCCTGATTAATGTAGATTTAAAAAATCCTCAAATGAATGCAAACTGCATTCAACAGTATATTAAAAGGTTCATTCACTGTGGTCAACTGGAATTCATTCCAACATTTTGAGTATGATTCAATATCTGAAAATCAGTAAATGTGATACACTACATTAAAAAAATGAAGGATATAAATCATATGATCACCTCAATAGATGCATAAAAGGGATTTGTCAAAATTCAACACCATTTATAATAAAAACTCTCAACAAAGCAGGTGTAGAGGGAACATATCTTAACATAATAAAGGTCATATATGACAAGCTCATAGCTAACAACATACTTAATTGTAAAATGTTGAAAGCTGTTCCCCCAAGTTCAGGAACAAAACAAGGATAACCACTGTTGCCATATTTATTAAACACAGTATTGGAAGTCTTAGCCAGTGCAATTAGGCAAGAAAAGGAAATAAAAAACACCAAATTGGAAAGGAAGAAGTAAAGCAGATGACATGATATTTTATATATAAACCCTAAATACTCTACCAAAAACTGGTAGAATTAATAAACAAATTTGGTAACATTATAGGATACAAAATCAATATACACAAAATTTTCTTGCACTTCTATATACCACTAAGGAAACTATCAGTATAGAGAAAACTATCAGAAAGAGAAATTAAGAAAACAATCTCATTTATAATTTCACCAAAAAGAATAACATATCTAGGAATAAATTTAACCAAGGAGGTAAAAAACTTGTATATTTAAAACTATAAGATAGTACAGAAATTAACTGAAGAAGTCACAAATAAATTCTATATTCACAGACTGTAAGAATTAATACTATTAAACTGTTCATACAACCCAAAGTAACCAAAGATTCTATACGACCTTTACCTAAATTCCCTTTTTTTTCACAGACATAGAACAAATAATCTTAAAATTTATATGGAATCATAAAAGACCCTGAATAGCCAAAGTAATCTTGAGAAAGAAGAATAAAGCTAGAAGTATCACACTTTCCGATTTCAAACTATATCACAAAGCTCTAGTAATTTAAAAAAACATGGTACTGGCTGAAGAACAGACCAATAGATCAATAGAACAAAATAAACCACCCAGAAATAAAACCACACATACATGGTCAATAAATTTGTGACAAAGGAGCCAAGAATATACAGTAGTGAAATGAGAGTCTCTTCAGTAAATAGTATTGGAAAAATTAAACAGCCACATGCAAAAGAAAAATGAAACTGGACCATTACTTTATACCACACACAAAAATGAACTCAAACTAGATTAAAGATTTGAATGTAAGACTTGAAACCATAAAATAGTTATACAAAAGCACAGGCAAGGGGCCCCTGGGTGGCTCAGTGGGTTAAAGCCTCTGCCTTCAGCTCAGGTCAGGATCTCAGGGTCCTGGGATGGAGCCCCACATCGGGCTCTCTGCTCAGCAGGGAGCCTGCTTTCCCCCCTCTCTCTGCCTGCCTCTCTGCCTACTTGTGCTCTCTCTCTCTCTGCATCAAATAAATAAATAAAATCTTTAAAAAAAAAAAAAAAAGCACAGGCAATTAGCTCCTTGACAAAGATCTTGGTGATGATTTTTTTGAATCTGACACCAAAAACAAAAGCAACAAAAGCAAAAACTAAACCAGCAGGACCACATCAAACTAAAAAGCTTCTACACAGCAGAAGAAACCACCAACAAAATTAAAAGGCAACTTAATGAAAGGGAGAAACTATCACAAATCATCTATTTGATAAGGAGCTAATATCCAAACTATATAAATAATTCACATAACTCAATAGCACAAAAGAAAATCCAATTTAAAAATGGGCAGAAGATCTGAGTAGACATTTTTTCCAAAGAAGACGTGCAGATGGATCAGCAAGTACATGAAAAGATACTCATATTGTTAATCATCGGGAAAATGCAAATCAAAACCACACTAAAATATCACTTCACACTGGTCAGAATGGCTAGTATCAAAAGATACAATAATAAATGTTAATGAAGATGTGGAGAAAAGGGAACCCTAGTGCAGTGTTGGTGGTAATGTAAATTAGTGCAGTTATAAAGGAAAACAGTAGAGAGGTTCTTCAAAAAATTAAAAATAGAACTACTGCATGATCCAGGAATTCCACTGGTGAGTATTTATCTAAAAAAATGAAAACATTAACTGAAAAAGATATATGCACATCCATGTTCACTGCAGCCTCATTTCCAATAGCCACGACACAGAAACAACCTGATGAATGGACGAATGGGTTAATAAATTGTGACATATCTATATGATGGAGTATGATTCAGTCATAAAAAATGAACTCTTGCCATTTGTGAGAACACAGATGGGCTGGAGGGGATTATGATAAATGAAATAAGTCAGACAGAGGAAGACAAATTCTGTATGATCTCTTTTAATATACGGAATTTATAACTAACTAACTAACTAACTAACTAACTAACTAACTAACTAATAAGCTAACAGATACAGAGTGGAGTGGTGGTTGCCAGAGGCAGGAGGTGGGGGGTGGGAGAAATAAATGAACTGTTTTGGGTTTTTTTAGTTGAGATATATTGACTTATTCTTTTTTAAAAATAATTACGTCATGGATGCAATATTTGGCATGTTATAGGAATCTCACAAGTTTTACTTTCATCCCCAGATGTCAACTGAGATTCATACGAGACCTTTGTCTACGTCCCTCCATAATGTGACATTTACAGCTTGCCAATGGTCCACCCAATTCCCAACCAAGGTTTGTCTGAGATAATTTGCCAGGGATGTGTGGGAAGAAAGGCCTTCAGGAGGAATTTATTCCTAGGTCATCAGGACAGAGATTATATCTCTTCCTACACCATGTCAAGCAAACTCTATTCAGATACAAATGAGTAGGATTGGATTTCTGGGGAGAAAGGCAGCCTAAACTAAAACTTGTCTTATGTTTTGTTAGTTTGAAACTTTTTGTTAGTGTTTGTGAAACAAAAGTTCCTGTAAATGAAGGAACTGAAGCAACAGTGAATCGAATTATATGGCATGAAATTGATGTTGAGATTCTTTTAAAGATTTATTTTTTTAACTGTATATATTTTAGAGAGAGAGTGTGTGTGCACACAAGTGGGAGGAGGGACAGAGTGAGAGGAAAGGAGAGACTCCTCAAGCCAACTTCTCACTGAGTGCAGAGCCCAATGTGGGGCTTGATCACAGGACCCTGAGATCATGACTTGAGCCGAAATCAAGAGTCGCCCGCTTGACCAACAGAGCCCCAAGGTGCCCCTGATGTTCAGATTCTTGAGGCTAAACCAAGAAAAGTTCCCACACAGTCAGCCACCAGCCACATGCCAATGCAAGGACTTCTGCCTTTATCTGTGCTTTCATCATATACATAACCTTCATCAATTTGGGTCTCTTGGTTTCCTGAAGTTGGTATGACTGTGTACCCACCAGCTTGGTTATGGATCTGGTGGTTTAGCCACACTTTCCACGGTGCTACAATCTCCTGGCTCACACCAGAAGCCTGCAGGTCCTCAATAGCTCCTCGGTCCCATCATCGTAAACTTGGCAGCCTGAATTTATCTTGGGGAAAAGCACAGTCTAATCCAAGGTGATTAAACACTGTAAATGAAAACATTAGGACAACTTGGCCTTCTTAGTTCCTGTACTTCCTTTCTATTCCAACTGCGTGTACCTGAGTCAGGGTATGACTTCCATGTCACAGCAATAATATCCTAGCTAGTCTCAAGTCTTGCTTTGTATTTTTAAACTAAAATTGTGTTTTGGCTACAAAATTAAAAAATCCAAACAATATGTAAAAGTATTAAGAATACAAAAAAATAGCCTATATTTGAGAGATGGAGAATGGAGATGTTTGCACAATATGAATATATTTACTGCCACAGAGCTGTACACTTAAAAATGGCTAAATGGTATATTTTATGTTATGTATATTTTACTGTAATAAAAAGAAAGTCACCTAGGACACAACACTATTTTCATTTGGGATTAGATCCTTTCTGGATGACTGAATGAAGGCATAGGCCTTTATACATACACATATATTTTTAAAATGAGATCACACTAACATAATATTTGATACCTTCCAACTTACTTCAGCACTATTTTGGTTATCTACGCTGATAAATAACACCATTTGTACTGGATAGATAATATTAAATTATATAGATGTATCAGTATTTAACCAAGCCCCCATTATCAGATATTTAGGTTGCTAGTTTTAAAGCATCATTTTGGCATACTTTTCTAAAATCAGAATTGCCAGGCCAAAAGAAGGCACATTTTTAAGTTTTCAACATAGACTGTCAGATTATTGTTATAATTCCCCTTTTTTAATCTCCTATCTATGTGTCTGTCTGTCTCACTCTCACATTCACATCAATTAAAGCCAGCCAGCCAGCATCCCTCTCCTTTCCCCCAGACTATTCATTAAGTTTAAATTCCACACCCTGGCACCCAGGACTGTCTGTGACCAGGTTTCAACTACTTTGTCAGAGTTTACCTCTCCCTTCTTGCATTCAGGGCCCACATAGCACAGCCACGCTGGGTTACTACCAATGTCCCCATTAAGACTCATCAATTCCCTGCCTCTGTGTCCTTCCTTCCTGGAATAGCCTCACCCACCACTAACGCCTGTTGAAAATGTGTTCCCTTTTCACAGCTCAGCTCAGGGTGGATTTGCTCCTGCCCTTCTCCATGTTCTGTCACCGGAACAGTTAACATTTTACCACAGGGCACTAACCAGTGCGAGCACATCTTACTTAACTTGACAACAGCTCTAAAAGCTACATTTAGATAATTCCCCCTCTCATATAGATGAGGGATGCGAAGATTGGAGGTAAAATAACTTGCCCAAGGTCACACAGTTAATAAAAGGGGGAGCTGGATTCAAACTCAGTTCTTCTGCCTCCTGTTAATTGCTATGCAATTCACAACTAGGCAAAACTTCAACTTGGCTTTAAGTTTTCTTGCTGTTAAAATGAGTGAAGGTTGGGGGTGCCTGGGTGGCTCAGTCAGTTAAGCTTCTGCCTTTGGCTCTGGTGCTATTCCCCTGGGGCTCCCAGCTCAGCAGGGAGTTTGCTTCTCCCTCTCCCTTTGCCTCCCACCCCACCACCTATCCTCTCTATAGCTCTCTCACTCTCTCAAAGAAATAAAATCCTTAAACAAGAAATGAATGAATGTAGGTTAAATAACCATGAACCTATTTTCAACTCTAATATGCTGAGATTTTAAGAGTTTCTTAAATATTTCATGCATCTGAGTTCAAGTCCTTTGCATCCCTCAAAATAAGGATGAGAGTTTGCTGCCTGCTCAGAACATTACTTAACTAAGTAAGATTTTGTACTCTTAAGTTCACTGGAGACAGGATGAAAAATTCCAACACACTGAATAAATCCCATTGCTTTTACTACTTCTCAGTGATCAATCCAATGACAAAAAGGGCAGCATAAATATTAAGCAAAAATGCAAAGACAGGATTGAAAATAGTGTTAGGAAACTAGTGTCAGGAAACTGCTTTTCATGCAAGACTGAAGTTTCCAGAGGCTTCCATAGCAAGTGCAAAAATATGCCTCCTCTTGATTTTTTTTCATTTGAAGGCTGCTGTGCTCAGGAAGCAAAGCAAGACAGAACAGGAACCTGAAAATCAAAGCAGATCTGTCAGAAATTGGGAACTCAGAGGCCAGAATGGAACAGATGGGCCTCAAAGCTGGCTTGGGGCATCAAGCCAGAAGCTTGTCTTGATGGGACCTTGCTCCAGGATGTAAGAAGCAGATGTTCATCTTTGCCCATAAGAAGAGTGGTGCCTGATGCCAGCGCAGTCACTCGAGTAACTGGGAATGGGGCTACGAAGAGCCAGGTCCTTGAATTAGGCTCAGCTGACTGACTGTGTGTGGACTCTGAAAGGTGGGAACTCACTCCTTCGAGAGGGATGCTTGTCAAAGCTAAGATAACTTTGAGGATTCCAGGGAGGATAAAGAGCCCTTCAGAACCATGAACAGTTAGGCTGTGTCACAGGTGAATGAGAACAGCAACGGTTTGCTTTAATTTACGCATTTGCATGTTAGTAATCTGGGAACCACTGGACGACAAAAATGACATGAGGTCAGAAAGGGTATTTTACTCAACTTTAAATCCCCAGCACGTACCACAGTACTAGACACAGTAGATCATGAAAATACAAATAAATTAAGAAGGGAGATGTCCTAAAGATTAAAGTCCTTAAGAGCTATGTTTTCATCTTTGGCTGTTTCTTAGGATTCTTAAGGATTTACTTATTTATTTTAGAGGGAGGGGGTAGAGGGAGAGAGAGAATCTCAGCAGACTCCCCGCCGAGTGCGGAGCCCCACTGAGGCTCCATCTTATGACCCTGAGATCATGACCTGAGCCGAAACCAAGAGTCGCTTAACCGACTGAGCCACCCAGCCGCCCCTGTTTCCTAAGATTCTAATATCAGTTATTACCAGTCACAGCACAGACACTGGAGAAGAACCACCCACTGTGACACTGATTTAGAAATCATTTGGGCCATTCATTAATAAAAATACAAACAGCTTCATTTAATGAATACTCAGCAACATGCCAAGTAATGTGTGAACTGCTAGAAGTACATTATGATTATACAATCCCCAAAATAACTCTGAGAAGTAACTGTTACATCTCCATGGGACAGAAGAGCAAATAGAGTCCCAGGGCATCAGGCAGTTAGTCAGTAATGGAGGCTGATTTGAAGTTGAAACCTCTCTGGTTCTAGACCTAGTGCTATGAACCAGCATCAAAGTCTCCAGAATGGGACAAAATCTCTACAATGGCAGAAGCAGGGGAGGTTCATGTCAACTAAACGCACTGTGGTAATCAGTTTGCAATATATATAAATACAGAATCATGTTGTACACATAAAACTAATATAATGTTAGAGGTCAGCTATTTCTCAAGAAAAAAGCAGCAGCAGCAAGAGGAGGAGGTGGGTGGATTCCAAGTCCTTGAATCTTCCTCAAGGTCTTCCCACAATACATCAGGATCACTGGCTTCCACAGTGGTAATCCTAGCTTGTCTGACCACATTTCATATGGAAATAAGGCAAACAGAGGGCTCTTTAGACTAGCTGCTGCTGGAGATTACCTTCATCACTTGTTCATTTTATTTTTTTTATTTTTTTAAATTTTATTATTATTTTTTTATTAACATATAATGTATTATTTGCCCCAGGGTACATGTCTGTGAATCATCAGGATTACACATTTCACAGCACTTACCACAGCACATACCCTCCCTAATGTCCACAACCCAGCCACCCTATCCCTACCTGCCCCTGCATCCCAGCCACCCTTAGTTTGTTTCGTGAGTCTAGGAGTCTCTTATGGTTTGTCTCCTTTCCCATTCTACCCTATTTCATTTCTTTCCCCCACCACCCCCACAACTCCCCGCCCTGCCTCTCAAATTCTTCACATCAGAGAGATCATGTGATAATTGTCTTTCTCTGACTGACTTATTTCACTTAGCATAATACCCTCCAGTTCCATCCACGTCATTGCAAATGGCCAGATTTCGTTTCTCTTGATGGCTGCATAGTATTCCATTGTATATATATACCACTTCTTCTTTATCCATTCATCTGTTGATGGGCATCTAGGGTCTTTCCATAGTTTGGCTATTGTGGACATTGCTGCTATAAACATTCGGGTGCACGTGCCCCTTCAGATCACGACGTTTGTATCTTTAGGGTAAATACCCAATAGTGCAATTGCTGGGTCGTAGGGTAGCTCTATTTTCAACTTTTCGAGGAACCTCCATACTGTTTTCCAGAGTGGCTGCACCAGCTTGCATTCCCACCAACAGTGTAGGAGGGTTCCCCTTTCTCCGCATCCTGGCCAATATCTGTCATTTCCTGATTTGCTAATTTTAGCCATTCTGACTGGTGTGAGGTGGTATCTCACTGTGGTTTTGATTTGTATTTCTCTGATGCTGAGTGATGTGGAGCACTTTTCATTTTAAAGAGTAGAAAGAACGATGTCAGATATGAGTCTTTATTGTGCTTTGGCTGTCAGCAGAAATGATATAAAAAGATATGTACAGGGGTATCTGGGTGGCTCAGTCAGTTAAGCATCTGCCTTCTGCTCAGGTCATGATCCCAGGGTTCTGAGACTGAGCCTGGTGTTGGGCTCCCTGCTTAGCGGGGAGCCTGCTTCCCCCTCTCCCTCTGCCACTCCCCCAACTCATGCTTGCTTGCTCTTTCTCTCCCTGTCAAATAAAAAAAATCTCTAAAAAACAAAACAAAACAAAAAGACATGTACATAAGATTCTAAGAGAGCCATGGTCCTCCTTGCTAAACATCGCATTTGTGATGCACTGCCAGTGAGGACCGTGAGCTCCCCCAGCAAGGCGATTCAGCTGTACTGTACCTTCCTTTCCCAGACTATGAGTTCTCCAAGTGCCAGACTCACCAGCCTCCATTAATCTATTGTGAGGTGAGATACTCTAGGATGGATAGTACGTCTCCTCTAAAGTTTAACCTTCTCCACCCAAGTTAATGGCTCCCCTTAAGAACTAGTTTTTTTTCCCACTTAAAAGTAGCTGGGCCTTCTTTGAAGGTCTCTATGGATGCCAAGGGTTGGGGTCCTCTCTGGCCAACCTCAGGACTCAAAACAAGCAGGGCCCAGTAGTCATGCTATGTTCTAATGTTTGAAAGCAACCAGAATGAGATCTTTTAAAAAAATCCAAAAAACAGAAAATCTTCATTCACAAAGCTGTTCACTACAGAATTATTTCTAACCATGGGAAATACTTAGAAAACTTAGAACTCTACACAACTTAATTGTGACATGCTCATACGATACAGTATTATACAGACTCTCAACATAATGTTTATAAAGCACTTATCATCATTGGGAAGTGTTAGCTTATTAAGTCACCTGAAAAAACACAGGCACAGAAGGATGCCATCAATGAGATCTTAAATACATTCATAGAAAAAAGATGGAAGGAAAATACTCAAAACTGAATGACCACCCTGCAGTATGATTAGAGTTATCATTTTCAACTTCTCTGTTTTCATAGTTCTTCAATAGCTTCCGGATTTTCTTAATTGGCAAGCAATCCTTCTAAAACTAGAAAAAATGCTAAACTTAAGGAATTCAGCACTATGTTGACAAATAGGTCAGTATCAAGATGAAAGCATAAGGGTTTCACTTTGATATTTTTTTGGTATAGAAGGAAATGTATGGAATTCTTTCTCCTCTTCAAAGATCCTACCAAAGGCAAGTTTCTGCTGAGCATTTACCAGCTACTCTGCGGCAGTCTAAAACAGGGAAAAGATGCTTAGAGCTTAATTCCTGCCACTGCGTAAGAATCAAAGCTTTCACAAACTCCCTGGACACTTTGCAGAACCTTCCCAGGTTAACTGGGAGCAAGAGAAATGGCAAGCTGCTGATACTGATAAAGTATTCTTGCAGTAGGACTCCTGGGTGGCTCAGTCAGTTAAGCAGGTGCCTTCCACCCAGGTCATGATCTCAGGGTTCTGGGATCAAGTCCCGTGTCCAACTCTCTGCTCAGTGAGGAGTCTGTTTCTCCCTCTGCCCCTCCCCCTGCTCATGTTCTCTCTCTCTCTCTCTTTCTCTCTCAAATAAATAAAATCTTAAAAAACATTAAGTATTCTTATGGCAATTTCTGTAGGATAAACTGTGACCCTAGTAGAGAAGCTATTCAGGAACATTCTTTTCCAATAAAGTATTTCATAAAAATATTTCACAAAATACTCAAATAGCTCTAAATACATTTACATATAATTCACATCTAGTTAAAAAGCTATCTAAATTGACAAAGTGAGATGTGAAACTTTTTAAAATTCTTTTAAGAAGCCACAAGGTCACAAGACAATATTCATCAAGCTCATTGCTAATAACTAGGAATGAAAGTAAACAGCACACCACAAAGTCCTGACAAAGTTTTCAGCCTCAGCGTAGTCTCTGGACACTAAAGAAAGCTCTGGACCTGTGCTCATCCACTACCTGTCCTCCTTAAGTGTATGGTAGGTAACTTCATATGAGAATTTGGCTAAGTTATAGTGGGCAGTTGTCTGGTCAAACACCAGTCTCAGTGTTGCTTGTGAAGCTATTTTTTTTATATGTGATAAGCAGTTAAATCAATAAACTTTGAATAAAGCAGATTACCCTCTGTAAGTGTGTGGCCCTTATTCAGTCCACTGAAGAAGGCCTTATCAGCAAAGGCTGAGGTTGCCCCAAGGAGGAATTTTCTTCAAGTCTGCAACACAGAAGCCCTGCCTGAGTTTGCGGCCCGCTGCCCTCAACAGAATTTGGATTCAGGACAACAGCATCAACTCTTAACCTGAATCTCTAGCCTCTTTCTGGCCTGCTTTATGGATTTCAGACCTGCCAGCCCTACATTCATGAGAGCCAATTCCTTAAAATGAGTATCTCTTTGGGGGTGCCTGGGTGGCTCAGTCAGGTAGGCAGGCGTGTGACTCTTGATTTCAGCTTAGATCACGATCTCAGGGTCATGAGATCGAGCCCTGCATCAGGCTCCACACTCACTGGGGAGTCTGCTTGATATTCTCTCTCTCTGCCCCTTCCTCCCTCCCCCTTAAAATAAATAAATCTTTTAAAAAAATGAATATCTCTTTCTCACTCAGTGGGAATGGGAGAGATAGAGATAGGGATAGGGATAGGGATAGAGATAGAGATAGAGCTATCTTATAGGTTCTGTTTTGCTAGAGAATCTTGGCTAATACAGGGAGAGTGATGATATTTCTCAGTAGCTTGAAGCAGTCCTGGTTTACTACCTGTTGTTTCCTGTAATTAAGAGCCACCTCTTTCCCTCTGAAATGTGTCCTGGTTGGGATGATAAATTACATGATCACTTTACACAAGGAGTTAAAGACAAAAGTACAGTATTCCAAAGTCATGAGTTCCTTTCACTTATAATGCTGTTTTTCAGTCTTCTGGGGAGACACACAATAAGAAATATACTTTATGTCACAAAACAAAACTGATCTTAATATGTGTGATACCATGGGCTGGTTTATATTTTATAACGTGTCCTTTCCAATGCTCTCTGCAACTCACTAATTTCATTGCATGATCCATGGATGGGAACATAATTTAGTTTGGAAAGCACTGACTTAGGGGAATCTGGGGCTGACGAGCCTGCAGTATTCATTCCTGTCTCAGGACCCACTGGTGAGAGGGAGGGGAAAATTTTACTCTGTACTCTATACAGTCTTCGGTAGTATTTCTCCTAAATGTCAATGAACCAGTAGTAAACATACAGATGTCCTATGGGAATATGATTCTAGAGTGTTTTCCCATAGTGCATCTCCAGTTTCCAAGGGCTGCTACACACAGAGAAGAGGGAGAATGAACCACACCGGTGTCCCATTGGGTTGTGCTGCCTCTAGCTTCACTCTGCTCCAGTCCCGCTCACTGCCCTGGCAGAAGCACCCATAACGTTCAGGCATAGGCAAGGCATGGCTTTCCCCTGCCACTAAGTCCTTGCAGCTCTCGGCTGTAGACAGAATAAACTCCACAGCCCACGTTCGTATTGCAGGTTCCAGAGAGCCCAGTGTCAGCCTCCTTTTCAGCCTTCTCTCTCTCGTTCCTCACCCTACTGTGCCCAATGCCCATCTACATGCCCTTGTCCCCACTCCATAACCTCCTGCCTAGAGCCTCTGGCCAGCCCTTTCCCCCTACACCCCAAGGGGTGTCCTGCTGAAGTTCTCCTTTTCAAAGCCCCATTCAAACCCCATTCCCTTCATAGGGCCTTCCAGAGGCTACCAGGGACTGGACAGATCCCACAGCTTCAAGATGGGATTTGGCTTGCGCCCAAGGGGCCCAAGTTTGATACAAGCACTTTCACATCAAAAATTGTTCTTACTGAGGGGTGCCTGGGTGGCTTAGGCAGTTGAGCCCCCGACTCTTGATTTCAGCTCAGGTCATGATCTCAGGGTCCTGGGATCGAGCCCCACACCTGACTCCTTGTCCCTCTGCCCCTCTCTGGTCTCTCCCTCTCCAAAACACACAAACAAAGTTGTTCCTACTGAGGAAGTGAAAGAAGTTCAGGGTAGTACAAGCGAGAAACGGGGCAGGAACAGGACTGGATGTGGTGGTGGGGGCGGGCAGGAGATAGCACAGTGGAGCTCAGGAATGCATGGGCTGGTACTCAAACAAGGAGGAAATATGGCTGTGAAAAGAGGCTATGACTAGGTGGCTCTCCTGATGGCACGATCAAACATGACCAGAGCACCCAAAGAAAATGTGACATAAGGGTTTGCTGCATGGGGGCAAGGAGCACAGGAACAGCTCATGGCCTTGGGTGTCTGGTAGATCCGCCTTCAAAACGTCCACCTGTCACACTTGCGGGGTGACTCAGACAAGGGTCCATTCGACCTCTGAACTTCATTTGTCAAACAGGGAAGACAAAACAGCAGCTATTGGAAAAGGGAAGTGGGAAGCTCCCATGATGCTTGGGCCCTTTGCCTGGGGGCTCAGGGAACAGGTTTCCTCTCATTCCTGGTTTACTCAGTTCCAACCCCTCCCCCATGCCCTCGCATGAAAGCCTCAGCTTCAAGAGCACAAAAACGCAAGGGATAGCCAAGAGAAAAGGGAAATACATCTTCAGGGTTTTGAGGTAGGCTGTCACTCAATAAAATGCAAAATCTAATTTTAACCAAATGATGGCGTTCCAGGAAGCTTCCTCAAGTCTGTTTAGAGACAAAAATCTCAGATCTCCAAAAGCTGCGGATGCAAATTCCATAAACTCATGTAAGCACACAATTGCTCAATTACCATACACATGGTCACTTGCCAATAAAACAGGAGGAAACTAAAAAAACAATGCAGATGCCTTACGTACGCCAAGACTGCTCCACCAACAGACTAGAAGGGACTCACCAAAGAATTATGCATCAAACTGAAACACTAATATAGGATCAGACGTGTTTTTTCTAATTAATTTTGTAGACAATAAGAGCTGAGTGAATGCAAACTGAATTATATATTCCTACATAAAATATAGAAAATAAAATGTTTTTTTAAATGACTGGGCTCTTGGCAGTAAGAAATTATTAAAGAGCAAGCCACGAAAATTAATATAATTAAATTCAAAATGATACTCAAGTTGCAACGTAAGAAGCGAACTTTGACAAATACTGAAGAATTGTTCTTCAAGATATGCCCAGATAAAATCAATTTATCCAAACCTCAAAGAATATTTTGTTTGTTCTTTTGAAAGGCACATTTCTATTGAGTTATGCAATAGCAACAGGCAGGAAAATGATCTGAGACAGGAAAACATCGGTTAATGGAAAATGAGAAAGTTAATAAACGAAGTCAAACTGGGTATTTTATGAGCACTGCTGAAAATACAATTCATAGAAGTAAAATACCATCGTTATGACTGAGCATAATAAAACCGATTACTTGTCTTAAAGGCTATGTGTGATAGAAATCATTTAAATCAATTGAGTTACTGTTTCTTAGCAATTTGATAAAAAGGAAAAACAGTGTAATTGGAAATCAAGTGCTCCTTTGGGAGCAAAGAAACAAGCCAGCTGGGTTTGAAAGTGCACTTTAATCTGTTTGTGTATTTTTCCCTTGTTTAAAAAAACGAAAGACAGGAAAGATTTACTGAATCAAGCTGCCAAGGTCCTGGAATTTGTAGAATTTAAATTATTAGTAAGGATTTAGTTATAGTTCTGTCTACCCCCACACCCCATCAAAGAATGGAAAGACTAGTAAGAGCTTATGCTAGCCACGTCTTCTGCCAGGACTAGAACTTGGACACGAAATCCTACTTGATACAAAACTGGGTAAGTGACAAGAACAGGGGCTCTATGATGTATCCCTGAACTCAGGCTGAGTTCCCTGAACTCAGGCTGGGCACAGCGACACACACATGCAATCTTGGTTCAGCCTTTTCTAACACGGCATCCTTTTTGAGTGGTCAAAAAAAGTTCAAACACTTTTTGAGAAAGCAGCAAACATAATGTATGTACTTATGGACAAGACCCTTCTCTTTACAACTTACAATTATCTCCTAAATCATCCTACTAAATAGTGAGCACTAGCAATACTCTAAGACAGGACTTGGCAAACTCTTTGTCCAAAGGTTAAATAAGTATTTTAGGTTTTGTGATTCACACAGTTTCTGTGAAAACTACTCATGTCTACTTTTGTATGGCAAAAGCTATGTCCCATTAAAACTTCCCAGAATCAACAGCCAGCTGCATACTGGACTTTGTCTACCCCTGCGCTTACAATCAACTTCAGAAATCAGAATGGACTTAAAATGTAAATGAACTTTCCATGTTTCTCTGGGTTTCTCCTGCCTCAGACACCAGTAAGGGAATGATCTTTCTTGTAAACCAAGTTTCCCCCTTCTTTGAAGACTCTACGGGGCAAGTATCCCTTGAGCCAACATTGGCTCTGTGATTCTGTGATTCTGTCATTTAGCTGGAGGGATGGCATGAAGTCTTTCAAATAAATTAAAAAGAGAGCCACTAAAATTGACTCACTAAGCTCCAGACTGTCACTTACCTCATTTAAGACTGATCAGGGGCCCTGGCTTTAGTGACGGGTACACAGTTGGAGATGAACAAATCTACAACATAGTACCAATCACAAATACAGTTACTGAAAAGGTAGGAAATGAAAAAAATTCCTCCATTTGTTTGCTAATCCAAACATGAAGGTAAGCACTATCCCAAGCCACCTAAGGATTAAAGAAATTTGAGGTCTAAAAGAAATATAATATACTCCTATCTCTGCTTTATATCTTATAATTAATCTTCGTAGACATCTTTGGTGTTTTTCAGCCCCAAACTCTCAGCTTTAGGTACACTCTTAATGGGATTAACAAAAACTGGGGCCTCATGAATTTCCTGGACCTTTGTAGGTCAATATAAATGTCCATCACCTGTAACTTATTACAAAGTTTCCCTGCAAGTCAGGTCTATTTAGAAATGTGAAAGACCCTTAAACTTTTTTTTTTTTTTTAAAGATTTTATTTATTTATTTATTTATTTGAGAGAGAAAGTGAGAGGATGAGAAGAGCGAAGGTCGGAGAGAGAAGCAGACTCCCCATGGAGCTGGGAGCCCGATGTGGGACTCGATCCCGGGACTCCAGGATCATGACCTGGGCTGAAGGCAGTTGCTTAACCAACTGAGCCACCCAGGTGCCCGACCCTTAAACTTTTAAGAATGCTAATAGAGATGAAAGTAACACCTGAGCACACCACCAAGAAACACAAGAAAATTTAAGAGCATTAAAAACGTGAGGTTTTCACGAAAGCTGTTTTATGACTAGAATGCTTACATGAGGAAAATAAAACCCAGAGGTCACAAAAATGGTTCTGGTATCCCAAGGAGTTTCCATGGAGAGTGCTAATAATTTAAGACAGAGTATTCATTGGAGGTAGGGAAACAAGAAGCCTGCGCCAGAGAGCTTTCTTTCATTCAGTGTATATGCCAGAAGTCTGGTGAGAAAGGCCAAAGTCACCTGGCACCTGAGTGGCTCACTCATTGGGTGTCTCATTGGGTTCAGGTCATGATCCCAGGGTCCTGGGATCGAGCCCCATGTCAGGCTGCTTGCTTGGCAGGAAGCCTGTTTCCCTCTCCTACTCCCTCTGCTTGTGTCTCTCTCTGGCAAATAAATAAATAAAATCTTTAAAAAAAAAAAAGGCCAAAGTCTTTTCTGAAAACTCCTTAGCTTTCTTGGTAAGTTTTTAAAAACTAGATTGATGTTTGGCCAATAGGTCCAGATATTATAAACATACTTTTCTCTCCTGGCCCAGTGATGTCCTAAAAACTACAACAGGCACGTCTTTGTTTTGCAAAGACTGATAACATCATGAGGGCAGCAGCTCTGGCTTTGTCAGGCACCTGTACCATGAAGGCAATTCCCAACAAAGTTAGGTCAATTAAAAAAACAAAAAACAAACAAACAAAAAACACCCCAAAACAAACAAAAAACCCCAAAAGAACAAAACCAAAAAACCAGCTTTTTGAAACAGAACTTTGATTGAAAAACCAAATTCCCTAAGCAAACTATATTCCACATCTGTCATGGGCAGACAGGGTTGATCACTCTCGGCTGGAGAGCTCCCCGGGGTACAAGGTCAATGAGCATGTCAGATGGGGCCTGGGGAACCTCAAGGCACAGGGAGGCTGACGTGCTCTAAGTTGTGTTTTTGCCAAAGATGCTCATGGCCTTCTGATCACTTGGTATGCAGACCCACATGGGGAGAGCGACTATGAGGACTACAGCAAGGCACACAGTCGAAGGGATGGCTGGTTGTATTAGGATGGAAAGTTTTATTTTCTCTTTTTGCTGGAGGGGCAGGTTGCTGAACACATTCACTGAAGTTTGTTATCACTGTAACTATTATTAAATACTATTTTTTAAATCAATGTCTCCTCTAGCCTAGTAAAAGCTGGCTTCCTTGGGCTACAAGATTACCATTACATATATTTGCTAAATGATGGATTTACTAGGTGATATGGAATAATGCCTTGGTTATCCAGCAGGAGGGAATTTTCTAGACACATGAATTATTCTCTTTTATGTGTCAGAATTTATTAAGAGGTGTTTTGATAGGTGATGAAATCAATTTGGAAGAAAATTTAGATACTATAGATAGAAAAAGCTCATTTTGATTAAGAGGCAGGTGACCTGCTTAAGACTATGACCCAGTTTGGGACCAACTGAAAGGAAGCCACACTTTCCGCTTCAGAATCCCCCAGCCACCCATGCAATCCATATTCACCGTGAACCTGCTAAACATGCTATTGTATCCTCTCTTAAAGAAAAAAGGTTCTTACCTAAGTTTAAGGACAGTTATCTCTTAAAGGTCAGCAGGGAGCATAAATGGAATTGTACACTATTATCACTAAAATCATCCTACTATTTTGTTTTTTGTGTAATTTTTTAAATTTTAAAATATTTTTAAGTCAATTCTCCATCAATATTAATTCAAGGGGCCCCTGGGTGATTCAGCTGGTTAAGCAGCCGACAGGATTTCAGCTCAGGTCATGGTCTCAGAGTCCTGGGATCAAGCCCATGTGGAGCTCCGTGCTCAGCAGGGAGTCCTCATGACATTCTCTTTCTCCCTCTGCCTCTCCCCCAACTCACATTTTCTCTCTCTCTCTCAAATAAATAAAAAATTTCTTAAAAAAAAAAAAAGAGATTAAAGATGGAGCTATGGGGCGCCTGGGTGGCTCAGTGGGTTAAAGCCTCTGCCTTCGGCTCAGATCATGATCTCAGGGTCCTGGGATCGAGCCCCGCATGGGGCTCTCTGCTCAGCAGGGAGCCTGCTTCCCCCTATCTCTTTGTCTGCCTCGTGATCTCTTTCTCTGTCAAATAAATAAATAAAATCTTAAAAAAAATAAAAACTGAGCTACATGATAACCCCATCTATACAACTTTGTTCACCTTGGGGTCTGACCAGCAAGTTCTCCCTAAAATATCTCTTTCCCTTCTGGCGAATTCCTATCCACCCGTCAAATTGCTTCAGATATCACTTTTTCTCTAACGACGTCCCTGGTTCACACATTCCCTCAGCAAACTTAACCATGACTTCTTCCATGATAATTATTGTGTTAGGCATTTCTGAGGCTACCCTTGCTCACCACATTTTTGTATTTTATTGCACTGTATTATTTTACTGTAGGGAGAATATTATTAGCTTACCTACCTCTCTTCCTACTTCACGGTCAATTCTAGGAGAACAGAGTCCATTTCTTCACATTTTGGTACCCCCAGAATCAGCACAGTACCAAAGAGGTACAAAATATATAAGTATTTTTATGATGAATTTGAGAATATGCAATTCAAAATTTACTTATTTGGTGAGAAACACAACCCTGTTACCAGAGGACAGTGCACTCTTCCCCACAGCTGTGATTTAGAAATAACTTTCATAATAGGTTAGCATTTTTTTTTAAAGATTTTATTTATTTATTTGACAGACAGATCACAAGAAGGCCGAGAGGCAGGCAGAGAGAGAGGGGGAAGCAGGCTCCCTGCTGAGCAGAGAGCCCGATGCGGGGCTCGATCCCAGGACCCTGAGATCATGACCTGAGCCGAAGGCAGAGGCTTTAATCCACTGAGCCACCCAGGCGCCCAATAGGTTAGCATTTTTAAAGGAGGAACTCAACAACCACAACAAAATCATGATGGATTCTAAAGAACTATCACAACAGCAGGTCATACCAAAGCAATGATGCCTAGAAGGGCATTTGTAAAACTATGGAATTGAGCAATTGCCTAATACCTTTTTTTTTTTAAGGTTTTATTTATTTGACATGGAGATAGAGATCACAAGTAGGCAGAGCAGCAGGCAGAGGGAGAGGGAGAAGCAGGCTCTCCGCTGGGCAGGGAGCCTGATTCAGATCTCGATCCCAGGACTCTGGGATCATGACCCGAGCCAAAGGCAGCCACTTAACTGACTGGAGCCACCCAGGTGCCCCCTCACTATCCTTTTTATCCTCCATTCCTTGGTGCCAGCCTCAAGATTATTCTGCATCGCTGATATTTTCCAAGGCACACATCCAAGCTGCCTTGGCCAAGTTCCCCAGGACATTGCCTAGCCTCTAGCATTTGTCCTGGTACCATCCCCTGCTCCAGCCGAAGCTCAGCCACATCAATCTTTCTGGGCAGGACGTGGACAGATTCACACCTGTGAAGGATGCTGGAGGAGTCTGCAAGAGTATTGTTATTTTCTGGGTGTTTGCCTTCTGAACTGAGACCTAATAAACAAGGGGATCTCACAGGGGACCTCTTACCCCACTAAAATCTCATCCATCAGGCAAAATTTCTGGGTGGGTTGCTAAAATGTTAACTGCTTTCTAGGGACCACGGACAACTTTTTATATTAACTGTTTTCATCTTAAGCCAAGGCAGCGTTGTGTAGTGGATAAAGCACTATCAAAGTTTATGAGGTACCTGAGTGGCTCAGTCACTTAAGCCTCTGCCTTTGGCTCAGGTCATGATCCTGGGGTCCTGGGATCGAGATCCACATTGAGCTTCCCATCAGGCTCCCTGCTCAGTGGGGAGTCTGCTTCCTCTTCTCTCTCTGCCCTTCCTCTTGCTTGTTCTTTCTCTCCCTCCCTCTCTCAAATACATAAATAAAATCTTTAAAAAAAATCACTAAAAAAATTTAGAAATAATCTGATGCAGGTGGCTTTGCTCTTCTTACATGTCCTTAAGAGAACACAACATATCCATTTTCCCAATTAGAGAAAAATGTATAAGAAACACTAATTTGAATGTCATATAAATTAATTATCATTAATGTTAACATGGAAAGCTTAAAAAATAAGGTTTTAAAGAATCCTGTCTGAGTGAGATAGCTTGCTCTGAAATTTAAGGAGCAAGGTTCAAAACAAAATAAAAACTCAATACTAGAAGATGAGTACATTTACCCTTACGGTTATTCACACTCTTTCTCACCTTCTGAGTGGTAGAGGTTATCACAAAGCACATTGCAGGGGTCAGTCTGGACCTTGCAGAAGTCAATGGTTACCGAGGGAACCCCTAAAGTTACTACTAGACATCTGACGCTCTGAGCCATCCACTGGCACGTGGGCTGATACCTGGTGACACCTTTGTTCATTTCTGACAATGGAGGTGTTCTTGTTTTCAACTACTACAGCCGCTTCCTAAACCACGGCCATAGGTATTTGAAGCATGGAGGTAGAATATGGTCTAGTGAGACTTCACTCTCTTGAAACTGTGGCCAACATGCGATAAATAAAATGCAATTCTGCTCATCTGGTGATGCAAGAGGACAGACTAACTAATGGCCTAGGGCATCTGTTCCCACTCCAAGGATTCTGACGCTATATCCAGTATGCTTCGGACACACCAAAAACACGCAATCATCTAGGAATGCAGTACCCAAGACATATAACAAACCGAAAGGCTGATCATTCCATGGAATGCCACCAGCACTCATTGCTGAATAAATTAGATCAAATGAGAACGCGTCCTAAATTGTAAAATGGCAGAATTATTCTAGGCTTGTAACTCACAAAGAGAACAAGTTAAACAGGCACCATAGTTATTCATGCTGAAACTGGCAGGAGAATCTCGTTTTTCCCCAGCACATCAAAAAAGAAAGTTTTGTATTTTTCAATTGGGAACATTCTGAAGCAAAGATGTCACTGCAAAAATATTAAAATACAAGCCAAATTTATCTAAGTAAGTGTATTCTTTGGATATTTTTAAAGCCCAGTTGCGAGAGGGTAGTGTGTTTTGTTCTCCTGCTGAGAAAATTGTGCTTTTATTATATGCAGCTTTGTCAAGCACGTTTCCAAGAAAGAAAATCATCTAAGCCCATGTGTTGTATTTCTCATAGGCCAAGAGGTAGCAGAGAAATACAAAACTGATGTAATGTTTTAAAAAGGCAAAATTAGAAAACATAAGCTAAAGTTAAAATAAGATTCTACAAAAGGAACTACATTTTATTTTGCAATGGAAAGCCTGCAGTGCCAGGGCTTGACAAAGACAGAAGGGAAATCATCTAGAAGGTCTAACTTTCCTTTTCTTTCTTTCTTTTTTTTTTTAAGGACTGTATATATGTGTATATGTATGTATTTGAAAGAGAGCATATGCATGCAGGGAAGGAGCAGAGAAAGAGGGACGAACAGACTCTGCGCTGAGCTCGGAGCCCAAGGCCCAATTCGGGAGCTCATGACCCTGAGATCATGACCTGAGCTGCAATCAAGAGTCAGATGCTTAACTGACTGAGCCACCCAGGCACCCCTAAGAAGGTCCAACTTTCTAGTCAGCTTCACGTATCCTATATTGGCCAGATCCCCAAATCCAAAGAGTCTCTCTTGTTCACTAGTTTCCAGGGTAGTCTTAGTTTCCTAAGAGGTCTTAGTTCTCTGCTCATGAATTGAGGTATGGAGAATGAGGAGCCCTTCCAGTTTGTTTTTAGATCAGTGAATTTTGTTATAAGCAAAATAACTCAACTCAAAGCCTAAGGGTAGAAGACAAAGAGAAATGGCAAAGATAGGCAATGGTATTCTGGCACACAAAACAAGGAATCATAAGAAGTGAGCATCACTAACTGAGCAGTCACTCATCAAAGAAGCATGCATGCAAGGACATTCTCAGACCTTCTCACACAAAAGGCAGACAGAGAAGGCAGGTGTGATGTCTTCTGTTTCTACAGTGACAGGAGAAAGGACAACGGATGCTGACATCATCAGCAGACACACAGATGCCACAGTGACAGGGGACTGGACCAAGAAAATGGCATCTCCTTCATGACCAGCCATACTTTTGCCTCAGTCTAATAAGAACATTTATTTAGTCTTCAACACGTTTAAGACTCCTGGGCCAGAAATTTCCCTCTACTGGCTGTCAACATACATGGAAATAATGTTCTTGGCAACAAGTCCAATAAGTATATAGAAAAGTGTCTTAAACTTTCAACTTTGTGCTGTTTATCCAACCCAGCCTGTACTATTTCTCTTTTACTGCTTTTAGTTCAAGAGGGAAAACAGCAATTCTAGACATCCAGTGGAGTATGCAGGGGCCTCTTATGGCAAGATATGGCATGGGGAAGGCCAAGTCAGACTGAAGAAACTCTCAGAAAGGAACCTTTCCTCCATTCCGCTACCCACAGAAACTTCAACACAAGAAGGTGATGAGAACACAGACATGAAACTGGAGAAAAATGTAGCCGCATTTGACAGTTACTATCTACACACTCTGGGGCTAGCTGAACAGTGAATCATGGTGGGTGAAAAGGCACATTTGAGACAAAAGTCAATACACACAAATAATAATAACTCCACTAAACACCTACTATGATCTTATACATACAGTAAGCACTTTACCATTACAATCAATACTCTGAAAGATCCTTTTCTCCCTTCTTGTACAGAGGAGGACAGGCCGTCATGCTCACTGACTGGCCTATTGCCCCAACAAATGTGTTTTCAAACCCAAAAGGGCTCCTTTGTTGACATAAAAAATTGCATAAATTCTCATTGGACACCTGGACTTTTACTGTGTTAAGAAAACACAAGAAGATAAAAGAACAGATTTTGAATTTTAGTGCCTATTACAGCTAAGTACATTAAGAAACAAAAAGCAATGCATTTATGTGGGAATCATGATAGTTACTGAGTCTCCAGACAATGGTTGGTACCTATATGGATCTAAGAATCTCATGAGAATAATCTCCAGTCCCCCTTGAGTCTAAGGACAATACATTCAATATACTACCCTACACTCCGCTACTTCTCTAGGTAAATTCTCACAAAGGAAAAGAACACGTAGAGGCTAAGATATCCATTCACTCTGCCTGCAGAGAGAGGCAAAGACCTCAACATACCACCAGCATAGTTTGGGTCTTTGTAACTTTGGAGAACTATGGAAAATTGAGGAAAGCCCAGGCAAGAGCAATGAAAATGCTGAACGCATTGGAAGGTAAGAGAAGAGGCTGAAGAATAAGGATTAATTAGCCTGAAGAAGAAAAGACAGTGGGGAACTTAATAGTCTCCTTGATATATAGCAAGGCTATCCTACAAAATATGATCACCATGATTCAGTATTCCACTGAGAATGAAGACAGGAAACAGCATTGTGGAAAAGTATGACGAATCTAGATTAAATAGAAGATAAATATTTCATTGTAAGAGTGGGAAGCACTAAACTTGGAAGCAGCTTAAAGGACTGTGCAAACCTCACTTTTGGCTCCTCTTGCCCAATTTAATGCCACCTCCCCCAAGAAACCCTTTATTCTCTCTTTCTATGCTGAATAGAACCAATACTTCTCAAATTTTAGTGGGTATCAGTATCACCTGAAAGGGCTTATCGAAATACAGATTCCTGGGCCCCAGCCCAGAATTGGTTCCTGCGGGACCCATAAAATCGCATTTCCAGCAAGCGGCATGTCTACAGACACATTTTCAGGAGCAACAACCGAGACACTATCGCTCCCTACTACTTCTCACAAAAATGCGTCTGTACTTCTCAAGGTGTTTGTCACTATTCCTATACCACAGCATTTTATGTACTTCCCCAGTAGACTTTGATCTGATTTAATCCTGATGTCTCTATGGTGCCTGACACAATGCCAGTAACATGCAGGGCTTAAGAAAGACCATCTTTAACACGTTCCCTTAAAAGTGGGTCACTGCAACTTGCCCACGCATTTGCATTGCCTTTATCATTTCTCACGTGTTTCTTTATCCTGTTTCCTTGCCTAAGCCACTCCACAGTTCTAAGACCTGCTGCTGATCAGTGCATGTGAAATTGCCACATATACCAACTGCACCTACTGTTCAAAATTAAGGGAAAAAATATAGTGTGATGTACAAAAATTTCCTTTCCATAAGGTTTATTTTTCCTCATTAGAGTAGAATTTTGGCTTATGTCCCCAAGACTATATCCCAAGAAAATGGCAGGAAGAGAGCCATATTTTTTTATTTATTGTTTATTTTGCCTAATTCTGGCAAGAAGGCCAGCAAGATCAATGACCAAATAAAGGAGCTGGCATGTCTGAAATCACACTGGGTGCAGCTGATGTCTGGGCCAGAAACTGATCTGGAAAATTATTCAGTAAAACTCACCCCTCCTTCCCATCAGCCACCAAGCTTACTTATTGGCTAAGAACTAAAAGTAAAAAAAAAAGACACAAAAATGTACACAAGAGCAAAAACAAGAACCCCACAAGAACCCCTGAATGAAAAAGAAAAATGGGAGAATGTCTCTTGGGCTTCGGGTCAACTCAAGGCAACTCAACAAAGGTAAATGTCAGGTTGTATGCCCGGCTCCGGGACATCATCATCCCTCAGATGCCTCCAAAACATGGTGAGAGCTCCACTCTCCCCGCAAACTAGTCCCAAAGGGGTTATACACACACATACCATTAAAAAAAAATTCAAGCATGGTAAACTTTTAAAAGGCCAGATAATGAGGGTTGCAGAGGGAAGGGGGGGTGGGGGGAAGGGGTAACCGGGTGATGGGTACTAAGGAGGACATGGGTTGTGATGAGCCCTGAGTGTTATACACAACTAAAGAATCATTGAACACTAAATCAAGAACTAATGATGTACTCCACAGTGGCTAACTGAGCATAAGAAAAAAATAAATTAAATAAATAAAAAATAAAAGCCCAGATAATGGAATTTGCATGCAGGTGAGGAAGACAGGTCCATCAACAGTACAAAGGATTTCTGGATTTGTGGAATCCCACACCGGCAGTACATCTGAGGCCTAAAAAAATAAATCACTAACACTTTCCACAGAGCAGGTATGACCATAATCTGAAAGAGATCCTGAAGAAAAAGAAATCTAAAGAGTAGACCTTTTTTTTTTTAAAGATTTTATTTATTTATTTGACAGAGAGAGATCACAAGCAGGCAGAGAGAGGGGGGAAGCAGGCTCCCCAGCTGAGCAGGGAGCCCGATGTAGGGCTCGATCCCAGGACCCTGGGATCATGACCTAAGCCGAAGGCAGAGGCTTTAACCCACTGAGCCACTCAGGCGCCCCAAGAGTAGACCTTTTAAAAATTATTATTCCCTACTTCTTCACCCTTGTTTACTCTGTGCCATTTTTTTCCTTTTCCGAGAAACAAACAATGCACGCTCTTTGTTACCTCTTCCTACCAATAAGTAGATAAACCAAGGCTCCGGTGTGATTCAGCAGTCAGAAAGATTATGTCCATTCCACTACACTCTATTCAGGAAAATTAAAGATCTGTTATCCCAACCGCCAGTATAAAACGCTGTCTGATGCTGGCAAAACACAAAAGAAAATAAAAACTACGAGGACACTTCACCTAGAAGCTACCCCAAGGAATGACTCTAAGCTGTAAACACTACCCAGCAATCACACTGACTCATAACTGTGAAATATGGTCATTATCTGATGGAACTGATCTAATTTTGTACTCAATGCCCTAAAATCAAGGAGTTTCTTTTGAATACCAAATACAAGGCCTGAGACCGAAAAAAAAATAACAATTTGACAGCCTTTTAAAACAGAGCTTACTTTTCTCCCTCCTGACACACTAAATAACACCAACTGACAACTACTCCACGGGATGAATGAATGAAAGAAGGTACATCTGCTGAGCCAAGGAAAAGCCACAGATAAACTAGTCGTAGACTGCTAGTAGCTCAGGAGAGGGCTTAAAACACAGGGCACAAAACACAAAAGAGCACATTTAACGAAAAACTACAAAGGTAGTAGAAGGCAGCTGGGAAAACACGGGACGAAATTCTTTACTTCACCACCAAGAAAAGGAGAAAAAACAGGCTTATCTCTTTAAAAGTGTCAGGGTTTAGACAGTAGTGATGTATACATTATATAAATACATGTATATGTATATATGAAAACCTTGTTAATTCAGGTTAATAAAGAAAGCAAATATACTGTAGTGACATTTACTAACATCCACGCTCAAATCATGAATAAGAATTACATTTAACACTTGGTCAGAGGAATTTAATTTGAAATATCACAAGAAGAAAGCCCAGAGAAGATGCAGAATCTTTTCTCATGAGACTTATTTGCAGTGTAGGAAATAAAAACACTTCTCCACATAATGTTTAATTCATTAACAGTTGACAGGATTATTAAAGAAAAATATTTAAAGATGAACATAATTTTAAAATGGAATTCTGCTGAAAATTATTCCATTTTATTTTCTCATCAAAGACAGCCCTTCGCCTAATCCCATAATTTGAAAGAACGGAATTAAGGTCACTCTCTCATTTACTTGAATCATTAAAAATGCCTTCCGCAGCATCACAATTCCATAATTTCCATTGGAGTTAATGCGCTTGCTAAGCCTCTCATTTTCTCAACATCACCACTTACTCAGATAGTCACACATTCCATATTGGATCCATGCTTCTGAACAGTTTTCTGCTCTCCTAGACTATGATCCACTAATTACTGAGAGGGATCTCAATCCCAAAATGTGCCTGCAAATCTGGAACCCAGCATTCCCAGACAAAGGACAAAATCCAAGTGGGCAAAATAGGATAAGGGAGAAGGTGGAGGGCTGGCGCTTGGTCAGTGGTGGCTCTGGGCCCTGGGCGAGGTCTTCCATACACTGGTTTAATTCACGGTCATGTCCCAACTCAGGCTGTGATTATTACTCTCATGGCATTTGTAGTTCAGGGAACTAAGACTCCAGGAGCCTATGTAACTGGCCAGAGTCCAAACAGCTATGCAGAGAAGAACTGCAGTTCAAACCTAAACCTGTCCCCACTGCTAAGGACTGGACTGGGTCCCCCAATTTCCTTTGTCAAAGTCCTAATCACCAATGTGACTGTGTTTGGAGACAGAGCCTCTAAGGAGGTAATTAAGATTAAATGAGATCATCAGGGTGGGGCCCTGATCTAATGGTCCTGGTGTCAAAATGAGATGTGAGAGCTCCCTGTCTCTGTCTCTCCCTGTGCTTAGAAGAAAGGTCATGTGAGGACTAAGCAACAATCTAGAAGCCAGGAAGGGAGCTCTCACCAGAAACTCAATACAGCTGAAACCTTGATCTTGACTTTGCAGTCTTGAGAACTGTGAGAAAATAAATGTCTGTTGTTTAAGCCCCACAGTCTGTGACGTTTCCTTAAGGCAGCCCAAGCTGACTAAGATGACCATTTGAAAGTTCTTCCCCGCCTCATGGGTTCAAAAGGTTCGTTCCCCCTCGATTTCTGCAGCAACGGCCTCCTTCTGCTCCTCCTAGTCTTTCATTGTCTCCTTATTAGCTGCATCCATATGAATAAAATGCATGATTCTTCAGGAGGCTCATCATCATTTAACAGGAATTAATGTCCTCTTATTATAAAGGACCCTACAAGCCGCTGCTTAACAGTCAGCAACAACGTGAATTAATTCATGTCAGATGAACATCAAGAAAAATCCATTTATGACCCCGAAGTCATGAAATTTAGCATAATTACACATGCTCTTGTTTGGGTAATTTTTCTCTCCTCATTAAATTAGGTGCCTACATTAGATTTCAATCTGATCAGTCCTGACTTGTTATATGTCTCTAATCAAGGGCATTTCCTCTCAAACCAACTTAGGATAATGCAGGCGAGCGACACCAAATACAGGAATGAAAGCTAAGGAACAAGCACTGGAAAACTTGAAAGATAACACATCGCTGACATCAGGGAAATTTATTCTTAATATTTACACATGCTTTCCCTCAATAAATATTTACTGAGTACCTACAATGTGCTAGGTAGAGTTCCAGATGTTTTGGAGATGTACGAGGTAATAACTGTGAGCATGATTTCTTCTTGCCCCTGTATCTCCATCTCCGGGCATAACCCCCACACTTAATATTCGTTCCATCACCAGTGGAAAATGAATGAACACATTTTCTCAAAAAATATCCCTATGTGTTACTAACCAATCTCCATTGCCTCTTTCTCTCTCAAACACACAATCTGCCTCTCCTCCTCTCCTGCAATATCTCCTAAATAATCTTTCTAAATATTTTATTTATTTACTTGACAGAGAGAGAGACGGAGAACAAGCAGGGGAATAGCAGAGGGAGGGGGAGAAGTAGACTCCCTGCGGACCAGGGATCCCAATGCAGGGCTCCCTGGAATCATGACCTGAGCTGAAGGCAGATGCTTAGCCGACTGAGCCACCTAGGTGCCTCCCAAATAATTTTTCTATCAAATAAAATCACCTGGTTTAAGCCTTTGCAGAGACAGTACCCAAGAGACTGATCTCTGGCAGCCAGAATAATTGTCAACTTCAAAAACTTTATCTTCCCTTTTCTCTGCTTGTCTCCATGAGTCAAGTCTTCTAAGATACTCAAAGAAACTTACAAGGTGATGTGACGTTGTGATAAAGACACAGAGGCTCTGTAGAGTGCTCAGGTAAAAGGCACAAGCCTGCAGAAGTCTGCTGCACCTATATGGCCCCATCTATGTAATCTCCATTTGATATTTCAGTCACTTAGATTCTAGAAGCACCGGGAACCCCCACATGGGGGAATCTACTATGATGTGCTCTTTCTGATTCCTGGAAAGGGGCTGAAATCAAAGTGTTCCTCCAGGCCAGGCTCACATGGAGCACATGCTTGGAAGGACTCCATGTAAGTTATCTTTCCCTTGGGAAACAATTCTGGAAGTCTACGGCAGCCTGTACAGTTTTCAAGCCAGCAAAATAATCACGTTCATGAAGCAAGGAAATCAGATTATGTTTGGGGAAATGAAATGATGTTCCCTTGCTTACTCTAATGGCAGAGGCACCAGGGTCCTTATTTGAGAGGGAACTGTTAGTTATAAAGGAATTTTTAAGGACCCCTTAGGTGCTAAAAATACAATTAGAAAGGAAGTGTATAAACAGCTACTAAAATATGCTTTTATTAGAGACTGGGGTAACACAAGGAAACCAGGAATAAACTAGCTCCAGTTTTCTAGACTCCTAACGCCTAAAATGGTTTATTTCTCAAGGAACAAGACAGTCTCCATAGAAATACTAAGACAAAGTCATTCCATGGTCATAGGATGTAGGGCTCAAGTCATAAGAGAATCCTTTTAAGATTCCACTGCTGCCAGATTTAAAACCAAAAATGGAACTCATAGCAGAGACTAGGAAGGATCTGTAAGCAGCACTATATAAATCAAGCAACAAGTACTCATGAACCAAGGGAATGAACCTTTCTTTTTTTAGCTTTTACAATAACAAGGGGTATTCCAAATTTCCAGAATATTTCTTGAAATATTCAAACTTTCAAAATGTTCATATGTTTAACTAGGAAACTGGGAAATGTCTCAAGCAAAAAAGAACAAACTGCCACCGGTCAGACCAGATTTTACATCTCTGCAAATTACCTAAGGATAAAACATTTGTAGCCACTCCTATTCCCTACTTTTTCTACCCCTCCAATATATACTTTTCTAAAATTTCTCCAGTTGATGAGTGGGTCTTAATGTATCAATGGGAGCCTCATTCTGACACCATTCTCAGATGCCACTCAAAAGAATATTTGATGAGCTCATGTTATATAGCTAGTGTTTGCCAAATCACAGACCTCTTCTATTGGATAAGGTCTTGAGAAAGGCTGGCCACAGTGTATTTCACATTACAGCAGGTACTGTGCCAACAATGCTCTAAGTGCACCTCTTGCTCCTCTAGAGCATCATGGAGAGGCATCAGGAAGGCTCCCACCATGACAAAAACAAAAGATACCCCTACACCTATCTGTCAAACAGGAAAGCTCTGTTTGGAGAGAAATGGCCACAAAGAACACACAGAAAGGGGCAGTAAATAAGAGATGTGTGGGAACAACTGCAAGTCAGCCAGTTTCATGTACCTCTCATATTGGATTCTGATGCCATGACCCACATACAATGGGGTCAGGCTTTGCCCAAACACAGATGGAAGACCTCCAACATCCACTGAGACATAGTGCTAAGGATTTAACAAAGATGGATCATCTACTCTGAGATATCCAGGGTAGTTTATGTGGGATTACATTCTCTCAGCTCTTTGTTATTCTTCCTTTTGCCTGACAGAATGAATCATTCCTTCTCTTCTGGGCCTCCCATCCCCGGTCATACATTCCAATGGTATAGCACCTGTCACAGTGTATTTTATTAGAGACACATCTGTCTTTCAAGATGCAAAGCTCCTTAAAAGCAGGAACGATGTCCTTTTAATACTTGTACTTTGGGTGGGAACACAGGCACTGGCAGAGAAGAGATGATCCATATTTGTTGAATAAAGGAAGGGATGACTAAATTCACAGATGAAATTTTCATACCTTTACTCATTTTTCTTTATACTTACAAAATCCATAAAAAAATTTATTTTTTACAACTCCTCAATACAAACTTTTCCTCCATCTGGAGCAGACTGAACAGGACCTTCAAATTCCCACCTCTAGACTTTCAACAATGTTGTGGCCCTAACCTAGAGCACCCTTATAAATCAACTCTACCTCTGCAAAGGGAAACACTAAATTTTAAGTTCTAGTTCAGATTTCATTCCTTTATTCTATTTTTCTAGACTATATCCCCCACTTTCATCTCTAAACTCCTACTGTACTTATGGTCTGTAATATCCACATGACAATCACATGTTGCAATGTTTTATATTTAACTTGCTTTGTCTGGGAGCCTTCTCTGTGTTCCAAAGGACAACCCTTCTTTTTACGGAAGAAGTGGGAGTAAGATTGGCTCAGGGAAACCCAGTTCGTCAGTGAGGAACCGAGGAACAGAATAATTTAAGATGACACTGAGCGTGGAAATTTAGAGACTTCATAAAATAAAAAGAAGAAACAAAATCACCAAAAGGAGATCAATGTAATGAGACATCTTGCTCAGTGACCATAGTCGTTTTCCACTTGTTCCCACTACTGCTTTCTTTGTTGCCCATCCTCACCTTTTCTTGTATCTCTTCAGAGACAGAATAGTGGGTAAGAGCTGAGGCTCTAGAGGAGGCAGCTGAAATGCACTACTAACAATTAATTACTTTATGACTGAGCAAACTACCTAACAAGAGCATCATGGGAAGCCATGATGCTCTTTTCTTCATTAGTCAACCCATTAGTCAGCCTTTTTAATTGATGTATTTCTTAATGTTGAACAATCCGTTAGGAGAAATCCTGCTTGGACATACTGTTTTGTTTTGTTTTGTTTCCAATTACGCTGTTGGATTCAGTCACTAGTGTTTTGTTTAGGATTTTCTAATTTATATTTATAAGTGGGAACTGCCTGTAGTTTTCTTATCCTGTGTTCATCCAGTTTTGGTAAAAAGGTTAGCCTTATAAAATAAATTGTGGAGGTGCGTGGTGGCTCAGTCAGTTAAGCATCCAACTCTTGATTTCAGCTCAAGACATAATCTCAGGTCCTTGGATTGAGCCCCGAATGGGACTCTATGCTCAGCATGGAGCCTGCTTAGGATTCTCTCTCTTCCTCTCCCTCTATCCTGCCCCCAACTAAAAATAATTTAAAAAAAATTCTACGCAGTTTCACCAAACAGATTAAAAGGTACTGCTTCCAATTTCCCATTCACTTCTACTTTGTTTTTACTATATTTAAAACTTACCAAGTACCTTTCCATACTTTCTTCTTAATCCTCACTATAAGCCTGAAAAGTAGTGATTATAACCTCTATTTTTAAAGAGAAAACTGAAAATCCGAGAAGACATGGTTCAAATTCAGAATTTCTGTCCTAAACAGTATTTTCAAACTGCCATGAAATACATTTAGTGAGACACAATCAACATTTTTTAATGAGAGGATGGGACAGACATTGAGACATTATTTAAAGGTGCGTTTTTGTTATGAATTGAATTGTGATCCTGAAAAGTGATATGGGGGCGTACGGGGAGTATCCCCCGCTGAGTACCTCAGAATGTGACCTTATTTGGATTTAATGCCATTATAGGGGCAGTCAAGTTAAAATGAAGTTATTAAGGTGAGCCTTAATCTAAAATGCCTAGTGTCCTGATTAAAAAAAAAAAAAGGGAAATCTGGGGTGCCTGGGTGGCTCAGTAGGTTAAGCCTCTGCCTTGGCCTCAGGTCATGATCTCAGGGTCGTGGGATCGAGCCCCACATTGGGCTCTCTGTGCAGCGGGGAGCCTGCTTCCTCCTCTATCTGTATGCCTCTCTGTGTGTCTCTCTGCCTACTTGTGATCTCTCTGTCAAATAAATAAATAAAATCTTTAAAAAAAAAAAGAAAGGGAAATCTGACACACGGACACATCAGAACAGAGGAAAGCCGATGAGAAGATACGAGGGAGAAGACCGCCATGAACTGGAGTGAGGCATCTACACTCCATGAAATAGCAGAAGCTAGATGCAAGCAAGGTAAGAATCTCCCCCAGAGTCATCAGAGAGGACACAGCCCAAGCCAACCTTGATTTCACACTTCTGACCTCCAGAATCGTGAGCCAAAAGTTTCTATTATTTTAAGCCACCCAGTTTTTGGTACACCATTCTAGCAGCCCTAGGAAACTATACAGTATTACTCTGTGACAGCCTCTGCACAGTGGGTGTGGGTGTAGGTGTGGGGGTGTATTCCAGGTCACAGTGTAAATTGTGGATTGTGGTCAGAAGCAGTCTGTGAAATGGTGTTCCATAACACATGCAAATCTACTGCCACTGAAATCTATCCTGGCCATCCCCTTAAGACAGGAGGTAGGCAAAGAAAATAGTCTGGGCAGAGAGAAGAGAGGTGGAGGTGAGGGTGGTTCCTGGACAAAACATGCTTTTCTGGGAAGAAGGGTGGAAAGAGCGGCACAATTAGAGTAGCTGGTGATTAGATAACACACTGTGAGTCTGGCCATTTGTCTCCCATGAGAGACGATAAAAACAGCCCTTTGGGGGCAGATATTTGGGGAATAAGTTTTAGCCATCCACTCTGCATAAGTAAGATGATTTAACCCAGCCCGAGCTTCAAAAGAAACTATGTGAGGCCTGCTAATGATATTGGGAACTCCATCCAGACAGGGAGAAAATCAGGGTAATGGAAAAGTAGACCTTAAGGGACCCATGAGCTGTTGACAGCAGGCGGCAGAAGATTGCTTAATATTCTTACACAATTAAACTAATTCCCTTTAAGCTTCCTTCACATACCATAAACAAGATCTCCCCATCCCTTGGAAATTAACTTTTAACATCTGGGCAAATGTATTGTTTAATGCCCAAATCCCAAAAATCCCAGTTAATTTTTTTTTTTTTTAACAGAAGCCAAACCAAAAAGCACTTTGTTAGCAGTGTTAGCCTTACTATTGAAATGAGAATTGTTACACAAGGTAGGGGGCACAAAGTTCCTGTAAGAGAGGATCCTATGATAACATTAATGAGGAAAAACTGCAGTGTTAGCAAAACTCATTTATTTGTAAAGATGTGTGGCTAATTAAAGTGTCAAAGGGACAACAACATGAAACTGAATGGCTTATTCTGTTACTAAGAACAGGATGCTGAAATGAAGAGGGCAGACATGATCTTCTCATGCTGCAGTTTCTTGTCTCGGCATGGAATTTCCACGGGGTCCCCTGGCTATTCGCTCTGGGCTAGGAAAGGGAGCCGATTCATACCACACCCCCATACCCAAGCCTTCCTGGGAAGAAACCACTCCTTGCTCTCTCCCCGCATGTGAACTGGATCTCCCCTTGCCAGGTTGAATTAAAGCAAGAGCTGGGCCTTTAAGTTCCACTCTTCTAGCCCATATAAAATAGCTGCCTATGAGATAGCAAAATGGTGGGTGGAGCAAGTACAGAGACAAGGGTTTTAGGTAAATAAACAAACCACTCAGGCTCCAACACTTTACTCCATAGCTCTAGAGTCCCTGGTTCCTCAGAAATACAGTGGATTTGGGATAATTCCTCATGTCACAGAGTTTCTGAGAATTAAATGAGATGCCAAGTGTAAAATGCGTGGCTTCCGGATGTGCTCTGTTCCCCTGGGATTTACTACATGCAACTCCAGTTTAAACTCAGTCCTGTATGTGAAGGAAGCTAGCGTCCTTTTCTTCTATAAACTTGACAGTGTCTCCAATGTGCTAGGTACTGACGACGTGTCAGGGTGGAATGGCTGTCGGGGCAGAGAGACAGGAGAGACTTCAAAGGTGAAAAAGTCAGCTTCCCTGGGCTGCCCACCTAAAAGGCATGACACCTAAAGGCAGAGACACCAAGGGGAGTATATACTGTAGTACATATATAACCAGTATATACAGCTGGTTAAATATTGCCACTGAAGGAGGAACAAGGAGTCAAGGATGCCCAGGATCAGAGAAGGTGACACTGAATCTGGGTCATAAGGATGCAAAGTAAGGAGGCAAAAAATGGTATGAATAAAGGGCATCTTTGTAGGACAGTGAGAGATGTGGTCAAAGAAGGAATCCTGGGCTCTCAGCAAGCAACGGTAAAGTGTAAAGCTAGCATCAAAGGCCTGGGCTACTGGCATACAGTCTTGCTTTCTAAATACTAATGAACAAAAAGGTGTCTGTATATACCAGAGAACTGACAGTCAGACAGGCTGCAATGTTCCAACAAATATTCACTGAGCACCTACGATAGGACAGGTGGGGCTCTAAATGCTCTCTAATGTCAATACTACCAAAGTGTTCAAGAATGTCTTTGAACTCTAAGTCTTATTTTAAAAAAAGACAAAACAAGAAGTTGGTAAAGGATAACAAGGGGATATATGTAGCGAAATTATAGATAAAAACTAGTACTATTGACAATACTCTTATTAACAGCAATCAACTAAAAAAAATGTTATTTATACCACTCTCGACTGGTTTTAGAAAGGATTTGGGCTTCAGTCATGCATCCAGCAAATATTTAATACCTACCGTGCTCCAGGCAGCATCCTTCTAGCCAAAGAGTGTGCCAGAAAAACGAAACACAAGCATCCGTGCCCCAATGGGAGCTGAATTCTAGAGATTTGTTTATTGTGTTTTAATTTTAAAAATTGGAGGAAAGTAGAAAAATACTAAAAAAAAAAAAACTTTATATGACTTTTAAAGATTCCAATAGCCAAATAAATAAATAAGTAAATAAATAAAGAGTACTATAGCCTTCATCTGTATAGATAGTTACAAATATTCTATGGCATATATATTAAAGAATGAAACTTTTTTTCCTATTAATTTCAGTCTGTCCAAGAAATTCTGGAAGGATGTCCATTGAATCGGAATAAAAAAGTTTTCTGCTTTCTTTTTACGTGTAAATCATTCAGTTTACATTAAAAAAGTTTAAGTGTTTATAATCTGTTGGTGACTTAACCAGATTGTAATGCCTCCCAGATGAATCTTACCTGTCACTATTATTCTTTCATTAAGTGACTTCTTAGGTACCTCCTCAGCTGTATGGGTTTCTAGGAATGGAAAGCAAGAAAATATGTAGCCCACACACTTAACAGGCCTATCATTTTTTTAGGAGGAAAACAGGGTGGGAAATAAAACATATACATCCAAAACAACTAGAAGGCAACCAAGAGGAATTCTTGAAATACTGCAAGATAACAAGTCAGCAGCACATAAAATTCATGTGTTAGTGCCAATGGAAAGTGAAATGTTCCCCAACTGGAAGTTAAGAAATGCTATTCTGCCACTTAGGAAAACAACTGGTTCCAAGCAAAGTCCTCCAGTGCTGTTCCATTTAATGATGCTTCTCACTACAACGGGCCAGTAGACTAGGGCTTGGAAAAATACTGCACTCTGTGTAATTAATAATCCATTAATTACATTGTCAATTATCGTGGATCGGAAATAAATGCAACATTATGTTTAAAACCTATTATTTCTGAAATCAAAATGGCAAGGCATCCTCTCCTCTCCCTTCAGTGATCCAAGCCACATGTGAGCTGTTTTTTCCCTGCCTGAGATGTTGGTCATTGATCTATGATGCTTTACCCCTAAAAGACTCAGGGATGCGGATATTACTAGTGATGAGAACATATGGTTTGGGTAGTTTGGCAGGCAAAATTCTGGCAGAAGAGTCTCGAAGCATCATCAGCAGATGCCGCCATAGTGCAGACATCCAAATGGTGGCATAAATTGCTGCCGCTGCTTTGATGCCACATGTTTCCCTGTGATGACAGCAATGCTTTTTCCCTGAGAGGCTGGTGGCAAAACAGAACCCTCCCCGGTCCCCACAGACAAACACACATAAGCGTGAACATACACATGCACAAGCCCGATCAGGTGAGCTCTGCCTTCCAGCAGTCTCTTTCATCTGCTTCTCATGGTAGAAACCCGGCTGGAAAGAACTATTTCGCTCTTCCCTGACACAGCTCTGATATTTAAGTTCCACTTAAACGACAGGAAGTCACCACCAGCCTTCCACCAAACTCATGGTCAAAGAAAAGATGGTGGCCCACTGGCAATGAAGAGATGGGATCAGAGCGCTCTGGTCTCCCTGGCAGCCTTTGGCACGCTGAGGTCTCAAAAGCTCTGGTCACAAATTGCTCAGATTCATCCTTAACAGACTCATTCAGTCAGTTAACAAATATTTATTGATCACCATCTCTGGGCCAGGAGGGGAGGAGGCTTCAAGAGTCACAACCTCAAAATAGCTGAGGGGTGCTGTGGAGCATTCCCCTTCCACATCTGCCAAATCACTCCCATTTTCATTCCACCTTTATGGAGCAATGACAATCTGGCCCTAGACTGAGTCTGGAAACAAAATACCAAGCAAGACACATGTGGTCCCTGACTGTAGTGAAGGAGTTAGCCAGAGGGGCTGGCCAACACTGTGCATGCAGACTGTGCAGTGAGCATCATTTATAGTAGGGTAGAGGCTAGTGTAAATATACTGTGTGTGTGTGTGTGTGTGTGTGTGTGTGTGCGTGTGTGTGTGTGGTGGAGGGGGGAAGGTTGGTGGGAAGGCAGCACACTGAGTCCCAAAAATAAAGTGTGGTTACCCAGTTGACTAGGGATAAATAGAGCCCAGGCAGGGAGAACAGCTTTAGAGTCAGAAATTTGTTCTGGTTCATCAAATGCTCTAAGCCTTAGCTTTCTGTTTCTTAAATAGTAAAATAATAATACTCAACAAGAAAATGTGAATAAAGAACTTAGGACTCAATAATTGATAGTCATCACTGTCATTACTACTGTCATTATTATTATTATCATCAATAACAACCATAATAGCAACATCTGCAGATGCTTAGAGATAAAAAGTATATATATATGGAACATTCTGGAATATTACCATGGTTCAATTTGGCTGGAATATATTGTGCATATATGTGTGTGTGAGGTGGGGGGGAAAGGAAGAGACAGAAAAGGAGAGGAAGAGGGAGAAAGAGTAGGATTATGTGATGGTAGAAATCTGAGTTACTTCCAACTTGAGCAGAATGTTGAAAGCCAATGGAATGGACACAGCTGGGTATTCCATGGAACCATCCCCACTCCACTGTACACTGTTACAGCAATGTAACTTCTGTGTACTGTATATTGCTCATCTACTGAAAGACGTCTATTGAAAGCACACCTGTCCTGTCAATCTCAAAGACTATTGATGTTAAGGGATCCCATTCCTAACCCTGAGATGCCAAGGAAAACTCCAGAAAGGATAGGAACAAGTACAAGAAAAGGCAACCACTGTCATGCTAATTTAGATAAATCTCCAAGTTGGAGTGAGTAAATGATCTAAAAGCCCAAAAGTGCCGAGCTGTCTATTTTGAATGTCAAACTTCTGCATAGTCCACATTTGTCATTAATTGAATGAGAAGTGGACAAATTAATGAGCCGACAGAATATGGTTCTGAACCACATACAAATAATCAGAACTTACAGGTAGGCATTCAAATTGTCCTCCACTGGAACTAAGTCTCTCTGAAGAAGCAAGAAGAAAAAATAATACACTCAGATCTTTCACAAAGCACAGATCCAGGAACTAAGAAATCTAGATAAAAGAGCTATATGCCCACAGCCTTGGGGCCAAAGCCTATGGGTGACAGGAACTGATTTCACCTTTCAGTCAAAATAGATATGAGGAGAATGAGGGGCCACACAACCTGGGAATAACCACAGCAGGACAACTTCTGGGGGACAGGTATGCTGAGAACTCACATTCACTTGCAAGGTTATAGGAACACACAGGGATACTGAATGGTCTGTCCCCTTGGAGGAGAGTCTGGAGTCTGACTACTTGTGAGTCAAGCATTACCAAGGGTGGTGGAGGGGTTGGGAACTGCTTGATAGAGTTGGAAAGGCCGAAGATTTTGTCTCATGCAGACAAACCCATAATTCAAATCTGCTGGGTTCTACCTCTTCCTAGAAATGCAGCCTTAGGCCAATTACTTAGGCTCTGGAGTTGTTTTTGAATATTAAGTGAGTCATATGTCTCTGTAAAATGCTTAGTAAAGGGTTTCATTAGGCCATTATAAAGATAAAAAAACAACCAACATCTAGCCTCAACGGCTCCCCAATGCCCACAAGCTGAAGTCTGAACTCTAACCTCACATTCAAGACTCCTTATGTCAGATTCTAGCTCCAGCCTATAACTATAGGATTTAAATACTTCCATGGCACTAATTATGTTGTTTGATGGCCATGCCTTCAACAGCCTTGCTCAGTTCTACCTTCTCACAAGCTCCTCTTAACCCCTCAGTCCTCTTGGTTCCTACCCATCCTTCAAGGTCCTGCTTTGTCTTACCTGCTCCCAGAAGCCATCTGACTATCCCTCATTTCTCCTTTTGAAATACCTCAATCCTCCCCAGGTAAGAGCTAGGGCTTGTTTGTGAGGTTTTGACTATCTTGGGTCTTAAAAGACGGAAGGTCCAAACTGGGTGGTTCAAATCAAGGCTCGGGGAATCTCAGGACACAGGGAGGAAATATTGGTTCTAATGGAGGACCCATAAGCAACATGCATTCAAGCCATTAGTGAAGGCCTGAGAAGCAGTGATGAGCAGCCCTTGGGCAGCTATGAGGCCCTATGAGGCCCATGACAAATGGCGCCCATTCCAAAGGTGAAAGAGGTTTGGGCATGGCTCCCAGAGACAGCCATGGCTGGCGCTTGGCACACTCTCCACCACACTTGGCTCTGCTTCTTACTTCACAGGCTAGCCTAGGTCCAGCCCCTTCACTGCAGGCCCCTCCTCTCTGTCCAAGTCCTATCTCAGTCTTCTCTTCTCCAAGCTCAAAGAGACTTGGAAGGACTGAGCGGGGAAGAAAACTAAATCTCCATCCAGTCTCTTTCTAATCTATTTTCATGGCATAAACGGTAGGGCTAGCTTTTTAGAGACCTTCATTTTCTATTCTCAGGAGCCTTTTCTTCTCCCAGCAAAACTCAGCTCTTAAGATCAAAAACTTTGCTTTTAAAACTGTCATTTTTGATGTGGACTTCAAAAGCCTATTTTGGAAGTTAAAAAAAAAATAGCATTTTTTTTCCTTTGCTTTCTTTGCTTTTCTATGGATATACCTCCTGCTTACTCTGCTCCTTGCCTAAAATGCCCCTAATTTTCCACAAGGCAATGTGAAGACCACCAGCTGGTCAGAAAGACCAGACATCAGACAGTGTAAAAAAGAAAAACTCCCAAGTTTAATATCTCAGGGTGTTGCACTGCGGTAATCTCATAGTATTTAAGAGAATTAGCACTAGAAATAAACAGACCTGACATTTACTTTGACACTTACTAATATGTGATCATTGGCATTTAACTTCTTTGTACTGATTTCATCATCGGGAAAAGGGAAAAGTAATGGTAGTCACTTCTAACTGCTGCTTTCAGGAGTAAATTATTATAAAGTTCTTCACCAAGACTATCACATCCATAACACTCAATAAATAGTAGTTTTTATTATGTACCATGCATTTAAGAAGTGAGCATGTTCTACCTTGAGGTAAGATATCTAATATCATGAATCTTTCTTATTTAAATCTGTTTTTATTTTACTTCCCTTGCATGTAAGCCTTCTCTCCTAAGCTAGACTTTCAGTTTGTCCACTATTTTCTCATTTGTGAAGTAAGAATAGGAAGAACCTGCTTTGTGAAGTTGTAAGCATTGTTACTGGGGGTGGTTATGAGTGTTCATTCCAATTTCAGGACAAGGTACAGAAGCCATTACTGTCATATTCCTTATGGCAAAAACCAACTGCCTAAGAAACATATCTATGAGCTTGGCTCCATGCAAGGAAAGAGGCAGGCCTAAAAGATACTGACAGTACCCCCACCTAGTGACTTGGCCATCTCAGAATGCTTTGGATGTCTTTCTGCTACATCTTTGGGTCTAAAGTTTTTTCTGGAATGGAAGGCCATTGTGCCCACATCATGGCAGACTTCATGTGCCAAGCAATGAATCTCCCCCATTCCCCAGCAGCCACCAACTAATGACTGAATGAACACGGCACTTTAAAACTTCAATCCCCTCACACCTTGAACGGAATAATTCTGAAATACGTTTCATACCATTACCCAGAGTTTCTCCTCAAAATCAGCCCTAGTTATTCACTGTGGTCAAGGCTAAAAATGTCCTTTATTGGCTACCTGACATTCTGGAATTTCTTTTCTCCCCACCAGCACTCTTTGCTTCCCTCAAATAACCTCCCTGGCTTCAGATTCTAGGGAAGATAAGCTAAGACAGTAGGGGCTCCAATAAGTGTTGGCCCACTGTTCACAGAGCTTCCACAAGGATAGCCCCTTACCTCTCTTCCAGTATGGTGATGCCACTGAATGGAGCAGTTTAAAGAAAAGAGCCTAAGAGTTAAAGCCAAAAGATCTAGATTTGGTATTAGCTGTTACTTAACTAACTCTGTGATCTTTATGCAACGGACTGACTGTGTCCTCCCAAAATTCATATGCTGACACCCTAATCCCTAATGGGATGGCATCTGCAGATGCGACATTGGGAGAGAATTAATTAGGTCATGAGGTTGGAGCTGCCATGTTGGGAATAGGTGCTAGTGGTATAAAACACAGGAGAAAGCTTGCTTCCTCTCTCTCACCCTCCCCCACCTTGCCATGGGAAAACACACAGAGAAGACAAACCAGAAAGAAGACTCTCACCAGGATCTGATCCTCCTGGCACCCTGATGTCAAATTTCCAGCTTCCAGAATGGTGAAAAAAATAAACTTCTCTTGTTTATATTATATATTATTATATTATATTATATTATATTATATTATATTATATTATATTAAAAATGTTATATTATAAAATATCTGCTCCATGACATTGTGTTATGAAAGCCCAAACTAAGACACCTTCACAAAATTTTTCAACCCTTGGGGCGCCTGGGTGGCTCAGTCGTTGAGCGTCTGCCTTCGGCTCAGGTCATGCTTCCAGGGTCCTGGGATCGAGCCCTGCATCGGGTTCCCTGCTCGGCGGGAAGCCTGCTTCTCCCACTACTATTCCCTCTGCTTGTGTTCCCTCTCTCGCTGTGTTTCTTGCTGTCAAATAAATAAAATCTTAAAAAAAAAAAAGTTTTCAACCCTCTGAATTTTAATTTTCTTATCTATATAAAAATGGGACTAATAATAATAACATCTGTACCTCAGGGCCAATCTGGGAGTAAAATGAAAAATTTCATGTGTCCCTATGCACTTACTGGATATGGCAGGGAATAGAAAGTTAAACAGATAGGAATCTTGACCTGGAGAGGCTCCAGGATAGTGTAGGAGAAAAGACTCATAACTAAAAAATTCAATACAAAGCCAAAGCAGCCAATGCATTTGAAAAAGTACAGATAAAGTACAAAGAAAGTCAGGTTCAGGGAAAGGGACATGTGTGACCTTCAACAAGTCTGCCATCTGGGTTCAAATGAGTTAAAGGACCATGTAGACTGCCCACGCAGCACTCTTGCTGTAAAGAATTTCTCAGCACGTTCTAAGCAGCTATGCTCTGAACCCCCAAACTATTCTGGATATACTTCTATTCCAGTATTTTTTTCATTGCTTTGCATTTATTTGTTTGGAAAACCATGTTCCGCTTCTTCCGCTAATAAGCTTCTTCAGGTCAGGAGTACTAAGTCCTATGATTTGACAGATGCACTAAAATAGTTTACATATCCCCCAACCAGAAAACTTACCCCAATAGCTGGTACACAATAAGAAAGCCTAAATAAATGCTGTTGAAAGATGAACCCAGTTCTTTATCCTTCCATACCTGAAATACCCGAAATATGTAACTTTCTAACAGTTAAGAAATAAAATCTAGACCCAGCTTCATTTTTCTCATTATTGCCTCCCCATAATTTTCTCTTCCAGGAAATATCTTGAACAGAGGCACAGAGCACTAGAAAGCAAACTGGCAGTGAGTATTATCTTCCACCTGCTCAGTGATGGTCAAATCAGGATGCAGCTCCCTGAAGAGTGTATTAAAATGACCTGACCAAGTGTTGGGGTAAAGGGTAGCACCTGGTCCAGCAGCTACAACGTGAGAGCACTGTTCCCCCTAAGAATTGGTATTTCTTTCCTTTCAAAAAACAGATAAATAATTGTGACACGTCCACAAAACCACACTGAAATCATAAAAATTTCATTACTTTATCAGCTTGGAGCCAAAGCATCGAAAACTGTAGTCAGGGTTAATCTATTTCTCTCTGCTTCTAAAAGCTGCCTCAAAGAGCCTGGCAAAAAGCCCAAAAATGAAAATTAGTTGTTCAGATTAATTCCCTTCCCCAGAAAAGATCTTTGTAGTGTATTTAAAACAAGGACAGCGTACCATGGTTCTTTATTGACAGGACAATTACTCTAATAAGACAGAACTTAATGTAAGCTGGTAACTCCTGAAGCTACTTAATGGGAAAAATCAAGAGATAATATACTGATCCAACTAGAAGAAGATAATCTGCACGAAGAAATCTGTATTTCTAGCATGGCCTCCACACTATTTCCTCCTCTATGCCCCTCCTCTTCAGAAGCTCCAACTGGTGTGTCAGAGGCTCACCACAATCCACTGGGACATTACCTTCCCACTTTAACCTTGGCCTTTCTCCTATATTTTTAATCTAAATAAAAGGTCTCATCATTCCATGCACACCAGGACAAGCCAAACATTGAGAACCATCATTAGTTCCTTCTTAAGCACCCTTCCATCACTCTCCCTGCGCCCCCACCCTCGCCCCGCAACATAGACACAGCCATTATTGTGTGTGTGAATTCTCCTTCCTCAATACCTTGCAAATCAGCTCCTTCACACCACCCTTACTCCAGCTCCTTCCATCTGGATTTCCTACAACTAGTCTCCCTGACTCCAGTCCATACATATACAGCTTTGGGCTAGTTTTCTAAAATGTAGTTCTGATCATATCACTCTCTGCTTAATAATCATTCAATGGTTACCAACCCCATTCAGCATTAAACTTGAAGACCCATCTATACCCTTCCTCACTTTAGAGCTCTAGTCACTCTGAACTAAGGATGAGTGCTCACCTTCCCAGCTTTCTCACTCTCCTCAATCCTTGCAAATGCTCACCTTGTGTCCTTGGTTTGTAATGAGCCCCATCTACCATGTGAAGCTAAAACTTAGTCCCTGGTTGGGACTTGGCTCTGACAGGAACTTCTTTGGGAAAAGATGCTCTGATACCCCTCCCTCCAACACATACACACACACTACACACACACACACACACACACACACACACACACACACACCAGCTCCCACATGTCAGGCACTCTTAGCTAACAGCATATATCACACTTTGAGTCACAGGTCTCCCTAACAAGACTATGTCCTCTGCCAATGACTTCGGGTCTGCTCAATCTGACATAGTTCCTGCCACTCTTTAAGTGCTCAGGAAATGCTTGTTAAAAAGGAAAATGAAAAGGTTGAATGAATGATTTTCACACTCTATGATGGAATGCCCTAGTTCCAGATCTGGTTCTAACAATCAGAACCATCCTGAATTCCATCAGGAATCCTGATCTAACAATCAGGCTGTAATGGGAGCAGTTGAATCCGCTGAACACAACAAGAAAACCTCCCAAACACAACAGCACCCAGACAGCTCTCAAACTGGATACCAAGTGGCTCACAATGTATTTGTCTCACAAATCTCCTTTTTCTTCTCTCTCAAGTTTAAAGTACCTGAGGGCAGTGACTGACATCCACTCATTTAACAAATACCTAATGAAACCATAAGTGTGCCAGTCAGTAATAGTAACACTTACACAGTACGTCCTGTGCACGCACTGGGTTGAGGCAAACTCCATGACGTTTTTAGTGCTGGGATGGGCAATCGACTAGGGACCAGATACAGAAATAAACAACTTCATACTGCATGAGAAATATTCTACCTAAGCATCCATTCAGTATCTCCTCCAACACTTATTCAATGTTCGCTATGCTCAAAGCCTTTTAAGTGTATCAAGGCATTTTCCTGAGGAAGGCATCCCTATTTTATCAAAGAAGAAACTGAAATAGAGAGACATCAATTAATGTTCCCAAATCCCACAGGTGAGAAGTGCCAGAGCCTGGATTTCAATCCCAATAGCTGGTTCTAGAGCCCTCTCCCTTTTTAAAAAAGTTTTTATTTAAATTGCAATTGGTTAACATGCAGTGTGACACTAGCTTCAGCTGTACAAGCGTGATTCAACACTTCCATACAACACCCAGTGCAGAGCCCCATTTTTTAACCGCTAAACAAAACTATCTTCTTGCTCACTGCCTCAAAATAATGAGAATGTTTATTTCTGAGCAGTAGCCATAAGAATGAGTTTTCCTTTCTCAGTTTTGAATTTTCCTTTTTTTTTTTTTGCTTATTCATATTTTCTAGTTTTTCCACACCGAGGCATGCAATCTTGAACATAATTTATAACACAAAATTTGGCTGACCATGCAGTGAAAACAGTTGCTGCTTTATAGACAAAATGTGCAGAGATTATAAAATGCTAATGCGGTGAGCTGTCTAAAATCAGCGTGAGTCCACTTTCAGACTCTCCACTGATGGACACTCGGGGACATGAGTCCCCTCCCTGTGCTGCCAGTTCTCCTAGCTACAGCCACAGCCAATAAACACGCTCCCAGAATTTAAATGCTTACAAGGTCTCTCCATGAATTTAGAAGGAGACGTGATCAAGAATAAACAGGAAGACCTGCTGCTTGGTGCTGCTTCCTTAGTAGGAAACTACAACATGATTTCCAAGGGAAAACATTCGGGGGCCAGCTGGGCCATGAGCACACACACGGTGTAGGCTCTGGGTACCCCCCACGCTGGGCTGAGCAGCCTGGAGCTGGCGGCTCCTCTCTTTGCTCCATCTTCGGGTGTCTGCAGGAATCTGGGTCACTCCATCACATGGCTGACCCACATTTACAGAAACCCAGCCTTCCCAGCCTATTAGAGAAACAGCAGCCTGGTGGAAACCAGCTTTATGAATAACTAAATTTACAGATAAGTCCGTTTTAATTAGTTAGAGAAGAGGAGCCCCTGCCCCACCCCACCCCAATTCCTTCTTCCAGACAAAGCCAACACTGGTTTTCCTACATTGGCACATCTGTAAACAGCTCTGCTGTGCTGAGGAGGCCGCTTGAAATTCCTTTTGAATATCATTAATTTGCTTTCCCCACTTTGAAAAAACCTATGTATCAGATGGGTAGTGCTTTTGAAGTCTCAGTTTTCAAGGGGTGACCGCAGTGCACAGTCTCCCAGAGACCTGTACTCCAGCTTTGACGTGTGCTGAAATTCGGCTTCCTTCAGATTTTTTACAATGAATCACCACGTGGAGGGGTTGGGGCTTCGGGAAGAATGGTTTAAACCAGTTGTGAGTCAAAGTTCTTTGCTGCAGCTTCATGGTCAGAATTCCGAGACTCACAGATTCCCGTTCCCCTCTTTCCTTTCTCTAGGAGTAAACTCTCTGAGAAATAGAATTTTGTCCTTCAAATGTGCTACAGGGTTTTCTCTTTCTCTTTCAACCGTCTACCTGTTTCCAGGCTTTCCTCTCCCAAAGCATGCGACAGACACAGGGCCATTTTTCTTCTCCTTTTTAACATTGAGGCCATTTAGCAATAATGAGAGAAGGGAGCATTCAGATAAGAAACTAAACTGAGGGATGGCCAGCTCGAAGTATTCTGAGATTTTTACAGGAAAATGCCCATCTCTATACCCTTCCAAAGAATAAGGGCTGCAGGAGTAAAGAGGCCCACCCCCCACTTGCCGTCACACAAAGAGTCTTAAGGACCTGTGCCACTTATATCTACACAAGTTTCTGTGAGGAGGAGGAAACGCCCTGTAAAATGCATGTGCGTGTGTCAGCCCATAGGGACACCTGGGAAGTATCTTATGATCTGAGAGTTCCAGGTGAAACACCCACGACAAATTTCCGCTTCAAATCTGCATCTTTGGATCAACAGGACAAGGGCTGGCTTGCTAAATTAATCTTATTTTTCTTTTCCTTTTTAAACATTTTATTTTCCCTTCTCTTTTCTCCATTCCTTTTTAAAAATGTGTTTGCGAAACTGGTGGATTGGGGGAATTCTGTAGATCTAGCATAGCTGGCTGTCAGCAAGGCATGTGATAAAATCTCTCATGAGATCCCAGAGGACGAGACAGGGGAAATGTGGGCTGAATGACAAGCCAGGAAAAGGGGGTTTAAAACTGATTGAATTTCAGTACACACAAGGCAGTATCAACCTGGAAAGAAGCCTCAGGGCTCTGAATTCACTCTTGTATCTGTCAACATTTTTCCTAATGACTGGGATTAGGTCACGGACATCTCACCAAATTTTTACATGACTCAAAACTGGGAGGAACAACAAACGTGCTGGATGGTGAAGCTAGGCCCAAAATGACTTCGGTAGGGCTCAGGTGGCGTTTCTCAATGTGTGATGTGTACGTCACCTGTATCAGAGTTTAAAATGCAAATGTTTGCCCCCCCAATCCCGACACACCTGCTGAGTCATGGCAGACCATGTCAAGAAACGCCAAACCAGAATAGTCACTTGAAATAGGAGACCCGGACCTGTAATTTGGTGTGTCCATTGAACATCCTTCTGGTTACACACACAAAAAAAGTCTGTCAGACTACAGCTATCTGGAGATGAGCAAAACCTAAAGAAGGAAAAAACCCTCCAGCAAGTACTTTGTTGCTGTTGTTGTTTTAAAATGGAAAAGACCAAGGAGCGGCTCTTGAAATAAATTCAAGTTGGAGGTTGACAGGTATCTGGGTGGTGGCAGAAGGATTAAAGCCAAGAGACATTCAGGTAGAATGGAGGAAAGTAGCAGTAACCCTTCCGGGCACCCGCTGTGAGGCAGGAGCTCACAATGGTCTCCCCTCCATAAATGAAAGGTGCCCTTCTGGGAGAGAATACCTAAGCAGGAAACTACATGAGCTTTGTCACTTTAAGACCAACCAGATTTACCAATTGAAAACTGAAGAAAATAGTGAACAAAGAACAATGTAAATATTGGTTATTCCCAAAAATGATACTCTAGCTGATCGTCCACGAAGAGTTCTAGTGATTTGTGTATTTTCAATACCAGCTCTGAAATCTACTTGTAAGGGCCAGTTTAAGACTCATGCAACTTTCAAACTTGAGGACATTAAAAATACATGTGAAGCCATGTCTTTTCACCTTAAATACTAGAAGTTGATATTAAAATCTGGAATCAAAGGAAAACCCAGCTCCTGCTCCTTCACGTGAGGTGTTTTCATGAAGTCTCCTGTCTCCTAACATAATTTTCAATTGATTTCAGCCAAAGAGTTCAATTTTCCCCTTGATATTCTGGCATTTTATGAGATCTGGACCTCTGAATGTAACTAATACTACAATGAAGAAGCAGCAAAAACTCATAAAGCATAAAGTCTGCTGAGAGAACACAAACTCCAATGTTTGAGAAAAAGACAGCATCTCATGTTTCCTTCCTTCTCTTTTGAATGCCTGCTACACTCATCTTCCCATAATGAACATTCAATGTTTCAAAAATATTTCCCTTAAAGAAAAAAAAAATGGAATGGGATACTTAAAATGGGAGATTAAACCATAAATTTCCCAGACTGTCACTAGGATTCACCAAAAGAAATTTATAATTTTAAAATGAAAAAAAAAATAGTTCATCAATTAATTATCTTTCAGCTAGCTGCCTATCTGCTTGAACAAAAATATATGGGTTTACTTCTTAAAAGTCAGATCAAAGGTGCTTTAGAAAATTAACATCTTTCTTTTATTACAAAAGGGAAGATAAATCAAGATGCGGTTTTATTCTTGAAATTCACCTTCTGGATTTATGATAACATAAAAAGAAATCTCAGTCCCTAAGATTCCACCTTCTCTTTTAACATTGGGGTAATTGAATCACGTTGCATCCCATTCTTTACTGTGGCTGTCCTCTATGCTTATAAAAAGCAAAAATGGGAGATAGAAAATAGACCCGTGATTGCCAGGTGCTGGGGAGAACAGAGAATGGGGAGGCTGGAACTCGATAGAGTGGGTAAATGTGTGGTAGTACATTCACAAAATTGAACGTACAATTGTGAACGTACTAAATGCCACTGAACTGAGCACTTTAAATTGGTTATGTGAATTGCACCTCAGTAACACAAAAGAAAACAAAAAAAGGAAAATTCCAGCATTGCCCTAAGGACAGCATCCCATCAGCAGCTCACTGACAGCAAGAGGCCAGCTACCAGCAGGGGGACACGCAGTGAGACTATGCTACAGAACCCATTCATGAACTGGCGACCCTGTACCTTTCCCAAGTATAGAAGACTTCTAGCTGCTAAACCAAAGACTGACGCACCATCAAGAGGGTCTCCCTCAAAAGAGAGTTGGCCTGGGGCGCGGTGTCTCAGTCATTAAGCAGTCTCAGTCATTAAGCATCTGCCTTCTACTCAGGTCATGATCCCAGAGTCCTGGGATCGAGCCCCATATCGGGCTCTGCACTCAGCAGGAAGCCTGCTTCTCCCTCTCCCACTCCCCTTGCTTGTGTTCCCTCTCTCGCTGTGTCTCGCTGTGTCTCTGTGTCAAATAAATAAAAGGTTCATGGATCAGCCCCAAACTGTTCACTCCAGCCACTAGCAAGATGCACCATATAGATCAAAGATTAACCACAAACAGGGATTTTGAAGATGAGACACTCCATGTGACAGGTGTATTCACATTTGCTTTCAAATTTAACATTTCCAACACAAAATCCCAGCTATAAAATTTAACACCACTGATCTTGAGAACAGAACCTCACCTGTAACCAGTTTCCTTAAACACACACACACACACACACACACACACGCACGAGATTCTGATTACATGATGGAATTCCAACCCAACAACATCAACAAGCAATAGCATTAGTGTGTACAAGTTACACACTAGTAACTTGTCTAGTTAGTTACTAGACAAGTTGTCTAGTTAGTTACAAGACTAGTAACTAACTAGACAAGTTACTTCCTCTATATGTTCTTCCAGTTAATGACCTAGCCAGCCTCCTTAAGCAGGCCTTCAACCTCCCCTAACTTCACAGCCCCACGCTAAGACATCAGTCTTCCAGTACCTGGTCTGATTCTCCTTGAATTTCTCCCTCATATGGATAGAACTAAGAAACCCACATTTTTATACTTAAAAGACCCTGTTCTGGTCATTTTAGCAATTCTGAAACAGTAACAAGCATAAAGTTTGAACCTAAATGAAAAAAGCTTGATATTTTTTTCTTTAGTACTTAAGATATTTCAGTCACATCAGTGAAGATTCTGGACCTGAATACAAACAGATGTGGACACCAAGAGCTGACCTGCAAATCTTTCTCTTATTTATTCATAAGGGTTTCCTAGCTATCAGAATATAAACAGTACCCATCCAAAGTTTTAGGCTTTTTTCTCATCTACAGTCCAGCAAAGTGATTTTGACAAAGGCAAAGACAGAATAATCCCCCTTGGTCTGGATTACGACCACATAGTCTTAGAACTGCCTGATGATTTCCTGCTCACGGAGACCCTTTTCCTGGCCCGACTCAACCGGGTAACTCCATCAAAAGTAGTGTGTGCTATCTGCCAGAAGAAAATCTGCCAGAAGTCATGCAGAAATGTTGGATAACTAAAAAAAAAAAAAGAAATGTTGGATAATTGAATGCTTTGTGTTTACATTTATGAATGTCTGGTGGTATAGGGGCAGGTCCTAGCAATCATCAGTAATGCCCATCACATTCCTTTTGTAGTGAGGAAGCTGAAATAAACATACACGGAATAGAAACATTGTGCTCTGTGCTATATGTAAAATAATTCATTTATTACAAAGTAATCACTTGTGGAACAAGCTTTAAAACTATACTTTCTCAAGAAGAAAGACTATTAGTGAACAAGAAGACTGAAAGAGAAGATAGAACATATTTTTTAAATATTTTATTTATTTTAAGAGTGCAAGCAGGGGGAGGGGCAGAGAGAGAATCGCAAGCAGACCCCATGCTGAGTATGGAACCCAATGCAGGACTCAGTCTCATAATCCTGAGATCACGACCTGAGCCAAAATCAACCGACTGAACCAACCAGGAGCCCTGAAGACAGAATGTTTCTAAAGTAGTCAAAAAGTGTTGCCTCATGAATGCACATGGGAGGGCAGTAAGGAGGTGACAAGGCCAAAGAACTTAGGAAAACACTAAAGTACTTTTGCGAAGAAATACCAAAAGAGGTCAATGTATATAAAATGGAAATTAAAGGACCTGAAGATTAATATATTCACAGCATCTTTAAGAGAGGAGTAAAATTCGAGGCCCTTGGCACATTCAAAACTGGATGGAACACCTTATATGGAAAACTGTTGCCTGAAATGAACTCATAGTTCCAAACAGGATCTGGGAGGCAGCACCTGCTGGACGAGCTGCTTGGTGAGCTAAACTTATCAGTAAGAGGTTTATGGGGTTTGATTGAAAGATAGAGAAGAGAGATAATAAAAAAAAATTATGTTGAGGACAAAGTCCATCAGAAAATAGAAATACAAAGAGTCACCCTAAGAATGGGCCAGGAGAGCATTAAACACAGTGTAAGAGAAGAACAAGCCAGGTGATAAGAAAGCTCTAGAGAGGACACCTGAGCGGCTCAGTCAGTTAATCCGACTCTTGGTTTTGGCTCAGGTCATGATCTCATGGGTTGTAAGATCGAGCCCTGGTGTTGGACTCTGTGCTCAGCAGGGAGTCTGCTTTGGGATTCTCTCCCTCTCTCTCCCTCTACAATAAATAAGTAAATCTTTAAAATAATAAGAAAGCACTGGAAATCTGAGATACCGCATTTATAAGAAAGTGATAGGCAGCTCTGAGGACCTTTTGTTGGCTCTGTTAGGGCAGGAAGAAAGAAGCCATAAACTACTTAATATAGGGTCAATGAGAAGTACTGAAATTATTGAAAATCAAATATATTTTTAAAATGTAAGCTATTATCATTATTTTTGTCATTACCTTAAATGGCTGGGGAAAAAAATAAACCTCAAACTCCAGTATTTGACAAAAGTTCCTTGTAGATCATCTGTGTCTCAATTTCCCTTGTCTACACATATATTATTCAAAGCTTTGAACCACAGAAGAACAAAGAAGGTTATGGAACAAATCTCCATGTGCTCAGAGGCAAAGCTAATGGCCAGGAAACATGTCTCCATCAAATCCAACTTCTGGAAAGGAATGAGACAGAGATAGAGAGTGGCATTTGGTATATACACAGCCAGCCCTCCCTTCTCTTCCTCCTTTCAAAAAGTATCTACTGAGCAGTGATCTTTTGCCAAATTCTGGCCTTGGAAAGACACAGGACACAAGGCTGCACATTTATTTAGAGAAATAAATCCTGCCTTCAAGAAGCTTACAATCAAGCAGGAAGAGTAAGACAAACATGCAGCTAACATTGAGCAAAGATTAAGTATTGCCAGCTTATAAATAGCAGGACTTGTATACCCACATCTCCGGCATGTGAAGCAATTCTAACAAACCAGCTAGTTGGAAACAGTTACTTTGGTACTATGAACATCAGCTGGAAAAGCTCTATCATCTGCTCTCTGAACAGCTGAACAGAATCTTAATACAGACAGAATACAGAATGCAGAGCCTAAATCTGATTTCAAATAACTGGACCACAATTTTTATTTCCCAGCTGTATGTGGAGCACAGCTGAATTTTTAAAAATCATCCTGTATAAACAAGTAAGTTTGACCACCGGCAATAACTCTTGCTCCTGGACGAATATTCCTGAAAGAAAAATATATTCAGACTTTGAAGACACATTGCTCAAACCGCTACTTGGAAAAATCACACATTCATAAACCCAGAAAGAGGCAGTCTGATATTTTGGAAAGATGAAGTATTTGGGCAAGTCCCTAAACCTCCCCATGCCTGTTTTCTCATTTATAAAATAAAGGAGAGGGCAGATCACTTCGAGGGTGCCTGTAACCATAAAATAAGATGATCCTTTTAAAACTCTTAACCATTATACCATCATATGTTCTCTCCAAGTTGCTGGTGCAAGGTCATAAACATCTGTTTCTGCATGTGAGCTCTTGCTGGGTTCATCCATTTCCTCAGATTCATACGGTGGAGAATGCATAGGTTTGAAATTTTGCAACCTCAATATTCTGAAGCCTTTAGAGCAGCTTCCAATTGAAAGTCATATTTTTAATGTCCACTGAAGGGAATTTACACTGTATTTATGGCCTGGACATAATCATTACCTTCCAATAAAAATGACTCATTAAATAAAAAGCAATTTTCACCCATGAGCTCTTAGGATATATTTGCTTACTTATGGAAATCCAATAGCCTCTTGCTCAATAATTTCTGCATTTCTCAGTACAATTATTTGGGGTTCACATGTCTGTTCAGGAGTTGCCAAGTCAGAGCAACTCAGAAACACTAAAAGACAGAAAACAAAACAAAAAGACAGAAAACAATAACAACAAACACCCAAGTGGACAAAAACACACTTTACTATCTAAAATGAGTTATTCTAGGATCCATCTGAGTGAGAGAGAAAACTGCTGATCTTTATTTACCTTCTGGTGAGAAGCCAAAACACAGCAAGGCTGGTGTTTCCAACCTCTTTATTAAGAATCCCATGTTCCGGGGCACCTGGTTGGCTCAGCGGGTTAAAGCCTCTGCTTTCTGCTCAGGTCATGATCTCAGGGCCCTGGAATCTAGCCCTGCATCGGGCTCTCTGCTCAGCAGGGAGCCTCTTCCCCCACCCTCCCCTGCCCACCTGTGATCTCTCTCTCTTCCTCTCTAATAAATAAATAAAATCTTAAAAAAAAAAAAAAGAATCCCATGTGCCAACTAGCAAATATTTCCCAGCAACACAGAGAAATCTTCAGGTCATCTACTCAAACCTGGTTACCAAGCTCTTCGTGTTCCATTTGCATCTGAGGCCCCCAGAATGATTTGCTTTTTGCCCAAGAGCAAACTCCACATGCATGCTCCCCACATGGGTTTCTTCTCCACTGTAGATCTGTCTGTCTGCCTGAAAACAGAATTGTCTGGAACAGTGCTAGACAAAGCAGACAATTTAAGTTTATGAAAGGGCTGGGAATGTGACCTCACAGCTGGAGAAACTGCACTGTTTTGAGCAGAACAAATGAATGCAAAACCCTCTCTTCCCACCCAGCCCTGCCTAAGTGGCCTGGCCAGTCATTCCCAGCAGAGAACTTCCAAAGTCCCAGAGATCACTTGTGGAAACGAGAGTACCAGAGGGCATCACTTGGGTCAATACGCCTGCCAGGAGCCCCAGGGAGATGGTTTATATTTGCTCGTGTTTTTAACAGCTCCCTAGTATTTTATAATGGCAATGCTACTGTTTCTCATTTCACTATCTAATGTTTTAATGTGGGGTTTATTTATCTTACCCAAAACAACATAATAATTGCAGAGTAGAAAAACCACTTTGGGAAAAGGAGTGTTGTTTGCATATGCTAATGACTTAATTTAAAAAGTTCTGTGACTAAAAACGGAAGATGTGGGATTAAAAAAAGTGGGCTTTCATCCTTGCTTCAAATGTGAGGTATGATGTTTTTAGGTCAGTAAACAACAGAGCTTAAAATAATTGTAAAATGTGATAAAGGATGGTCATCTAAAAACCTCCCATGTATGAAATGCACACAAAGTCAACTCTGACATCAGCCATTCTAGTAAAAAGTGATGTTTCTTATAGCCAAGCCAGTAATCATACGTTTTGGTAATAAATATGGTTAATGATGACAACCCAAAACATCAAAAATATCTTCTGAATCATTAAAACAACTCTGAGCAGAACAGGACTTATGCTTACAAGTCCTGAGTTCAAGGCTCCCTGGACCAGCTGTGGGCCATGGAAAAGTCAGTTATCTCAGTAAGTCTCACCTTTCAGGATTGTCAGCTCAGGGCACTGGGCTAACTGTGACCCAAAGAATCAACAAAGAGTTTTTATTTTTTAATTTTTAAAAATATTTATATATTTATTTGAGAGAGCATGAGCAGGAAGGGCAGAGAGAGAGGGAAAGAAAATCTGAAGCAGACTCCACACTGAGCACGTATGGAGCTTCGAATCCTGGGCTGATCTCATGACCCTGAGATCATGACCTGAGCCAAACCCAAGAATCAGACCCTTAGGTGACTGGGCCACCCAGGTGCCCCAAAGAGTTCATAAAAATTCAGTTCAAGGCCCCACCCGGCCACTCGGGAGCGCATGCGCACATGCATCCAGGTGCAGGAGGGGTTGGGGATGGGGGAAGGATCCCCGTCAAGGTGGTCCTCATGTTCAACAGCTAAGGGAAGCCACGCTCTCCAAGTTCTCCCAGACCTACAGTGAAGACACACCACAGCAAATCATCAGGGAGACATT
>CM053613.1:58024372-58084757 GCA_028646535.1 Procyon lotor | reverse complement strand
GCAGACTTTTTAAGAAGCAAGTGGAGAAAAAACTATGAAAACTGTTCAACCTCTATTTTATAGATCTTGGGGGTAAACCACATTATGTTTTCACCATAGTATCTTTTAGTGTGTGTGTGTGTGTGTGTGTGTGACATACTTCAATTTTTAGGCTTAATTTCTTCAACTTTTATTCACCTTTTGACTCAACACATTTCATATTCAATATGTTATCTTAGCTCAGTATTATTCTCACCAACACACTGCTTTTTAAAAGCAACTAGAATATTAACTATGTTATGCAAATGAAAATGTGAATTTAATCACAAAGAGTGGCCCTAGAGGAGTCCTAAATCCTCCAACATCCAAAGAGAAAATTGGAGACTCCTATTATATTCAATAATTCGTATACCGGTGCCCAGAATTTAATATAAATTGAATTGAATCCTACACACAACTCTTTGTAGATTCTGTCTGTTGATAAGACATGCTTTCATAAAAACCAGCAAGCTAAAAATACAGACTACAGCCCATTTTCATTTTCATTTCATTTTCTTCTCAGTGAAACATAGTGAATGTAGTGGCATTGCATAAATATTTATCAAACCCTATAATTCTTCCACATGTAACGATAAATGACAGTATCCTTCAACATGCACACAAAACACCTGCAAAAAACATTTTTTAGAAGATTGAAATGAGATGCAAGCTATCCAAAGGAGAGCCACTAATAGATGAAGTAATCATTTGATAGTCTTTGTAACCTCTCCTTGATGGACTTCTGAGGCTTTACTCTCTGTTAACTGAAGAAATAAAAACAATTTAGTATCACTCAGCACTGGGGACCTTGACAAGAAGGGCTGGGTAAGCCACTGAACACTTCCCTTATTGATATTAAAGGAAGACAGAATTCAGAGCAAAAAGCCACACAAGTTTTCAGGTTATTGGCTTGTCACACCATTTGTACTTCCTCTTCATGGTTGTCATTATTTTTATTATTTACTAGTTCCACAGGGATAATAGCAGCTCAAACTTGATACACAACATAGACTTAATTACAGATTTGGACCAATCTTCTATTAAAACCTAAACTGCCTTCAGCCAACAGTTAAGAAAAGGTCAAGAAGAAGGCACCTGCTGTAGAGTCATAAAAGAATGCTGTTCATTATTTTCCAGAAGCTTCTAATCCTCTCTCCCACCTGGCTTACATGATAACTACTAAGTTCATCTGAATGTTGTGCAGTGTTCAGAGCCCCTCCGGGAAACATTATTTTTCCCTTAAATAAGTATGATCCAAAGTCTAGAGCTAAGGTTAAAAATTCAGAGCCTAGAAAAGTTTCTGCTGTCACTTGATCATAATTTCATTCTTCTGGTCCCAAGTGGAAATTTTAAAGGCAAGCTTGGGCCAAAATTCAATGAGTCTCTTTTGACTTAGATGGGTGGAGGTAAAAACATTGCCTTGAAAAAAGAATGAGGATGGAGAATGCCTTTTAGTCTGGAATTGTCAGAAATTGTACCAAAGCTGCCAAATAACATCTGTCTTACTCCTCAGCTTGTCAAAGAGGAGTTAAAAGGCAAGCTTGGGGAAAAGAAGCTGGAAAGATTAACAGCCATATGTAAGATAAAATAGGATTTCTGGCATCTCTGAATATAAGAGAAAGGAAGCTTGTACATTATTAGGTTATCTAAGAGATGTGCTACTACAGGAATCACTCACCCCTTTAAATAACTAGGCTAGCACTAAAAGTTTCTGCAATAACAGAAAGCTCCTCATTTTTCTCACAACATGGATTTTCCTGTTCCTAGTTTTCATAAATTCCCCCCCTTGACCCTCTGATGATTAGAGACTCCAGATAAAAGAGTATTAGACTCAACACTAGTGCTAGCAAACAACTCTTTAGTTGAACTAACTTAAAATAAAAGCTATTCAGTTATAGGACTTTATACTATCCTTAGCCACCAGCTGAAATGTGTCCCTCTCCCTGTAGAAGATCAAGGTATAGCATCACAACATTCGAAAGCTTGAAATCCCAATACCACACCATCCATCCAAATCCCTCTACTTCCTATGTCTGGTGGGAGAGGGTCTTCAGGAAGGCAAAAATTATCTTCTTGTTGTAGACAATACATGGAAAATATAATAGATGGGGACACAAAGTCCCTTGGTGTTACTTTCTTTTCTCTTGCAAAATGAAAGCAATAGATAATTACAATGTCTCTACTCTTCCTCCTGGCCTCTGGTGGAATGTGCCAATACATAGGGCAGCACTGCAGAAATTAGAGTTAATAGGATTTGCTTGAAAATATCAGCCTTCAAAATATTTTTAAACTTAAAAATCTGTTTTAGAAATATCTACATAAAAAAATATTTTATCAGTCAGGATCCTGACAGAGAAGAGACGGCACACTCCCAACCAGGTCATGGAGAAGCATGTAATAAACAGACTATTTACAAAGGTGTAGGCAGGGTTTAGAGAAAATAATGCAGCATTCCAGGGTTGGAAACAGTGGGGAGCTGTTTCTACTCCTAAGAGGGCACAGCCAGACCACAGTAACCAGTATGGAAAGAATCAAAGAGATATATACCCTGACCTAATTCTTTTCTTCTCTACATTCCCAGTGGCAGGACTGACAGATGTCAGGGAATAAAGGAGCCCACAGGCCAAGGAACTCAGGCAGCTGGATACAAAGCAGAAAGAAGAGTGGGAAATGGATCTGGAGAGGTCAGTGGGAGAGAGCTAGTACAGACACTAAATACAATTATAAAGTTATATTAATTTGTTGTTAGAATAGCATGTTCACTGAAAATAATAATTAGCTTTACAGTGTTTAGTAAATGTGAGATGCCTCTTTTGAGGGTCTGTGTGAACCCAAATGTATTTTAGGTCTCCTAAGCCTCTGCCAATTGTACCAAAATATTTGGAATAAAGAGAACATCCTATGCTTACATGTGTTGGAGAGATTCTGGTTGCAAATGCAATTTATAGAAAGATAAAGATAAATGCACATGTCTTGTGCATGTGAGCTCTGTCTTTTAAGACACCAGATGTGTGAAAAAATGGACATAACTGTGCCCACCTCGTGCGACACCAGAATGAGACACAGGTAGAAACCATTTTGCGTAGAAATTGGCAGATGTACAGCGCTGGGTGAATGGTAACCACTGTCACTATCGCCACCAGCACCGCCACCTGCAGCTGCCTTCTGACCTCTTGGGCGGCCTGGGAAACTTGCCTCCCACAGTGGAAGGCTGAAGTCTTAACACCTGTAGCTCCCTGCATCATCAGTGCCCAGCCCTGGGCCTACGCACAGGGAGTGCACAATCAGTGTTAGATGATGAGACAGTGGTGAGAAACACCTGGAATAAAAAGAGCATTCTAGGGGCGCCTGGGTGGCTCAGTCGTTAAGCGTCTGCCTTCGGCTCAGGTCGTGATCCCAGGGTTCTGGGATCGAGCCCCGCATCGGGCTCCTTGCTTGGCAGGAAGCCTGCTTCTCCCGCTACCATTCCCTCTGCTTGTGTTCCCTCTCTCGCTGTGTTTCTCTCTGTCAAATAAACAAAATCTTTAAAAAAAAAAAAAAAAGAGCATTCTAGGCTCACACATGCTGGAGAAATGCAGCTTCAATTTAAAGAAAAGTAAATATAAATGTAAGCTCTGTAAATATAAATACAAATGTATAAAACATATACATTTATATTTATACGTAAATGTAATGCAGGCTGTATTAGTATGCAGTAATTATTCACTCCTCATCATTCCTCCATAAGAGAAATATTCTCTGCCCAACCTCAATGTTGAGCGTGGCCCCATGGCCCGCTTCGGCTACCGGGATATGGGCCAGGTCTGAGCAGGGGTTTTAAGAGGCACCACACACTTCCGTGAGTCCTCCTGAGCTTCTGACCTCCATCCTGAGAATAGTAGCATGACCCAGAGGGTGGGTACTCCTTCAGCCCAGGTCCTGGAATTGGTAGGCCCATGAGGCAGGCTATAATTCAATCCACGGTTGCAACTTTATCTGTTCCCTCAGACTTGGGAGCAAGGAGAGAAAGTGTTTCCATAAGCCACTGATATTTTGTGGTTGTTTATTATGCAGAAATATTACCCGTGCTTAACAAAGTTATTACGGCACACTAGGGTGGCAAAGGCGGGGAGCTCACGTGAGATTTGGAGTCTACTGCATTCAGTTCCAGTCCCAGATATGAGAGCTCCCAGAAGCTGACCCTGATTGAACAAGCCTCATGAAGCCCCACCTTGCTGGATTCCTGTGACAATTAGAAACAGCACCTGCCAAGCACCTAGCATAGTGCCTTGTACCTAACAGATACTCGGTGAATGAAAAAAATGATATAATTAGCAGTAATGGACAGCCAAAATAGCTTCCCAATTATCCATGATGCATGTGCTGAACTAGAAGCTGTTTATCCCAATTAAAATATTTTTTTAACTTCAAGTAAAGAAAACAATGAAATCCTTGCCCAAGTTTGTAGCTTACAAAAGAATCTAACAGAAAAATCACAGTTTAAAAAAATACAACGTGCTCTTTCAGAGAATATTTCTCTTCAACCTTCTAAAACTTCTGAGTAGTCAAGAATATGAATTCCTGTTGTGTCAGAGAATAAGAATGCATTCTTTGTGAAGGAAAAATGATTAAATTGCATCTTCCAGACTAGTAATTTAAATTGTGATCAAATCCACTGTAGCTGGGGGCCTCCCACTTAATCCATTTGCTGTGAACATTATTAAACATTTATTAAATGGCTGTGCATGGTAAAAACAAAAAAAATCAAAGGTAAGGTTTTGTTCGCTGAGCACCCCCAAAAAAAATCAAGAACATAAAACTACTAAGTGGATCAACTACTCCCAGTATATGCAGTTTCACAAAACACAAGCATGGCAATCGGCAATTACCAAAGCACAAATAGATTTTTGATCCATCAGGAAGGCATTCAGAAAGCGATCACCACTAATGAATAATAGAAGATTTATTTGGATTGTAAGACTTGACTAGAAAAGAAATTTATCTAAAATACGAGCTCAATTTCCTGCCTTTCAAAAGAATAAGGAAAAGGACTTTACAGAAAAGATCTAATCTGGGAAACATTCTCTAAGGAGCCCAAGTAAGATTCAGGCTAGTGTTTCTGAGCCACGTATAGAAGGAATGCTTGGAAGGCTTAAATGGGGATCCCCCTGGGGTTCCTACCCCACACCTAGTGACACGAAATCTTTGGGGAAAGGGCTCAGGAATCTGTATTTGTTAACAAACTCTCCAATGGATTCATATGCACTCCTAAGTTTAAGAATCCCTAGACAACGGGGCGCCTGGGCGGCTCAGTCGTTAAGCGTCTGCCTTCGGCCCAGGTCAGATCCCAGCGTCCTGGGATCGAGCCCCACATCGGGCTCCCTGCTCCGCGGGAAGCCTGCTTCTCCCGCTACCATTCCCTCTGCTTGTGTCCCCTCTCTCGCTGTGTTTCTCGCTGTCAAATAAATAAAATCTTTAAAAAAAAAAAAGAATCCCTAGACAACGCAAGCCATTAAATAACCTTTGGCAGCTGACTTAAACATTCTTGAAAGACAAAAACAAAACAAAACAAAACAAAACCCAAACAAGTTTAGTCCATTCTATGCCAAAGAACCAAATGAAGACAACAGAGTCTGAATTCTGCCAGCAGTTCAAGCCATGTTTTTAGCACTTGGAGGCAAAGAGCTGATGGATGCTTCCACAGTAATGCAAACCCAACAGCACCATGGTGATGGCTTCTCCTGTTGGACACACATTTGCCAAAATTCTCCTCAACCCCAGCATATTGCTGGCACAAGTCCTGGCGATCATTCCTCAACAGTTTTCTGGGCTTGCAAATTAACATATGCAGAAGGTGAGAGGGGAGGAAGTAAGACAGTTCAGGATATTATTATGTGGAAATTCTAAATGCAAAAAAATGTCATCCAGTCCTATAATGTACCTATGGAAAAACAGTTTTGCTTTCTAAGAGAAGGTAAAAACGTTATGTAAAAGGGGTAAAAAAATTGCTACTATAGTTTTAAAATTAAAAATCCCCTGGGGAAGTAAATCAGAATATGTAGTAAATGCAAAGAAAGGGGTACCCTGTTAAGACAGAGGAGACAGGTGGGTTCTAGATACATCTATGCCCTCCAGTAGGCGTGTGACCTCACACAACTCACTTAGCTATGCTTTAACCTAAAAGTTATTGTTTATCAGAATAAGCGTCTTAAGTCACAAAGCAATGTCAAAATGTAAGTGGCATTATTAACATCCACGGCAAAATTTATTTTATACAGTCCAGAATCTAACAGAACAAAGTCAGAGCAGTGAGTTGTTTTTTGTTTGTTTGTTTGTTTGTTTGAACAGAGGCAAAGGACATTAAACTCTTGGCATCAAGAATTCTAAGGTAAAAAAAAAAAAAATTCTAAGGTAAGCTATACCATCAGATGAAACTATACACACATTTTCTGAAATCACACCCAAGATGAGAACAAAATAACCTGGAACAAATAAGGACAATCTAGACCACTCTCCCCAGATTGCTCTTGCTCTTCCCTGCACCAAGCTACACCAGTATGAAACTTCCAAATAAAACCAATTCAATGTAGCTGATGTAGTCCTCCATGTAGTAGTGGCTAATGATTTCACCTGACACCTTCCTATTTGGCCTACCTTACCCACCACCACCTGAGTCCCAAGGAGAAGCTTCTCTCACCGGAGAGCCACAGACAATGAGACGTGGAGGAAAAAGGAAGGGTGACTAATGGTGCCACCAGTGCCATCAATGAATCTAGAGCTTGTAAGGACTTTGAAATTGGTTGAACACTTATTGCCTCATAGATTTTAGATCAACATCAAATTCAAGTGTATCTGGAAACATGAGGAAGCCCATATGTGTCTTTAAGTGGGAGACAGCATGCCATACAGCAGTTACTTAGAGCTGAGCTTGAAATGAGGCCTCAAGTTATCTATCTTCTCTGCATATCAGTTCACGACTTGATGATTATTAGTTCTACCTCATGCGGCAGTTGGGATCATTAAACAAGATCCTATTATAAAATTCTTCACATGGTGTGGTACCCACCCTAAGTACTCTGTGAGGTCATTAGTGGTAGCAAAGTAGTAGCACAGAGTAGACACTCAGTAAACATACTTCCCTTCTCATTCTGTATTTCAAGGATGAAAATATATTCCAGTCGAATGAAAAATGATACACAATAAAATAGAATGTGTGGATAAATCAGAACCTAATTTCCTTGGCATTTATCTTTTCCTTCATTATGGCTATGGAGACCAATTTTACCATTTACACTGGCCATAATTAGAGCCTGTGTATATAAAAATTACAGTGAAAATTTGTGATGGTGCATAGAGTTTTTTAACTTCTATTCAGTAGTTAATACAATTTATCAAGTCCTTTTTCTACCACTATAACAACACCCCCCCAACTACCTGTTTTAATCATCACTATCATTACTGGGAACAAAGTACTCTGTGAGTGTTGTAGAAAATAAGTTATATATATAAGTGTACCTTGAAAACTGTGAACAGCTAATATTACCACTTATTTGAGAACAGAGAAAACACAGGTCCATCTTGAGATGACTACAACCTATAGAAAACGCACAGTGCTAATCAAGGAACACACACACACACACACACACACACACACACACATGCACATGTCCGGGCACATATCTGTTTAAAGAAAAGTAATAACAATAAAAAGAACAGAAAAATGTGTGTGTGTGTGTGTGTGTGTGTGTGTGTGTGTGTGTGTATCTTATCTATGATGAAAAGTAAATAAACAGGTGGGGGATGATAAAAATATTGGGGCGATTTTTCCCATATTTTAAAATATTTCTATAAAACAATCAGTTCTTATGAATAAAATCTGAAAATCCATTTCTTCTGAGTAAAATCCACAACATGCCCCCTCCAGTCTCTCTTGAAAATATTTGTAGAAACACAGTGCCATATATTAATTGAGTATCTCCGGTGCAAATCCCTATCGTTCAAAGGCCAGATGTGCCTGTGAAATATGAGAGGCCAAGCAACTGCTACAAAACCACTTCAGCAAAGCTGTACTAGAAAGGGAAAGATCGGTGTAGAATACCCATTCGAAAATCCATTTCATACTTCTAATTTAAAGCCAATTCAAATGTAATTTACTTTATCAGGGCCCTTAATTTAGTGAAGGTTAAAAGTGCAATCAATAGAGGTGAAAATTACTTATCCTTATCAAAAGATAACCTGATAATAGTGCTGAACAAGAAAAACATAAAACAGGAAACAGGACTCCAGTTGAAAACCATGGTTAGAACCACTGTATAAAACACGCCTTCTTACAAACCAGTGCATAAAGCTTTCACTTGAGTCATCTCTATACCAAATGCAAACTCACTTATCATTCTATTGCAGTGGGAGAAGATTCCTTTTCTTCTCCAATGTTACAATTCATGAGATGGGAAACAACACTTCAGCACAAACTAGTAGGCACAAACTAGTAAACTTACCGCTCTCGTCATCTATATTGAATCTTCCGAGACCACTGCCGTCCCTAATAGAGTACTGGATCTCTCCATCCCTCCCAGAGTCGTCATCTTGGGCAGCCACCTGCAGTACACTTGTTCCGATGCGTGAGTTTTCTTTTACAGATCCAACAACAGCGAAGTCTGGGAAGTAGGGAGTGTGGAGGTTTTCATTGACATCCACCACTTCCACTTCAACAAAGGAAACAGAAGACAGAGACACCGGTCGCCCTTTGTCTTTGGCCCGTACCGTGAGGTTATAGAATTGTTGCTTTTCATAGTCCAGCTCTTTGCTCAAACGAATGGCACCACTTGCCTTGTCTATTTCAAATCTCCCATTATAGTCATTGACCAAAGAATAGCGCACTTGACCCCCTAGACCAAGATCCGGATCGTGGGTCTCCAGCCAAGCGATGACAGTGCCAATGGGGAGATCTTCCAGAACCTTCACACTATAGCTACTGGGAATGAAAGCTGGGGAACAGTCATTGACATCATCCAAAAAAACCTTAAGGGTGACAACGGAAAACAACTGCTGGCCACTTTCTGCCTTGTCTCGGGCTTCTATTTTTAAAGAGTAGTTCGCTTTAGATTCCCGGTCTAATTGGTCGGCTACATAGACGATTCCAGTTGAGCTGTTGATAGCAAACTGCTGTGTATCTGTCAATACCGAGTAAGTCACTTCCCCATTAGAACCCAAGTCTTTATCTCTGGCCTCCACTTGAATTATCTCAGTGCCAATGCTTGAACTTTCGAGAATGTTAACTGAGTAACTGTCTTGGAGAAAAACTGGGCTGTTGTCATTAGCATCCTCTACATTGATGGTCAGCAACCTCCATGAAGATTTTTGTGGATTACCTAAGTCATAGATGGTAATATTAAGAAGATAGAGGTCTGTGTGTTCTCGGTCCATTGGCAGAAGGACTTTAAGTTGCCCAGTCTCCATATCAATATTAAAGCAACTGTCCGTATTCCCATCAGATATCGTAAATAGCACCTTTCCATTGAAGCCAGAGTCAGCATCATAGGCTTTAATCTTCAGGATGCTGGCACCAACGGGCAGATTCTCCTTCACAGCCACATCAGAAGGAAATGACTTGTCAAAATGTGGTCCTTGCCTATTAACTGAATAAAAGTCAAGAAATCCATCTTCTAGGTTCAGTTTCCCATTTGCTTTTGCCTTAATGAGCAGTTTCTCTGCCAGCTTTTGAGCCACACGAGTTTCTCTGCAACTAAAGCTTTTTGAAGACACCTTCCCATGTAGGACTGAAATGTTAACAGACATAGGGTCCGCAAAATTCTCTCCATCGGTTGCTGTAATCCTGAGGGCAAAATTACCATTTTTGATGCCAGAATTCATCAGCGACTTCTTAAGCTGTAAAACCCCGGAGTCTGGGTTTAAATAAAAGAAACCAAGTTCATTTCCAGAGATGATTTTGTACTTTACAAGCTCAAGTTCATCGATATCAATTGCTGAGACAGCTGTGATGTGACCCCCGACTGGAAAGTCATAGGAAATAACTCCCTGGCAAGCCACTTTCTCAAAGAGAGGGCTGTTGTCATTGACATTTCCTATTCGAATAGTCACATTTACTTCACTTTCATGGCGGTATGGCGAACCCCAGTCGGAGGCTCTTACGATAAACCTGTAAGTTTCTGGGGAGGATTCAAAGTCCAATTCTTCAGTTGTGCTAATAACACCTGTAAACTGGTTAATGACAAATGGTAACAGATTCAGACTGGCAATACTATAGGTGATGTACCCATTTTCTCCTTTATCCTTATCAGAAGCTGAAACCATCAGAACGCTTGTGCCCACTGGGACACTTTCATTCACAAAAGCATCATACAGCAGCTGCTGAAATTCTGGGGTGTGGTCATTCGCATCTTCTATGCTAACGGTGACTTGTGCTTTTAAATCTCCTTCCTTGTTTGTCACTCCCAGTTTATAAACCTCCTTCTTAATAGTATTCAGTGGCTGTGCTGTGACAATCAGACCTGACCGAGGATTAATTTTGAAGTACTGTGCATCCTCACCAGGAGATAATTTGTATTCCACATCGAGCGGTTCGGGACTTAATTTTACTATAGCAACCACGACACCGGGAGGGGAGAATTCACTAATGCTCACATCATATGTTTCTTTTTCAAATCTAACTGGAACGGTGTCTCTTTGGGGGTTGGCAATGTGGACGACTTTCGCTGCTGAAAATTTCTGAGGTGACCCCTTGTCTTTTGCTTGAAGAGTAAGGTTGTAGCCATAAGGAAAGCTCCCCCAGTCGATCTTCTTTCTCTCCTTAATCTTGTATTCGTTCATCCACCTGCCTTCCTTAGCCAGGAAGAACTGATCTAAAGGATCCCCAGCCACAACGGAAACAGACTCAATTTCTCCATTGGCCCCCTCATCTAGGTCATCGACTGTCACCACCGCATATGTCGGCTCTTTGTCCAGTGAGAAAGGAATGTGAGTGACCACATGGAGAGTTGGGGCGTGTTCATTTACACGTTCAACGTGAACATAAAGCTTCGCAGTACTGCTCACTCCATTGTTTCCGTAGAGTTTCATCCCTCGGTCCACAGCCAAAATCTCCAGATCATACCTGTTCTTCTCATCATAATTTAACCGCCCACTTAAAGAGATGACACCGCTTGTGGGGTGGACTGAAAAGAGATCAACTTTGTTTTTAAAGTAGTAGTAAAATTCTCCATTAGAGCCGATATCAGCATCCGTGGCGGTCACCTGGGCAACACTAGTCCTTAACGGTGTGCTTTCTGCTATCGTAACGGAGTACGTTGTGGGTGAAAACAAGGGTCGCAGGTCATTCATATCTAAAACCTGTATGTTCACTTTGGTCCATGCTTCCAGATCCTCTCCCCTGACAGAACCTTTGACTATCAATAAATAATTGTCCTGAATCTCTCGATTCAATATGGCCGAATTGCCACCTTTAGTTCTTATTCTGAGGAAACAGAAGTCTGCAATGATGACTTCCTCTGCTTTGAAGAAACCTTCCTCGTCTCCAGATACAATTCTGTATTTGACATCCCAGGACAGATCTATTAAGGTGATGCCCATCCTACCCTGACTGTGGACGTAGGTCCTTGCGGCTGAGTTCTCACATACGGTAGCATTGTACATGGGATGAGTGAAGTGGAAGCCCAGGGGCCCGGTCCCCGGCAGCCCCTGGGACACCGTGGCCAGAAGCTTGAGAAGCAGAAGGATGAGGCAAGAAGGGGGAGGCCGCGTACCCACACAGTATCCCATAGTTATATCCATTGTATCATACCTCCATCCTGGAAAGGGGGGAGAAAGAGAGAGAAAAGATAAATTAACCTATGGGAAAGTGGGAGAAGGTGCAGGAACTTGCTTTTTGAAGTTCCAATGCTTTTTAAAAACTTCACTATAAAATCTTCTTACCAAACGTCAGTGTGAGAAAAAAAAAAAAAAATAAGAGACCTCACCATACTAGATGGCAAGGAGTTCAAAATCACTAGGATTTAACTTTACATTGTTTGTTTTAAATCACACTTTTATATCACTGCTGGAAAATTTCATTGGTACAAGATTTCTTGCATTCTGAAGGTCAGTTTAGAGATATGTACCAGGAGCCTTAAAAAAATGCATCTATCTTTCACTTAGAATTGTCTTCTAGGCAATTACCCAATGGAAGTAATTATACAAGTGTACATTTAAGGTACAGTTTAAAATACAAAAGAATTGAAAAGAAAATAGCTGCCTATCAGTCAATCAAATAATTTGCAGTGCATTCATAAAGTGAAATACTATGCAGCCATTAAAAGTAATTATTTTTCAAATGTGGTAAGATGTAATGCTGAGTGGAAAAATGTCATAAAACAGTATGGGTGAGGGGCGCCTGGGTGGCTCAGTCGTTAGGCGTCTGCCTTCGGCTCAGGTCATGATCCCAGAGTGCTGGGATCGAGCCCCGCATCGGGCTCCTTGCTTGGTAGGAAGCCTGCTTCTCCCGCTACCATTCCCTCTGCTTGTGTTCCCTCTCTCGCTGTGTTTCTCGCTGTCAAATAAATAAAATCTTTAAAAAAACAACAACAACAAAAAAAAAACAAAAAAAAACCAGTATGGGTGGTTAAGATTGTATTATTACTTAAATATTTCAAAGCACAACTGCAATTTTACATTTAAAAAGGATTAACTGTTTTGTGGAATCTGGGCAATTATTTGCTTTTCTAATATTTTTCCAAGTAACACTGTTCATCAATGGTTATATGATTACCTTTATAACTATGAACTTTTAAAGAAATGCTTATAAGGCATTATCATCTTTTGTTGTGCTGACTTTAAAACTGACCATGATTTATACAGAATCTAGTATCATGAGGCTGAGAATTCAGGCCCCCTAAAAGCACGTATGACATAATTAAATTCTGTCAAATTAGTTGTCATTTATCACTGATAAATGATAGATTTATGGCGTCTCCACGTGGTTATCTCCTTTCTGGTTTTAAACTAGTTCCAATTACTGACTATCAGCTGAACAATCTCCTACAACAGTTTAACATCTTCAAATATTATCAATTGTTTTTGTAGTTTATAAAACACTTTCATAGCCAAGGTTGGCAAGGCACGTGTTATTATACCTTTTTAGTAGATGAGAGTAGACAACATCATTCTCCTAGTAGCAGAGTTGGGATTAGAACCCAAGCCCTCTGGCCACCCCCAAGGCTTTCCCATTTCTTTTTTCCAACTCTGCCCTACAGAAGACTCTAAAGCCAATTTCTGAGCATGCGTTTGCTTGGTTCCAACTGAGGATGAAATATGCCTTGTTGCTGTCATCTATTGAGGCAACTCAGGAAATGAGAGTAGCAAATAGAAAGAGTACAGTTTAATATAGGGATTTCATAAGCAGAATAGACAGTACAAATGAAAAGTGAAAAGATGAGATAACTTTTTATAAAAGGAAAGAAGTTAATTTCACATGCAATTGCTTTGGCTGCCCGTCCTTAGGCAGTGGCCCATATGCCAAGTGTGCGAAGAAGTAAGTCGGCTGTAGTAGGCTCAAATATCCTGCTCCAGGGAATGGAGGGCCCCATGGGACCAGTGCATTTAAAACTGCCTCTTCAGGGGGGCCTGGGTGGCTCAGTGGGTTAAAGCCTCTACCTTCAGCTCAGGTCATGATCTCAGGGTCCTGGGATCGAGCCCCGCATTGAGCTCTCTGCTCAATGGGGAGCCTGCTTCCTCCTCTCTCTCTCTGCTTGCCTCTCTGCCTACTTGTAATCTCTCTCTGTCAAATAAATAAATAAAAATTAAAAAAAAAACCTGCCTCTTCATGGAATGCACTAGGCTGACACATGGGAGTGACAGGGCCCTCTTTAGGGACCACAGATATAAACCAGTAGAAGCTATATTAATATCGCATACAACTCAATAGATTCTTACTTCATCATCTGAGAATGCTCTAAAGTAGAGGAGGGATTTTTAGGCTCCCACTCTGAACGTAATGGAATGAGACAACACTCTTACAGGGAATGACCAGAGGCCATGGATAGTCTCTCGATGGAGAAAACTAGGGATACTCCCAGCACCTCCAGGGAAATACAAATTCAGATTCTGCCTCATTTCCCAGTGGCTCTTCTATGCTGAGGGCACAGCCTACAAGCATAATTTTGCTGATACTTTGCCCATGGAGTCCAGACTATGTGGTCATCAGAGAGAATCTTTGTGGGTTTTTTTTAAGATTGATTGATTGACTGATTTGTCAGAGTAAGAGAGAGAACACAAGCAGGGGGAGTAGCAGGTAGAAGGAAAAGTAGACTCCCCGCTGAGCAAGGAGCCCTATGCGGGGCTCGATCCCAGGACCCTGAGATACTGACCTGAGCCAAAGGTAGATGCTTAACCGACTGAGCACCCAGGTGTCCTATCTGTGGTTACCAGGGAAGAAAATAGCCCCAATGGTAAATTCAGCTTAAATGAACTTTTCTTAGTCTATCTTGCACCCCTATCTTCAACCCTGATTGAAGAGAGAAGCTGCATCTGTGCCTCAATCTGTAACCAGCACCCAGGACCACCCATGCTACGCAGGAGACACACAGGACATCAAGGTACTGATGGAACCTGGGGCCCAGAGGCCTTTCACATGCTCAGTTTCTAAACCCCAGAAAGTACACACATCTCACTTCCAAAAATGGACTCAAGAAATTATATGAACTTAAAGAAGTCTTAAAGATCATCTGGTTTGATTTCCTGGGTTTACAGATTTACAGATAAGGACACCAAGATCCATAAAGATAAAGAGACTCACTAAGGCCAGGTCTCAGGACTCACAGGTTTAGAGCTGATACCACATGGAGACGTGTGCCAACTGAATTAGTTTTTTTTTTGAGTTATGTAACAACTTGAGGGCTGTGGTTTATCATCACTTTGCAAGGATCTTCGTCTTCTGACACCTTGTTAATCTCCCAGTGCTACTTACCCACTCCAAGTAGTTAAGTATAAGTAAACATTTAAGTGCCCTGGGGGACAGTTACTTCTATAAACCCTTCAGGTGACTCCTTCACAGCACAGAATACCATCATAATACAAAAAGACATCATTTGATTTAATTCTTTGAAAGTTGGAATGTTTGCCTACTAAGTTTTTCTTTCAGCAGGACACACTGTGGCGATGTTTTTGTGTGTGTGTGTGGTGATGTTTTTATGTACCGGAATCTTACAGGCAAGTAGAAAATACTACAAACCACACTGAAATGGAACAGTATTGTTGTGTACAGAAATTTGGATTTAACTCCAAAAACCTGAGCAGGACTAAGCTTGTCAGTTTCAGCTGTAGAGACCAAAATATGTCATCAAGTTTCAGTATCTTTATTTTGGGGGAGAAAAAAAGTCCTATCTGGCACCAATTATTTTTTTAAAACTTGCAGATTTCTCCATTGACTTAGAAAATAAATGAGTGCTAAAAGCGAGGAATTCTGTAAAATTCTGCAAAGTAAACACTAGAATAAGATTTTGGCTCCTTCTTTTTTTAGCATGCTAAGACAACTGTTAAACTGTTTTAAAAAAATGGTGCCTTTTTCCACGCTGAAGCCAAGCTATTTGTGAAGCCAATATGATAGTTATGGTATTTTAGATGCTCTACACATTGATTTATTCTACTGCTTCTGGATTATTTTAAACAAAGCACTTAGTTTCCAACCTCAGAGCCTATTTTCTCCGACTTAGTGACACAATCAATATTTTTTTATATAATCTCCAAAGAAATCATCAAGCCATCAATCTTGGAGACATTTATTTTTCAGAGCAGTGGGCTGGGCCTCCCCGATCCTGCCCTGGGAGCCCTGAGAGAGAGAGAGTGGATCCTAGCCTGAGACTCAGAAGGGCATGCAGATTTTTCTTTCCAGGGATGAATAAATACGGGTGACCTCGGGGGCAGCTCCCAGCTCTTACAAAGGCCACCTCTCTGGGCAAGCCTAGACTCTGCAGGGGGCCTCTGCTTGCTTGGGTAACCTGGGGAAGCTCTTTTCTGCCATCATTAAACAGCCCTCCTGAAATCACTGGGATTTCTGAATGCTAGAAACAGCATCTTGCAAGAACATTCTATTTTCACTCCATCTCTTCTTATCTTCTGTATTTTGAAAGGGTTTTACGGGCAGATAGAGAGGATGCTTGGGAAATGTGCTATGATAGGCAGTAAAACAAAGAACAAAGTCAGTCTTTGAAGGGCCTCCCCTTCCCTGGCTCCCTTGATGAAGATGACTTGTGTCAGAAGCTGCGTGATGACACACAGGCTGTGTGTGTGGTGATTCCCAGACACATGGTCTGGCACCTGACTGCCTGGGTTTGGATCCCAGCTCTGCCATTTCCTAGTTGTGTTACATCAGGCAGGTTATTTAACCTCTCTGTGCCTCGGTTTCTTCTGCTCACAAATGGGAATGATAGGGCCTACCCAATAAGATTTGAGTTAATAAAGAGAAAGCATTTAAAACAGTTCAAGTCACATGGTAAATATACAGTTGTTAGCTATCAATATCATTAACTAAGGCAGTTTTTAGATAAGACAAACAAAATCTGTGAGTCACAAGATAGAATGGCGGGGGTTTACAATCTCCTCTGACAGTTCCTTTTCCAGTGGCAAAAGGCACATCAAAGGGAAAGGAAAAGATGTCTTTTCTTTATTGAAAGTAAATGATTACTACAGTAGACCCAAAGGTCAGAGTAACCAGACTCAAATTCAGGCTTTGTTACCGACTGGCTGGGTGACATTGGAATAATACTTAAACCTTCTTTCTTTCTTTCTTTTTTTTTTTTTTAAGATTTTATTTATTTATTTGACAGAAAGATCACAAGTAGGCAGAGAGGTAAGCAGAGAGGGGGGAAGCAGGCTCCCTGGTGAGCAGAGAGCCTGATGTGGGGCTTGATCCCAGGACCCTAAGATCATGACCTGAGCCGAAGGCAGAGGCTTTAACCCACTGAGACACCCACTGAGCCACCCAGGTGCCCCAATAGTTAAACCTTCCTAACTCTCCTCTTAGTGACAAGAGCTCCCAATTTCACAATTACAAGTGTGTCTGGGACACAGCAAACGTTCCATAAATATTAATAAATATTAACTGACATTATAAGGCATTCAGAAAAAGGGATACAAGATAGAAAACAAGTGAAAACTGGGCTAAGGATAAAGAGTCAAGAGGTAGACCCTCCGAGGGGTAGCCCAGCCCTAACAGGAAAGCCAGTCTTTCACAGTCCTCCAGAAGCACCCCCACTGGGTTGGGGTCAGTGCCAAAAGAGGGGTGTGCCTGGTGGCATTGGTCAAGCGCTGTGGCCGCAGCTGTGTAGCCAACTCCAACATCTACATGTACACTTTGTAACTCAGGAAACTAGAGCTGCATTAGGGAGCTACTCCTCAGACCTGGCATTTAATTCCTGAGGCGTTCTAGTAGGATTTCTCCTTGCCGTGATGAGTCCCAGAACAGCCAGATACTGCTAAACCCTATCTTCCAAAGCAACAGACTCTGATACTGCTCGAATTACCATCCTCGTGGCACTACTTTATGTTCTGGGTCCTTGGTCCTGAAATCAGTTATAGACTGTCTGTATGACACATTTGGGGATAAAGTTTTACTCTCTAGCTGATGCTAATGGCTGCCTGATGAGAAGGAAAAATGTCTACTCTGTGGTTTTCTTCATACAAACCATTGTAGCTAGATAGAGCAGAGGATAATCTACTAGGCATTCAGAGCACAAATAATTCATGCCATGCCATTATTCAGATTATATCATGATATACGGAATCAAGGCCATGTAAACGCACTGAGTTTTACAGTCAAAAGGATCATAAAATCATCTAGTCCAACACCTTCGTTTTAAAGTGGAGGGAACACATTGTTGGAAAGGTTAAGTGATTTGGACAGGGTCACACAGCTTGCCGGGGAAAAAGCAAACATCAGACCTCAGGTCTCTCCTGTGAATGCAACACACTGCTGTTGCCTCATTTAAGAATATGAGGGTTTCTACTTGTTCATCTCTATAAATGTTACTCATTTTCTTAGATTTATCTAAAATGCCACCTACTTTGTGAAGCAATCCCAAAGATTTCCATTCGAAAGTGAGTTCCAATCCTTTTTTTAAAAAAAAATTTTATTTATTTATTTGAGAGAGAGAGAGAGAGAGAGAGAATGTGAGTTGGGGGAGGAGCAGAGGAAGAGAGAGGAGGAGAGACTCTCAAGCTGAGCACAGAGCCCCACACAGGACCCTGAGATCATGACCTGAGCCGAAATCAAGACTTGGTCACTCAACCAACTGAGCCACCCAGATGCCCCCAAAGTGAGCTCCAGTTCTAAAGTTGTGATTCTTAAGCTTCAGCGAACATCAGAAACACAGTAGGGCTGGGCTCCATTCCAGAGTTTCTGGATCAGTTGGCAGAGACTTTATAATTCTAGCAAATTCCCAGGAGATGCTGGTCCTGGCACAACCATACTCTGAAAATCACTGCTCTGAACTTGTCTATATTTTATCTGTATGCTCCTCTCAGATAGCACTTTCTTCCCTGTATTAAAGTTACTTATGGGGGTGCCTGAGTGGCTCAGTCAGTGAAGCGTCTGCCTTCAGGTCAGGTCATGATCCTGGGGTCTTGGGATCAAGCCCAATGTTGGGCTCCCTGCTCAGTGGGGAGTCTGCTTCTCCCTCTGCCTCTGTCCCCAACCCCCACTCATGCTCTCTCTCTCTTTCTCACTCAAATAAAAAGAAATAAAATCTTTTAAAAAATTAAGTTACAGGTGCCTACGTGGTTCAGTGGGTTAAAGCCTCTGCCTTCGGCTCAGGTCATGATCTCGGTCCTGGGATCGAGCCCCGCATCGGGCTCTCTGCTCAGTAGGGAGCCTGCTTCCCCCTCCTCTCTCTGCCTGCCTCTCTGCCTACTTGTGATCTCTCTCTGTCAAATAAATAAATCTAAAAAAATAATTAAAAAAAATTAAATTACTTATGTTTGTTTTTAAATTACACACTGAACAATAATCCCCCTTATTTTGTCTTCTCACAGTATCTATGTAACAAAGTGCTTGGAAAAGGCAAAATTTGACGAATGTTTGTGAAGTAAAATTTGTCCGGTCAGCATCCGCTGTAACTCTGTAACATGCTTCAGAGAGAATATCTAAATGAATTGTCAGACAAATCAGGAATTATCACGATAAAATTTACAGACCCTGGGTAAATAGCTAGTTCACCATTTCCCAAACCGTGTCCCATGACGTATTACTTTATGACACAGGAATAAGTGTGCAACTAAAACAACATTTTAAGAAATGCAGTTTGAATAAAGGTAAACAGATTTGTCACTTTAGAACTTCTTGGAGCCTTTTGTATGCTCCAAAATAAACGTTCTTCCTCTCCCCTCCTTAGTCACCTCTGATAATTTACCCTGCTTTGCTGTCTCCTTATGAAAGCACGGTGTCTGCTGTCTATCTCCACTAGCAGAAGTAAACTTCCCGGGCACGTGGTCAGGACTCAGTGAATATTTGTTACACACACAAATATACTGTGCCATCTGTGGGTGTATAATAACATGTGCAACTTCTAAAATCTATTTCATCATCAATTTCCTCCCCACCCCTCAACCCCCACAATAGCCACCTGCAGGAAAAGAAAGGGTATTTTCTGGAATACAGCTGGGGAGACACTGATTGAGTCCAAGCTAGACACTGAGGCCCAGACAGGTCTAACAGCTGCCTGGAAAGCTTCAGAGGTGGGATGTAATCTCAGGATTCTTCAGACGAGGTCATTATTCTTCCTACACCATATCACTGGATGTGGATTCTCATTTCAACTAAGCTGGGAGTTATCCCTGAAGAAATGGCTTCAATACTTGTTATATAAACACATCTCCATGTTCAAACTGAAGAATGAGACAACTGTTCCGTAGCTGGTTATGCTCTTCTCTTTTCTTGTCAAAAAGAAAAACAAACAGGGGCCCCTGGGTGGCTCAGTGGGTTAAAGCCTCTGCCTTTCGCTCAGGTCATGATCTCAGGGTCTCGGGATCAAGCCCCGCATCGGGCTCTCTGCTCAGCATGGAGCCTGCTTCCCCCTCTCTCTCTGCCTGCCTCTCTGTCTGCTTGTGATCTCTCTCTCTCTCTCTCTCTCTCTCTCTCTGTCAAATAAATAAATAAATAAATAAAAATCTTCAAAAAAAAAAGAAAAAGAAACAGGTGCTTGGCTGACTCAGTCTGTGCAGGGTGTGACTCTTGATCTTGGGGTTGTGAGTTCGAGCCCCAAGTTGGGCAGAGAGATTACTTAAAAATAAAATCTTTAAAAAATACCGCAAGTTTCAAGAACTATAAAAAACAAAGACTGGCATGAGGGGAAGAACCTTATTAATTTTTTTTTTTTAAGATTTTATTTATTTGACAGAGAGAAACACAGCGAGAGAGGGAACACAAGCAGAGATAATGGTAGTGGGAGAAGCAGGCTTCCTGCAGAGCAGAGAGCCCGATGCGGGGCTCGATCCCAGGCCCCTGGGATCTGACCTGGGCCGAAGGCAGATGCTTAACGACTGAGCTACCCAGGCGCCCCATTGTTAAATAATCACCCACATAGTCTCACAGTTTTTGTTATCTATTTTCAGTAAGGTCAATAGTGAAAAGCAGTTTGCCAAATCCAAATTACTCTTGAGACATAAAACCTAAAACCAAGTTCATTTTTCACTCCTCCCTGGAAAATCCTGCTTGTCTGCTTAAGCCCCAAGTCTAAGCAGAGCTTTACAAGCAAAAAAGAGTATTTCATCGACAAGGATATGATATCACCTCCTGTCAGTCTAAACAAGGACAAAAATCCCAAACCAAAGCCTCCAGTTGGTTCTGCTAACCAGCCAAGCAGACCATTACCCAAGCCCAACCTTTTTCATTATTATAATACTGTAAATTCTAATTTTTTTCCAGTGGTGCAAATCTTTCCATTGTCTAAAAGTGTCTCTCAGGAGAAAAGTCAATCAGCATGAAGCGAGTGTAATTCACAGTGGTTCTGAGAAAAAATGGAAGATTCAGCCACACAGCGGCAGTGTTATGAATACCCTCCTTTATTTTCTCCCCAGGTGCTAGAAATATTTCCATACAACACTGGTTAATGTCAAGTATCATTTCATCAGTAAATGCTTCAAATTCAGGGGTAATTCAACCAGGGGCTATCAGAAGGAAAGATTAGCATGTTGTTCAAGCCTTTTAAAAAATCATTTCTCCCTCTGGAGAAAGAAATTCGTCATGGGGTAAAAGAAAAAAAATGTATGGAGAGGATATAATTTGTTCCTATGCTTGGCTGTCTAAGAAAATGTCCCAGAAAAATGCACGATTTCAATTTTTCTCTCGTGGGCCTTGCTGACAAACCAAAGGGTAAATACATTAGTATTCACTTTTGCTCAAGATTTCTTAAAAAAAAAAAAACGAAAAAAAGAAAAAGAAAAGCAAGGGAAAAAAAAAAAACCTTTCCAAATAACAGTACTTACTATGGAATAACTGCCTGAAAGAGAACAGAACCCAAACAGTTTCAAACAGAACAATGTCTTTAAACATTGTTCAACCCAAGGGTTAGGAGGGCAGAATACAGGTGAGGGAAAAAATGCCCTCTGCTTGCGACCTTCTGATACAATCCACATTTACTGCCGTGCTAAGTCCCTGCAGCCTGTACTGTTTCTAAACGGTAACATCCTTTTAGCCATCCTGATGGCCGTTCTCCTTTAAAAGTGATTCCCCTTCCAGGTAAAGGGTATCCTACACAGTAAAATCAGGACTCAGGTCAGGAATGAGGAAAAGCATCCCTCAGCACAGCCCTTTGCTGCCACGGTAAGTGGTGGTAATGTCAGGGCAAGAGGGAGTGAATACATCTGTGAAAGGACTGTAGGGGGCGGGGGGCGGTACGCAGAGCTCCAGTACCTAACTGAGGGAAAGGGCCCATCAGGCTTCCCTTTTCTGAAAGATATGAATGGTCAAAGGAAGATGTGATAAATGACCAAACACCCTCAAGACTGTGGATGGCTTTTGGGAGAATATAATTCAATTCCAAATTTCTCCAAGGTTACACGTGGGACCAGGTATTACTGTGGACGAAGTGGACCACAAGCTCCAGAGGTGTTCCAGAAATGTCTCCATGTTTGGCTGACTGTCTCCCCAGAAGGTAAGGCAGCAGCACTGAACCCTATGTACCGGACACCAGACAGTATCGCTAAATGGATCTGATGAGAAAAGAGATCCACGCGGAGCTCTGTACAGCAGGTTAATACTGATGGGTCAGCTCGTGACGGCCGGGCAAAGGGCAGATAAGGATGGGGAAGAAAGAATACAAGGAATAGGTGTGTGAGAAAGAAGGAAACAATAGATCAGGTAACTGGTGAGACTGAAGAAAGTAACTCAGGCAGCAATCCTGACAAACTCAAAAAAGAGAAGAGAGAGCAAAACAGCCTGACATACGGAAGAGGAACGCGCTGTGGAGAGAGGTAGGAATTACATTAGAGGAGGAAGCAAAGAAGATTATTTGGGGCTAGGCAACAATAAGCGTTGCCAGGATTTCTAAGAGCTCACATGTGGGTCAAAATGCAGTCTGGAAGTTTTCTGACAGCCCAGAAATCTTGTCAGTCACGTCTCCTCACATCGCCATCGCTGACAACTGTGTCTTAGCAAACAAGGCAAAAATGCAAATTGGGTTCCTTCAGCTCTCCCACACTCCCCATTACGGCTATTTATTATTGACGGATGAGCTTATGTTGACATGGCCTGGATTAGTACCCTGTGCTAATGAGAGCAGGGTCACGAGTTCAATCCCACAGCGGGCTACACACAGGTCTACTCCTGAGAACAGGTCAATAAAAACAGGTGAGAAGGCCTCAATGGGGTCTCGATGTTCACTGAAGAAAACATACTTCTTGAGAGGGGCAGAAGACATTCGGAGACATTTCTGCAGATACAGGATGAAGGGGTCATCAAAGAACCTCTGAAGAGTTACTAATTCTCAGCATAACCACCCTGAGCTCTCTACTAGGTCCTGGAACAGCCTTCCTCTCCTGAAGCAGCCCTAAATGGATTAAATGGGATAGCACTCAGTGCATCCCAGCCCACCTGAAAAGAGCTCTGGCCCCCAGAGGCACCGCCACAGAGAAAAGGCAAAAGCCAAGGGCAGAGCCTATCTCCAGAGAATACCTGACAAGTCCACCCAGATGAGGCTGATCTAGTGAGCTCAGTCTGAGATGCTGAAGGACTTTCTGAACCTCTGTGACCACTACCACACACCGCAATTTTGACAGAATTAAGAGCCAGCATGGTGGGTGTGGCTCATGAGGTGGCTTCCCGAGGTGCTCCCTCACCCTCCTTCTTGGAATCCTGATATCCTCTTGGAAACTGAAAGCCAGACCTGAGAAAGCAGCCAAATGTACTAGGTTCAGAAAGAAAATGAGTATATGAGAACTTGGTGAGTTCAGATCCAGGGCTTTCTGGAGGTGGAGTTGATCAAAGTTCATGGCCGATGAGGGAAAGGAGGGTGTCACTGAGGTCCAGGAGCTGGCTGTCTAAAGAGATGACAGGAATTGGGGCGCCTGGGTGGCTCAGTGGGTTAAAGTCTCTGCCTTCAGCTCAGGTCATGATCTCAGGGTCCTGGGATCGAGCCCTGCATCAGGCTCTCTGCTAAGCAGGGAGCCTGCTTCCCCCTCTCTATCTGCCTCTCCTTGCCTACTTGTGATCTCTCTCGCTCTCTGTCAAATAAATAAATAAAATCTTTAAAAAAAAATTAAAAAAAAAAAAAGAGATGACAGGAACCCTATAGCGTCAACCTCCTGACCAGCCTGACACATCATCCTTGCCCCCCACAGTGTTCTACTACAACCAGCCCGTCACGTACCTAAAACCTGGCAATCTCCTACCTCCACTCAGACACCGCAGCATCTTCCCTATGCTTTCAGGAGAACAAAGACCAGAACTGCCAACATGGAGAAGGTTCTGCCAAACTTGGCCCTGACTGCTTTCCTATCATCTCTAACCACTCTCCCTTCCAGCCACATCGGTCTTTTTTCAGTTCCCAGCAGGTCAAATCAGGTGTTCTCCTCATGCTCTTAAACCTGAGCTCTGCTCTCTTCCCATTCCTGGTTCCCCATCACAGAAACGTATGCACAAGGTCAGTAACCCCAGTTTCTGTATCCTCTGTATCCAGTTTCTGTACCGCCCAAGGCTAGCTGTGGCCTCTTGTGATATGCTCTTATGGCACCTGGAACATTTCTTTGGTGCGCTTATTACTATTTTAATTATATTTTAGCAAGACTATTCGATTACTATCTGTGATCCCAACCTAAATATAAACTATCTGAAAGAAGGGACTATCTCCTATGGTTACCATTGTTGTTCCACCCCCAAGAAAATGTAGAATTAAAGCAGTGATTCCCAACTGTTCCCAACAGAGGACATATGGCAATGTCTGCAGATATTTTGTGTTGTCACTATAAGGAGAGAATGACTACTGGCATCTAGTGGGTACAGGTTAGTAGGATGCTGGTAAACATCCTATAAGGCACAAGACAGCCTCCTAAGCAAAGAATTATCTAGTCTAAAATGTCAATAGTGCTGAGGTCGTGGCTAGATTACAGGAACTAGGGCAATTCTTTCAAGAAGGGCAGAGCCAAGTATGTAGAAAGAAGTGCTTCCCAAGGAGCATGGTTCATAGCCAAGACACTGTTCAGAGTTCCTCTGTTGCTACTGAGATGGTCCCCAGATAAGGCCTAGGGAGATCAGTCATAGGTATTTGGTGCTAAGAACTGAGATCCCCTCCTCTAGGGCTGGGAAGTCTTCCATCCCCACAATATGACCCTTGCTACATTGTGAGCTCCCCATCTGCAATACAGAATGAAGAAACTTTCACCTTTCCGTGGTAGAGCCATGTGACCTGATTTCTCCAGGAAGTATTCACGTGTGGCAAGGCCATCAGTCACCCTGACAGCTAGAATCCCTGTCCGCTCCCAAGGACTAATGTTCTCCACTTTTCCACCACCCTGACTTGGATCTCACTCTTTACGGAAGCATTTATTCTGCCAACAAAATCAAGACCCTGCAAGATTCATCTTTCCAGGTCAATACGGGGCTCCCTCTCTAGAGGTTTACATAATTTTCTCTCCATGGCTACTAAGACCACAGCCTCCCAAGTATTTGAACAGTCTCTCACCTCTTCCGTGGCTTTGGGGGAATCATTTTCCTCTGCAGCCTGGTGTACAAGGCAGGGCTCTAGACCCTGCCCTGGATCAAGAGCCCAAGGATCCTAGCTCCCAGTGTAGTGCCACAAGCTACAAGAACCTATAAAGATTTTTAAACACCCCTTAATACCCACAGCTGCTGGCAAATAAACGTGATTATTACTCCGACAAGCCTTAAACCAAATCCTCTGATTCCACGTACACAGAGTTTTCTCTAGTCCACCCCTGAGTATATGCAGTTAAGAACCAAGTAGACTTTGCCACTAATTATGTATTACAAATAAATAGTTTACACAAGCATATGTAAACTGTGAAAGGGGGAACCAGCCATTCTGAGCATCCACAGCAGATGTTTAGGGACAGCTGTACAGGGAAGCTGATGAGAATGTAGATGAAATTTATTTTAAAGTCCCACAAGAGCGAGAGAAGGTTTGTTTAACCTTTACCAAGCCATTCCACCTAAGGGGTTCAGATCTGCATTTTCCTTTCAAACAGATTTCTACCGCTGTGCTGAACAAGCCTTTCCCACTTCCTTTTTTTTTTTTTTTTTAACCAAAGAAAGAAGCCCTAGTGGTTTGACCATTATGAGCAAATGTCATTTCACCATTACAAATGTAAGCCCCAAAGTCTGCTTTTCAGTGTCCATGTGTTGTTAGTAAATGCTGACAGACAGGAGTAAATGTGATTCACAAAGAATTTAGCAACAGAAAAATCTGTATACCAAACACTTTAAGTTCTGAGCTTCAAGAATCTACTAGGCTACACTACTGTTTTCAAGAACTTCCATCTTTCATGTCAAAAAGAAAGATGCTGGGGCACCTGGCTGCCTCAGTCGGTTAAGTATCTGCCTTCAGCTCAGGTCATGATCCTGGGGTCCTGGGATCCTGGGATCAGCCCCACGTCTGGCTCCCTGTTTAGCAGGCAGTTTGCTTCTCACTCTGCCCCTCCCTGTGCTTGTGCTCTTGCTCTGCGCACACTCTCTCTCAAATAAACAAACAAATAAATAAATAGAAAAAAAGATTCTAGTTAGTTCTCCACTTCACGAGAGTAACAATAGCATCCTTCCATTTCTTCTGTGTTTTCAGGTGAAAGAACAAATGATATGATAAGTGAAAAATGACTTAAAGATCCCTAACCAGAATTTTAGGCATCAACTTATCCTTTGCCTCACATGTAACCTGCAAGATCAAATACCATTCCTTCAACCAATGTTGAATTGGGAAATAAGAATAATAGCGAATGCAGAAGGAGTGCTCACCCCGTTGCCAGACCTGGTGCATTGCTATGTTATCTCAGGTGACTTGAAGGTTGGTATTTCCAGAGCTAGGGAAATGAAGAGGAAGGATTTTAGAAGCAGTTCAGTTCAGCAGCTTTGCCATGGAGGGTGAAGCAATGGTGTTCGGAACTCAGTACTCATCTTACAGGCTAGCTGATAACAGGGCCAGGATGAGAACACAAACTTCAGACCAAAAGCAACAGTTATAACACTAGTATATTTTTAAAATAAGTTTCTGGAGTACAAAGAGAATGCTTATTTACCATACTCTCATAGAATAGTCAACGAATGCCATTGAGTTTATGACCCTACCTCTCCCACTCAGGAGTTTACTTGGATTCCACACGTCACTAGGAAGCAATCAGAAAATGTTATTTGGTAGTTTAAGATTATTTGACTTTGCAATCAAATAGTTAGTGGTTATTTTATTTTTTAAAGATTTATTTATTTATTTGAGAGAGACAGAGAGAGTAGGAGTAGGGGGAGAGGGAGAAAGAAGATCTCAAACAGACTCCCTGCTGAGTGTGGAGCCAGATGTGGGGCTCCATTCCAGAACCCTGAGATCATGATCTGAGCTAAAATCAAGAGTCAGACGCCCAATCAACTGAGCCACCCAGGCACCCCTGGTTATCTGACTTTATAAAAAATAAATGGTAAAAAAAAAAAAAATCAGCTCTGGTTCTACATTATCATAATCCCTCCACTAAGTAAAGTGAGGCAAATGAATGAATTATTTGTATAATTTTGCCCTTCACATTTCATGTACAGATTATATAGAATATATACCCATATGACTAAACACATATCAATCCTCTTTTGAAACACTGTGTCTGTCTCATTGGAGGAGATTTGGGAATGACCTTGCTCTAACTACTCCTTCTTTCTCCATTGAGTCAACTTTAATTTCAGTCCCAAACCATTTTTTTCTATCTCATATTCACAACTCACATGGCACAGTGTGTCCACTGGATTCTGCACCAGGACCACCCCAAAACCATTAGCCTACAATTGCAAAACTGTGAAAATACTTAACATTACTGAACTCAACACTACTTAACACTGCTGAACAAGACAGTTAAAAATGGATAAAGTGGTAAATTTTAGGCTACATGTTATTTATCACAATTTAAAATATTCTTTAAAAATTGGCCTTGTTCAAGATCAGGGCTTTTAGTTTTTTTTTTATCAGATTTATACGCTGGCACACAATGCAGAATATTTGAGATTTTCGGCGAAGCCACAATTTTTTTGGAGCGGTGAGGGAGCAATTATTGCAGACAACTTAACTGTGAACAATTACCTTACTCAGGCCCCAGGAAGTACACAGTAACTCCAATACATCACCTTCTGTCCATCATCCGATCGATTTCAAAACTCCCCTGCCTGTCAAGCAAACCATAATCAACTACTTAAACCTAAATAATAACATCAAGGAGTGAAACCTTCAATTTCAAGTCATTTGGGAATTTTGCATACATTCAGTGTCTGAGTGGGGAGGGAGACATTCGGAGACTTTTTGCCTTTTTTTTTATTTGGTAACAAAAACAAGTCTGTAGATCAACCAAAGATGGATCCAGCACCCAGGATGGGAGGAAAAGTGCTAAAGATAATTCTCAGGGATATTCAAAGCAGATGACAGAGATGCTTTGTGTCTAATGCTCCCGCTGCAGCATCATCAGACTTTTACCGTGGTAAGCACTTCTCCTTTCTAATATATGCAGAGTTCATCAAGATCCTGGCACACAGTCCCTTCAGGATAAGAATTTCCACAGGTCTAATCAATGGTGAACATACAGGGCAGTCTCTCCAGCTTGACATTCCCTCACATAAGCCTAATTTAATTGTGACCAATTCTTATCTGAGTCAGCTCTTCACTGACAGAAGAGAGGAGCTCTGAACAGGTTTCACAAATGCTCGCCTGGGGCAGTTTCAAAGTCTTTCCATAATGGAAGCCGCTATCTTTTCTCCTCAAGGTGGTGTTTTCATATTCTACCAGGGAAAGAATTATAAGCTCGAAACGAATGGCATTATTTGAACATAGGCTATGCCCTCCTAACTCACAGAAAGAATCACACCTTTATCAACAGCACTCTCTGGAATCCCTCTAGAGAGGACTGAAATTAAAAAATGAAGAGAGAAAGAAAATCATTGGTCACAGATGAGCCTCTTATGTGGGGGTATAAAATGAATCCCATTAAAAGTGGGTCCTGACAAGGTCATAGGGCATTTGCAAGACAATTCTCACAATCTACCAAATAAAATGGCGTCACTTCCTTTAAGTTATGACTCTTCTATCTGGATGATGTCACTCAAAACGAGAAAAAAGGCAATATGTAAATACTGGGATACTGGTCACCTACTTTGCTTAGAAACTCAACTTTCAATCTCAATCTCTTACCAAATGTAATCTCTTTAACTGGGGGCAAAATTAAAGTTTTTCTCCCTTTTCACTGTTTTTGAGAGGGAGAAGGGACCAGGGAAGGGTCATGATTAAAGAGACCCTTTAGGAAGAGTACGAAAGCTTTGTAGCTCAAGTGTGTGAACTATAACTGGGGAGTACTCCTGACATCTTGTCTTCAAAACTATCTCACTGGAGAAAAAATATCATAACATTAGGACACTTATTTATGAGGTAGAAATAGGGAGGGTGATAATTTGAACACAATTGAAGTTGGAAAGAAACTTTCATGGCTTTCCTTGTCTTTGATACTTCAAGGTGAGAATCTGGAGAATTCTGATTATGTTCTAGGACTGGTGGCTTTAAACTCCCCATGGGATAAGGGGATTTGGAGAGAAACCACATCCATGTACAGAGGAGGAGGAGAGGCACAGAAGGACCACCAAACACTACATCTTCTCCTGGTCACAGGTACCAGCTGCTGACTTACTTACATACAATTTTCAATGATTCAGGTAAGCCAATGCTTATGGTTAAAAGAAACTTAACATTGCTCATATGATTTAATGAGAATCTAAAACACAGAGAAGTCACTGTTATAATAAATCCTTGTGGCTTTAAAAAGGGTGCAGCTCAAACCAGCGATGCCAAAGTCCAAACACCCCTGACATGTTTCCATGTTGAATGACTTCCCATCCACTATTTGACCTCTACAGACCTCCCAACTCTTTCTAATTTAAGTATCTGGCCTTCAGTTCTTTTTATTTTCAGCTCAATTTCCAGTTAGTGTACTATAAAAATATGATTCTTGAGTCTGAGGTGTAACTTAGGACAATTAATTATCTAAAATCTCTCATTTTTTAATAATGAAATAATTTAAAAACCACTGTCTTTAAGTACACTGTTGCAGCAACTCAACTGATTCAGTGACATTTGTGAAACACCTAGCAGAGACAAACTTCAAGGAAAAAAAGGCATAGAAAAAAAAAGGAATAGAACGTGGCAAGTGATACAGAGTAAAGGTTACAAGAGGTTAGGGTCCAGCAGAGGGGCCATTAATTGCTGTGTGGGTATAGGAAAACAGAGAAACATCATGGAGGAGGAGGCATTTAATAATATCTTACTGAGTGCCTAGTAAATGCCAGGCACTGTTATCATATATGCTTTACATATATTATTTTATTTAATTCTCACAATAAATTCATGAAGTATTGCTATGTTCATTTTACAGATGAAGAAACTGAGGTTTCCGGAATTCAAGGTTCCTGCTTGTGTTCTCACTCACTTATGACAGAGTTACAATTCCAACTGGGAATTGTGTATCTAACTTCAATGCTCAGGCTCTCACCCACATGGTATTATACACTCATCTGAGGTGGGTCACAGAAGGTGGAAAGAATTCTAATGACTGACTGGAATCTTTTCTTTCCCAACTCCAGAGGAAACAAAGGAAGCAGAAACACAGATGTGGGAGAGTGTGAGGCCACTGAATCAGGGACGCAGGATAGCCAGCCCAGTGGGAACATGAGGATACAATGAGGAAAGATGTATATAAAGCATCAAAGGCAGGTCTTCAAACCTTAAATATCAACCTGAAGATCATGAACTTTACTCAGAGGCAATTCTGGAACCCAATCCCTGCCCTGTTTTGTTGACCATGGAAGCTTCATGACGAATGAGCTGCTTCAGAAAAAGTAGAGCTTAGCTAATGCTTATGGGATATAATTGAAGGGATAGATAAATAAGAGGCAGGAGGGTCTGATATGGAATAACAAACTAGGAAAAGACCATCTTAAGAAAAGATAATGGCCTTTAGTCAAGTTAATTCATCCTACCTTTAGTATTTTGTATATACATTATTACTTAACATATTATTTTTCCAATTATCCATCCCCTTGTTAGATTTCAAAACTATTTTTAATCCTCAAATCAAAAAATGATTAAGTCTGAAAAGTAAGGGGCGAGAATTCCATTTTTTTTAAAGCATAGTTCAAATTCAGTTTTTTCATTCACTTGCTATTCATTGTATTATGAATTTTACAAAGCTGAAAATAAGAAAGTTAGCATCTCACTACTGGAGTATCTCAGCCCATGGTCAAGGCAAAGAAGTGAGGATGTTGTAGTTTTTACGGCCACTTTGGTTCAAAAGAACATCAGCTACTTCTACAGCCCTGGGACAGAGACTTTAATGAGAAGGGGTTTACTGCTAAAATAACACTCTGCACCTGCCCTGGGGAGCAATATCCATTGCGATTTTACCATTTTCTGCATTTCATATGTCTCTGCCACAAGCTTTTATTTTGTTAAACAAACTATAATATATGACCTGACTGAAAAGAAAATATTTATTCAGATCAGAGAAGGACTTTTAATATCTTAGAGAGGTTTCGATGGAACTCTCATTTAAGGAAAAAAAGGGAAGAAAGAAAACATACCTTATGTGCACTGCATTTCATTATCCATTCAACCATAGATAATGTTTAACTGTGTAACAGGAGTGCTAAATAATGTTAAATTACTCATGATCTACAACATCTCGAGATAGGCTGAAAACTTATCTCAAACAGCACTCCTAAGTATACATTTTATTTGACATGAAAAAGTATTTTATTACAGGCTTTATTTTCTTAACATTTATTTACACAACTGTGTATAGTATTCAGTAACAACATCTGAGGAGCTGGTAAATGTAGTTGTAGATGTTTTACACACACACACACACACACACACACACACACACACATACATGCTGTACTCCTGTCAGTCCTGCTAACAAGAAATCCCTTCCTTTACTACATTACCATAATTTGCAAACTAAAGTCAATGGAAACTCATTAAAATACTTCACATTATTCAATATTTGTTCTGTTTATCAGATATTTAAAGCCTTCCTTCCAAAAGTGCTAATGTTTTAAATAATAAAACAATTACACATTTGGAGGCATAATAGCAACATTCAAATGAATATTTACTCAAATAAATAACAATGAAGCAATAAAGTATTCCATTTATTTGCATATTTTTGTCCATTACCCAATGTCATGCCCTTACCATTTATCATAAACCCCAGGAGAGCAGTGGAGCTGAAGAAACTGAATTTGGAAAATAAATGTAAGTTGTAGTCCTGCTTGCTTTGCAACCCTGGACAACATGTTTCAACAGTCATGCATTTATTTTTGCTTTTGTTGCCTTTGTTTTTGGAGTCAGGTTCCCAAAAAATCATCAGCAAAACCAATGTCAAGTGTATCACCTATGTTCTCTACATCAAACTAAAAAGTTTCTGCACAGCAAAGAAAACTATAAACAAAATTAAAAGGCAACCTATTGAATGAATGAGAATATTTGCAAATCATATACATATGATAAGGAGTTAATAACCAAAACATATTAGAACTCATAAAACTCTACAGCAAAAAAAAAAAAAATCCAATTAAAAAACAGGAAGAGGAACTAAATAAATGTTTTCCCAAAGAAGACATACATCTGCCCAACAGGCACATAAAAAGATCCTCAACATCACTAATTACCAGGGAAACACAACTCAAAACCACAGGGAGATACCACCTCACACCTGTTAGAAGGGCTATCATCAAAAAGACAAGAAATAAGTGTTGGCAAGGATGTGGAGAAAAGAGGATCCTTTTGCACTGTTGGTGGGAATGTAAATTGGTGCAGCCACAATGGAAAACAGTAAGGTGGTTCTTCAAAAAATTAAAAAAAGAACTACCATGTAATCTGGCAGTTCCAAAAATGAAAACAATAATTCAAAAAGATACGTTCACTATGATCACTGCTTCATTATCATAATAGCTAAGATATGGAAACAACCTATGTGTCCACTGATGAATGAATGGGTAAAGAAGATGTGATACACACACACACACACATACACACTCCACACTCTATGGAATACTAATCAGCCATAAAAAAAGAATGAAATTTTGTCGTTTGTGACAACATGGATGGACTTTGAGGGAACTACACTAAATGAAATGAGTCAGACAGAGAATGACAAATACCATGTATTTGGAATCCAAAGAACAAACAAAACAAAAAATAAACTAAAAGAAAACTCATAAGTCCAGAGAACAGAACAGCAACTGCTAAAACAGAGGAAGGATGGGGGTTGGGCACAACAGTGAAGGGGATCAAGAGGTACAAATTTCCAATTATAAAATAAGTAAGTTGTGGGAATATAATAGACAGCATGATGAAGTCAGTCAAAAACACTGTAATGTATACCTTAAAGCTGCCAAGAGAGTAAATCCTAAAAGTTCTCATCATGAGAAAAAAAATTGTAACTGTACAGTGACTAGTGGTAACTAGACTTATAGTGATCATTTCATAGTGTATATAATTATCAAATCATTATGTTGTACGCCTGAAACTAATACAATGTTATAGGTCAATCATACCTCAATTAAAAAAAATGTTTTCTTTACTCTTTGACTTTATTCCTCTTCATCTATCTCAGGGCACTATTATGAGATCATGCATCCAAAAACACCTTACAATTTAATACATAAACTGTCTTGCATTGTGCCGGTAAGGAAGCCAAGGCCAAGAGAAATGTCTTGCCCAGAGTCAAAAGCCAGAGGGCAACAGAACCAAGATAGCTGTAGATTCCCCTACAGGCAGACTCACAATTGTCAGGACATCAACAAAGCAGAGATGGGGAGAAAGGGCGCTTCTATGAGTTCATGCCAAAATCTGCAATCATACCATCTAGAAATACTTATTTTAATTTCAACATACATGGAGTCTTGTGAGATTTCTGAAAAACTGCATTCTACTGTGCTTTACAGACAGGAAGCATCCTATGGTCTTTCCATGTTTTGGGCAGCTGAAGGTCTTAAGTGGTCTCTAGGAAAATAATGCAGATCTTCTAATTTTTCCTTCAGTTTTCTTTCCTCTACGTTACAATTGCTTTTGGGTTTATCTGTTAGTTTTCTTCTCATGCTGAGAATTTTCAACCTTTGCTCTAGAACATTAAGAGTATAAAGCTATTTTAATGTGTGACTTACCGAACATGACTGACGTCTAGCGACTGCAAAAAATATGTTCAAATGAAGCTGAAGTTTTATTAAGCACAGGTGAGAAGTGCCTACAAAATCACCAACTATACAAGTTTCAGTCCTACCCAAAATTTTATTACTGCAGAAACCGTCAAGGTTCTGACTTACTGACAGGTAAAGGCACAAAAGAGCTTGGAAAAAACTAACAAGCTAGAACAGGAAAGGTTTTGTTTTTCATGGTTTTTTTTGTTTGTTTGTTTATTTGGTTTTTGAGGGTTTTTTGTTTTTTGGTGGTTTTGTGTTTTTGGTGTTTTTTTGTTTGTTTGTTTTGATTTTTTTTCAATTCAACAATAGTCTCCTTTTTGCAACCTGTTCAGAACTCCTTGCATGAAGCTCCCAGGCCATCACAAAAGAACTGGATGCTTGTGCAACCATTACCCTCTGTTTACTGTCTCAGACAAGAAACAAAGAAAGATAAGTGCCCAGCAACAGAAGCACAGCAGGAAGAATTTGGTCGGCCCCCAACTTCCCGCTTAAGTTAAAGCAAGTTAGCAAACAGGCAGTTTTCCACCCCCCAGCAACTCCCTGAATCCTCACAGCTCAGATGGCTTGAAGTTTTAACTGTCAAGATTATGTTAGGTATGAATAATTCTTAAGAATGTCTGAAAGCAGAAAGTGAAAAGACTAGGACCCATTCAGAAATTGCCTGCAGAGATCCACTTCCCATAGTTCTCCAAGGACTAGTTTTTGGAAATGGGAGCTCCGGAGCAAATGAGGAGTCACAGGTCTTTGTGGCAGGTAGCTGAGAACGTACCAAAGTCTGGATGGGTGCTCTAGTGCCTGGCTCTAATTAGCCCTTCATCTCCCCAAATGAGAGATGGAGGGAGACTTTGACAATCCATCTGGAATTGTAGCATTTTCATTTGAGCTAAAGCAGGGACACCTATACCTCAACCCTCCTGTTGCAGGCAGATTTGGAGCAGAGGTCAGTGATGATCTGTGACTACTGCTAAACCTCTCCTTAGTGTCTTCTATGGACACAGCACTACGCCATCTGGACTCTGAGGGATAAACAGAAGTAGACAATGGGAACTTTGCCTTAGAAAGCTTAATTCACCACACCCCCCTTTACAGTACAGAAAATACAATTCAAATTTCCTGTCTAATGTCACATTTCTTTAAAATGTACTTATAATGTCAGATGCTTCGGGGCGCAATGAGTCAAGAGAAATATTTTAGTTGACATCAGAAGAGAACTTGACCTATATCAGAAAGATGTCCAAAAAGGTTCACAACCGTCGATAGTATGTTTTATAACCTCTTCCTCTGCAACCTCTTTTGGATTTTTTGCAATCCAAAAAGCTGGATTTCCAGCTTTTTCTCCACAGCAACTCTCTGAAGCTGGCATTATTTCTCCTTTTAAGGTGGGGAAGCTGAGGCTCAGGAAAGGCTAAGTGACTTGGGCAAATCAATTGGGCCCCTAGGGCCCTGAGCAACAACTCAACATCCTGGGTTCTTGCCTTGGAATGGCCACAATTATTATAGACACCAAAATAACAATAATAATAATTATTATTATTATTATTTCGGCCATGCTTTGAGACACAAAAGACAAGCATTAACTCATGAAGAAGGTTCTGTTCTCTTCAATAGATTTTAGTTCACATCATAATTGGCTTAGTAAAAATTTAATCTTGGGAAATTTCTCTTAAGAAAAATTTTGAATGCCTTTTTGTGATGAGCCACACATCTGCGTGTGGCTGTTCCACTCTGATAGAGACAAGGGACATTCCTAGCTTTCTTCCTGCCTCCTTCTGACTTTTGGGAAGAATATGTCTATCACATCCTGGTATCCTTTTTTGCTATTTCATGGATCTAAAGGTACCTCAAGGAGAAGGGAACTCGAAATAAATTAAAATACCATAAATGATCTCCAACTACCTTGCAGCCCACCACCCTAACCTAAGATCTGGTTTCTGTATTTTTAAGAAAGCCTTGCTGAGGATAAATTCCTGCCATATGGACTTCTTCCTGACTCCATTACCTCTACAAACAATCCTCTAAGCCAATCATCTATGTATGTTCCCTAAACCACTAGGCACACACATTATTTGTACATTTTCCATGAATTCAGCTGGCTTCCCATTCTGCATAGTCAATAATGCACCTGTTTACAGGTGAGGTTCCCTTCCACATGAAAGGAAATAGATATTCTGCAATCCAGCCTAAATGCAGTGCTCCACTCAACCTTCTCCTTCTTAAAAGAATTTCCTCCAGCAAGCATTTTCTTGGTCATCAAGGCTGTTCTTTTGCACTGTCTTCAAAAGAACCAATTCAAATGACTAACTTGTTATCTCTCACTAATCACTAAACCCACGTACTAGTATAAAAATATGCCTTAATGGATTTAAAGTAGGAGCCAGGAGATAGTGTACAGCTTCTTGAGATCTCAGTGGGGAAGTGAAATCAGGGTGTTTTAGCCCTCAGTAGGTGATTTGGATCCCCAACTCCCCCCTGAATGGTTCTCCAGATCCTGGGCCACCAGGAGTTTACTTAATTTTTTGGTGAATTTTGTATCTTAGTTTATTCCCTAAAATAGTCCAGTTTTAGAACTTCAGAGTTAAATCAGAAGTCTCCCTGGAGTCATACATGAATCAGGAATCTAACAAACAAATAAATGTTTAAAAAACAAAAAAAATTAAAAAGTACTAGAAAAAATACTTTATAATATTTCTATCATCTTGGCAACGAGAAGTCCTCCTTAGAGATGACTCGATGCTTAGAAGCCATAAGGAAAAGGCTACCATATTTGACCACATACAGATGAAAAGCCTCTGAGGAGCAAAAGATACTATAAGGCTCATATTCTTCAGTGCTGGTGATGGTCAGGGGAATTGGGCACACTCAAACACTGCTAGAAGAAGAATAATTTGGGATGATAGTCTTGAAGAATAATTAGCTCTTATTAAAATTTTAAATGGAACATAGTCTTTAACACTGCATTTTCACTTCATTAATTCTACTTACAGAAATACTTTTATACTTCAATTTTATAGATTTATTTATTTATTTTAGCAAGAGAGAGCATGAGCAGGAGGGGCTGATGGAAAGGGAGAGAGAATCTCAAGCAGAAGCAGACTCCATGCCGAGCACAGGGCTTGATCTCACAACTCTAGATCATGACCTGAGCTGACACCAAGAGTCAGGCGCTTAACCGACTGAGACACCCAGGCAGCCTTCATCATACATTTTACAAGATTATTTTTTATAGAGATGAACTGAAGACAACCTAAATGCTTTTCAGTAAAGAAAAGGCAAATGCCTTTCGGTGAGTCCATCCAATGAACATGAGGTACTCATTAAGAAGAATCAAATAAGTCTCCTTTTACCAACAGGTAAAGACCTTTTTTAAAGCAGCTGGGATTTGTTATTTAAAATATGTACATATATTCATACATCTGCTTGGTAGAGAAAAGGATCTGGAAGGTTATGCACTCAAAAGTCACCCAAAAGAGAGGAATCTGAATGGGCTAAGAAAGTTATTTTACATTTTATTTTCTATTCTCTGTTGTTTGAAGAATAAAGAATCATCTGAAGGATACTATTTGAAGGAAGAATTGTCATTTATGACCTGGTGATTTAAACACAGTCTTCTAAAGCATGAAGACAGGTGCTGGTCCTGCACCACCCCACTAAACTGTGCTTCTTTGTCACATTAAATACTGTCAGCAGGTGGACAACTGCCCAGGTCATGGTATAAGATATCCTCCCTTCTCTCTGCCATATCGTTCTACACCTGTCCTCACTGAATCCACTTTTAAAAGATGGGGAAAGCCAAAAAAGGAGACGATCACAGATGTTTTATAGCTGGAAAGCTGAGCCTACATAGAGTTGAGCTAAGTCTAAGTCAGTAATCTTCTAAAGTCAGTAGGTCTATGAAATTCATGGTGGTCCTGGGGCCAGTACACTTGACTCAACAGGGAAAGAGAAGATGAGGAGTAGGAAGTGGGGCTTGTGAAGAGGTGGGTCCTACAGAAGCTAGAGCCCTAGATGGGAAGACTTGGTGCAAGCTCTTGATTTTTCACTTTGTAGCCAGATGGCTTGGAACAATTTCTGCTCAACTTCTCTGAGTCTCAACAGTTAAAACAGATAAAATCCCAAAGGGGTATGAGGATTATGATAAATGTGATGATAAATGTGAAAGCCTTTGCAGTGGACAAGGCATTACTCTTTTTTTTTATATATAATTCAAGTATAATTAACATACAGTGCAATATTGGCCTCAGGCATACAATAAAGTAATGCAACAATTCTATACATTATTCAGAGCTCATCATGATAAATGTACTTTTAATCCTCATCACTGGTTTCACCCATCCTGTCCACCCACCTCCTTTCTGGTAACTATCAGTTTGTTCTCTATAGTGAACAATCTGGTTAAGTTTCATTTATTTATTTATTTTTCCAGCGGGGGTGGGGGGTTTCTCTTTTTCCTTTGTTTCTTAAATTCCACATCTGAGTGAAATCATATGGTATTCGCCTTTCTCTGAATGATTTATTTCACTTAGCATTATATAACAGGGTGCTATTCTCATCTCTTCCACATATCCCAACTGCAGATCCTTTTCAGGGGGACATTATGCTCTTCAAAAAGACAAATCCCAGGGGCGCTTGGGTGGCTCAGTGGGTTAGAGCCTCTGCCTTCGGCTCAGGTCATGATCTTGGTCCTGGGATCAAGCCCTGCATCGGGCTCTCTGCTCAGCCGGGAACCTGCTTCCCCCTCTCTTTCTGCCTGCCTTTCTGCCTACTTTTGATCTTTTTCTCTCTCTCTCTGTCAAATAAATAAAATCTTTAAAAATAAATAAATAAATAAATAAAAATAAAAAGACAAATTCTGGGCACCTGGGTGGCTCAGTTGGTTAAGTGTCCGTCTTCGACTCAGGTCATGATCCCGGGGTCCTGGGATCGAGCCCTCATATCCAGCTCCCTGCTCAGTGGAGAGTCTTCTTCTCCCTCACCCTCTCCTACTGCTCCTCAACCCCCTGCTTATTCTCTCTCTCTCAAATAAAATCTTTAAAAAAAAAAAAAAAGGCAACTAGCTGTGCTGAAGTTCAGCACCATGTGACAACCTAATGGCCATCACTTTCATCAAATAATCTGGCAACTAACTGACTCTGGCTTAGTGTCCAGAGAGTGGAGAAGCTACCGGTGTGTGTGTGTGTGTGTGTGTGTGTGTGTTATTTCCAAAAGGAAGGCATGCCCAGAAGGGTTAGAGGAGTTCAAAGCACTTCATCTCTGGGCAGAACTGAGAAGAAAGAGAGAGGGAATAATGTCCCTATATCCCAGATGGAGAGACAGCAAGAAGGAGACAGGAACTGGAGGCCTTGGCACACTGAGACAGTGACAGATTAAAAATCACACCTTCCCTGTGGGAAAGAAGAAAATAAAGGAGGGTGCCTGGGTGGCTCAGTGGGTTAGAGCCTCTGCCTTCGGCTCAGGTCATGATCTCAGGGTCCTGGGATCAAGCCCTGAATCAGGCTTTCTGCTCAGCAGGGAGCCTGCTTCCCCCTCTCTCTCTGCCTGCCTCTCTGCCTCTTTGTGATCTCTCTCTCTCTGGATCAAATAAATAAATAAAAATCTGAAGAAGGAGGAAGAGGAGGAGGAGAGGAGGACAAGGAGAAGGAGAAGAAAAGAAAGGTAGAGACAGGGACCCAAGAAAGCTTCCACTACTTCTCTCCCCCGTTTTTACTATCTGTTCAGGACCAGAGCAATAACCCAAGAATTACCAGATTATCCTGAAACCTCATATTCCACAAAGAAAGAAAACCCTGATTTTAGACGCTGAAGAGACTCAACCAGCCCCATTGTTTTATTGGTGAAAAAATTTCAGGTGAAGTGCCTTACTCAAAGTCACTGCCAAATGGCTGGTAAAGTAGTTGGCAAAACTGGTGGCTAGGACCTGCAGCTCTGGGCTAAGGACACTGCTGCTGTCTCCCTGGTCCTGAGCAGGTGGGAGTTTGTGATGGTTGAAAATCACTCAAGGGCTGCGTGCAACTCAAGAGACATGTTTAACCCACCTTCTAATAATCCTGGCAAAAGCCACTGGGATCTTTTTGACAAATGATTTTTAAAAATTGCCAAATAAGGGGAAAGAGCGCAGGATTTGAAACATGGCGGACGATGTGGACCAGCAACAAACTATCAACACCATAGAAGAGCCCCTGGATCTCAGGCTCAGCCTGGATAAGCGAATTTATGTAAAAATGAGAAATGACAGAGAGCTTCTAGGCAGATTACATGCCTATGATTAGCATTTAAATATGATATTGGGAAATGTGGAAGAAACTGTGACTACTATAGAAATTGATGAGGAAACATATGAAGAGATATATAAATCAACAACACAGAATATTCCGATGCTTTTTGTCCAGGGAGATGGTGTTGTACTAGTTGCCCCTCCATTAAGAGTTGGCTGAAACAAAGAATTTATCGTGTTTGGAATATAGGAGTTTTTGTATGATCGCTTCTTTAAATGTAGAAGACATTGAAAAGAGAAACCTGTGTAAATTTTGATATTAAGAAATGACCAAGGATTCTGCCACTCCTGAAATGAGTTGATTTGCAGATAACTCAAAAATTCTTAAGCTAACGGGTATTTTAATTTTTTTCCAACCCTTTCAATAAATGTGATCACAAGATGCAAAAAAAAAAAAAAAAAAAGCCAAATAATTTCCTTTTACTGGGAAAAAGTGTTCTGTAAGCTGTTATACACTACATATCTTGGTTTCTGATGTTCCTGAAACATTCTTCCCTCAAAGAAGGATCTGTCAGAGTCTGACCACTCCAAGAAATTCCTCATTGTCCTGGTCTTGCAAACACAATGTGACCTATTTCTGTCCATTCCCTGCTTCCCTCTGCTTGAACTATAAAGAAACTTGAATTTTCTGATTCTATGGTTTTGGCTGCTGGCTCTGCAAGTAGAAAAAATACTAATAAAAGGAAATCTTCCATTCAGCCTAGGTGCCTTTTAATAGGATGCCGACAGAAGTCTTATTTTTTTTTCTTTTTATGCAGAAAAGAAAGTCAGTAGCAAACTGCATGATAAGCAAAAGCAGCTCCGTATCTTTTCATAAATATTACTGGAAAGCTATCTGCACTGTACAAGGGATATCTGAAAGTTTTGGTTATGCCTATTTCAGCTTGAACAATGACGGAGTAAAGGAAAGTGAACTTTGCTTTTCAAATACAGTATCAGGATGAGAAAGCAGCTACTTTGTACTGAGCTAGTCCATGCTGATTTGAAGAAAGCTTTAAGTCCATAAAAATATTACAGAATTATTCAACTCTGACTCATGAATCTAGATATCAATTGAGTCAATACAGGTTCCTATTTCTAAGTGAGTCTTGGTAGTAAATAAGTCAGTAGGAAATAAGTTCCCAGTTTCTGATGGAGTAACGGTAGGGGTACAAGGTAGGGAGGGATCCAGGTGGAAAGGGGATGGGGGAAAAGGGAGGGAATAGGGATGGGGATGGGGCTCTCACACTGATGACTACAGACTATTCAAAGAGAACACATCAGGGCCTGCACCTGGTCCCAAGAGTATGGGTCAAGAAAATCAGGCTTTATGCTTGTTTGTTTAGATACCTTTTGGTGAGCACCCAGTCATCATCAAACACAGTCCATTATATCCATCACCAACTATAACCACCCTGACAGATGTGATGAAGGGAAGAGAAATCCTGCTGAAGCCAAAGATGGAGACTTGGGGGCAAGAAAACCGACTGGTTCAAACATTTCCTTTTTGCCCATCACACCAAATAAATAATACAGACATTAAGCATGTTCAATTCACATGAAGGGAAGCTGGAAGGAATGGGATCAGCCATTTCCCCTGGCATTTACACTCTAATTCAAAAGGCAGTCTGCACAAAAACTAAGCCGGGGTCTACAATACTGTGACTATTTTTTGTCTACCCAATATTCGTTGTCTTATTGCTGCTTAAATAACATCATATATCTTTTGATAGTGTATGCCCAACCCCAGGTGATGATAATCATTGTTCTCCTTGGCACCCGGGATGTGATTCGGTTTAGGGCAATGAAACTAGCAGAAATACGGGTAACAGAGGGGAGGGTGTAGGATTTTCTGTTTCTCAGATACTAGGTTACAGAAAGCATGGCCCTTCCCTCTACTTTCCTTCTTCCTGCCTTGAATGGGGATATGATATCTGAAAAGCAGTAGCCATTTTGCAACCATGTGGGAGAAAAAAAAAAATGATGGAAATGTACAACAATCATAGAAACATTAGCTGAAATACTGCTGAGGCCCTGAACCAAAGCTTAGCAACCTCCCATCTCTGGACTATTGTTAAATTAGAATGATCAACCTTTATATGTTTAATATGTTGTAGTTGGGTTTTCTATTACTTGTGCCAAATGCATTTCTAAACAACACAAACCTTTTCTATCTTCTTACAAAATGAGGTATTAGATAAAATATATTTATGTATAACTAAGAAGGAAAAGAACTCTAATAATAGCCAAAATAAAAAAGAGAAGTTAAGGAATACCAAAGACTTCAGAATATGAGTGCTCCTGTAATTTTAAACCTGGCTTATGTGACAAGTGCCCATCTTTTTATTGGTTCTTTTTTTTTTAAGATTTTTTTTCTTATTCGTTCATTTGAGAGAGAGAGAGAGAGAGAGAGGGAGGGAGGGAGAGCCAGCGAGAGCATGAGCAGGAAGGAGAGTCAGAGGGAGAGGGAGAAGCAGACTCCCTGCTGAGCAGGGATCCTGATGTGAGGCTCCATCCCAGGATCCCTGAGATCAGACCGGAGCCAAAGGCAGGCGCTTAACTGACTGAACCACCCAGGAGCCCATCTTTATTCTGTTTTCAATCATAGCCAGCAACATAAGATAATTTCCTGAGAGCAGATGCATTAATTCTGAAATTCTAGTCCATGTTCATATTTGTATCATTTATCCCAAAGAAAGTCAATAAAATACCTGTTTTCCAAGAAGATAGAAAATACATATATTTTATTTTAGTGCAGTTAATTCCAAGCAATAATTGTAGTATCATTTATAAAGTGCTTATTATGTACCTGACACTGGTGTTTTAAATCAGTGTCTCATTCCATCTTAAGCTCACCCTATGGGGTAGGTTCAACTAGCCAGTTTTCTCAGGTGGGCAGATGGGGAAAGTGAGGCTTACAAGCTAAATTACTTGTTCTAAATCACATCGTTATTTATGATGGACCCCGTGTGACCCCTGTGTTCAGTGATCAGTAATATCATGTTGCCAATTTGAGAAGCACTGTCTGTTTTAAACTATTTTGCCCGGGTGCTTGGGTGGCTCAGGCTCTTGATTTCAGCTCAGGTCATCTCAGGGTCCTGGGATTGAGCCCCAAATCTGGCTCTGTGCTTAGTGAAGAGTCTGCTGGAGCATTCTCCCTCTCTCTGCCCCTCCCCCTCACTATCTTTCTCCCATTCTCTCTCTCTGAAATAAATAAATCTTTAAGAAAATTTTAAATAAATAAACTATTTTGCCAACAATGGATATGGCTTGGAAGCCAGACTCTAACTTACAAATGGCTGGGACATGCACAAAAGAAATGGACACATGTCCACAAATAATGACCCTTAATCTATGTCACTCCAGTGGCTGCAAACATGCCATAGTTCTGCATTCCAAAAGCGACATTTCAGCCACATGTCAAATGAGAACTAAGATAAGGGGTTACCTGCCAGAATGAGAAAAATGTCTGCCTTCAATTAAAGCACAAGTAAAAGAGAAAGAAAAAAAAAAAGAAGAAAAAGAATTATACCCATTCTGTACACCTAGGGAGTCAAGGATAATAGGGCCCAGGCTTCTCCTACTTAAGTACAGCCGTCAACGTCAGGGCCTTACACTTTTTTTCAGCGAAAAATTTCTTTCATGAAGCGCTAACCACAGGGAGCTGAATATTTTCACTGTTTGCGCTATAAGGAGCCAGAGAAGAAGTGTCTTCGGGTCCCTACAGCTGTTTGCAGCTGTCAGGGCTGGCAGGCAAATCAGAAGGGATCAAGTCAAGCCTGTCCTAACTGTACCATAATGACTTCCCAAGGTGGAGGACTGTCACCTGCCCCAAATGTCAGACAACAATCCCCAGAGAATGTTCAGATTCTGGAGACACCTCCCCAGAGCCTTGCCATAATTTACCCAACATGCCCAAAATGGGTTTTAAATGTTAGCAGATTAAAGGTCCCGGTTCCTAAAATACCTCTGTGAGAACCGTCTTCCGATTGCTGGTGGAGGTCTTCCGTGACAGCCTCCCTCTAACCTACCCAGGATCTAGCCCGCACAACTGGCAGAGATAACTGGTCTTTCTTCAGAGGCTCTTTGGATCCATTATAATCATCACGACACGGGTTCGAGGCCGTGTTTGCTCATGGACTCTTAGGGCACTGTGTTTTCTGACTTTCACGTGGTCTCCTCACGCCTGAAGGAGCCTCCATTTAGCCAGAGTCTCCACTTGAGCAATTAAGGTTTCCGATGACTGTACAGAAATTTTCACAGCCCTTTCATCCGCCTATGATCTCACAGGTCCAGTCACTTCAACAAAAGTGGTCATCTGGTTTACAGTGTCTTGGAAAGAAGGGAGCCGAAACTCTCATGCGGGTTTGCTAAAAAGTTTCCCACACACAACAATACTCAAAATGAAAAGCAGGTTGCATTTAGGTTCAGCATGAGACTGACACCTGTGACCAGGGCGACCGCGGGACCTTATTATCACCACCCCACATACCGCCACATCTCTCGCCCTGGTGGCACCCGGAAGTCTGAAGAGAACGCCCGGAAGTCTGAAGAGAACGCCCGGAAGTCTGCAGAGAGCACGTACGCTCCACGGCCATGTTCCCAAATGCGGCATCCGGTGTGTATGAAGAGAAAGTTAAACCTCTATGGAGGGCTTTCTCAGTTTTTGGTTTTTTTTTTTCTTAAGAAAAATTTTCTTTTCAGGACTGGTATTTTTCATATGACATTTGTCTACTTTTATCACTTTAATTATGCCACTGTTACCCTCACGGCATAATAAATTAGCGATCTAGAATTCAGTCCCCAAAACAAGCATTTTTTAAAAAATGAGATACTCCACTCTCTACTCTCTTTGAAGACGTATCTATTTAATGCCAAGACTAGCAAATACTCTTTAATTACAAATTTTCCTATCTCTGGGGATTTGGGTTTTATGAACAAAACCTTTAAAAGTATTATTCCCTCGCAAAGTGAGGGGACAGAACAAAATTTAGGACAACATGCTGCATTCAACCTCTGTGGGAATGTCTGTTGTAAAACAGAAAGAAAAAAAAAAAAGTCTAAGTTTAATATAATGAAATAAGTGCCGCTGGAAAAAATAAGTAACACATTAGTATGGGTTCAGAAAACAGGCCTGATCTTTAGTGCTATCAGAACCACCACAACAAGCGAAATATACAGCTCAAAGGAAAGTCCCAAACCAATAAACTTGCAAAGGATCACTTTTTTCTTTCACCCTTTAGTGAGAGAATGCATGGGCCAGCATTTACTAAACTGTTATTTCTATAAATGTCAACATGTATTTCTTGGATAAAAGGAGTTCTGGTATTGAATAAGCTGGGGAAGGCTGTATCCTGCACTTCAAAGGTGCCTCAGACCAAAACTGGAACAGAGGAATTCCCTGCCTCAAGGTACTCTCCCAATGTATTTTCGATGAAAATTCCCAGTGCCCTGGCTCCCCAAATTGTGATTCAGTGAATCTGTGGAGCCCGGGAATTTGTGATTAGGTTGCCAGATTTGGAAACTACTGCTAAAACCCAATGTATATCAGCAAATTAATGATTATGGAAAATCCACATTAAAAATCCTATTTCCTTCCTTTGGTCCAATGTTTGCCAAACTCACTTAACATGGAAATGCCTTCTTGCCACCCACTTTCTACCACTCTTTCATAACCTTTAACATTCTCCCACTGAATAAAGTTCAGAAAAAACTAATATAAGCAAATCCAGTGTTTCCAAAACACTCATATTCTCAGAAAATCACTTTTATATATACTTGATTAGAAATGGTGACACTAGTACACATGTTTATAGTAGAAATTTATTGGAAAAGGATGCCCTGGATATATACTGGGTGGTTCATATTCAGAGCTCAGTTTCCCCATCTCCTACACCTACACCTAGAGAACCACACACACACACACACACACACACACACACACACACACACAAAAGGAAAAAAAAAAAAAGACTTTCAGATGCAGATTTCCACAATATTTCCAAACCCTCATTTTATAAGCTCTTAGGGCTAGGGATCAATTCTTATTTATTTTTGTATCAGTAATACAGGCTATGAAATGAATCAATGTTTGTTGCTGGAGCTGTTAAAAGGAAGATTCACAATATTACACTTACTGAACACAGGATTAAAGCAGTTTACAGACTTTTTAAACAGTGTGAATTAAAGCACAAATGGTTCATCATTGCCTAAAATCTCAGGCAACAAAAAGAATATATGGACACTACAACTTTGCATTTTTCCCATCATTTCATGTCACCTGTTGAATATGTGTGGTTCACTACTTGCCACACTAACTCATTCCAAATTGTTAACCAATTATACCCTATCAAGGAAGGGAGAAGGAAAATTAACACATACCCAGAGGAAGGGCTTTTTTTGATAGTCTACCCCTTATTTTTTTTTTTTTTTTAAGATTTTATTCGTCAGAGAGAGAGAGAGAGCAAGCAGGAGGAATGGCAGGCAGAGGGAGAAGCAGACCCCCTGCTGAGCAGGGAGCATGCTGTGAGACTGGATCCCAGGACCTGGGATCATGACCCCAGCAGAAGGCAGATGCTTAACCAACTGAGCAACCCAGGCATCCCTAATCTATCCCTTATTTGTGCTTACATGGGGGCAAAGATTCCTTGCCCAGTGCTTTTCATCGAGCTGTCCAGTAACCATTTAGAGGATATCCTGTTTTAGACTGTGTGTGTGTGTGTGTGTGTGTGTGTGTGTGTGTGTGTGTATGCAAGTGACCAAAGTTCTCCGACTAGAATGAAGTCCCAAGAGAGGAGGGGGGTCTGTTTTGTTGACTGATGGAGCAGCTCCAGTTTTAGGAGAGAGCCAGCATAGAGTTCCACAAACCATGGGGAACAGATGAGAGAATTAAGGAATTGCCACACTGTTCCCATGCACTTGCTGGAGATGCGGTTGCAGATACCCAACACCCACCTCCTTGGCCTGCTTTCACCTCTTTTCCTGGCTAATCAAGATTTGAGACTAACAGATCCCCCAACAGTGTCCCCAGATATTGAGCCTCCACTGAGACGTCCCAGAGCTTGTGTTCATTCAGGAAAGATCTGTGCGTTGGTCACGGGTGTTGAATACCTCTATGAACAACAATGCTCAGGCACCTGGGTAGCTTAGTTGGTTGGGCATCTGCCTTTGGCTCAGGTCATGATCTTAGGGTCCAGGGATTGAGTCCCACATCGGGCTCCCTGCTCAGCTGAGAATCTGCTTCTCTCTCTCCCTCTGCCCTCCCTCACTGTGCACTTGGTTCTCTCTTGCGCACTGTCAAATACATAATAAATAAAATATTAAAAAAAAACCTTCTATTTTATGGCTCTCTCAACTCCCAAGAAACTACAATGTCTTCATTCTCTGAGCAAAGGAATTTCTCTCCATAAGCTGGACTTTTTCTTCAGGGAGCTTATCTACCAGGAGTCTGAGGAGCGAAAGGATAATAGATAATTAAAGCTAAAATAAACCACCTGAGGAAAAAAAGGAGAAATCTTCCCTTAGAATTATATACACCCTGAAATACAAATCTCACTGGATTAAAAGTCTCTCCATTACTTCCTCTCTCCGTATATCCCTTATTTTCAAAATACACCACCATTGTTAAGAACAATACTCATAACCTTAGACCTGCAAAATTGAGAGAATGCTTATAAATGACTAAATGAAAGGAAGAGGAGAAGAGGAGTGGGGAAAGATTGAGAATGGAGGCACAGAAGGCCATGTCATCATTCCTGGGGAAATGTTAAGTTTTCTTCTGCAACCTCAGAGAGGAGACTGCTTCCTACCTCATCAGTAGGTCACTACTGGATGAGACATTAAGGCTGCCGCTAAGTGACCTGTCTCTATCTTGGTTTGCCCATTTCTAGAAATCAGTGCCCAATATGGTGATTCTTCTATACAATAGGATCTTATTATATGCGCTGGGGGTTTGCAAAGTATTTTCAAGGTAAAGGCAAACAATTGCTGTTAACTAAAAAGCATCCCAGCAGGGGCAGATGACTTGGAATAACTCTTTCCCTCCAGTCACTGTAGGCCTACTTCTATCACAGGCAGGAACTTTTGTACTTAATAAATTCAAGCAGAAAAGATAAGGACTATTAGAATCAAGGCACCATATTTTAAAGCTTAACGAGGCTGAGGTCACTTAGGGAAAAGAAACTACTCAAGAGTAGTCCATTAAGAGTAGTGATGGCACCCAAAGGCCAGTCTCCAGACTCTGGCCAGAACTCTTTCTTCCACCACATCCCCTGCACAGCCTATGCATCACATAATTCTAGAAGCCTGAGGACAGGAAAAGATTTGAAAAAGTTGTGATGACTACAAAACTAGAAGGCATCACTAGCTGGCCCAGGCACCTATTTACTGACAATCATTAGGAAGACACAGGCACTTGCAAAAGACTTCACTCCAAATCAAGAAAGAGAACTTGATAGTCAGCAAATACTGGAGAACATGGCTTTATTTCTTTACTGCTCAACAATGAAACAAAGACTCTAGCACTCTGAAATTCCCCAACCCGTAGCACAGCCTCTTCCTGCAAGGTTACCTTCTCCAGCACACCAGGCAACTTCCTTTCTGATGCTAATGCCTTTCAAACAACCAAATCCTTAGGTTCTCAGGCTAAATAGCCTAAGGTCACTCAGCTGTAGCAGGCAAAATGAAAGAACTTACATTTAAGGAAATAAATAAATAACCATTAGATTCCTTGAACAAAAGAATACAACTAAAGGAGAGGAGGAGTTTACCTGAATCTCTGTGTCCCCTGTGTGGAGGAAGAACAGGGAAACATTTTGAACTTGCAAGCTCTTAGTTTTCTTAACCCATCGGTCCTTCCAACCATCCTCTCTTCCTTCCTTTCCATCCACCTGCTTACCTTCAGAATCTTCAGTACTGAAGTCCCAATTCAACTGCTACCTTCTTGGTAGCACAGCTCTATCTCCCCTATGTCCTAGGATTACTTGGAATGATGACTGGTTAATTCCGTCTTTATTCAGATTAAACCCTGGGTCTCCCTTTTCCCAAGGGGTCTGGTTCCTGAGTGGAGAAAAACTGCAAAGTGGGAAATCATTGCCTGAAAGCTCCAATGAGGCTATTAAGTAGTTTCCTTGGCTCAGCACACAGTAGCATATAGGTCCCACATACCAACCCCTAACTAGACCTATGATCAAAAAGTTGATTGAAATAGATTCCCAAAAAGTGACGTAATCACTTCCCCCCTCAACACAAAGAGAACATGGGTACCCTGCAATTCCAGCTGCAATTTCCTTTGTATGCATTCTGTCAGCATAATTTTGTAGAGACATTAGAAAACAGATCAACAATTTGGTTACGTAATTTGCCAAGACTAACCAAAGCAGTTAATTGTGAAGTACCCAAGATGTAAACCATCTCCGATTGAACCTGTGAAGCATGGATAGCTGGGGCATATTTTTGGCATGACATTAAGAGGACCGTTGTGAATAGAAAGACAGACATTTAGATTAGTTTTGTTTTTAATCAAAGCAACTAATAAATATGTATTTTGTATATATTTCTTCAAAAACCAACAGTTCTGCTGCTGCCAACAAGCATGTTATCTTTTGAGGCAGACTGTGTCTGAGAACTGAAACCTCACTCTTTTTCAGCTAAATGAGGCCTTCTGTACTTACTGAGCTCCAAGTGGAGTGTCTTGTTTACACTTCCTAAGTAGTCTCTTCTTCCTATCCATTTTTGTATTTCTAAATCTGCTTTGTTCAAGAGATAACTGAGAACTGTAGCCTCTACAGAGAGGCCTCCGGGAATCTTTCAGCCTAGCATTGTGCATTCATATTTTACTCAGAAACTCTTTTTTCACCATCATGTATAATCACTGGAAACCCCTTAGGAAATCGTTTAATCATTTCATCCTCTTTGCATGGTGAATGAAAAGGGATAAAGCATTCATTTAAGATCAATACATTATTAAAGATTTTATCAGAAAGTTCATTTAATACAATTTTAATAATATTCATTATGTACAAAGACAAATTTCAACCTTTCCCCATTTAATAAGTGATATACGCTGTTTAGTTTACTTTAAATCTATAAGAAAAATGATTTGCCTAGATTTTACATTTAAAAGTAACATTATACATATTATAAAGGTGTGGTAATCAGAACAGTATGGCACTGGCACAAAAACAGACACATCGATTAATAGAACAGAATAGAAAACCCAGAAATTAACCCACAACTATATGGTCAATTAATCTTCAACAAAATAGGAAAGACTATCCAATGGGAAAAAGTCTCTTCAACAAATGGTGTTGGGAAAACTGGACAGTAACATGCAGGAGACAAAAAACTGGACCAATTTATTACACCATATAGGAAAAGAAATTCAAAATGGATTAAAGACCTAAATATGAGACAAGAAACCATTAAAATCCTAGAAGAGAACACAGGCAGTTACCTCTTTGAAATCAACATAGCAGCTTTTTTCTAGAAATGTCTCCTGAGGCAAGACAAACAAAAGCAAAAATAAACTACTGGAATGACATCAAAATAAAAAGCGTCTGGTATAGTGAAGGAAACAATCAACAAAACTAAAAGGCAACCTACTGAATGAGAGAAGATGTTTGCAAATGACATATCCAATAAAGGGTTAGTATCCAAAGCATAAAGAACTTGTACATCCTAACACCAAAAAAACAATTAATCTTATTAAAATGGGCAGAAGATATGAACAGATATTTCTCCTAAGAATACAGATGGCCATAAGATAACATGAAAAGATGCTCAGCATCACTCATCAGGAGGGAAATGCAAATCAGAACTACAATGAGATATTACCTCACACCTGTCAGAATGGTTAAAATCAACAACGCAAGAAGCAACAGGTGTTATTGAGGATGTAGAGAAAAAGGAGCCCTCGTGCACTATTGATGGGAATGCAAACCTGTGCAGTCACTGTGAAAAATAGTATGAAAGTTCCTCAAGAAGTTAAAATAGAACTACCATACAATCCAGGAATAGCATTACTGGGTATTTAACCAAAGAATACAAAAATACTAATTCAAAGGGATACATGCAGCCTATCTTTATTGTACCATTATAGACAATAGCCAAGAAAATGGAAGCAGCCCAAGTGTCCATGAACAGATAAATGGATAAAGAAGATGTATATAAATACAATAGAATATGATTCAGCCATAAAAAAGAATGAAATCTTGCCATTTGCAATGACATGGATGGAGCTAAGAGTTCAATGCTAAGGTAAATAAGTCAATCAGAGAAAGATAAATACCACATGATGTGTCTTACATGCAGAATTTAAGAAACAAAACAAACAAGCAATGGGAAAAAAGAGAGAACAAACCAAGAAATAGATTCTTAATTATAGAGAACAAATTGATGGTTACCAGGTGTGGGGAGAGGGGTGAAATAGGTGATGGAGATCAGGAGTGCATTTGTTGTGATGAACAATGGGCAATGTATGGAATTGTTGAATCACCATATTGTACACCCAAAACTAATATAACATTGTAAAAAATAATATAAAAAGAAATATAACGAAAAAAGAAATATAACTAGTGCTAAAAATATAAGAATCGGTCTTGAAATAAAAATTAAAAAACAAACAAATAAAACTATGTAATAAAAGAGCATACCGCATACTTCCTATGAGAATATTGACCTAGAAAAGCCCATTTCAATACCTATTTTGAAAAAATTACTGGCCTTTAAGAACAAGAAAGAAAAAATTTTAGGAAAGGGATATTTAGGGAGGAACATCAGTGAATTATAAACAAAAGAAAATTAGGTTATCATTAAGCTCTTTAACAGCAATGCTTCAATACAAGTCAAAATGGAGTATTATGTTTAAGATAGTCAATGAAAAAAATGTTGCCCAAGGAGTAAATACCGCACAGAAATTACTTTGGTTTTTTTTTATGATTTTATTTATTTATTTGACAGAGAGAGATCACAAGCAGGCAGAGAGGCAGGCAGAGAGAGAGGGAGAAGCAGGCTCCTTGCCGAGCAGAGAACCCGATGTGGGGCTCGATCCCAGGACCCTGAGATCATGACCTGAGCTGAAGGCAGAAGATTTAACCCACTGAGCCACCCAGGCGCCCCCAGAAATTACTTTCAAAGATAAAGTTCACAAGCTCTTATCTTAACTCAGGAAATACTGTAACAATGAGATCTTTTCTTTGCTTTTTGAAGATTTTATTTATTTATTTATTTGAGAGAGAGAAAGAGAAGAGAGAGAGAGAGAGACAGCATGCAAGTGAGCAGGGAAGGAGCAGAGGGAGAGGGATGAGCAGACTCCCCCTGAGCATGGAGCCTAAGTCAGGGCTCAATCTCACAACCCTGAGATCAGGACCTGAGCCGAAACCAAGTGTTCGATGCTTTAACCCATTGAACCACCCAGGCATCCTTACAATAATGTCTTACTAAGAATCTATTATAGAATGTGTTTCAGACAACCAAGATGACTAGACACAACAGAAGGACTTGTGTGAGCATAAAACATATTGTTACTCGTACAGCTAAGATGAAATGGGACTTAAAAGAGACAGAATAAGGCATGTAGTGTGCAACTGTGTGTGTGTGTGTATATATATAATATACACATATATATTATATATATAAACTAAGTAGACAAAGTATGAGTATAAAAGATCATAAACAAAACATCATAAAATAAAAAAATTAACTTCTCAGTAAATATTTTGGTGGTAGCATTATTATTACTGTACACAGTATTACATGTGTGTACATAATACACACATAATACAGTGTGTACATAATACACACAGTATTACTCTGTGTGTAATATGAGATAAAGTGATTAATCATGAAAAAAATAACATTATATCAGGTTTATTTTAGGATCAAGCACATTTGAACATATACCTTGAGATTTAACTACATAATATTATTTCAAAAATAAACTAATTTCATGATCTGATAGGTGAAATGTTCACATCGTATGCTTAAACAACTTTTTCTTTTGGTAATTTTCATGGTTTCAGGTTTCTATCTGTGCACACATCTTGACAAATAAACTATACAGTGAGTATGAATAATTTTTAATCTCAGTAAATGAAGAGCCTAAGCAGATGGAGTAGAAAGTGTGTTTTATAGGGGTGCCTGGGTGGCTCAGTGGGTTAAAGCCTCTGCCTTCAGCTCAGGTCATGATCTCAGGGCCCTGGGATGGAGCCCCACATTGGGCTTTCTGCTCAGCGGGGAGCCTGCTTCCCCCTCTCCCTCTACCTGCCTCTCTGCGTACTTGTGACTCTCTCTCTCTCTCTGTCAAATAAATAAATAAAATCTTTAAAAAAAAAAAGAAACTGTATTTTATATTTTTAGCAACTGATATGCGATGTGCGAACTCTAATCAACTCGGCTTTAGGATCTATCTGCCCAAGACAATTTCAAGTTTATTAGCAGGATTTTCATTTCATGCTCCTTGTTAACATTTGTCTTCCAACATCAATGTTTCGTATGTTTCCTCTCTTCAATCAGAAGTCCATTACGGTTATAAAATAAACTATGTATGTATACGAGTATGCTTGGGCTACACTAACAAAATGCCACAGGCTGGGTGGCCTGAACAACAGAAACTTGTTTCTCTCAGTTCTAGAGGACAGGGAGTTCAAGATCAAAGTGCAGGCCATTTCCACTCCCGGTAAGAAGTCTCTTCTGGGCTTGTAGACAGCTACAAGCTTTTCACTGTGTCCTCACATGAGAGGAGAGATCTCTGGTGTCTCTTCCTCTTTTTACAAGGACTCCAGCCCTGTGGAATTCAAGCTCCATGCTTATGAGTTCATTTAACTTTAACCAGCCTCTGCATAGGCCGTATCTCCACAAATAGTCGTGTCGGGGGTTAAAACTTCAACACATGAATTTGAGGAGTTCGCAGTCCCTTACTATATATTTAAGAATAAACATGGGTTTGGGGTACCTGGTTGGTACTCTTGATTTTGGCTCAGGTCATGATCTCAGGGTTGTCAGATGAAGCCCGGAGATGGGCTCTGCACTGGGCATGGAGTCTGCTTGGGATTCTCTTTCTCCCTCTAACTTGGCCCTTCCCCCGCCCCCCTCTATTAAAACAAAAAAACAAGCAAACAAACAAAAAAGAATAAACATGGGTTAAGGATATATAATGCTCAGGGCACCAGCCAAGTGATTAAGTTCTGAGCATGATCATATGACCTTCCCTAACTACCTCGAGGTGCTCACGATGCTCTCAACTGGCTACGATTTAAAGGGAAAAATCTAGTGAAGGTGCTAGAGACTGTGGCCACATGGCCTGACAGATAACATAGCTAGAAACCAGCGGGGGACCCTAGGACAGCTCAGGCCTCAGTTCCGTTGCAAAGCCCTGCCCAACCATGTTCCACTCCAGGAAGGACTTACGCAGCGTTCCAGAGGTTTCACACCCAGTGTGAAACAAACATCATCCCAGCAGGGAGTAGCAGGAGGACACCCAGAACAGCATCAGGCGGGAACTGCTTTGGCCAAAAGTCAGAACCCCGAAGAGAATCAGAAACAAAAACAAAAACTCCAATTCCCAGGCCCACAATAAGCAGACACTAAGAACAAACAAACATGCTTGCAGTCTATACTGCCTATTGCTTCCAAAGATTAAAATCTCCTTTCCCTTCTGCCAAGCCAGACCAGCATTTCTTCCTGGTTTCATATAATGAAGAGTTAGTGATTTTTTTTTGGAAAATGTAAAAGTGATCACATTTGGATTCACTTGACAGTTGTTTTTTTTGTTTTGTTTTTTTTGTTTTTTTGACAGAGAGAAACACAGCGAGAGAGGTAACACAAGCAGAGGGAATGGTAGCGGGAGAAGCAGGCTTCCTGCCGAGCAAGGAGCCTGATGTGGGGCTCGATCCCAGGACGCTGGGATCTGACCTGGGCTGAAGGCAGACACTTAACGACTGAGCCACCCAGGTGCCCCTGACAGTTTTATATCAAAAAAGTATGATACCATCTCCATGGCTTTTTTTTTTTTAAGAAATTTTAAGTAACTCCACATCACACCTGGGGGTTGAAGTCACAAACCCAGATCAAAAGTCATGTGATCTACTGACTGAGCTAGCCAGATATGCCACCATCTCCGTGTTTTAATCTGAACCTTAGAATCTGTTCAAAATTATATCATCCAACGACCTTAATTATTAATTAGCCAAAAAAATAAAATTCTTGTTTCTAGGATTGGACCAAATATCTAATCATTTGCAGTAGTCTTCCATTTTGAGAACGTCATATCACTTTCCCTAAGGTCTTGAGGTTTGAGAAATGATTATTCCAAGGCAATCCTATAGAGCCACTGGAAAAATGCAAAGTAGTAAGAAGCATGCTAAGCTGACAACATTCACAGAAAACAATGCTAGGATAGGCCAAATGTCCTCTGCACCTTGCCTCCAAGAATTTTATCATGCCAAAATCCATTAGAGCCAGTTCAGCTGCAACAAAACATATGTGTTCCTAAAAATCGCTATGCTATGCAAATCGTGCAATAAAAACCATAGGGTTTATGGAAAACATGTGGTTAGGGGTACGGCACTCCAAAAGGATAATGTTTTTTTAAAGGCAGGAGCTTAATAAAAATGGCAGCAGTTTTATAGGTGTTAAATGGTTAAGATACACATCAAAACTACAATCAGTATGGCACTTTACCTCATCAAAAAAACCTAAGGTTTGCCTAGAGCTGGGTGCAGAAAGGAATTCATCTTGTGTGTTCTTGTGAAACATGGTATGAGGGTGATTTGATATCCATCAGAAAGTTGTAACACCAAATGTGGATAGGTGCGGCTCATAATACACGGATAAATAAAGTCTGTAAGGGACTAGGATATGTACGTGCGCATTCGGGATCGTCCTAAGTGGTTTTCAGCTGGCTGCACTTTTCTGCATTCATTTAATGTTTCTCTAGAAAGAAATGGACATAAGCAAATGCACCATTTGCTTTATGTTTGTTCTCTAGTATATATATTATAAATAGTAAAAATTCTCATTTTCAAAATAAATGTTATAGCAGAACTGACTCTACTGAGAGCTGATTAAACTTATAAAAGAAATAAAGACTAAAATTCAGAGATTAGAAATCAAGGAAGTCAAAGAAATCAAGGATCATCTACTCTAATTCAAGTCCTTATATTACAGATAATGTTAGGAATATCTTGTTTGAATCTTCTTTCTTAAAAAAAATTTATTCTTTATTTTTTAATTTTTTTAAAAGATTTTATTTAGTTATTCGACACAGAGAGAGAGATCACAAGCAGGTAGAGAGGCAGGCAGGGAAAGAGGGGGAAAACAGGCTCCCTGCTGAGCAGAGAGCCAGATACGGGGCTCCATCCCAGGACCCTGAGATCATGACCTGAGAAGAAACCAGAGGCTTTAACCCACTGAGCCACCCAGGCGCCCCTCTTTATTTTTTTATTAAGCAAGTATAGATGACAGTGTATTAGTTTCATGTGTACAATACATTGATTAGACAATTTATACATTACACAAAACTCACTGTGATAAATATCACTACCATCTGTCACCATGTAATATTATAGTATTATTCATTACATTCCCTAAGGCTGTACTTTTCACCCCTGTGACTTATTTTATCACTGAAAGTTTGTACCTCTTAAATCCCTTCACCTGTTTCATCCATCCCTCAATCTTCCTTCCTTTAAAATCCTTCACAGGTGAGTCCTTTGAACACCCCCTTGGTTGACAGTCACCAATTTACCACATGGAAAGCTATCACATTTTACGTAAGGGATAAATCCAATTGAAATTTTAGAAAGTTTGGAAAGTGGGAAGGGAGGAAAAATTACCTATGAAGAAGTATTTGGTGTGTTTTCTTTCCTTGTTTATTTTTCTTTGTATTGAGAAGAAGATGTGTAGGATAAACCAGGGGAGGGAAAACTTTCAAGGTCTCCCTGAGTATGTGCTCATCCAAACTATCTCCTACTGATTTTGAAAGGAATGGAAAGCCATCCTGCTGACACATAAAGAAACCAGGGGGACATAATGACAGACACTAGGTAACAGGGGATATGGGTGACGGGTATCTATGGAAGAGAAACAGACCCTAATCGAGGCTCTACTCTACCTACCTACTCACTAAGAACTTCTTTTTTTTTAAAGATTTTATTTATTTGACAGAGAGAAACACAGCGAGAGAGGGAACACAAGCAGAGGGAATGGTAGCGGGAGAAGCAGGCTTCCCGCAGAGCAGAGAGCCCAATGCGGGGCTCGATCCCAGACCCCTGGGATCTGACCTGGGCCAAAGGCAGACGCTCAACAACTGAGCCACCCAGGTTCCCCTCACTAAGAACTTTTGAGTCAAGGTCAAAGAAATAAAGCTTCGTTCCTTCACAGAAACCATCTTGCCTCAGTAGTCACATTACTTCTGGTATCTTCTCAATGCTAAATCACTGGAAAAAATCCAGTTTGTTTTGCTAATTTCTCTAGGTTGTTTAAGCAGATGTATCCATACGTCCTTTCGGAAGAAATACTTCCCACATGCTCTTTGACCCAAATTGTATAAAGTAATAAATAGAATAAGCTGACTTAAATTGAGTATCCAAACATACACCTTTCCCTCATGTATGGCTGGTGAGACAGATTGATAAACAGAACCGGATCCCAACACACCCATCGCATGCCTTGGGCAGTAGCCATAAAGGAAAATACCATTAAAGGGAGCCTCCATCTCCAATAAAATACCTCCTACTACTCCTACCAAAGAGTCTTCATGAATTTCCACCATTAAGAAAATAAAGTGTAATCATTTTTTTTCAACAAAGCTCAGTTGGTTTCCAAAGGTGATGTAGAATCTCTTTTTGTGATTATGTGATTACATAATTTTATGTGATTACAGTGATGTAGAATCTCTTTTTGAAATTATGCTTCTTAACGAACGGCAAGTTTTCCCCAGAGATAATAGGCAATTGTTATTCTAGTTTCAATTCCTTTAAGTAGGTAAGTTTAAAAACATAAAGTTAATGTCTACATACATTTTTGGGATGTCTGGGTGGCTCAGGCGGTTAAGCATCTGACTCTCGACTTCAAGCTCAGATCAAGATCTCAGGGTCATGAGATCAAGCCCCTCAAGGGCTCAGTGATCAACAGGGAATCTACTTGAGATTCTTTCTCTCCTCTCCCTCTAACCCTCCCTCCCTCTCTAAAATAAAATAAATAAATCTTCAAAAAAAGGTCTACATACTTTAATGAAGTTCTCATTACTAAGATTCTCTTGCCTGTAGTTCAGCCAGAATTCTAAACAGATGCAGAAAATTTCCTCTAAACATATATAAAACAAAAGGCATAAATGGTGATTTATATTTATATTTATATGTAAATACGTATATATGTATTTATCCATGCTAGAGTAACTGACCAATCCTTGTAAATGTTACTACTCATCTATACAGTCTCAAACTTTCCTTACTTCTTACTACTGAAATGCACTAGAATTTTCAATTGGTAAAAATGCAATCTGCTTAATTAAAATATTCTTATCTTGCTTGGGATGATATCTCAACTCTTATATCCAAAGTTTACAATAATCATTGATGAAAAAGTGCTCAACATCACCTGGCATTAGAGAAATACAAATCAGAACCACAGTGAGATACCACTTCACACCAGTCAGAATGGCTAAAATTAACAAGTCAGGAAACGACAGATGTTGGCGAGGATGCGGAAAAAGGGGAACCCTCCTACACTGTTGGTGGGAATGCAAGCTGGTGCAGCCACTCTGGAAAACGGTATGGAGGTTCCTCAAAAAGTTGAAAATAGAGCTACCCTACGACCCAGCAATCGCACTTCTGGGTATTTACCCTAAAGATACAAACATCGTGATCCGAAGGGGCACGGGCACTGGAATGTTTATAGCAGCAATGTCCACAATAGTCAAACTATGGAAAGAACCTTGATGTCCATCAACAGATGAATGGATAAAGAAGAAGTGGTATATATATACAATGGAATACTATGCAGCCATCAAGAGAAATGAAATCTTGTCATTTGCAATGACATGGATAGAACTGGAGGGTATTATGCTAAACGAAATAAGTCAGTCAGAGAAAGACAAGTATCAAATGATCTCTCTGATATGAAGAATTTGAGAGGCAGGGCGGGACGTGGGGGGTTGGGGGAGAGAAATAAAACAAGATGGGATGGGGAAGGAGACAAACCATAAGAGACTCCTAAACTCATGAAACGACCTAAGGGTGGCTGGGAGGTGGGGGTAGGGATAGGGTGGCTGGGTTGTGGACATTGGAGAAGGTATGTGCTATGGTAAGTGCTGTGAAATGTGTAAGCCTGACGATTCAAAGACATGTGCCCTGGGGCAAATAATACATTACAGGTTAATAAAAAAATTAAAAAATTAAATTAAATTAAAAAAACAAAGTTTATAATAATCATTGAAAATATTGACCACATATATACCACATCTTTTCATCAGTGAATGAAAAGTTTTAAATGAAAAGAAAGAAACATAATGGAATCAAAAGTTGGATTTTTCTGCCTTGAAGACATGTAAATGGACATGCTCTCAGTAACCGTAAGATTGCCAAAATTATTTTTCCTTCAGACACTCAAAAAATCAAGAGACTTCTAAAAAGATAAGCTACAGAAGTCAAGCAAAAAGTCTCATTTCAATCTTCTCTCAAGAGCCAATTAGTTGAAGGCCTTAGAAAGAGAACAATGTACCAATTCTCTGCAGCCGCAAATTACAGAAGCCCTTACCTTTTAGTCAGAAAAAGTGACAGAAAACTGGCATAATAAACTCAGCAAGCAAGCCTGCAATGCACATTTCTCAGTGGACTCCTGCCGCCCCCAAAGATCTGTGCATAAAACCCCAGCCTGCTCCCTCCATCCTTCACTGTCTGAGATACTGGCTACCACGGTAACAGGAGAGGGCAGAAGGAAGCAGTGATCTTAGTTCTTAAAAAACCTTTGTCCTGGGAAAAAAGAAGGGAAAAGAGCAAGGGGTGGGAAGAGAGAAAAAGGGAGAAGAATAGAATAATTACTTTCATGAAGGTGAAGTGGTGTTTGCCATAAACTAAATGCACAGCAACTAGCTTTTTAAGTTTGAATGGCTCTGCTTGCAAAGCTCCTGAGAAAATCTGGCCCCTATCTCAGCCTCTTGAAAAGAGAAAAGAGTGTGTGTGTGTGTGTGTGTGTGTGTGTGTGTGTGTGTGTGT
>CM053613.1:57923246-58024272 GCA_028646535.1 Procyon lotor | reverse complement strand
TTTTCCGTCCTTCCTAGAAAGCTTTTGGTCCCAGGGGTTTAGAATTCCAGAGGACCCAATTAACACCATACTTGGCTAGCTCCCTGGTATGATCAATATGAAATAAGCTGCCTTTTAGCATCTCCATAAAAATAAAACAGCCAGGAAACTGGGTCTGCTGCTTTTTTTATTTCCTCTGTAGAGTGACAGCCAAATTGGGAAGGCTAGGGGTGGCGGGAGCCACACGCAGATCCCAGATGAAGTGAGCACAGGGAAGGGCACGATGACTTGATTGAACATATTTTAAAACCTTAAGTATAACAGACCCGTGAAGTCAAAGAAATCATCTCTCCTGTATCCTCAGGTCTTTGATGGCCAGCAGGCTGTTTCTCCTGTGAGGTTTTCTCAGCTTTAACTCACAAGGGACTTTCATGATTGCTGGGTTCTTCCTAACATAATTCTGGTGCTCTGGCATTTGACTCACTTGTACACGTTTTGGAGACTCTTGCCTGATAAACCTGACTAGGTTCCCTCCAGTAATTTTTATAGCATGTCTGTCTTAAAAACGGTATCCTCTCTAGTTCAGATTTCATTTTATTATCAAACAACTGAGTTGGTTTTTTTTTAAAGCCCAGAGATAAAACAATATCAAAAATGACATTGCTGGATTTAATTATTTCATTAAAAGAAGGCAGAGAGGGGAACCATTCTCTAGTGGGATTTCCACTCTAGCAGCTCGTTATTTAAAAATATTTTCTTTCTGGTGCAACTAGTTTAACTTTTTATTTCAAACCACTTCTACATTCTGTCCTCTGCTTACTCTGGAAACAAATTCAACCAACTTGTAAAAGAAAGAGATGGTGGTAAAACTTTCCAAACACACACACACACACACACACACACACATAACTGTGAAAGTCAGGGGAAACAAGAGGTCAACTTCAAAATGAGTGCCTTGTTTCTCATGTTGTAACTCCAAACTTCTGATTTCTGAAGTACGTGACTAGAAAAATAAAATGTCCATGATAAATTCAGGGCTAGAAGAGCTAGATTTACAGCTAGGAAAAAAAAAAATCCTCTAATAAAATTCCTAAAGATCACATTTCCATAAGAATAAGCTCAATTTAAACTGTTCATAGAGAAAGAGATCATTAATTCCCCTGTGTTACAAAAGGTCTTAAAGAGTTAAATCACAAAATATGAAAACCTGTGTTTAAATAATTTATAGGCAACGACGCAAACTGAGGAGGGAGACGAAGTTAATAAGCGATAGGAATGAGGGGCTGTCAACACCAACTCCAGATTTCATGTTCCTTGGCTTGATCCTGTATTTTATTTAACATAGATTTCTGCATACGAATAACTGGACTCTTCTTGTGAGGTCTGGTACTTGAAAATTGGAGGGGAAAGAACCTTGGGCTGCTAGCATATCTGAGAGATATAAGACAGAGGGGTGAGCTGGTGGTCCCCTTGCAAGCATTGGGTATGTTTACAGCTGCAACTTGAGTCACGGTCTAAGCAATGGTGCTTTCAAGTGTCCCAAAGGGTGCTCCTCTACGCAGTGACCTTTTTAGATGTGGCAAAGCTGGTCTTCTGACTAAATGTACCCCATCTCAGACAGCTTACAAGGATGCTTTCCATGTGCATTTACTTTGGCTTTATTTGATTGTGATTTTGCCGGGCCAGGTAGTGAGCCAAATCAAACAAAGAGAAACTTTGGAAACACTCTATTCTAGCTTCTGCTTGATGTCATTTTCTTCTCCGCAGTTTTGAAATAGGAGCCAATATGCAAATGGGCTGGGTCGTCTTATAAGGGGCTGACTCGCACAAAATATTCCCATTAAGTAGAAGCATTCTAGGTATGCTTAAGTTGATTTGGGGGTAATGTGTGGGGCCTGAAGCTTGGACCATTTGGAGGGCTCTCTTGAAAAAAAAGAATATAAAATTAGGAGTTCAAAACTAAGTAGAGAGCTTGGAGGAAGCCCCTGAGAGTGAAGAGATCTGAAGTGTAAGAGTTAGTAACTTCACAGTAAATATGCCTGCTGTCAGTGCCCTCCTCAATAGCACCTCATGGATGGGAAGACCCAGGTCTTGGGCAAACCTAGCACTTCCTTCCGCCTACAGTGGAGCAGAACCTTTTTTTATTGGTTAGGGTAAGAGGAGAGAGCGCTTTTGAGAAGCTAAAAAATGCAGTCTGAATATTCAAAATGAAACATCAAAGGGAAGTGTGCACATGATTTTATTTTCTAAGCAAGGTGACTATGTGTATGCAGAAACAAGACAGGAGGGAGTTAATGAATCCACTAATCCAGCGAAGCTTAAGGTCTCTTAAAGAAAGGAGAGTTTTGCTTTTTCAAAAAGAATAATTTCAAGGTTACAAAAAAACAGGTGAAAACTAGTTTGAAGAGTTTGCATATAGCTGTCATGCAGCTTTTCCAGATGTTGACATCTTCTTATACAACCATATACCAATTCCAGGAAATTAACATTCATGCTATACTAGTAACTAGTCGACAGACTACAATTTTTTTGCCAACTCTCCCAGTTATGTGCTTTTGCTGGTCCAGAATCTAGTTCAAGAAACCACACATTTAGTTGTCAGGTCTCCCCAAGTCTCCTGTAGTCTGTGACATTTCCTCAATCATCCTTTGTCTTCCATGGCCTTGTTATTGGAGAGTACTAGCTCGTTACATTGTAAAAGGGCTCTCAATTTGGGTTTATCGATGTCTTCACGATTAATTCAGGATGTGCATTTTCAGAAAGAATGTCATATAAGTGATGATCTCTTTTCTCCTGCATCCTATCAAGAGGTATCTGATATTAACGTGTCCCATGACTGGTGATATTAACTATGATCATTTGGTAAAAGTGATAGTTACTAGGTTTCTCCACTACACAATTACTCTTTTTGCTCTTTGACTTAGACATTTCTTGTGGGGAGATAGTTTGGGACTATGCAAATATACTGTTTCTTATCATGCTTTTACCCACAAAGTTTAGCTCCCATTGATAATCCTTGCCTATGACAATTATTGCTGTGGAGTTTGCTAACTGGTAATTTTCTCTTTCCATTATTCCTTCTGCATTTATTCATTTGAATGCTCCAGTAAGAAGGAACTGTCCCTTCTAGAATAGGGACTTTTAAAAGAAAAAAAATATATAAAAATTGAGTTACCCCCAAATCAACACAAGTATTTACTATAAAATAGCTCCTCTCTGGGCCAACTGATATTTTGATAATGTGAAAATTCTGAACCCCTCTCTTTCTTTTTTTTTTTTTTTTTTTTAAGATTTTATTTATTTGACAGAGAGAAACACAGCGAGAGAGGGAACACAAGCAGAGGGAATGGTAGCGGGAGAAGCAGGCTTCCCGCAGAGCAGAGAGCCCGATGCGGGGCTCGATCCCAGGCCCCTGGGATCCGACCTGGGCCGAAGGCAGACGCTTAACGACTGAGCCACCCAGGCGCCCCCTGACCCCTCTCTTTCAACATCCTGGTGGCATTTCGAGATTCTTCAGCACTCCACTTCAGTAAAAAAAGAGGGCACAGTGAACAATAGGACAGAGAAATGCCATTAGTTTCTCTGTAGCAAATATGGCTTATAATGAGAGAACTTTGAAACAAATGGGTAACTTTTCTTACAAATGTCTATTGGGCAAATTTAGCCAATATGTACCACTTACGTCTTTTTTTCTGGTCCAGAATTGAATTCAGCAACTCACACTGCATTTAGTTGTCATGCCTGGGTTGGTCTGACCCATTGAAAGGATCAGTATAGTGCATCTGTCCTGACAAAAGGACCCACAGGATGGCCACTACTGACAGCTCATATCTGCTGATCAGTTCCCTGTGCACTTGGAACCTCTATGTCCATGGTTCCTCTGGGCCCTGCCTCACCTCACCCCTTCCAGGTCAATGCAAGTCTCAGACTGAGGTTCTCCTCTCAATTTTCATTCTTCCAATAGTTCGAACAGGACAGACCTCATCTTTCCCACTGTAACATGTCCAGATCCCAGGTAGGACCCAGATCCTAGACATCTTTGCCCCTTCGCATCTCCAAACAGCAGCGACAACTAATCTAACATACTAGCTGGAGATTAAAATTTCAGTCAGGTAAATGACACCAATTCAGGGTGCCTGGGTGGCTCAGTGGGTTAAAGCCTCTGCCTTCGGCTCAGGTCATGATCCCAGGGTCCTGGGATCGAGCCCCGCATCGGGCTCTCTGCTCAGCAGGGAGCCTGCTTCCCCCTCTCTCTCTGCCTGCCTCTCTGCCTGCTTGAGATCTCTCTCTGTCAAATAAATAAATAAAATCTTTAAAAAATAATGACACGAATACAAATAAACTCAACCAAGGGGAAATTCTGTGAGAGCAGAGGGTAGACATTCACTCTAGAAAGATGGCCACACTGTTACCAAGACTAGGGCACATTCTCAGCAGCTGCCCAAGTCTTCACCAATCCTTTGTCCCTACATCTGTTAAGCAGAGGGACAGATCCTGAGGTCTGGGACCTCTATCACACTCTACTAAGAAGCAAAACGGGTTCAGTTACTTCCCAGAGAAGTCATTCTGGAATTGACATTCCAACCCAGATGGAACCCTGAATTATTATGCAGGAAGAAAGCTGAAGACCAAAAAAGGAGCTACTGGAACCTCTTCTGAACAGTAATGAAGACATATACTGAAGCATACTCCTCAAGCTTGCATGCCTCAGAGGACCAGAAAGCCACCTGGAGAGGACTGAGGAGGGAAAATGTCTTATGAGAAAAAAGGTTAGAGATGGCTGGAAAGCCACATCACACAGCTCTCTTACCTCCCAGACAAATACTCGACGAACACCCTTTAAAATCACTAAAACACCAGTGTATAACATCAAATCCCATGGGCTTTCAATTGAAATCTTTACATAACCATGCAATTACCAAAAAGTCGTCTTAATTTATTATTTATTATTGGAATCTGAAACCTTCTAAACTACACTTTAATGGGCTGTCAACGCTTACTCAAGGTTTGTACCATCAGGTATGAAATTTTCATCCAAAATGATTGTGTGATAAAGTCAATCCAAGCCACTCCTTGTTATGATACCATTGTTTTTCTGCCTATCAACCCAAACGATAAGTATTTCATAAAGGAAGAAAAATTACAAAGGAAGCACCTAAGCTCTATTATAGGAACTTTGAGGTAAACAATAAATTTATTATTCTTAAATTTCTCTTAATGGGCAGATTTTCAAAGACTAGACTTTACAAGAGCAACATACTTAAGCAATGCCTACCACTTGGTTCAATCTGTAGGACTCAATTCCTCACAACCTAGAGTGATCAAGACTGTATTAGTCCCTCAAAGCATTAACTATCCAGATGGTACTTATTTTTTTTAAACATTTATTTGTTTGAGAGAGAGAGAAATGGAGGGTGTGGGGGAAGGGCAGAAGGAGAGACTCTTCACACAGACTCCCTGCTGAGTGTGGAGTTGGACTCCCATGGGCTCATGACCTCAGCCGAAACCAAGAGTCAGATGGTTAACTAACTGAGCCACCCAGGCACCCCTAGATGGTACCTATTTTAAGATACTCACAAAACATAACCACAAGGGCTGGTATAAGAGATCTAGATCTTCATTCTGACAAAAAGGTAAAAAAAAAAAACATAACATAACAAAAAATCATCATGCAATAAAGAGAGGGAAAAAATGGGACACAAAACAACACAACAATTTAAAAACTAGCACCAACAGATCAATCCTAGTTTAAAATGAATTTTTAGGGGCACCTGGGTGGCTCAGTCCTTAAGTTTCTGCCTTCAGCTCAGGTTATGATCCCGGGATCTTGGGAATGGGCCCTACATCAGGCTCCCTGCTTGGCTGGAAGCCTGCTTCTCCCTCTCCCACTTCCCTGCTTGTGTTCCCTCTCTCACTGTCCCTCTTTCTTTGTCAAATAAATAAATAAATACTCAAATAAATAAATAAATACATAGATAGATGATAGATAGATAGATAGATAGATAGATAGATAGATAGATAGATAGATAAAGAGAATTTTTACCTCCAAATTCATGAATAAATTCCTCAGTAAACTGATTTCCACTTAAAGGGGTTTCCTCATCTGTGCATTAAGAATCAGCACAAATTTGGGGTGCCTGGGTGGCTCAGTGGGATTGAGGCCTCTGCCTTCAGCTCAGGTCATGATCCCAGGGTACTGTGATCGAGCCCCACATCAGGCTCTCTGCTCAGCAGGGAGCCTGCTTCCCCCTCTCTCTGCCTGCCTCTCTGCCTACTTGTCATCTCTCTCTCTGTCAAGTAAGTAAATAAAATCTTAAAAAAAAAAAGAATCACAAATTTAAAATTACACAGGGGCTCTCAATCCTCCTCATTAATTCACTTCAACCAAACATCCATGGACACATCACACTCTGGTAGAAGCCAAACATCTTTGATCCAAATTGGAAACCCTCTAATGAGGCCAGAACGCACCCCTGAGACTCATACTCTGTTTAGCTCTACCGACCTCTTTTTCCACAAGCACCCACTCTGTTCATTAGCTCTGCACTAAAACAGAAGATGACAAAGCCCGAATCTGTGCTTACTTCCACAGTTGTTATTAAGTAAATATCATTTTGGTGAATAAAATTAAACTAAACCCACATACATGAAATGACTTCTTTCCCTTCCCTGAAATCTTATTAACATAAGGCGGCTGGAAAGTTAATCAACACTATACAATTGTTAAATGATTAATAAAAACAGTGATCATAATAATAAATTCCAACTTGAGACTATTTCTCATTCAAAGTAGGTCTATGAGTTCTATCTATTTGGATTTTCCTGCCAGCAGGAAAAAAAAATGTTTATAAATGTTAGAGACTGTTTGTAAATGCAGTGTCTTCTATGCTACTATAGAGGTTAGATAATATTTCACAAAGGAGTGATTTCTACCAATTGGTTTTAGCAATTTTTTCTTCTTTTCCCTATATTGAACTTAATATACACATACATGGTGCCAAGACTGTAGGAAAAAAACAAAACAAAACTTAGGAAATAAAACAACCTTTTCAATAACAAGCTTAACATGAGAAAAGGCTAGGTAGATAATTATAATTTACATCCACACAATAACCTGCCAGAGTTTTTCAGCTGACTAAATGCTACTGTAGGGCATTCTGTAGCTACGCTACAGACAAAGGCCATTTCTTCCTTAGAATTTCAGTTTCTGTGACATAAAACCACCAGGAGATTTGAATACTCTCCAACAAGTATTTTAAAACTTCACAGAAAAATACTTTGGTCTTTTGTTAGGCAGTTTGTACCATGTATGCTAATGATCACCAGTGAAGAATGAGGCCACTATACTTTCTTATGGCGAGAGGATTATAGTATATACATATCTATGTATCTGTGTATGTGTGTGTGTATCTCCATCTGCAAAGCAGAAACTAGAGAAGTTCACACAGACATGTCATTAGGATGTGCCACGGAATTCTAGGAGGTTCCACAGAGTTGGCTGTATACTGAAGGATTTGGCACTTCTTTGGGCTCCGTGGAAAGACCCCACCTCTTTCCATTCCAAGATTTCCAATTTCCAAGACTTTCATCTCCAAGATTTTGTGGAGTCTTGTAGTTATAGCTTAACCTAAAATACATGTGTGTGCACAACACACAACTAGGAGGCCCACAAAGATGATACAGTATGACATCTGACATTTTAATTGTTGTGATTCCCTGTTCCCCCATAATCACAGCACATTATAAGCCCTCTCTGCATAGGGATACAATAATAATAGTGCAACTGGCTTGTTGAGTTGTTGAGTCCCAAGGCTGAAAATAGTAGGTATAACTGCCCTCACTGAACAGTGGCGTGGGACTCAGCATCCACCAAAGCTCGTTCCTCACCCTTTACCCCATTGCCCATCTCTAGACTACATAGAAGAGGGTGGTCAAAGTAAGGATGACGGGTTGGCAGAGAGCTGCCTACCCAGAATTGGGGCATTCTGTGCCCATTCTGCTTCCTCCTTATGGGAGAGGAAGCAAATTCTACAGGGGGAAAGAAAGAAGTCCTCACCCAGCCACCTCGGTCAAGTGAGCAAGGCCCTTTGCACTCACTACACTCAAGTGGTTGGAACCCCAGGATTTCCCAGGCACGTGATTATCCACTACAGTATTCTCTCTCCCTTTGCCATCTACCCATCTTCTCTCCTCAACTCCATGTCCTTATTCCCTAAGGAGCAGTCAGCAGGCCTTGAGGAAAGAAGAAACTTAACACTCTCAAATGTAATTCATCTATCAGGGTTGGTCAGCTGACTCCACAGAGATAAACAGCTGAGAAAGACAAAGGCTTCGAAAAGCCCAACCTTGACACCAGGCTGTCAGCCACCAAAAGTACAGGAGGGGAGGGTTAAGGCCTCCACGATTCAGAAAGAACTCATTTTCTGTGGGGCATATGCTGAGAAAAACTCCACAAAATGTCAGTGGACAAAGCTGAGTGTGGCCAAAGAGAAACATCATCTGGCTGTCATTATCTTCAAGGAAACAGAAGAACTCAAGCCCAGAGAGAGAAGAAAGCAGTATGAAAAACTGTGAAGAGCTTATTTTTTAATAATAAAAACATACGCTTGACCAGAAACACAAACATGGTTAAGAGGAAACGAAATGTCTTTCTATGGGTCTGTCACTGTTCCGGTGTGAGGAACCTAGAAGCGACCCAGACAAACAAGATCCCTGATCTTAGAGAGTGGACATTTAGTAGCAAAAGAAAAAAAGCAATTAAGAGATGGTTTTCACATTGTGATGCATGCTATGAAACAACATGGCTGACAAAGCGATAAAGAGAAACTTGGATAAAGAGAAGGCTCTATTTCATTTTATTTTAAGGATTTATTTATTTGAGAGAGAGAGAGAGCACAGGGGGAGAGGGAGAGAGAGAATCTTGAGCAGATTCCACGCGGAGCCTGGAACCCAAAGTGGGGCTTGATCCCATGACCCTGAGATGATGACCTGAGATGAAATCAAGAGTCAGATGCTAAAGTAACTGAGTCACCCAGGTACTCCAAGAAGGTTCTATTTTAGATAAGGGAGTCAGAGGCCTCTCTGAAACTGAGTCATTAATTCAAAGAGTTAGGAAGAAGTATTCTAGACAGAGAGCACAGCAATTGTTAAGTCCGCTATAACAGCTTGCTTGCACTCCCGAAAACTCTCATTTAAGCTCCTACTCTTCACAAAAGTGGATAAGACAAATCTTCTGCCATGAAAGTCCACACATGTAGTGGGGAATACTGACCCAGTGACACAGCAAGTGCACTCCCACACAAACACCAATGGAAGAGTCCATGACAGTTTCTAAAAAGTCACCTTCAGACTTGAATGTGGCCTTGATTGAAAAGTTGGACTTTGCTGCAAGAGATACATTCTGGGCATAGGACACACAATGAGCAAAGGAACTTGAAAATGTATGACATGTCTATGAACCACATTTGCACCCTGTAGAAATTACTCTTATAACATTTCAGCACTTAGTTTTATGGATTTGTTTCATGTTTTCCTCCACTGTTAGAATGTTCATCCATTGGCAACAGGAAACTTAATCTCTTTGAATCTGAATCTTGAGCTACTTGCACAAGGCCTAGCACAGACAGTCAGTTAATATCTATTGAATTAATGGGTTAAGGAGTAGGGACAGGTTAACGACAGTTTGTGAAGGTTGAAATGTGCCAGGCTATGGAGTTGGACTTCTTTCTGTAGGTATGGGGGCCATCAAAGGCTTTACAATTCACAACAAACTTTAAGGATGACAAAAATGAACTTAACCTACCACTGAACCCAGAAGCCTTCCCATATAAAGCCTATATTGGTAGAGCTGACAGCTGCTGCTGATGTTGTTTCAATGAAGATGTGGCTTTTTGTTTCCTTCACTGAAGAGACATATATTAATTACAGTGCTTTTTAAGACATGAAACATGGTTTTAAAAGCTTGATAATCACTTCTGCTAAAGGTTTCCTGCTGTGATTGTCAAATATAACTCTTCAACCATTCCTTGTTACCCCCCCCCCCCCGCTATTACCTTGTTCTACACTGAATCAGTCAATCCATATGGATCTATTGTCTTCTTCCTCTGTGCACAGCAAGGAGCATTGTGTGAGATCACATATTCTCCACACATCAGAATCATAAAGTAGCCTTAATAGCCTTTGGAAGTTTATGGCATTTTTGTCCCTACTATACTTTATTATCTAGTCCAAGCCTTTCCCAATTCATCTTAAAAATCTAGTTCAATCCGGGTAACTACGTTGGCTTCTAGAAGAGCTCAGACGATAACCTTGGTTTCCTGGCTTCAGGTCATCAGGGACCATGGTTTGTCCTTCTTGGTATTTCCAAGTATGCCTAACACAAGTAAACACTTCCAAAACTCAATGCGTTCCCTCAGATTATTAATCCATTCTATACCCCACCATCATAGCTACTCTCATTTCCGTCTATGTACCCAAGTGTACCTCTCCAATCTTCACTCCCTTTCTAGGCTTCAGCCAGGTTTCAAGGCAGTATGTTTAAGGAAGCTTGGAGTCATCTAGAGAGCTGGCCCCCTATAGTGTAGCTCTGTTCACCAGCAGGAACTCTGGCATTGTAACAGATGCAACACTGCCAGCCAGAAACAACCCAGACACATCTTTGTGCATACAAGGCACTAAGATTAGATAAGTGTCTTAATATTAACTAAAGTGGAACAGAGTCAGTGGAAACCCAGACCATAAAATAGGTTCATTGCTTTCAAAGACCCATCCCACTTACAGTAAGGAGTAAGTTCAGATACAAAGTGGACACTCTGAGGTTGCCAATCTCACTCATACCCTGACAAATCCAAAGCACTCCACTTTGTTGTGATTAAAAATTTTTAATCACGTATGCTATAGGAGGTTGTCTGACTTAGAAAAGGAAAATTAGAAGAGGTACCTTCATCACTATCTTTAATAGTCTAATGGGTTATCATGAGGAAGATAATGAAAGGTAGCTGTCCGGCTCAAAGACATTGAACCAAAAATCAAATCATCAGAAAAAGCATGAGACCTCGACAAGTATGGCAAATGTCCCTTACACTATGCCATTTTTAATCCATGTTACTTGCTGATCTAATACCACCTCATTTTATAAAACACTAGTTTGGAAATTAGAAAGCTGAGACACATAAATAACATCACTGTAAGACACAGACATCACTGTACACAGAGAAACCAGAAACCCATCAAGAGAAGAGGAAACGATTGCTCCCTAAAGGAAGGAGAACTGTGAGAAGAGACTATGTATTCTAAGTAAACTAACAAATGAAGAACTTCTCCAACAGTTCCACAGATTCCCATTTACTAGGCACAGAGTCATTTCCTTAAGCAGAACGCATTTATCTCTCCAAGATAGAAAACCATAATTTAATTAAATTTAAAATGAAGAACTTAAAGATTTGCTACATTATTAGATCCTTTTGAAAGAGTTAAACGTTCCCATACTCAGATCTCCTCTCTTCCTGTGCTTCAAGATAAGTGTTGGGAGATTTATGTGCCATGAATTTCCAATTACCCATCTCCACCAGCTGGGCTGTCAATCACCACTTGTCTTATCCTGGATGTCTTCACCACCCCCATTTCCTTGTTGTGCACACAAAAACAAGCTTATTCTTCCAAAAAGAGCTTACCACCAGGCAGGCATATGCTCATTTTTTATGTCCAGCTTCTGCTGGACAGAATTTCTAACTCAAATTACTGCCATCCTATCGTCCCAACATATTCAAATAAAGCAAGCGTTGCCACAGATTGTGAACAATTTAAGATTTCAAAAGAAAATTTACATCATGCATCTTTCCAGGGTCCACTGAAGCAGAATTGATGAGCTCTCAAGAGCAATCCACCTCCCCCCTTTGACTTCTGGAAGCAGGTGGAAGAATTCTAAATGATAACTACACTCAAACACCAGCAGAACACAGAAAACAGTATGTTTGCAAATGCACGCTTACATATCAGTTGTGAATTTAGAGGGATGAAAACAATGGTGGATGCACTCCACTGCTCGTGGCCTTAGTTTTTTTCCTAGAGAATGGACATTTAAAAAGTAACATATCAAGACTCTTCAATGGAACCTAAAAGGTCTCGTTGTCAGTATTGCCATTAAATATCTGAAGAATAAATAACAGTTGTCATTCACTGGTCAGGATTATAGTGATGAGTCTTGATGGTATGCCTTCATTTCTTGTGATGTGTCCAAAGCATATACCTGTTTAGTTGACAAACACTGAGTACTTACTACGTAAAAGGTTCTGTATTAGATATTAAGGGTGGTACAAAAATAATACAAAGCCTCTCCTATAAGAAGCTTATAGAAAAACGTACCTAAAGACTTTTAATAAAAGAAAAACTGGTATACAAGTGTCAGCAAAATATCATGAGAATTCAGAGGAGACGAGCTCTTGCATCTCGCTAAAGGACAGGAATTCAAGGAAAGCTTCATGGAGGAGAAGGATTTACCAATGATGAACTACCTCCAGTCAACTACTACTCCAGCGCTATCGACCACCCAGCATTCGGTTGCTCCTCATACTTTACTTCGCTTGTTTCTAGAGAACAGAGCAGAAGCAAGATAATTAAAATTTAAGCTCCAGTTTTGTTGCCTATTTGAAGTCTGTGTAATTTTGATGCACACAGAGTCATTAATTATTAAAACAAAATCTGGAGATCACTTAATACTCACAGCTCTGGGTCAATGAGGGGTCTAAATATTTAGCAAAGGAAGCACATTCAAATCCAGGAAAGAAGTCAGCCCTTCTTTCCAGGTTCTGAGTGTGGAGAATGCTATGGCATTGGGACTGTCATTACTCAGGGCAGCATGTGCAATGGAGTCATCCCTTGATGCACCATCCTAACAAAGAGGGAGGTCAGTGACGAGGTGGAAAAAGAAGGCTAACCACTGAGTTCACCTCCATTTCATTCTGGGCTTTGAAAATCTATTAAGTATTTTATCCATTTATTCCACTGATTGTTTAAGGTCTATGAAATACATGGGCTATGACAAGTCAGACCTGATGTGCACTTAACTACTAGCAGATCCTCAAACTTGCTTTCCACTCCTGGGTCATTAGATAGATTGTGATAACCCAGAATTGCTAGTGCTATGGTGGTACTCATGGTCCAAGATCTGTGGTTGACCCTTATACTACATATGTAACAACAAAGATAACCAATGTTTAGTCACCCCTCCCTGTGTGTTTGGTATGATAAAGTGTTATGGACACAGTCTCATTTAACCATTATACAATCCTTAAACACGTGTGTTATTCCACCATTTTTTAGAGGTAGAAACTAAGCCAGAATAACATTAAGTAACTTGCTTAGGCCACACACCTTATAAGTATAAAAAATCAGGATTCAAATTAACTTCTTTCCAGATCCAAAGCCTATGGTCTTAACCACATGTTCTTAGGTACAACTCTGTACTGCTTCCCAAAGACTGCATGGGAATTAGAGGTGGACTTCTGACCCTTTAACTCAAGGGGTCACTTTCAAAATTGTGGGTTTAGCCGGATGAAAATATCTCAACTATACTTACATACTATGAGTTTGTCCCTGACCAGTGAACTGGGCAAAACCAGTAACATGGCCTCCTTCCTCTGTCCTTTTGTCCTATTCCCCACCATTTGCCCGGAGCAACTGCACCAGACCAATATCCAAGCAATGAAAACCTGGGGGAGGTTCAACTTGATCTGGTAGGACGGTGACTTTCAACCTTGCCTGCACTTTAGAATCTCATCTCTGGGGTGCCTCACAGAGTCTCTCAGTCTGGGGTAAGACCTAGGTTTTTCAAATTACCTAAAGTGATTCTACTGTAAATCCAAGAATAGTAATTATTGTGTTAAAAGAAAAAGAAAAACAAGCAAACGAGGGTTTGAGGCCTCTTCATTCCATAGGCAGCAGAATAGCTGGCTTCGTCTCATGCTTTTGTGGAACACATTAATACATATCCCTGCTCAGAAGGGATTGCTCTCTCAAGAAGAGAACAATTACCCAAATGGAACTTAAAATTTTAAGAGGAAGTAGAGAAAGCAATAGGGGTAACACTTTTCAGAAGAGTAAAATATATTTCTTACCTAAAGTTAAAATAACTGATTATAATGCAAGATTTCTTTTCCAAACAAGAGGAGGCATTTTGGGGGCGCCTGGGTGGCTCAGTGGGTTAAAGCCTCTGCCTTCGGCTCAGGTCATGATCTCATGGTCCTGGGATCAAGCCCTGCATCGAGCTCTCTGCTTGGTGGGGAACCTGCTTCCCCCTGTCTCTCTGCCTGCCTCTCTGCCTACTTGTGATCTCTCTCTCTGGTCAAATAAATAAACAAAATCTTAAAAAAAAAAAAAAAAAGAGGAGGCATTTTCTTTTTTTTTCTTTTTAGGGCGGGGACAAGCAGACTCTCCACTAAGCAGAGAGCCCGATGCAGGGCTTGCTCCCAGGACCCTGAGTTCTCCCAGGACCTTGAGTTCTCTCAGGACCCTGAGTTCATGACCTGAGTCAAAGGTAGACATTTAACTGACTGAGTCACCCAGGTGCCACTGCATTTTCTTGACTCTGCATCCAAAATTCAGTAAAATAACTCTTTTTAGATATTTCCCAACACAGGATGGCAAATACGCAACACAACTGTCCATTGTTAAACTCACTGCCCCTGCCCATAGTGGCCCCACTAACCCAGCAGCTTTAGAAACTTTTAATATCAGTGTTCCTAGCAGCCTGGGAACCAAGTATTTTCCATTCCTGTGCTAGTGTACACACATATCCAGGTGAGGAATTCTTTTATTCTGCTTTGTACCTACTAGTTTCATCTAGAAGAGTTTATTTCAAGTAGTAAATGCTCAGTAAATGTGAGTTAAATAAGCAAATGAGACAGTGACATGGGAAATGCATTTTACAGAAAATCTCCAGCTCTCTGATGTCCTTTTCTTAGCAATTCTCTGATGTCCTTTTCTTTGCAAACTGAGATTTCAGGTTTGCTTCTAACAAGGTAATCAGAAAGACCTTGAGAGAAAACATGATGTCTATGGCCACTGAATAAAGCAAGGAAACTACACTATAAGGGATCACTAAGGTTTGATGGAGATTACACAAGCTCTACTAAATATTTCAAATTAGAAGGAAGAAGAAAGAAACAGACAGGAGTAGATGCCTGGAATGAGCATAGATGACTAACTGACTCTAGGCTCTGCATTTTATTAATATTCCACCTAATATTCCACCTTTCCAAAATTGGGGGGGAAGAGGGAATAAGGTAGAGGATTTGTATGACTTAGAAAATTTCATATAATCCAGCAAGATGATGACAAAAGGATAAAATAAGAAGAAGGAAAATAAAACTAAGTTCTATTTCTTTGTGCTAGAGGCAGATAGCAACATAGAATCAACCCTTGATTATTGTACCTTCTTCTGCCTGAAATCTACTTGTCTCTCAAGGTGTAATTCACATGTTACTTCCCAATGGAAGTCTACCTAATGTATACTCCTGTGTGGGTTCACACTTAATTCCACTGTAGCATGATATGGCAATTGCTTATGGATACTGTGCCTTCCAAATTTTTCCTTGTGACCCCTATGTAGGTACCTAATGTTTGTTCAACAAATGTCATGGGCTCAATGTTGTATTTCCTCAAATTCACACACAGAAGCCTTAATCCTCGGTGTGGCCATATTTGGAGATGGAACCTCTAAGGAAGTAATTAACATTAAATGAGATCATAAGGGTGGGGCCAATCCAGTAGAATTAAGTTTTCTTATAAGAAGAGACACTAGAGAACTCCAAACTTTCTTCCCCTCACCTCTCTGTCCTCTCCACCTACCCTCATCAAGGAAAAGCCATGTAAAAACACAAGGAGAGGCAGGCATCTATCTACAAGCGAGAAAATGGCCCTCACCAGAAACTGATTTACCTCAAACTTTGACCTTGACTTCTAGCCTCCACACTTGTGAGAAAATTAATTTGTGGTCTATGGTATTTTGTTATGGTAGCCCAAACTGATAAGACAGCAAGAAATTGATAAGTAATGCAGTGGGAAAAGCCATTTCATTGGATACCTGGATCTCTATCCAACTATGTACTTAAGAAGTAAGTGACTATACCCAGTACCCCATTTCCTCATCTCTAACATGGACAAGAAAGAACCTCTTTTATTTACTCTTAGTGAAACTACAAGAATCAGAGACTTTCTGAAGGATTAAAGAGTTATGAATGCAGGGCTGTGAGGCATTATTGTTATAAACACAGCTATAGCCCTTTCTTATATGCCTTGACACTCAGTCTCAAGGGGCCATGACAACTTGAATGGCTCCCAATCCTCTTCTTGAGGCCCCTCTCTCCGTGCACGGTCTTTTTTCTCCTAAGAAGAACCATAAAATTTTTTTTTTTTTTTAAGATTCTATTCATTTATTGGACAGAGAGAGAGAGATCACAAGTAGGCAGAGAGGCAGGGAGAGAGAGGGGGAAGCAGGCTCCCTGCTGAGCAGAGAGCCCAATGTGGGGCTCCACCCCGGGACCTGGAGATCATGACCTGAGCCAAAGGCAGAGGCTTTAACCCACTGAACCACCCAGGCGCCCCATAAATGGTTTATTAACAAGGTTCATTTTTTCACATTTTATTGAGAAACATATGACATATATCGCTTTATAAATTTAAGACATAGAGCATGAAGATTTGATTTACACTTATTGTGTAATTGTCACACTAGGTTCAGCAAACATCCATCTTCTCATATATAAAAGAAATAAAAAAAAATAAATTTAATAAGAAATACATGTAAGAAATAAAAAGAAAATTAAGAAGAAATAATTTTTCTCTTTGTGAAAAGAATTCACAGGCTTTACTCTCTTAACAGCTTCCCTATATATCATTCAGCAGTGTTAACTTTAGTTATCATTACCAAGTCCCATGTCAAGTTTTATTCCTTCACTTTCTTATAAAAGTTTTCATGGTTCAGGTCTTACAATTAAGTCTTTAATCCACTTTGAGCTCATTTTTGTGAGTGGTGTAAGATACTATTTCAGTTTCATTCTTTTTCATGTGAATATCCAATATCCTGGCACTGTTTATTGAAAGGACCGTCATTTCTTCATGTTTTCTTTGATTGATCTTGCCTCCCTTGTCAAAATTAGTTAACCTTATATTTTTTAGTTTACTTCTGGGCTCTCCATTCTGTTACACTGGTCTATTTGTCTTTTTTAATGCCAGTATTACACTTTTTTGATGACTGAAGATTTATAGCATAGCCTGAAATCAGGAAGTGTGATGCCTCCTGGTTTGTTCTCCTTTCTCATAATTTCTTTGATGATTCAGGGTCTTTTGTAGTTCCGTATAAATTTTAAGAGTGTTTTTCCTTCTTTAAAAATTGTCACTGGAATCTGGATAGGGATTGTATTGAATCTACAGATAGCATTTGATAGTATTGACATTACAAAAATATCAGTCTTCAAAACCATGAACAGAGCATACCTTTCATTTATGTGTGTTTTTTCTTTAATTTCTTTCATTATTGTCTTATGTATTCCAGAGTAGAGATCTTTCACTTCCTTAGTTTAATTTATTCGTGAGTATTTTTATCATTTTTGATGCTATTGTAAATGGTATGAAGTTCTTTCTTTTCCAGAAAGTTCATTGTTAGTGTATAGAAAAAAATACTAATTTTTGTTACACTAATTTTGTACCTAAAACTTTATTCAAATCATTGAATAGATTTAACAATTTTGGGTTTTCTTTTTTTTGGTTGAGTCTTAAAAGATTTTTTTTTAATTTTTATTTGTTTATTTGACAGAGAGATCACAAGTAGGCAGAGAGGCAGACGGAGAGAGGGGGGAAAGCAGACTCCCCGCTGAGCAGAGAGCCCGATGTGGGAATTGATCCCAGGACTCTGAGATCATGACTTGAGCCAAAGGCAGAGGCTTTTAACCCACTGAGCCACCCAGGCGACCCTTAAAAGATTTTCTATATATAAAATCATGCCATCTACAAATACAGACAATTTTACTTCTTCCTTTCCAGCTCTGATACCTTTTATTTCTTTTTCTTATCTCATTGCTCTAGCCAGGACTTCCAGTATTATGCTGAATTAGAAAGGTGAAAATGAGTACCCTGTCTTGCTCCTGATTTTAGAGGAAAAGGTTTCAACCTTTCAACATTGACTATGATGTTAGCTGTGGGCTTGTCATATGTGCCTTTTATTATGTTGAGATAAATTCTTTCTAAAATTTGTTGAGTTTTTATCATGAATGGATGTTGAATTTTATCAAATTTTTTTTCTGTATCTCTTGGGATAACCAATCCCTATTGGGATTCTTTTCTTTCATTCTATTAATGTGATGTATGATATTGACTGATTTAGGTATGTTAATCTATTGTGCATTCAAGAATGAACCCCATTTAACTCACAATGAATGATCCTTTTAATGTCCTGATTTTAGTCTGCTAGTATTTTATTGAGAAATTTGCATCTATTCTCATCAGGAATATTGGCCTATAGCTTTCTTTTCTATTAATGTCCTTTTCTGATTTTGTTATCAGATAATGCTGGCCTTGGAAAATGAGTTTGGGAATGTTCCCTTCTTCTTGATTTTTTTAAAGGGTTTGAGAAAATGATGTTAATTCTTCAAATGTTTGGTAAAATTTATCAATGAAGCCATCTGGTCCTGGACTTCCATTCCTTAGGGGATTTTTAATTACTGACTCATTCTCCTACTAGTAACTGATCTAATCATATTTTCTATTTCTTTCTGATTCAGTCTTGATAGTTAACATGTTTCTAAGAATTCTTCCATTTCTTCTAAGTTGTTTAGTTTGTTGTCATATAGCTGTTCAAAGAAGCCTCTTATGATCTTTTGAATTTCTATGGTTATTAGTTGTAATGTCTCATTTTCATTTATAATTTTGATCATTTGGGCCCCTTCTTTTATTTTGGTTAGCCTAGCTAAGGGTTTGTCAATTTTGTTTACCTTTCAATGACTCCCAGTTTGGTTAATCTTCTATATTTTCTTTCTGTTCTCTATTTCATTTATTTCTGCTCTAATCTGTATCATTTCCTTTCTTATGATAACCTTGGGCTGTTTATTCTTCTTTTTCTAGTTTCTAAGGTATACAGTTTTGTCATTTATTTGGGATTTTTCCTTGCTTCTTAATGTAGGTATTTATTACTATGAACTTACTGCTTTTGCTGGGGCACCTGGGTAGCTCAGTGGGTTAAAGCCTCTGCCTTCGGCTCAGGTCATGATCTCAGGGTCCTGGGATCGAGCCCTGCATCGGGCTCTCTGCTCAGCGGGGAGCCTGCTTCCCCCTGTCCCTCTGCCTGCCTCTCTGCCTACTTGTGATCTCTTTCTCTCTGTCAAATAAATAAATAAAATCTTTAAAAAAATAAATAAATAAAACTGCTTTTGCTGCATCCCAGAAGTTCTGATATGTTATATTTACATTTTTGTTTATTTCAAGAAATACTTTTATTTCTACGTTAGCATCCTTTTGATCAGGGGTTGTTCAGAAGAGTATTGTTTAACTTCCATGTGTTGGTGAGTTTTCTGGTGTTTCTCTTGTTTTTGATTTTAAGTTTTATGCCATTGCAGTCAGAGAAGACACTTAATATGATTTCAATCTTCTTTCAAATTTGTCAAAACTTGTTTTGTGGTCTAACATATGATATCCTAGAAAATATTCCATGTGCACTTGAGAAGAACATGTATTCTGCTGCTAGATAGAATGTTATGTATATGTATGTTAGGTCCATTTGGTCTACAGTGTTGTTCAAATCCACTATTTCCATATTGATCTACTGTCTGGATTATCTACCCATTGTTGAGAGTAGGGTATTAAAATTCCAAACTATTATTGTATTATTACTTATTTCTCTCTTTTTTAATATTTTATTTATTTATTTGACAGAGAGAGAGAGAGAGAGATCACAAGTAGGCAGAGAGGGAGGCAGAGAGAGAGGGGAAGCAGTCTCCCTGCTGAGCAGAGAGCCCGATGCGGGACTCAATCCCAAGACTCAGATCATGACCTAAGCCGAAGGCAGAGGCTTTAACCCACTGAGACACCGGGCACCCCGCTTATTTCTCTTTTTAAAGTTTTTGTTTTATATATTTACGTGCTCTGCTGTTGAATGTATACACATTTACAAATGTATCTTTTTGATATATTGACCACTCTATCATTATATAAAATCCCTTGTCTCTTTTTACCATTTATTTTATTTTAGTTTTTAAAGGTTTTATTTATTTATTTGACAGAGATCACAAGTAGGAAGAGAGGCAGGCAGAGAGAGAGGAGGAAGCAGGCTCCCTGCTGAGAAGAGAACCCAATGTGGGGCTTGATCCCAGGACCCTGAGATCATGACCTGAGCCGAAGGCAGAGGCTTTAACCCACTGAGCCACCCGGGCGCTCCTACCATTTTAGTTTAGGGTCTATTTTGGCTGATATTAAGTATCACTACCCCTGCTTTTCATTGACCATTTGTTTGAAATGTCTTTTTCCATTCCTTTACTCTCAGTCTATGTGTGTCTTAAGGCTAAAGTAAGTCTCTAATAGGCAGAATATTGTTGGAATTAATCTTATGTTTAAAGTGCTTATTGATAGGTAAGGACTTATTGTTGCCATTGTGTTGATTTTTTTTTTGGTTGTTCTGTAGATTTGCTTTTCTTTATTTCTATCCTGCTGTAATTTTTATGTGTTTTGATGTCTTTGGGTATCAGTATACTTTGACTTCTTTAGCATATTCTTTTGTGTAATTACTAGAGGATTTTCCCTTCTGGGAAAACCATGGAGCTTATATAAAATATATTGAACTTATAACACCCTATTTTGAACTGATAACTACTTAACTTCAAAAGAATTTATAAATTTTACACTTTTACTTCTCTTCCTCACATTTTGGGTTGCCGCCATTAAAATTGATGTGTTTTTTACCTTGTGTGTCTAATAACAAATTATTTTAGAGATTGGTTATTTTTGCTATGTTCTTTTTTTAAACTTTTGAACTAGAGTTGTAAATAAATTATGCACCACTATGGCCATATTGCAGAATCCAACTCTAATTGTACTTTAACATTACAGTGAGATTTACAGTACTTTTATAATATTTTTTGATGATAGCTAGTGCTCTTTTACTTCCATTCAAAGAAATCCCTTTAGCATTTCTTCTAAGGCAAGCCTAGTGGTAACGAATTTCCTCAGCTTCTGTTTGTTTGGGAGTCTGTATCCCTCCTTCATTTCTGAAGGACAGCTTCACCAGGTATTGAATTCTTCATTGATGTTTACTTTCTTTCAATATTTTGAATATATCATCCCATTCTCTCCCAGCCTGAAAAGTTTCTGCTGAGAAATCAACCAGTATTCTTATGGGGGTTCCCTTGTATATAACTTCTCTCTTTTCTCTTGCTGTTCTTAAAATTCCTTGTCTTTGACTTTTGATGACTGAATTATAATGCCCTGGTGCAGCCTTATTCAGTTCAATCTATTTGGCATCCTTTGGGCCTCATAGAAATGGATGTCCATTTCTGTCCCCAAACTCAGAAAATTTTCAGGCATTATTGCTTTACATATAATTTCTGTCTATTTTCTTCCTCTTCTCTTGCTGTAGTTCCCATAATGCAAATATTGTTTCTTTTCATTGTGTCCCATAATTCTGAAAGCTTTTTCACTCTTTTGTTTTTTAGGGTTTTTTTGTTTCACTGAGTGTAATGAGTTCCTTCGAGGGTTGTTCTAATGTCTTACCCTCCAGGTCACCAATTCTTTTTCTGCATAGTTGAGTCTCTCTTTGAAACTCTATTGCATTCTTCATTTTATTTTTCAACACTAAGATTTCTTTTTTTTTTTTTTAACACTAGGATTTCTATGTTAGTGTTTGTTTACTTGATAGTTGCTATTTTCTTGTCTCACTTCTTTTGTTCATATGTTGTTTTCCAAATTTCCAAATTTCCTTTCCTTCCTTGTGTTTTCCAAAACAAAAGTTATCTGTGTATTCCTTGTAGTTCATTAAACTTCCTTTAGAGGATTATTTTGAATTCTTTGTCTAATCTCCATTTCTTTAGAGTCAGTTATTGGAGCTTTATTACTTTCCTTTGAAGGTGCCATATTTACCTAATTTTTTGTGATCATTGATTCCTTATGTTGACATTTGTGCATATGAGTAATAAGACTCCTCTTTTAGACTTTGTAAATTTGCTTTGGCAGAGAAAATTTTTCACCAGTCAGATTGGTTTGGGTTTCTCAATGTGCCTGTTGGTAACATCCCTGGACTGGTTGGGCCTGCTACTATGGTCTATTTTGGGGTGAGGCACCTGCTTGAATTCTGAGGATGGCGCTGGGGGAGTGCACACCTGGCTGAGAACAGCTCTTTGAATAGGACTGCTGACTTGATTCCTTATACAAATTCCCTACACAAGTGAGGACGTACGGTGGGCTCTACAGTAAAATGGATTCTCTGGCCAGGCTTACTAGATAGTTGGAACTGGGTACTATACTCAGCAATAGTTAGGTCTGTGAATTAGCTTCCCTGCCCTGGCAAGCAACACAATGGGACCATAGATGTCCCCAAATGGGACCCAGAGTCCATACAGCTCATTACCTGGGAACCCCATTCCGGCCAGAGTGTGCACTCAATTCCCTAATCAGGTGAGGTCACTGATTTTGCCTTGCACATAAGGGAAGCCATGAGTTTTGCTCTCTGTTCAAGTGCCACTGTATGTAGGGCTATGAATGGGCAGCTTCCCACATGTTGTTTAGGTTCTCTGGTCAGACAGGTTTACTGCTGTCTTCAGCAATGAGGGGGGCTACAAATTAGACTCCCTGCCTGTGTGCAGTGGGAAAAACCACTCCAAAGCCAGTGAAGGTCTTTGTTGTCTTAAGTCAATCCAGACCAGAAGTTCCTTGGCTGAACAGGGTCACTGGCTTTGCTCTGTGAACTACTGACTCTACCTGCCCTTCCCTAGGCTCAAAAACATGGCCAGCCTGCACACATTCCAGGACTGATCATCAGCTCTCCAGTTAGATGGAGCTGGAAGACACTCTCCATGCAGGACAGGGCTGTGTCTCAGCTTCTCTACCTGGGAGGGAAACAAAGGGACCACTCCAGGCTAGTCTCAATTTCCCAAACAGCCTCTCTGGTTGGAAGGGGATGGGCACTACCCACAGTTATGGCTATGAATTAATCCCCTTGCTTGGGCATAACATAGTGACCCACCATGCCTGGTGTCAGCTTGGCTCTGAGGGTTATCAGCTCTGCCCACCCACCTCTTGGCTGGATCATCACCAGGCCACACAGCTTCCAGTTGTCACCAGACTTTCTGGTGGAAGTTGGGGCTGGAAGACACTCTCCACAAAGGGTAAAGCTGCAATTCAGCAACTTGTGTGGGTGTGGACAAACCAGGTTTTCGGGCTGGCAAAACTTATTCAAGGCTCAGAATCAGGCAGATCTGCACCCCACCAAGTTTCTTGGTCAGAGTGAGCCCCCAGCTTGGATGAGCAAAACCACTTGTTGGGATTACTATCCGGGTATTTCAGGTATTAATTTCATTTGCCAAGACCCATGTGCTGGTTGTTATAAGCACCATCCCCTTTCTCCCACCCCTCCCTTCTCTGTCACAGTCAGATTTCCAGTAGTCGTTCCTGAAGATTACCCTGCCATCTCCACAGTGCAGGATCAGAGTATTGGCTCCCACAAGCAAACCCAATGCTGGAGGCTAGAGGCTGGTTGTCTCCCCCACCCCCGCCCGGGTTCTTTTTACCCCCTGGAGGAGCCAGAGGCTCAAGGGACATCTCTTTGCCTGGTGCTGCACTGGTCTGGGGGAGGGGCAGTGTGGTCAATGTGAAGCTGCTTCTGCTACGGTCTAAGGAAGTCTTTCTAGGTGTCTACATAGGGGATGCTTCAGTCTCCCCACCATGCTCTAGAATTCTCTCAGTGGTATCACATTCCTGAACAGTTAGTAGTTGCTCTTGAGATGCAGAATGAAGTCAGGAACAATGTACTTTACCATTTTGGTGCTATCACTCTCTGGCCATTACTTTTTAATTGCTCAATTAAGAAAACTGATAGCTAATATCTTAAGGTAAAAGGATACATGCTGTACACTGAAATTTGATAAGGAAAGAAATCATTCCTGCAACATTTTATTCTCCACTTCAAAATGATAACAGTCGTTAGATCAGGGTCAGGTGGTAATGGGGATAATTACAATCTGCTTTATAGTCTCTGAATTTCCAACAAATAATTGAATTACTTTTGAATTAAGACAAAGGAAAAACAAACAAACAAACAAATACAGGGTAAAAGCTGTCAACTTTCCCAAAGGAAACACTGATAGCCTGCCCTGCAACATCTTAGCTGCTCCCTCCCTCCTGCAAGAACAGAGAAGAGAGTGAGCCCTCACCCCTCCTGCAGGGCCGTACCCTCATCTCTGCTTTCTACCCCCACCCTCTCTCAGAAAACCAAAACCGACCTGGGAAGTCACCTGCCACCTTTCCCAAATTGCTGTTCTCCCCCAACAGTTCAGGTCAGCGGAAGCTGATTTTATCCAGAAGCGTTCCAGATGTCCCAGCCCCATCACTCTGCCCTTCTTAAAAACACCTTTGATTTCAGAGTTCAGAAAGAAATGCTCCCTGTGCACAAAGCACGCATCTAACCCACTGTCAGGCATACAGGAGGTTCTCAATAAATGTCAGGTCCCTTCCTTCCTACTGCCCACCTCCTGCCACTAACACATCCCCTTTAAATAAAAGTGTCATCTCAGGTGCATAGATCTTTGCCATATGTAGTACAGTCTAAAACCTTTTACACAGAGCCCCACAGATATGCACAGACATAAACTGGATCTGCTTAATAAACACTGTAGCATCTCCATTCTGTGCTTTAAAACCATGCATGCTAATTTTCTCAAAGACAGAAGGCAAGCGTCACACAAATTAAGTTTCCTCACAGACAAAAGCAGCTGTCTCACCTCACTTACCATCCCCACGGTCATGTTCAACAGCTCGAGCTTTAAAACTACCACTGGAGGTATGTTTAAATTTGAGAGAAAATGCAGTTCTAGACATCTGGATTCATTAAAAAAATAACCTAACGCCCTATTCTCCCTAAGGATAATATTGATAAATCCATATAATATAGTCACACCCTTATGCTAAAGATACGTTCTTGGCATTTTTAAAAAATTATTCTTCTGTTTATTATTAATCTAAGAGTATGTTTAACCAACAGGCTGTGCCTTAATTACAGGCCATTGATATGCATTAATAAATAGACTTGTCAGGGTTTCACATCCATGGAATTCTGCCTTGTAATAAATAAGAGGGATTAAAAGTTGCACCAAATTTTCCTGTGATGGCATCCACTTAGAGTATTACTTCTGCAAACTAATATTTTGTTTAGGGGGGGTAAACTGGAAACGTAAAAGCCGACCATGATATTGCTAACAGTCCTTCCTTACTCTAGAAAAAATAATTGCCAATTTTCAGTTGTATTCTCGCTCCCAGGTTGAATCTTAAAGCACAACTTGAGTTTGCCACGAAACACGGGAGGAAATTCTGCCAGGAGAGGAGACAGAGCATGCCAAGGCCCGGGGTGAGGAAGGGAACCCCGGGCTGGAGAACGTGCATGCCTTTGTTGTGGCTGGAGCACATGTGAGAAGAGAAATGCTGAGCAGTCTCAAAAGTCCATTTCAGCTCCCAAATCCTCAGATTAGGTTATCAGAACATACCAGGATATTTTCTGTGGCTCAGATCTAGGGAAGCAGAAATAACTTTTGGCCATCAAAGCAGAATATGCATTTCGGCCAAATTTCTTGGTCCAGACAGAGGAAGTATGTACCCCCTACATCCCTGTCCAGAAAAGACAGAGACTCTAGGTTCCTTTGCCCACCTGGTTTCTATCTAGCTAATGTTCCTCTCCACCCCACCCCCTTACCTCCCAGCCTGAAGCACAGACCTGGGCCCCAAAGCTGAGGGTATGGATGGGATACTACTGTCCTAACCCCTTGAGGAAGGGGTACACACCATCCTCATCTTGCCCCCTCTCTACCCTCCTGGCTGGAACTGATTCCCAAGTGCAAGCACGAGGCCCCCATAAAAACACAGCACCCCTCTGGTGAGAAAGGAAAGATTCCCTCAGTGAATTCCTGAAGGGTCAATGTCTCCAACAAAGCAGAGCGGCTCAGACACCTCCTGACTTTGCCACCTGCTAAACTTTGAACTTGACGAGTTACGAGTTATGTAAGCCTCTAAAATTCAGGGTCTTCATGTACAAAATGGAGAAAACACGCAGGTGGGTGTGTGTGTGTATACGTGTGTGTGGGAGAGAGAGACAGAGGGAGATAATAAAAAGCATTGGGCAAAGCATAACCCAGAAGAAATGCTTAGGAAATGTTAGATATTTTTGCTATGGTTCCTTAAAGACAGCTGAGGGGCATCCAGCTTCTCATATATCTTCGCAAGTCCAAGCCTTTCAAGTGAGTATTTATAAGGTCACTACAGTAATTACATGAAAATTCTCTGATTAGTTACACAAGAGAAATCACATTGGTGTTGCGACGTGGCTAGTGTACAGCTGAAGAAAGGCATATAAACTAAATTCATTCCTTCTGCTCGTAAGCTTGGAATATCTCTCATTAAATACTAATGCCACAGAAAACAGAACGTTTGGGCCATAAAAAGGCAGATTTCACTGGAAAGCTTTCACTCATTTGTGTACTGACGGCTTATTATAGGTCAAGCATCATTAAGGAGCTAGTGACACAGGATCAGACAAACAACAGATGATAATCTTTGCCCCCAAGGGGTTTCCATTCTAGGAGAGAGAGAATGAAAAGAAATGAAGATAAGAGCCAAAAATACATGATAATAAGGAGTATAGAAAGAAGTCAGTAAAAGGTGACAGGCAGCACTGTGGGCAGGTGAAAATTTTCAGTAGGCCGTTCAGGTAAGTGGTCCCTGAGAAAGCCACACTTGAATGAATATCTCAAGGAGGAAAGGGAGTGAGAATGTAGATGTGTAGGAGAAAAAGCCCACCAGGCTGATGCAGCAAAGGGGTCCCTGGGGGAACAGGCTGGTGTGCTCAAGGAACTAGAATGAGGGCAGTGTGGCGAGAGTCAACGAGCTAGAGAATGGTACAGATAAAGTCAGAGAAAAACAAAGCACCAGATTCTGCAGCTTTTGTGAAGTTAGGTAAGGAAGCCACTAGTGTTTGGTTCAGAGGAAAAATAAGTTCGGGCCTATGTTTAGCAATATTACTGAGTGAAGTGTTAAAAACAGACCACAGCAACGAAATGCTGAAGCGAGGAAACCAGTTAATTATATTTGTAATATATTACAAGTAGATATAATGAGCTATTATTTACAACATTCTGTAGTATGTCTATACCATGGAGACTCTGAGCAGGGTCGCCCTTGAGATGGGACAAGGAAGATGGCAGGGGCCGCAGGTGGGTGGAGACCAGGAGACCCACCTTGGGCGGGTGAAGAGGTAGATGCCCTAGAGATCTCCCATCTGAGTGTTGAATAAACTGCTGAGTATACGAGTTTGGAGCATGAGGGAGAGTCAGGCTGGAACGCGACATTAAGGATGCCCAGATGGCATTATAACCCATGGGACTGGAGGAGATCACTACGTGAATGAGTCTTGTTTTAGAAGAAAGTATGTTCAAGAACTGATCCCAGGACACTACCATGGTCAGGGAGAAGGAGGACCAGGAGACTCCAGGAGACAGCAGCCAAGAAGGCTGAGAAGGACGATGCAGAGTGTTGGAAGGGAAAACCAGCATGTCCTTCGATGAAGAACGTGTCTCACAGAAGAGGGAAGGAATGATCAGTGGTGCTGATGCTGCTGACAGCTCAAAAAGGGCTGAGTTCTGACCACTGCATATGGCAACGAGGGTCACGGGCGACATAGCCAAGAATAGTTCCAGTGTGGTGATGAGGACAAAAGCCTCACCAGCTTGGAGCTAGGAGAATCTGGATGGAAAGAAAGTGAGGGAAAGAAGGATAAGCAATGCTTTTAAGGAGTTTTACTGAAAAGGGGAGCATAAAATGAGGCAGTGTCTGTGGGGAGATGTGAAATCAAATGAAGGATGTTTCTTAACAATGAGAGGGATTACAACACACATGCATGCCTTTAGGAAGTAATAGAAAGCAGAGAATGATGCAAGAGAGAGACAGTGCAACCGGAGTTTCCACTCAGGATCAGGAGAGCCAGAAATGCGCCCCTAAGCCTGAGCCTGGAACAAAACACAGGTAAGAGGCAGGGAAAATGGCCCCTCTCCATCTTGACAAGCCCAAGAGTGGGACCTGCAGGATTAACCCTTCAAATACTGGAAGTTTCCAGACTGCCAGCCAACCTGTGTGACTAAAATTCACCAGAGAACACTTAGAGAACACAGGCTCTTGGGGGGACACCGGAAGGGCTATGGATGTTTCCACAGCCCTGCACCTCTACCTCAGGGCTTGACCTAACCCTTTGACTTCTGAGCCCTGGGAGTGGGGCTGAAGCTAACAGCAGGTTATTATTCAGGCTCCAATAGTTCTGAGACAGAGGTGTCAGCACATTCCCAAGGAACAGAAAAGGAGGCGGGAACACAGGGTACCAGCCACCCTTCATTAAAGAGCTAACCCGGTGTGGTCAGCAAACCTGGAAAATAAAACAAAATGCAATGCAAATATATGATTGATGATACTCATTCCCTAGGAACATTTTTTCGAGAATTCACAGGCTCATGATGGAATCTTAGATGCCGTAGGTTTATTTTCATTTAAACGAGGTTCCCATAGTCATGTGATTCCAAGTTTGACGGGTAGAGAAGGGAAGGCAAGCAAGATAGGCAAACATGTGCACATTTATAATACGGGTAAACAAACAGATTGATAAGAATGAACATGTTAAAACACAGAATGCATGAATTCATTCACTTCTTTAGGCCCTGCCTAGTTCCAGGAAAGATTGAAGACGAGGAAATGCACACATGAGGCAAAATCCCTAGCTAAAGGACAAGAGATGCAAAAAGCAGATGTGGGTACCGGTTAGCTCTAGGCTCCAGGGATGCCCTAAACTCTCTGGGCCACTGTTCCCTCATCTCCAAAACAGGGGACAGAGCCGGAGGATCTCAGGACTTCCTCTACACCAACATGTCTTTGACTTTGCAATTCATCACATCTCCCAAAAGGCATTTCTCAGCCCAGCGGTGACTCTGCTTTACAAATGCCTGCTTCCGTGCACACATCTCTATCTTAGACAACTCATTTGTTCTGCGGCTCCTCTGCACCTCCAAATGGCTCCACAATCAGGCCGCTTTAACAGATGCCCCCCATTCTACTGCCCGCCCCGCCCCCTCCCCAGCACATGTGGGACTTCTGAGCCAATGGACTCTTTCCAAGCCAGCCCTGCAAGACTGGAGAAGCTGAGCGCGTGAATCAACGGTCACAAGAACCAGCAGCTTAGAAAACTCAATTCAACAAAGCAATTCATGGAGAGCAGGGCTTGCTTCTTAAATACGTATCATGGCTGCTGGTGGGAAGATTAAAAGAAAGAAGGCACGAGGATCGCTTAGAGAGGAGCACAAGTATTTGGAAGGGTGAAGAGAGAGCTTGGCCAGTTTGAAAACAATGTGAAATAGGAGATTTGGAAGGTCTGGGGTTGGCTTACCATTTCTGCACACAATTCTCCTTGACAGAGGCATTTCTGGTTCAAACAGCAAGATAGAAAACCCAGGTCCCAAATAAGAGCTAAATATGGCTGTAGTACACCGTATTATACTGTGCCCTGAGTAGGAAGGGAACAGTTATAAAGGACCCTTAGTGATTCTGAACAAGTTTCTCAACCGCACTATACATTTACTACCTTAGAGAGCACAGCAGGTTTTCACTCCAAACCACCTAAGTATGTAGATTTTTAAACACCACTTAAATGATCTTCTCCCCAAAGAATTAAATTACCATTTATAGCTTATTCCTCTATTAAAAATTAATGAATTTACTAGCTCCTAGGATGGAGTCCTTCATTTGTTTTATAATGAAAAAAGCTTTGATCTGCAATTCTCCAAGGCTGTGACTGTTTTTATTCTTCAGTTCTTCTCATTAAAAATAAATACCTCCATTCTCTAAGATACACCTGCAAAGCACTTAAAACACCCATTTGAACAATAGGAAACCTATTTTCGTCTCCCCGCAAAAGAATCTACTGTTTAAAGTGCTTCTGCAGTGGGGAAAGCACTTTTCTTCTCTATGCAGCCACACCATTCTGGGTGGTGAAGGACCAAAATTGAAGGTTTGCGACTAATCAGTATTTACCGAGCGAGCTCCAAGGGCAACTTCTTAAAGCCGAAGATCTGAGCTGTAATCAGAATTCTTCACATATTGTCTTTTGCTCAAGAGGGAATAACAAGCCAACTTGAAGTCACAGTCTGATTCATTGAATACTTCAGGCTACACCCCCTAATGAAGTCCAAGCCACCAGGAGCAGCTTCTCTGCAACAGATGCCATGAGCCTTAATAGCAAAAGGCAAATGAGCTCCGAGTGCATAACCAAAAAATGGCTGATTTTTTTCTCCCATGCTATTAGTACAGTAAAATGCTCATAACCAGGTCGTAAGTGTTTTATGTATTATTAAGACAAGGGAAGAGGGAGGCTTTTCGAAATGAACTAGTTTTCAGAGACTGTTGCTAACTCAAGTGTGGTCATTCAGGAAAACAGCTACCCCCAAACACGTTCTATATTTAAATAACATGACCCAATCCACTCCAGTAACTATTTGCTGATTACACAAAGGACTCCACGAGCGAATGGAGTCATAAGTTCCCTCTGTGTGGATAGAGGAAGGTTTCTCAAAGCTATTTCCAAGAACTGGGCATTCACATCCATTACTCACTGCTAGATTATCCAGGCTTCTGCGACACGAGATTTAGAATAATCAAAAACCCTGGGCTGATCCTGTCACTGGCAGTGATTGCCTGCCTAGAAGTCGATAAAACAGTCTTGAACCCTGAATTTTTCCAATCCACAGACACCGCATACGGAATCTCTACAATCAATCAGCTGCTAGAAGGACAAAGTATCACCAGCAATGTGTATCTCCACTGCCAAAACTGGGGAGAGTTTCCCATTAGGAACCGTCTCTGATCTAAAGCCCCGAGCCAACGGCAAAGGGAAGCAGTCGGTCTCCGGGGAGAGGAGGGGAGTCACGCTGCTGTTAAGCAGCAATTTTTGCCAACACTCTCATCTTGGGGAAGAGCATTAGCAGTGACACTCAAGAGTGCTGCCAAGCTGTTTACCCACTGCCTGCCATCCTGCCCACGACACCCATTCTCCTGTGAGGAGGGGAAGGGAAGCAAGGTGGAACATTCTAGAAAACAAAACATAGACTCCCCCAAATAAGTTACGCTGCTATTTCCATCCTCTACTGCCTCAAACACACATACAGAAATACAGTAAGTGATTAAAAAGGCTGTTTTCTTAATTTTGGCACTGAATTATAAATATGCAAATGACTCCTCTAGGAGACAAAACACTAACATGCACAGTAAAACCAGAAAGGATTCTTCTGCCAAGATGACTGCTTTCCTCTAAGTATAAAGGAAATAATTTCAAATTTGGCTAAGATAATTTCCTAAAAACAGAGGAGACCTAACTGCCCGTCCCCAGATGTCACCCAGATGATCAGCCACTTGAGCAGATACCTCCAATGAGCTCCCCTGGAGCTACAAGAAGGGGGTGACCGTCCAAACAGAACACGGTCAGCACTTCTCAATCGGCAACGTGTCTTCCTTCTACCCAGTACCCTAACTCCTCGCATTCCACCACACATAAAAGCTTGGCAGCAGAGTCAGTCACTGTCCATCCTAGAAAGGCTAATCATTTGGCAAATAAATTAATAATAATAATAATAATAATAATACCATCATGTTAACAGATAACATCCTGCCCTTAGTAAGAGCTGCACATACATACACACGAGTGCTTAATTAGAAAAACAAACAGACTAGATGTGTTCAGAAGTTGTAATCTTAGCCGTGCCCATGCAACTCATAAGCACAGCCCACAGAGCTGTCTTAAATTCTCTACACTCTCCCATTCCTACCCGCTTAAAAACGGAAGACATCCATCTCTAACTTCACCGGGCAACCTCAACTTTCCTAAACATTCCCTAATTTGTGTCCCAGAGATACCCACTAACTTGATGAGAGTCCACTGCCCTCCAGCTTCTGCTCCCTCCCAGTCCCTCTGCATAAAGAAACCAGGAAGAGAACACCTATAATGTTATTTTCCTAATAGAAAATTCTACCACCCGTGGGCTAAGAGCATCTAACTCTAATCTAGACAAAACCTCCTATTTTCTGATGTCCCTGAGGTGAGTCATACTATCTTTGGCTCTATTTCAGCAGTTCAATTCCACTCAGATGATATTTATATTGTTTCTTCCACGCGCCAGCGCCACGCTCCATCTGGGGAAATGAAGGAACGGCAGCCAGTCACAGCCATCTGTGGAGAAGACTGACCTGCAGGCACTCCTAGAATGACAGCTGAGGTACTATGCTGAAAGCAAATGCAAAGAGCTAAGGGGTAGAGCAGTGAAGTCCTCCTAGCACTCAGCCTCTGCAAAGTTCATCTAAAAAAGTCCCGTTCAGGTTTGTTCAAGCACAGTGGGCCCCGGGATTAACAACTAAAAACAACACACAGAACCCTAGGGTAAGATGGGCCTTTGCAAGAGCCCTGGCTGCCTTCCCATCTTGGCCATACCCAGTCCCAAGCCACGAGAAGGATTTTTCAGGCTCAACTCCTCATAGCATGATATTCCCATTCTTCCCCTTACCTTTCTTTACCTTAAAACCCAAGAGATGGAATCTTTACAGGTGGTGCAAAGGCCCGTGGGAAGCAACATCACAGCCTGTTCATGGCCTCCTCTGCAAAACCCGTGGCAGACCCCAACCTCCTTTTCCAGCACTATTTCCATGTTCTTAACTTTAGTGCACCCCACGGTCCATCCAAAAGGAATCACTTCTGGAATCTCAGAGGTTTTATGTCTTTCCATTTCCCTGTTGCTGATATGCTGTATCCACTGCTACGATGCCTTCCTCCGCCCCCTTTCCATACATCTATCCTTCAAAGCCAGCTCAAATGTCACTTCCTCTACCATCCTCTCAGAGTCATCTTGTGACTGTATCTAACTTTCCTATTTATTTACCCACCACACGGCTATTAAAAACCTATCCTGTGCTGTGTTTGGTACTAGGGAGGTAGAGATAAATGAATAGAAGTTGCTCCAAGCCCTCAGGGCACTCCCAGAGACAGGGAAGTATAGACATGCCTTACAAGAGGGTGAGAGATTTCATAAAATCCCAAAAAACCTTTCGTGTCTCAAGACACTAAAGAAAGAATACCATCTGCTCAGATGGGTCAGTAGAGGCTTCAAGGAAGAGGTCTTATCACCCCTTCTAGTCTTTAAGCTACTTTAGGGCAAGGTCCCTGTTTATTTCCTGCCCCTGTAGGTGGACCAGCCCAACAAAGAGTCTGAAATAAAGGAATAAAGGCATGGATGAATGAATGACAAATCAAATTCACCCCATGGCTCTCACTTTGTGCAAGGTCATTTTAAAGAAAACTTCCAGAAAGCACGAGGATTCCAATCTCAGTGACAAGGGGTAGGAGAAGTACATCACTTAGCTGTTCCTGAATGGAAGGTTAGAGAAGCTTATTCAAGTGAATAGGCTATCATTAACTGTAAAAGCTGCAAAAGAAACTGGATTCAACTCTTCTGGGCATTCTCTGAACTGCTAGCTAAAAATCTATGAAACCCAAACAGTAAAAACTAATGAGTAGAGAATCTAGGAGGTGTTACAGAGCCAGTGTCCTGATAGAACCAGGCTTACCTAACTGTCACAGCACCGGGGATGCTTTAGAAAATGATTTAAGGTTTAATGCTTGAGGTGGTGGTTTCGTGTCAAAAATTTTGACTGATGAACTTGATAATACTCCAAACTACATGTCAAGTAGAAAACCTGACTGCCTCTCAACTCAGGGGCAAAGCTTGCTACTGATAAGTAAGTCTCAGGTTTGATTCTGCTTTAATAGGAATAAAACGGTTAGTGGTATGATCTTTTCTGGGGCGATAACACTGAGAGAATTAGTCCAGGTCGTAGACAGAGCACTGAAGTGGGATTTGCACGCGAATAAGATTCCAAAGACCAGGTTCCAGTACCAACCTTGTAACTTAGTTGTTATGTGAGTATGGAGCAATCATTCAACCTCTAGACCTTAGTTTTCTCATCTATAAAACAAGACTAGGCATGTTGATTGGCTTCTTTTGTAGAAGTGAAATCAGATTATAAATTTCAGGTCAGTGCAATGGGTAAAAGACAGAGCTGGTTACTGAAGTTCTGTCCAATGGTGAGATTACCTACTTTCACAGCAAAAGTTAATGCCGAACAAGGATTAATTTATATTTTCTAAATGGTCTCATTAGAATAAGCCAAACAGAATTACTCTTCTTGTGCTACAAAGAAAGAGACAGAGTAAGGAGTTCTACTGGTTCTATCTTCAAAATGTCTCTTTGCAGCACTTTACAAGGTAAACTCTCAAGATTCACGGATAAAAAACCCATGGCCACTGAATCCAGCTACTAATAATTAATATTAGATGGATTTCAGTAGATTCCCAAGGGACCTCTGCTCGCCATACCTTTCCCTGACTCTAGTTTTTCCTCACTACAAATTACCTTTCCCAAGACTTGACAACATTGCCTTGCTCAATATCCACAGGGATGCACGTGAGTTTAAATAAAACTCTAAACTGTTTCCTTTGCCATCCCCTTCTTTACGAGTACGACAAATGACCTTTTTACTGTCTTCAAAATTCACTTCATCAGCTCCTGCTTTTCTCACTCCGGCCATCCACGTGTCCCCCATTTTCTCCACTATTTTCCAAATCTCATCCATGTTTCAATACTCAACTCTTGTTTCACAGCCTTCAAGAAGCCACTACACATACATCAGGTGGGAGTCAAGTCTATTCCTCAGACTCCCTCCAGATACAATCAATCATTTTATCACTGCACTTACCAAAGTTCATGCTACATCCTGTCTGTGGTATTTTCTTTTAAATGAGACTGACGAATAATTCTCTGGACAAGAAGCCATGTTTTGTCATCTTTGAGTTATCTGATGTTCTTTTTGTCATGCTTTACAAATAGTAAGGATTCAGTACCTGCTTGTTGAAGTTACGCAACTGAACTTATTTATCTTTCAACTATTTATTCCACAAATATTTATTGGAGACCTTATGAGCCAGGCACAGTCATAGGCTCTGAAATTCATCTCTATTATCTATTAGAGGTTATAATAAAATAATAAACTATTTAGTATATTTGATGGTGATGAGGATCACTTTATAGCAAAATAAAATAAAATAAAAACCAGATCTGAGACATATGCAGTTCCAGGGCAAAGAAAGGTTTGCAATTTTAAAATGACAGGTCAGGGAAGGCCCAAGTGAGAAAAATTCATATGGCGGAATTGGTGATACAAGGTAATAATCATTTACAGAGTACCAGCTATGTGCAAATATATCATCAGGTACTATTAAATACTGAAATCTAAACAAGACATGCTTCTTATCCTTGAGGATCCTTCAAGTCTTGTAACAGAGAAGGTAGAGGCAAAAACAACTAATACATGGCAGGAGACAAGTAGTCTTGCCAAAGAGACTTAAAATTTCACATCAGAGGAGAGACATCAGGAAGAACTTCAAGGAGCTGATGACATTCAAAACAGACATGAAAGAAGGGGCACGGTGTCTACAGGTCAAAGGGTAGGGATGGGGATTTGAAGAGTAGGACCCTTGAATATAAAGATACTAGATTAAATTCTAGGAAAAGGGGTAATCCAGACAAGGAACTCCTTCTCCCAGGTCTCAATGCTTCTCGGGTCTCCTATTATCACAGAGCGGCCCAGTAAGTGATTACAGTGTCTACTTAACTCCAGAAGAGGCTTCATTTCTCGTTTATTGATTCATTTACCTTGGATTGAGCACTCATCCTAGAGCAGTTACTGTGCTGGGCACTGAGAAAAAGTCATTTAAGACTTATGCCTTTTGAAGAGATCGGTAGTTCACGGAAGATTTCCAGGTGGGTGGATCCCTGAACCCATTTGCATTGTGTCTAATGAGAAATGTTTTCTTGATTGTAAAATATACACAGCCTTGTGGAAATTTGGAAAACATAAAAAATTATAATGAAAAAAAATAATCCTACCACCCAAGGAGCTTCTATTAATTTTAAGATTATTTCCTTCCAGTGATTTTCTTTTCTTTTTTTGTAAGTAATCTCTACTCTCCATGTGGGGCTTGAACTCACAACTTTGAGATAAAGGGTCACATGCTCTACCAACGGAGCCAGGCAGGTAGCCCTCTTTCTAGTGATATTTTGCAATCTCTCCCTTCTCTTCCTAATGAAATATAATAAACACTAAGATGTATAAATGAGAATACATATGTTTGTGCTTCATGTGCTTTTAATTTAATATTATCTTACAGATCTTCTCTTATGTTATCAAAATCTATGAAAATATAAATCTAACGGCTATACAATATTGCATTGTATTTACTAAGCCATTTCTCTGCTATTAGATAATTAAGTTGCTTCAAATACAGTATTTTTGCTATTGTAAATATCTGCAATAAACATATTTACAGGTAAATATTTGTTAAAAGAAACTCTTAAAAGTGGTCAAAGAGGGGCGCCTGGGTGGCTCAGTGGGTTAAGCCTCTGCCTTCGGCTCAGGTCATGATCTCAGGGTCCTGGGATAGAGCCCCGCATCAGGCTCTCTGATCAGCAGGGAGCCTGCTTCCTCCTCTTTCTCTGCTTGCCTCTCTGCCTACTTGAGATCTCTCTCCCTCTGTCAAATAAATAAATAAAATCTTTAAAAAAAAAACTGGTCAAAGAGAACATGCGTATTTTCAATAAGCTTGAGTTTTAAAGAACATATAGAAGCAAACTAATAGGAAAGGGAGGGCAGTGTTGGCACCAGGAAGAGTATGGACAAAGATTCATGAGCAGAGAACAGCATGACAGCTTCCAGGAACTTCAAGTAATTTGGTGAGGTGAGATCAAAGGGGTGTGTACATTGGGCTGAGGGAGTGGCTGAACCGAGATGAAGTTCAAGAGATGGACAAGAACCAAATCATAAATAGTCTTGCAAGCTGCATTGCAGGGATTTGACTCCATCATGGAGGTAGTTATGAGAAACTGAAATATTTTAAGAAAAAGAGTAACAGAGTCAAATCTGTGATTTAGAGAGGCCACACTTATGGCAGTGACAGATGGGGATACACTGAAGCAGAAAAGACACCCTTGAGAGCTCTTGTAATAATCCAGGAGCAAAATAAGAATGGCCCGAAGCAAAGTGCCAGTAATGTACAAAAAGGGATATGTACAAAGGATATTAAACCGCTTGAATGTACAAAATACAGTGACTGATTTCAAAGACATGAAGTACCCCCATCAGGGAGAACTGTACTTGACTTTTCCCATTTGAGATGGGCTAGTGTAAGCTCTCAGGGAATCTACATGTCCTGCGTGTTAACTATGCTCTTTAGGTTCTCCCCAAAAATGTCAACATTTATTTGTGTTCCCGCTTACTTCTGACAGATGACATGTCCTCAGTACCTTAAAGTTTTGTCTCTAAATGAACCAAATACTTTTATTTTATTTTTTCAGTGTTACAAGATTAATTGTTCATGCACCACACTCAGTGCTCCATGCAATACGAGTCCTCCTCAACACCCACCACCAGGCTTGCCCAACCCCCCACCCCCCCCAAAACCCTCAGTTTGTTGCTCAGAGTCCACAGTCTCTCATGGTTCATCTCCCCCTCCGGTTCCCCCCTGATGGGCATTTAGATAAACCTGCATGCTTTAAGGTCATCTTATGCATGGTATGAAGTCTTACATAAAGTCATACAGTAGTATGATTTTAAATGGTATGATATCCTTTTAAATGGTATTTCTTTTTTAAATGGTATTACTTTTCTTTGGACCCACCTCTACACTACTCATGATAGGATTTCATCTACCCGGTCATTGCGTGTCCAATTCAGATCTATTGTTTTCCTTTCCTCTTCTCCTGGCATTACTATGGTTCTTAGAATCCAACAGTACCCACCACAGAGGACAGGAAGCCACCCACGATGGAAAGGCACAGGAGTAAACAGGGCACACTTAATCACCAAACACTACTATATTTATCGTACTGGAGTTGTCCCCTGAGATAGGCTGGTCCCCAGAAAAAGTCCCTCACTCTATCTCCATATATTTTCTAATTGGCACTTATGGCTGGAGGGACCTAACATGAATCACTGAATGTTGCAAATTAAGTTTGTGCAAACAGGATTCAAAATTGAAGCGTTGAGTCACACTTTGTTTTTATTCTTCCATCTATTTTCACAGTTTTGCATGTAATTTGCTTATATAGGGAAAATATATATATATAGATAGGTAAAATTTATGAAGTATATACATATGAGTGGGTATATGTATATACACACATGTACTTCATGAAGATATATAGAGAATATAAATTTATATATATTTATTTATATGTATATATAAAATCATCCACCTACTATAGCTTCTAGCTTCCATTAGTCAGAGGACATGTGTATTCCTAGATTTAACAACCAAAGTAAAGAAAATGCCCTTAAAATTGAATCTGGAAAATCCAAAGAGATCCAGCAACTTCTATAAATGTGCAGAACATCCAAATATATGCTGACCTATATGTAAGACCTACCAGAGTTACAATGCAAAACAAACATGAGGACTAGAGTCAAAACATTTCATGAATGCCCCAACATTTTTTTTACAGAGAGCAAAATCGAATGGAATATCCCAAAGAAAACTGCTCTGTAATCCAATAGTTGGTCAATTAATCAAAAAAGGTGAATTAAAGTGAAAAATAATGCCTTTGACATGTAATTTTAACATAAAATACATAAATATGTGTGTTCACCAATCATTTAACAAGGGCCAATGCCTGTTTCAGCTCTTATATGCAGCACACATTAAGTCAAACCCTATGATTCCGAGTTAGGCATTCTTTAATGTCAATTAAACTTACACAACAACTTCTACATATTACAGTTTCTTCCCTTCTCCTACAGTTATCTCACCTGCCTAATTTGACAGAAATATTTTGGAAAGTATCTTTTCCCCAGCATTTCCTCGAGCTTCCCAGAAACAACTATCTTTACATAGGCATGTGACACTAATTTACATAATATTTAATTAAAACATTTAAATCCAACTGATCTTAGCAAGTTTGAGCACAACTAAAGTTTATTCTTGTAAGCACCTAACAGCCAGTAGGAGCAGACGTGGGCACGCCAAAGAGCAAGCTACCAGCCGTAGACAATCAATGTGTCATCATGGGCTGTTCTACAGTGGGAGGGACTGTCTGGGAACCCAGAAAGGAACTTAAGTGGCTTATAGTTAAGAAAGTTTCGGCCACAAATAGAAGTTATTTAGTAACAAATACAGTTGTCCTATGAGACTAGTTACTTATGGCTTCAATAACATTACATAACAAACCACCCAAATCCAATGGCATACAATAATAAGCATCTTATTCCTCATGCTCATGAGGACTCAACTAAGCTTTGATCAAGACAGGTGAGTACTCCTGACTCAAGCTGTGGGTAAGCTAAGCCCACTTCCTCATTGAAGATTGGGCTGGGTCTGCTCTACACATTCTCAGGCACCCAGGCACCAAGAGGAAGTAGCCATCCAAGGGGAAGTTCTGCTCACGGCAATGGCAAAGCATAAGAGATCTTATGAGCCACTTCTTGACACATCTCATAAGTGCTAATATCCCACTGGCCAATGGAAGGCACATGACATACCACTCCTCAAGGACAGGTAGCAGACACCATCAACCTTGAGATCAAAACAAGTCATATGGCCAAGTCTGAGACTGAGAAAATATACTTCTGTGAAGACGAAGGAAGGGAATAAATATTTTCAGCAATAATCTAATGTATCACGCAGACCAAAGTGAAATACTGAAGTAGGGTCTTGAGTATGTTAAAATTCTGGTAAAAATTGATTTTCAAAGTCACTTTCAGCTCTTTCTACGATATTACAATTTTGTGACTACTCTGATAAAAATGTACTACTGGATTAAGTGATAAGGTTGATAGAAGTAAAAATGATTAGTGTTTCAGATATTGTTTTGTTAAAAAGACTGAGCTAAAGAAAACATTTTTATTCAGGCCTAGCTGTCCATGCAAATTTGAGCACAGAGAACTACAATTTAGCAGAAAAAAAATTATTCTATTCTATTCTATTCTATTCTATTCTATTCTATTCTATTCTATTCTATTCTATTCTATTCTATTCAAAGTAGCCTCCTTTTCGGATTCAAAACTTGATTTAATGAGATATGGATTTCTTGGGATGCCTGGGTGGCTCAGTTGGTTAAGCGGCTGCCTTCGGCTCAGGTCATGATCCCAGGATCCTGGGATCAAGTCCCACATCAGGCTCTTGCTCAGCAAGGAGCCTGCTTCTTTCTCTGCCTCTGCCTGCCACTCTATCTGCTTGTACTCTCTCTCTCTCTCTCTGACAAATAAATAAATAAAATCTTTTAAAAAAATGAGATACGGGGTTCTTTTTAAAAACACTGTTACTTTATTTGGGAGAAAAAAAAGAAAACATTGTTACTTTATATGTATCACATACCTATGACATCATAAGCTATGACAAACTATGCACTCTTAAATTTGGTTCACATTTTAATCATGAAAATATTCTAAAGATGTGACACCCAATTCAACTTTTTCATTTTATGTTAGGAAGGTTACTGAAAAACTGGCATTAGGAAATTTTATAAAAAGTTTGTGATTAATAAGCCCATAAATGTACATAAATCTCAATTTTAAGAATCATAATCATCAAAACTAATACTTAAAGGCATTTCTTACTTTACGCAGCACATGTGCTCCTGAAAAATAAAGCAATCAATTAATAGATAAAAACTAAATTGGTGGCACAGAGGGGCTGTCTTCTAAAGTGAGGAAAAGCAGTGATTTAGGATACATGATGAAGGCAGGAATCAAGTTGGACTTTGGAGGATAAATAGGTTTTGATAAAGTGAAGAATAAGGAAATACATTCTGGAAAATCTGGGGAAAGGGGTCATAACTAAATATTATGAAAGAGGAAGAAGCCTGGTATGTTTGCCAATCGGTGGAACCAAATGAACAGGGAGGCCTATAGGCATTTAGGAAAAAAAGAAGACTGAATACAGAGATTAAGGTCAATTACGGTAGCATCTGAAATCCAGACACAGCACTTCAAATTTGATATGGTGAGGAAGTTAAATGTTGAGGGGCACCTGGGTGGCTCAGTTGGTTAAACATCTGGCTCTTGATTTTGGTTCAGGTCATGGACTTGAGGCTCTGGAATCGAGTCCTGCATCAGGTTCTGCTTAGTAGGGAGTCTGCTTGAGATTCTCTTTCTCTCCCTCTGCCCCTCCCCCCACCATGCTCTCTCATGCTCTTTCTCTAAGATAAATAAATAAATCTTAAAAAAAAGAAAGTTAAATGTTGAAAGTGGCTTAAAGTGAGAAATTTCATGGATGGATTGCTAGGAAGAAAGGATGAAGGTAAGTTTTGCAGAGGGTGATGGCGGAATGCAGCATGAAACGAGGAGAGGAGGGTCTGGTTTAGGATTACAACACCCTTCCTGGACAGATGGAGAGATGGAAATATGGAGAGGCTCCTGCTTGCTGGGTGGTGCCCAGAAGACCAGGGCAGCAAGGACTTAGAAATCATGGCCCATCCTGCAGCACAATTTCCCTCTTATCATTGCTGTGTTTATGCATATTGCATTAAATACCTGACATACACACTAAGATATGCAAGTAACCATCACATACATGTACAAATGACGTTTGAAAGATGTCTCTTAACAATCCCCATTTACAAAGCTTGTCATATGTCTTTCATATAGATCTAAAGGCTTCCAACAGCTGTGAAAAACTCTTTATATTAAACACTCATAAAAGTACATAGCACAGCAAGATAAACATCTAAGAAAGGCTAGACAAATGTGGGTGCTCAGAGTCATCAAAAAGGTCAAGAACTCAGTGTTCTGTTTTCCTCTGAGTTTAAAGAAATGAATAAAATTAGACTGTCACAATGATATTAAGATCAATATACTATATAGTTCTGCCCCTCAACTGGTAAAGAAAGCACAGAAATCTAATGAAATAACAAAGATTTTCACTAAGTATAAAATGTTTTTAAAAATGTATGTCCACTCTTTACCAAAATATTTTCTAGAAGAACATTTCTTATATAGTTTAATTATTTAAGAATGCTTTATAACTGACATCTCATATCCACAGAAGATGAGAATTGAAAAGGAACCTGAAGTGGTCAAGTAAATTAATGTTTCTAAAGTGCTCAAAAATCTGGGTCTCTAACTTTAAACCTAACATTTGCAATCTGTTTCATTGCAATTACTTCCAATACTATTTAATTTCTTAGAAAAATCCCCTTTGTAGCAATAATTCAAAACCAAACATTAGTGACCCTTCAAGTTATTAGAAAATTTTAACTGCAGACCAAATGCAAAGTTTTACAGTATTATGATAATAACAAAAAGAGCTATTTTGTGAAATAACAGAAAATACATACATTGGTCTCTGCCACTGGTCCCTGGCACAGCGCTCCTACAACCCTTCTAATTTCCTAAGTGGTCATAACATGAAGAATATCTTTTGTTCTAATATTTGATCTTTGGTCCCAGTTCCTCACGCAGAACTCTTAAATCCTTTATAATGTTCTGGGTTATGCAGGGTCTTTTGTTCTAAGGAGACAAATCTTGGGTCAGTTCCTGGATGGCTTCTGGTTGGTCACCAAAGAAACAAAGCTATGATTAGAATCTTGAAACTGACCACCCCACACCCCTCCTCCAGGAAGGGGAGAAAGACTGGAGGCTGAGTTAATAATTCATTATGCCAATGTGATGAAGCCTCCATAAAAATTCCCAGAGCATGGGGTTTGGAGAGCTTCCAGCCTGGTGAACACGTGGAGGTTCTGGGGAGACTGTGCACCCAGAAAAGGCATGGGAGCACCATGTCCCTTCCCACAATCCTGACTATGCATCCCCTCCATCTGGATGTTCATCTGTATCCTTTATATCCATTATTATCTCATAAACCAGTAAACACAAGTACATAGTTCCCGGAGTTCTCTAAGTCATTCTAACAAATTATGGAACCCAAGGAGGGAGTCATGAGACCCCCGATTTAGATAGTTAGTAGGTCAGGACATGTAATAACCTGAGACTTATAATCGGCATCTAAAGAGTGGACTCTCCTGTGGGACTGAGTCCTTCAATCTATACAAATTGAATTGTAAGACACCCACCTTGGTGTTGGAGAATGACCTGATGTATGGAAATCCTACACATCTGGTGTCAGAAGTAACGTAGAGGGAGGACAGTAGTCATGTGAAGGTAAAGGAAAGAAGGGAGAGTGTTTTTTCCAACTAATTCTTGTTTTCCAAAAAAAGAAAGACAAATCTTAATTATGCTCAACCATCTCTCTATCTATAATCATGATCTAGATTATGCATGTGAAGAAAGGATATTAAAAGAAATGTGAAATTTCAAGAATTTTAGTGCCCAAGAAAGATAATGGGAGTGCAACTGATTAAAGTAATAATGAAAGTTTTAGAAATACTGAGACCTGATTTTTTAATAAGGAAGCTGAGAAATACCATCATAATTTTCATTAAATTTTTGATAACAGTAGACATTTCATTATGGGCTATAAAAACCAATGTGTCGAGCTATGCACTAACTTACAACCTGCTGATAACAGACCCCTCATAAAGTCGGTTTATTATACCAGAAATGTTCTAATAAACATAATCATATTCTACAAATCAAGCAACTTTGTGTGCTAACTTCCGTCAGCTCAGAAGAATGGCTAAAGCAAATGAGGGAATGAAGGCATTGTTTTTTGCCCTCTGTAGAGTAACAGAGTCTAAGAGACTCAAAGCCCCATGTAAGCATCAGAAATCTCTTCTGGTTACAGAGTTTATAGTCTTCCCCTAATTTAGGGGAAGGCCTTCCTATTCTTCCTCCTTCACCATCTTGTAGACCCTCTGACTTTCATTTCATTTTACACAGAGACTCCATAACAACTTCATTTGCCGGCTTTTAAATTATTTTGATAAAGTGTATGATATTATACAGTTATTACAACTAGGACCGCAAGAAACATTACCAGATCGATATCACCATCTCCCATTAAATGGTGATTCAGCGTGTCAGTAATTTCCTTTCATTGCACTTCAAATCCTAAAATACCCAAGATCTTTTTTATTATGTCCTCTACGATCCCTGCAGGCTCAGAAATGTTACAGAATCCGGAAGCTGGGGGTGGGGGATGAACTGAGAGAGAGATGAAGGAGAAGGTCTTAATAGGACTGCTACGAAGATGTTGTAGTAATTTTATTTTTCCCCAAAAGCTGAAATGATTTCAGAGGTAGAAGATACAAGTTCTCTATAAACCAGTAAAACACATTAATATAAATGAACAGAATAAAATATATGAGGTAAATGTAGTTAGTATATAATTTTGGAAAACACAACATTGGACGTCAGACTCATGATTTCACAGATACTATTGTTTGGGATGGGATTTATTTAAGTAAAACGGGATCGATTTAAAAATATATATATATATATGTAGTCGTACAGGGGATACTAAGCAATTGAATGTCAATAGAAGGTAAGGTGTGAAAATCTGGTGAATCTGTGGGGTGGGCTTCCCCCCCTTTCCCTGTGACAAACACAACACTGGACAAAATGCAGGTCAGATCTCTGTCTGGCAGTTGGAGAGCAGGTTTGTAGATGAATGGTTTATTTGGCTCAATAGACCTTACTTTTACAAAAGGTCTAGCAGGCTTCCTTGGCAATCCTTTCCTTAATAAGGCTGTCCAAGCTCATGGATGAGAACAGCAGTGAAGGAGGCCTGGAGATGACCCTTTCTTTCACATTTCAGTCATTTGGAGCACATTTTCCCTGGGTTATCCAACCCCATAGGACTTGTGTGCCTCAAATAACCTGTCTTCCATGCAGCACCCCCTCTTCATTCTCTCCTAATCCCCCCAACTCTGCATGTGATATCACATACCCCCACTCCTTAAACACCCACTGCCTTGTGCTTCTTTCTTTCTTCTGGCCTTAATTAGATCCTGCCTCTTATGTTGGTTATTTTCATATTTATTAATTAAGAGCTCCTTGAGCACATGGTCCATGTCTAATTCATCCTTCCAATCACTATTACCACTACTCAGTAACTCACAAAATGTCACACACATGTATTAGGGACTCAGAAAGTAGTTTAGTTGTGCCATGGGAATGCAAAGTTTATGCTTGAACAGAGAATCCTTAGCCAGAAAGTTGGCACAGACTTACCTGCTAGATTTCTCTGCTGCTTGGTGATCTGCAACCAGGTGGGACTCCCACAGAAGCAAAGCACAATGAACAATAGCAACCTCCCTGCCAATTTCCCCTCTAATGCCTTTTCAGCAACTTGACTGCTCCTTCCCATCATCACCTCCACATCTGGCATGTGCAAGAATTTAGAACATCAATAAAAGAGCTCTCTTTGATGAATAAGCCACAGATTTTTTCCTTCTGCAACCCCGGAGAAGTAAGGTGGAGGACAATTACTACTTGGGAGAGCTGATCTAAATCCTCATACAGCCCTATAACAAAGCAGATTCAGTCTCATGGTAAACCACTCCCAACCCAAGAGAGAAGTGAAAGGAATCAGTGTACACTTATTCCAAGAATCATCACTCACAGGTTTAAAAAAAAATGGGACAACAGTTTTGCAACATAAAGTAAATCTACTTCCAAAATGGGTATGTAGAGGAAGACAGAAAAAGCCAAGTTACATTATAAACATTAATGAAATCTGGCAAAATAGTTTCTTCGGATGAATGGGGCAAATCCAATTCACTCAGCCCAGCATATCAAAAAGAACTGTTACCTCTCTCTTTAAAGGATAAATCACAAGAGCCATAAAAATGAAGAAGTGAATACAGTCTTCTTGTGTTTATTGAGCAGCTACTTTGTGCCAAGCACTGTTCTGGGCCCTGAGGGTACAGCAGTGAATACAACAGACAGATTCCATGCCTCCAAGGCCAGGAAGTTCTTGTGATGAAAGACAGAGTAGAATACCTAAATATGATCATTTAAAGTATTGAAATGTACCTGAAGAAAAGGACACAGGACCATGATAAGGATGAGGAAGCAGAAGCATCAGCAGAGAAAAAGGTCATGGGGTAGGACATTTGGGAGGTTTAAGGTACAGAGAGAAGACCAGTGTGTCACAATAACCAAAGGGACAATGGAGGGAGGTGAAATCAGAGAGATCAATAGGTCCAGGTCACGTGGAACCTTGAGGCTGTGGGAGGGAGTTTAAATTTTAGATGGCAGGGAGCCACTGGAAGGCCTTAAGCAAGAGACTGATGTGGCCGATAAGCACTCTGGCTCAGGGTGAAGATGAACTACAAAAGTGCAAGACTGGAGGCCGGTAGTCCACGCCTCAATTGGAGCCAAGGCAACCGTCCAGGAGAGAGACACAGGGGTTGAACAGGGGTTGAACTTGAGCTTGAACAGGGGTTGTGACAACAGAGATGGTGAGAAGTGCTTAGGTTTAGTATATATTTTGGAAGTAAAACAGACAGGACTTGCTAATGGGTTAAATATAGATATGGGAAATGAAGAAAAGAGAGGAATTGAGGTTGACACCTAGAGTTTTAGCCTGAGGACTGGGTGGATGATGGTGCCATTTATGGACATTGGAAAGACAAGTAAAAGTGGGTTTCAGAATGGTGCTGGAGAGAACATTAGTTCTCCTTAGATATGTGTGTATATGATACCCCTTAGACATCCAATTGGAGGTCAACTGGATATATCAGCTTAAGAGTAATAAACCTACAGATGGTATTAAAACCAATGGACTAAATGATATCAGTAGAGGTAAGGAAAGAGAATGTAGACAAAGAGAGAAGAAGATCCAAGTTCAAGACCTGAGATACCCTCAATATTTACAGGTGAGTATGAAGGTCAATAAAGAAGGGAATAAAGGCCTCCTCAGAATGGCCAGTAAGGTGGGAGGAAAACCAGGGCAGAATAAAGTAACTCAAGACCAGAAGTCTTGAGTGTTTTAAGATGAAGGAAGTGGTCATCTATACCAAATGCTGCTAAGAAATCTCACCATTCTGGCAGCTTAGAATCAACAACATGTCATCAATCACCTGGAGGAAAAGAGCCTTAATGGAGAAAAAAGTGGCCACAGCCGAAGTAGTAAGTGAACATCTTATTCCTCAGATGGCTCCACCATCAATTACTTCTGAAGTGTCTAAACCAATAATAACACAAGTTAAAAGAAGTAGACTTTGGGGTACCTGTGTTGCTCAGGTGGTTGGGCATCTACCTTTGGCTGGGGTCATGATCCCAGGGATCGAGCCCCTCTGGGAGCCCCACAGAGGGTCCCTACTCAGCAGGGAGCCTGCTTCTCCCTCCTTCTCCCCCTTCCCTTGCTTGTGCTCTCGCTTGCACTCTCTCTCACAAATAAATAAATAAAATCTTAAAAAAAAAAGAAGTGGACTTCAATAGATAGCAAGAAGGTGTCTTCGCCGGTGGCATTAGTGGATGTAGGGCAGAACACTTCTCTAGGCCCAACTTGCCTGCTGGGCTGCCAAATGGGAAGGGGGAGTGGAGAACATTGAGTACACAGAAGTCAAGAGAACAGAGTTCGTTCGTGGGTTTTTTTTTTTTTCTGAAAATCATCTTTTTCATTTTTGATATAATGGTAGTCAACATGAATTATATACACATGAATTAGGAAGAAGGCGGGTAAATATTTCATGACCCAAAAGTGCTTGATAGCCTGCACAGGCCCAGTACTGCTCTCCCTCCTTCGCTATCACTTCTAACGAGAAATTCACTTCATCTAGTTTCCATCCTCTGACTTCATGGCACAGGCCCATCTGACAAATAACCCAGAGATTAACTGAAGAGCATCAAGTTCTGTTTGTTCAAATGATATGACCCAGATTCATCTTTTCATGGGATATGAATAAGATCAAGAAAACAAAAATACATTAAGGGGATAATTTCCACTCTCATCTAAATATTCTGTGAAAAGAATGGGGAGGGGTTTACCCAGTACACAGGTACCTACAGATCTGAACACAGACCAAAATGATTTGAATTCAGGGCACCTCGGCATGGATGGGGGCTAACCGGCCAGGTGAGAAAGGGTTTCTCACTCATTAAGACCACACGTCTCCTAGCTCCCACGGTCCTTCTGGAATCTGTCAACGTTGTGAGTCACATCATAACGATAAGGAAATGTTTTTAACTTAACTTATGACCTTCAGTCTAATGAATCCTCTAATTCTACCAGTTCAAACTGTTGAATAATTCAACAAACAGTGTTCTGACCCAAGGCAATTTAAGATATGGTGGTATTTTTGCTGTGAGATGAAGAGGGGAAAAAAAGCTGATTCTGCTTCCCTTTCCAACTCATCATGTTAAAAACACCTGAATACAACCATTTTTAAATTTTTCCCATGCACAGTAAAAGACTGAAGTGGAAAAAAAATAACAGTTTTAAACCACAGTCTCTCTTTACTGTAACCAAAATCTCCCTTGAAAATGTCTTCTCTTTCTTCTCCACTCCCCCCCTTCCTTAAAAGGAAGAAAATTGTAAGTTGGAACACTATTCACCAAGGGGTATAGTTTGTGCATGTTTCTAAATGCCAGAAATTTCTGAAGCCAAGGGTAACTTATATTTTAGTCAATTCTCTACAAATGCCGGGGGAAATATATAACACATTAATCAGGGTAACCACAATTGCATACTTACCATCTGAACGGAAAAGAAATAAATACAGAAGAGTGACCAGAGATTAAAATTGAGTTAGTGATGGGTCTGAAAGTTCAATTAGCTTCTATGCAAAGAATCAAACTTTTTTTTACAAACGAGAGAGGGAATTGTGAAATTACAGTCTCAAGGAAAATCATTTTTACTTTTTAAGAAATCAAGAAAAGGAATTTTACACAAATCTCTTTTACAATTGGCATGTATGTTCAAACTCTTCCAAGCTAAGTAGTATGATATATTGAAAGATCATTGCTAAGGGGAATAAGAGTTCTGGGTTCTAGTCCCTTCTCTTTATCACTAACTAGCCGAATGGCCTTAACTTGGGTAGTGGAAAGAGCATGAGCGTTGGCACTATACAGATCTAAATTTAAAAACTCTCTTCTGCCTGGTTGCTATGTTTCCCTGGGCAAGCTCCTTAAGCTCTCTGAATGTTAGTTTCCCCACATGTAAAATGGGGATAATAGCTATTACTCAGGGCTAAGATTAAATAAATTAATGATCTGAAAGTGATTAGCATAGAGTTCCTACCAGGATTTCTTCCTCTTCCCTTTCTTTCTCCAAACTGATTAGTTTCTGTGTATGTTTTTGTGTGTGTTTGTTTTTAATGAAGGATTTAGGGCAGATAACTAAACTCCCTTTATACTCTAAAAGCCTGTGTGCTCGCTTCAGCTGCACATATATACTCTAGAAGCCTATAATGGTAGTAATATATACTGAAGGAAGAAGCAGCAAAACCTTCAGTCATCTAAGCAACTGCAGAAAGTGCTACCTCATTGAATCTGAAGATCCAGCGTCTCTGATCCTAACAAATAAATGCTCATATATGTCATTCTGCAAAGGACATACGCACGTGTGGTTCCAGAAAGGAGATTTTCACAGACCCAGATTAAGAGTTTGAGGATGCTAGTAGCCTAAAAAAGGAATATCTCTAAACACATCATATTAAGTGATGGCTTCCGTTGAGAAGTGTCAGAATTAAACAAGACTTTTTTACTTTCTTTTAACATTCTTATAGGTAAAATTATGTTTTAGCCACTTAATCAGAAGATATAAAAAATGGACAACAGGCGAAAGGTGTGACTGATAGATCTAGTCCTTTGGGATCATTTCCCATCCCCATCACTGCTTTTTTCCATACTTTCAAACCCTTTGGTCATTCATTCCTAAAAGCAATGGTTCCCCAAGCTGCTCCTCTCAGCCCAAGGACCCTTTCCAAACTCTGTGCACCTTGCGAGCAGCTCAGAGAACCTCCAGCACTGTGTTCTCATTCCTCTGTCCTCAATCAAAACAGATCCACCATTTCTTCTAATATTTAAGGTTAAATTAGAACTAATTAACTAATTAGATTTCTGGTAGGAGATTTCAGCATTTACACAGAAATTCTTCACGAATGAGAAGGAAGGTCCCTACAATGACAATCTGTACACTGTTTTCATCTTTGAGAAGTACAGATGCACACTGTCCCATTTCTTCCCTCTTGAATACCAAATAATATGATAAACTCAGAGATGCCAAGTAGATTTCTTTTCCAGGAGATGTTTTCAATAAATGAGTTGGTATAAAGAGTCGGCACAGTGGAAATTGAGGGAGCAGTGATGGGTAACAGATATGGGGATATCAGGCAGCCTTTCTACCCCCGAGTAGGGCTGGGGCAAAGTCCAAAGTTCTTGTAGCAGGTTTCTATCAGCACAAGGCAGCATGGGGACATATGCCATTTGTTCATGGAATACAACTCTGTGGACAGTGTTGCCAGCATTAACAGAGAATTATGAACATGAATCACAGAGAATGAAAAATCATCAGGCAAAATCAAGAAGAGGCACCCAAAAAGCATACCCAGATTTTTACATGGGTGTCTCCATAAAACTTCTGGCAAAGAATCACCCAGCAAGGGGCACCTGGGTGGCTCTGTCGCTAAATCTCTGCCTCCAGCTCAGGTCATAATCCCAGAGTACTGTGATTGAGCCCCGCATCGGGCTGCTTGCTTAGCGAGAAGCCTGCTTCTCCTTCTCCCACTCACCCTGCTTGTGTTCCCTCTCTCGCTATGTCTCTCTCTGTCAAATAAATAAATAAAATCTTAAAAAAAAAAAGAGTCACTCAACAAGTAGTAGATATATTCCCTCTACGAAAGAGAAATGAGGTGAGTCCTGGAGAACGATTCCTGCGATCCCTGAGGGTGGGCAAAAATGGCTTTTTCAGCCACAACCACCAGACAGAGCTGAAGTCACTGGAGTGGAAAGGGACATGCCTTTCTCCAAGGCAAAAAGTTGTACTATATTCCCTAATATAAAATATACCCACTAGAGTTAATAAAGAAATGAAAGCACCCTAGATTGTACTTAATTTTCTGACACAGACAGTGATAAAAGCTGAAAAGTACCTATCAACCAAGGCCACACAGCTCAATATGCCTCCCTAATGACATTTTAACAAGGAGGATTTGTACGTGTCAAACAGAGAATAAATAGCATTTTGGTTCTGAAGACACTTCTTTAGCTCCTGCCCATACTAAAGAGAAAATACAGTTACAAGGATATTTGGACATAATTTTTCATTGTGAGGCCAGGTTCCCAAACTAGAGAATGAAATAAACAGCATGAATTGTTCAGGGAGCTACTTTGATGAATTTTGAAAAGAAATGTAGCTTATTTACGACCCCTTTCTCTTAATGAAAAACTAGTCAGTATTTCTTTAAAAGAGACATTTAGAACCAGAGATAAATCTCCTTCCAAGTTAAAGATTTGGAGGAGAATATTACAAACTATGTCTTATATTTAATAATAAGAAGTAGTTATTGAAACCATAATTTCAGCTGGGACAATTGCTGAAGTTAATCCCAGAAAACAAGAAGAATTGAGGCAGGGAAAGGAGAATGAATGAGGGAGGAGAGGGAAAGTGATGCTGGAGCCCTCTCCCAGGCCCCCAACCTTAGCCATTCCGAGAGAAGTCTTCCCAGTGCCAGAGGTGTTCCCCAGAGGTGCTGCTCACTTGCCCTCTCTGGTAAATCTCAGTACCAGGCTGCAATCTCCTGTTTACTCATCTCTTTTCCCCATGAGACTGGGGCCCTATGAAGGCACAGAATAAGGCCCACCCTATTCACCATTTTATCTGCAATGACTAGTATAGTGCCTGGTGCTCAGTCACTATGGGAGGGCAGAGAAGGAAGGAGAAAAAGAGAGTGTAGTGGAGGGAAAGGATATATGAAAGCACAAGGCAGAGTTGTTTCTTTTTAATCTCCAACAGTTGTTGTTAGCCTGGTGGAGCAGAAGGCAGTTATGTTTCTCCATCTTTCAAGTAAATATGGGATTTCAGCTCCTGGACAACCCGCAACTTACTGAACCATCTGTAGCTCCCTGACTCTTTTTTTTAAAAATATTTTATTTACTTATTTATTTGACAGAGAGAGAGGGAGAGATCACAAGCAGGCAGAGAGAGGAAGAAGCAGGCTCCCTGCCGAGCAGAGAGCCCAATGTGGGGCTCGATCCCAGGACCCTGAGATCATGACCTGAGCCAAAGGCAGAGGCTTAACCCACTGAGCCACCCAGGCACCCCATATAGCTCCCTGACTCTTGAGAGTGGTCATCTTCACTCACACTGTGGGTTCCAAAGAAGGGACCCCAAGACAAAAACTTCCAGGGAGCTGGCCGTAATTTATAGATTCTTGGCTTAGCAATTATTTTGTTTTGTTTTGTTTCTCAGGTCTTCTACTTTTTTTTTTTCTTTCTTTACTGAATGCCAACAAAGGTCCCCACAAACTATTCACAGAATTAAGTCCTGACCATCTAAAAGGTAAGCCTGGAGTATCTCTGATGCTGAATCCTCTTTACTCAAGGAGACTGAGGTTTCAAATCCAAGTTGAAATAAACACATGGTGATAGTTGAGTAATAATAGTAAGGACTGATGTCTAATCTCTCTCCATAACTGCCCTTAAGATGTCAGCGTAGCCTAGCAACAGCCACACTGAACACCAGGACTGCCACTAGGAGCTGGGGGTGAAAGGGAGAGAACTACACACCTCTGAAGAAGCACAGCTAGTGTCTTCCTCAAGTCTTTGCCTTCCTAACATGAACTCAGGAAAGATCAATATAAAATGCAAATGTAAGCGATATTCAAGCTTCCTGTATTTATACTCTAAAAAGGAGAAAGTGAAAAATTTTTCTATTGTCATAGCAAACTGGATTCACCCACAGTAAGTGTATAGTATGTGATAGTGGTCAGTTGAATTACTAGTTAAGCTCCTTCTAAATGCAGTTTGTTCTACAAGGCAAGGGGCAGAGATGACTTTAATGTCCTTTAAACAACCCAAGATTGGTTTCTACAATTTAACCATTTCAAGACATATTTCACTTACACTATAGATGACCATATTAATGTTCTCTTCCAAAGAGGAAACCAATGCAGGAAGGCCCACTATCCTGAAACATGTACAACAAGAAAACAAGGCTTAGAAATAACTGTTGGCAAGGACATGGAGAAAAGAAAACTTTCCTGAATTCTTGGTGGGAATGTAAAGTGGTGCAGCCACTATGGGAAACGGCATGGTTGTTCCTCAAACGATTAAAGAAAACTGACATGTAATCCAGTATTTCCACTTCTGGATATTTATTTTTTAAAAACCCCAAAACAACTCCAAAAGATACATGATGCACTCCTATATTCACTGCAGCATAATTTACAATAGCCAAGATATGGAAGTAACTTAAGTGTCTATCAAGAGATGACTGGATGGGGTGCCTAGGGGGCACAGTTGGGTAAGCATCCAACTCTTGGTTTCAGCTCAAGTCATAATGTCAGGGTTGTAAGATCGAGTCCCATGTCGGGGTCCCCAGTCAGCACAGTGTCTGCTGGAAAATCTCTCTCTCTGCCACTCCCACTCATGCTCATCCTCTCTCTCTCGAACTCTCTCAAATAAATACATTTTTTAAAAAAAGAGATGACTGGATAAAGAAGATGTGGTATATATATGCAATGGAATATTAGTCATAAAAAAGAATGGAATCTTGCTATTTGCAATGACATAGATGGACCCTGAGGGTGAGTAAAATAAGAGAAATACAGATACCATATGATTTCATTTATGTGTAGAATCTAAAAAAACAAAAGAAAGGAGGAAAGAAAGAAAGAAAGAAAGAAAGAAAGAAAGAAAGAGAGAGAAAGAAAGAAAGAAAACAAACCCAACTCATAGATACAGAGAACAGACTGATGGTTGTCAGAGAAGGGGATTATTGGGGGTTGGGCAATATGGGTGAATGGGATCAAGAGGTATAAACTTCCAATTATAAAGTAAGTCAGTCACAGGGATGTAATACACAGCCCAGGGAATATAAACAATAATATTGTACTAATTTTGTATGGTGACAGATGGTACTTTGGTGGTCATTTCATAATATATATAAATATTAAATCACTATGTTGTACACTTGAAGCTAATATAATACTGTGTGTCAATTATACATCAGTTAAAAAAAAAACAAGCCTCAAAATACAAGTCTCAAGTTGTTCCACATTGAAAGCTGCAGTAAATATTAGCATTACTGTAATATCCCTTGGCTTGTCATGAGACCGAGAAAATATCAAGGTATCCTGGTTGATATTATTTATCATTTCTATAATTAAATTAGCCAAAGTCAACAAAATGAGACCTAGAATACACAAGGTAGAGAAGCATAATGGTAAAATCTAAATGAGGCTGTGGGCTTGGCGGTGATGGGTGAGTAGCTCAGACCTAACTATGTGCTCTAGTACTTAACCACTCTGCCACTCAGTTTCTCTATCTGTAAAATGGACATGTTGATACCTGCCTTGTTGCACTTCCCAGAGCACTGCCTCCTAGCACAACACGTAGAACACAGTGGTTGTTCAGTTAAAGTCTGCTTTCTTTCATCTTAAAAGCCAGACCCCCACTCTAGGGCACCTGAGAGATGTTACCAGAAAAGTTGTCAAGATGAAAAAAAAAAAAAGAGAGAGTGAGAGAAGATTAAAAGCAATAGGATATGATCAATGCTAACAGATGATACACTGGGGAAATGTTGCATGATTTGTTCATTTTCAAGCATTTAGAATTAAAAATTAAAATTATAACATGCATAAATACTTATATTCAAATACCACACTTATCACACAACACTTTAGAATACATGGAATTTTATCAGCAGATCCAATCTTCACAACTTGTGCAGACATGAGGAAGGAAATTTTTGAGGAAGACTAAATAGTTTTTTGTAAATCCTTAAAATCTTTACATGCAGTGATACAGTTTTTGCTACCACAATACTGATGACATGAAATCTTTCTCAAGAAATCAATTTCATATATATATATATATATATATATATATATATGAAAAATTCCACACTCTTCTATGACCCAAAAATGCCAAGGAAGACCAAGTTAAATGAATCGAAAAGAAAATGATGGGCAGAACTCATATCTATGCGCTGGACACACTGGGAACAAGGCCATCGAGGATTCCCAAGTCCATGTGACCAATACTCAATTTATTATAATGAACAATGTGGGGCATAGTCACCAGCTACAAAGTAAGGAGAATTAAGAAGGAAAAGAAGAGGAAGATAAAAGATGTTACTCTAGGAGTACAAGAGCCCGAAGAGGAATATCAGCATTTCAGTAGCTACTTTGACCACAGTAACTGTCTCTGTTTCTCTGTACTTCTATTATTCTGTTCTTTGTGGGGCACAACAGGCAATCATCCTTCAGAAGCATTTACAATCCTTTGTATTTTGGCCAGGCGTTGTAGCTTCAGAGACACAGATATTGCCACCCGAATCCTTTTTCTGGGGATGTTTTCTCATCCTGGCCTATCACAGTCCTGTGTGGAATCATCTCATTTTCTCAAGAAGGGTATAGATTAAATTCCCAAATAATTATAAAAAATAAAATTTGTTTCAATTCTTTCACTAAATTATTTAAAACATATCACGCTCTGCCCTACTCATAAAGGACTGGCAAAAATTCCACTGGATGGAGAAAGAGATTTGTCTGATTTCCTGAGATCCTGGATGTATCATTAAAGGGTCTGATGACCTTTTCTGAGCTCTGATAAGGGCCATGCCAAGAATGCCTTACAAGTATTTCATAACCGTTCAAGAACTAGATTCCCCAAATTCTGAGCTAAGGTTTCATCAGCTAATGGAAAGAGCTTGATATGTCAAGCAACTCCTTTGAACTCAAGTACAAGTGAGTGTACACTTGTTCTTCCTTCCTATTCAGTACTCAAAAGATTCACTGAAACTACTTCTTGACACCTATTTTCAGGAAAATATAAGGGAAAGAAAGACAAGGATTTCTGAAGGCTATTAAAACCACCCATGAGCAGCTGAAGGCAGCTGAAGAGGCCTTCTATTTTATAATCTGTTCAATAGTAGAATTTCCAACTAAATGTTCCATCTCAGAAGGTTGTTATCACTATTCCATCATTTCAGATGCCTCTGGTAAGCAAAAGCTAATCTAATATGGTGGACTTCATCCAAGTCTCTTTAAGTCACATGGAAACAAATTAATACCTGAGTCCATTTACTCTTCCGGAGACAGGCATTAAATTTTTTTTTTTAATTTAAAAAAAAGTGAAGGAAAAAAGTCAATGTATATTAAAGAAGCAATATAGGAAAAAGAAAACCTGGGATTCAGGGGGGAAAGGAAAGAGTAATTGTAACTGGGTATTAATTAGAAGGCATTAATTGAAGAATCTTTAATAAAAGGAATGGCTAAAATGCCTTGGCATCCAGCCAACACGAACAGGTCAAAGAGCTAATGGTTTGGAGATTCAAAGTACATTCATTCCACTTAACTCTTAGTTGCAGCATTTTTCTGCTCTTAGAAATAAATACCTTGAGGAATCAGGTATTAATATATAAGTTACGTAGCCACCAGGGGGCTGGAATAGAACAAATGTTTGGAAGCTACAAGGCTCTTAGGTTCTATGTTGTACTGAACTGGGTCCAACCGGTGGCTGGAACTCAGCTGTGCTATTCTGAGCTGAGCTAAAATGTTCCATGGTAAGATTCTAAGATAAACTTCACAAATAAGTAAATAGCCAAATTAAAAGACAAAGAGTGAGAAAAAAATGAAAGCTTTGTTCTTAAAATACCTCACCTTAGAGAAGAATTCTCAACCCTTGTAGGTATGAGGTCATTTTAATACCCAAAATGTAGAGAGGAATCCAGTTTTTCTCCTTCAGTCTACACACATAAAGGTCTGCCACACACTCCAATTACCCAGAGGTCTGGGAATCCCCAGGTTGGGGACAGTTGCTTTAAGATATCTTTAAACTGGGCCTGTTCCTCTTTACCTTTCCTGTTTAATGATATGAATTCATTGAATGGTTTTCTTGCTTGGGTGAATTTCTCCTTATATTCTGAAATTCCTCCCATGAAGATATTGAAATAATTTTGCCTCTGAAAATACTATCTTTTCAAAAATCCCCTCAGTACAGGGATTTGAGATGATTTATGGAAACAACATTCATCTGAAGTAGTACATTGTCACAGCATTTTTTAATATGAGTAATGATACAGCTTTTTCTCTTTCAGTAACTCTGCCCTATAATAAACTATCACCACAATACCCACAGATAATGATATAATAATTTTTCCCAGCTATTCATACTACTTAATATGTGCAGACAAAAAGCGAATGGGATACCCACTACTTAAGTTATTTTGTTGTCTATCCAATGTCCTACATGTTGGCACACTCAGCTTGCAATTCTCAAATCCTCTCTATTCTTCTGTTAAAGGGTATTCTAATGTCTACTTTAACTTATCAAAGATAGGCCATCTATTGCATCTACCCCCTCAGGTACAACCTAAGATGGTAACTACACTGTCTCAACTATAGGACAGATAAGGGAGCAGGTGATACATTAACTTTACCATCTATTTATTAGAGATACATCAGATAGCCTTCCTGGTCTAGATGGTGGGCCCTGAATGAGTTTATGATGGCTTATTTACTGTAATGTACCTGGATGAGAGCTTGCTACATTGATACATTTACACACAGAGCCTTAGCAACCCTAAAAGAACTATTTAAAGGGGAGTTTACAAAGTTTTTTTTCTTTAATTATCAGCAAAATTCAACTAAAAGGGATGTCTGGCTATTTTTATGCCATCTTTTACAATTACATACCTTACCACTTTTATAACCAAATAAGAAAGCTGATAAGGATTTCTGCTCTTCCTTTTCCCTATAGGGCAAAATTTCCAGAGCCCCGAGTCCAATTTTTTTTTTTTTTAATGTGACTCCTGGAAGACAAAGAAGGAGTCTCAGTTCAAGCACATAAGTGAATATTCTTAAAACACACACACACACACACACACACACACACACACACACTCCACTTCTAAGCTGCTAAATCTGAAACATTACTAACAGGAAACAAAACTGATGAAAGAAGAGGAGTAGCAGGGAAGGAGGCTATAGCCAAAGGCTGCCTCTGTCCAAGAACCAGGTCACACTGATAGGTTTTATAAAATGGGTGCTTAGAATTCTGCATGACAGCTGTACAAAGCTCTCCAGCTTCACTTTCCTGCATCAAAAATAGCAGAGGCTCAGGGGGTGGAGTGGGGGAATAGATACTATCCCTGAGAAGTAAAACTGTCTCATCCTTGAAAGACTTGAAGGCAAACTGCAGTCCCACCTTAGAAACACCCCAACCACATCTTCTGCTCTCCATCCCTTATGTGAAAAAAAAAAAAAGCCCAAGGAAGAGGAGATGAAAGCACACTGAAAACCTTCTCTTTTAAAGACGGGGCAGGCCATGTAGGTCTCCTCCAGCATTGAGGAGAGTTCAGTCCATTAGTTTTCAATGATAGGCCTGATTCTTTCCAATTTATTTCAATTCAACAAATTTCAGGTCATTTAGAAACCATGAGATTATTTGCAAGTTATCATATGTAGAGAAAGATTTCTGTTCTTCCTGAAGTGCTGAGTTTTGAATACTAAATACACCTTTACCCCCACTCCAGGGTAGACGTCTTCTTGTATCATCTACTACATATAAATGTAAGACAGGAATATGACCTATAGTTCTTTTTTCATGGCTTGTAATGTTCACTACATGGCCATTAGTGTCGTCTCTTTAGAAATTTCAACCTACTTCCTATTTATTACCCATTGAACAATTAGCCTTGATTATAAATGTGGCCAGTGTAGGCACCACCCAAATTACTGCCATCTTAAGTGTTAAAGGGGAGAACTTCCTCTTCAGTAACTAATTAACATACCTTTCTGTCATTCATTTGAATAGTATTTTTCCGCTTTAAATGTCAAGAGTCTAAACCTTGTGCAGCAGCAAAGGTTCAGAAGATTTCCAGATTGTATTTCCTGTCCTTCCCTTTTCTTACTTTCTGAGAACTACTTGAACAATTCCATTCTGCCTTTCTTAAACAAATAATATTTGGAATAGTGAGTCATAAGAATCAAAGATACATTTTATAGATGTGGAAGCATGCTTAGAGGGGTAAAGCTTCTTGCCCAAGATTACACAGCTAAGAGGGAGTCATACCTGCCCAACATTCCCAAACACACACACACACACACACACACACACACACACACGCATGCACACATGCATGCGTGCACACACATGGTCAACTATATTCCTCCTTTCTCATCTAATTCTGTTAACATCACCATTTCCCTCATTGTCATCCAAATTCTAATCCTCCTTCCCAACACCTCATCAGTGCTTCAAATGTCCTTGGTTGCTGGTCCCCATCTCCATCTCGCCTGCTCTAGATCCATCCCCTAGAGTCCTCATCCCAACCCACCTGCCTCTTCAGTGTCTGTTTCCTTCCGCCCCCATATCCTTCCAATCCACGGTTCACACTGCACTACAGATAACTCCACACTCATCATGGTTCTCATAATGATACCAAAATACTCACATTTTTTCAGTGAAGCTCAAGTCCAGGCTCCCTCTCTGACATCCAGGACTCTTCGTATCTGGCTCCAATATTTTTCCCCTACTGCCATCCTTCATACAACCAACGCTCCAATCAATGAAACCATGCTCAGTCCCCTGCCATTCACCTCTGTGCTCCCCAGTCCTGGGCCTCTGCTCATGCTGCTGTGCCCAGCTGGAACCGCCAGCCCTTCCTGGCACAGCCAGGCCTGGAGTTAATTCAAATGATCTCTCCCGTGTTCCCTGAAGTCAGGGTGAAATCTCCCTTGTCCGATTTTTACAGCATTTTTGATCCCTTAAGGCTCTTGCCATGGTATAACTGGTGTTTTCATTTCTTCTATAAATGACTTACTTCTCCCAATCACGAAAGCAGTGAGTCATAGCTCGTTTCACTGTGGGTCCATCTCAGACTTAACACAACATCAGGCACACAGCGAGCACTCACAAGTGCGGCTCCAGTGAATGCGTTTGGGAATCCCAGAGGCTGGCTTCCTCTATTAGAGCATGTTTATTCCTGGAGCCAAGCACGGTCTTACACACATCAGCCAGTAATAATAAAAGCCAGGGAAGCAGAAGAGCAAGAAGATACTTTGTCATTTTGGGGCAACACGAATAATTAAAAAAACAAAAACATACATTAAAAGAGAAAAGGTACTGAGAATATCTGGGGGGTGGGGTAAAGGGGCCTGACTTTCATGTTCCTGGTTCCACATACAATTTCTAAGCAAGGTGGGGGTGGTGAGTGGGGGTGTCCTAGGTGAACACTAATTACATAATGGCCCCTTTGACCCGGAAACCATGATATGCAAACAGTGAAGCCCCTCAACAGATACCTTCACAGCCCATGGAAAAATAAAATGCTCAACCATAATTAGGTTATATTGTTCATTAAAATATATTTCCAGCTACACCCAAAGCAGGGCTAAAAGGAGCCAACTCTCAGCATTTAGCAATGATTTTGGGGGGGGCGGGAAATGGGGCTATGTAATTTGTGAGTTTTCAATCACACATCAATCTAATTTGTCTTCCACATGTCTTTCCTCACTTGTCTCTATCCCTCCACACACCCATTCTTCAGAGGCTAGACAGGAAGGTAGAAGGTTACAGTCCAAAAGAGAATTGGAAGAGGTTGTAGGTTTCACTTTTTTGTTGTTATTTTTTAAAGGGGATTTTTTTCCTTCCTAAAATTTCAAGAGATGGAAAATCCATTAGGTAATTAGGACCAACCCAAGAGACCAATTCAAGACTGTTCCCTACAGTTCACTCTCCAGCAATTTTCCAGTCCACTTCCCTGAGGAAATGTTAAAGTTGTCTCCCCCACAGCCACTTGCAAATGTAGCCTGAACCTGGTACCACTGTAAAGGCTTGAAATGTAAACTTTATAACAAGACCTGAGCTAAAATTGCAAGCAGCTATGAAAACCTGGATCCCTCCCTGCTTTGTGCAAGGGGACAAAACAATCCTAGGCAGAAATGGAAAAGGCCACCCCAGGTTTGCAAGCATTTCTGAGTTAACCTCACCATAGTTGTTCTCCCCAGCAAACCTCAACATGTGGGAACTTTCGTATTGTCAGTCTCAGAAGTCACAACTTCTGAGATGGGGCACAAGGTTTTCATTTGGAATTTCTCTCCACCACCAGAATGGTCAAAAGCAGGCTACCAACTTCTAAAATTCTCAATTACTAAGGTAGCCCAGCAAACTTACCAACCTAGGTCCCGTTGCTAGTGTTACAAGGAATCCACACTGCCCGAAGGCAGAGACTGTATGATTTACAGCTTAATTGCAGTCAAGAGCACAGCCCTGGGATCACTGCTGATCTGGGTTCCAATCCTTCCACAGTTTATTAGCTTTTATAACCCCAAATTAAGTGATGTCTCTAAACCTGTTTGTCAGCCATAAAATGGACATAATAATACCTACTTCATAGAACCATGACGATCTTGGCACAACACATGTAAAAATGCTTTGCACAAAGCATCTCGTGGCCTACAGTAAGTCAATAGTAAATATTAATGATAATAAATGCACTTAAATTACTATTAACCCGAATAGAACCTCAGTACCATTTGCATTTAGAAAAGACTCAATTTATACATGCCAAATGATGCCGCCTGGGTTTTTTTGTTTTTTGTTTTTTGTTTTTTGTTTTGTTTTGTTTTTTTGCTTTTCGGGTTTTAATGTTTTCTTTTTTTTTTTAATTTTGTACTGAGTTTTCTTATTTCTCATTCCTTTTTATTTCTTTATCTCCTCAATTTGCTTAACAACCTTAAATGTGGAGGACATCTTTTCTCTTATGAACCCAAATGCTTTTTTTTCTCCCAAATGCTTTTTTAAAAAAGATTTTATTTATTTATTTATTTGAGAGAGAGTGAGTGTGCATGTGTGCAGGTGAGCATGAGTGGGGGAGGGACAGAGGGAGAGGAAGAAGCAGACTCTGCACTGAGCAGGGAGCCCAAAGTGGGGCCCAGATCCCAGGACACTGAGATCATGACCTGAGCTGAAAGGAGATGCTTAACTGACTCAGCCATCCAGGGGCGGCCCCTCCAAATGTATATAAAACTTAAAAATAAGTCATTTATAATCTTGCTCACTTGTAAATTTCCTTACTATAAATTCCAAACATTTAAAGGATTCCCTCTGTTGCTAAGGGACACCATGGACATTTTAACAGTATGTGCAAATTAAATGTACACTCTTCCTAGGGTAGTCTCTACCTGGTACCCAAATTTTAGATTCCCTGCTCCATAAAGGATCTATTTGCTATGCCAATGGATGGATGCCAAATGTTTTCAAAGTAGAATAGGAAAAGGTGAAACAAAACCATCAGTATTTAGTCACGTCATTTAGGCTCAACAACAAAATGTATCCATTAACACACATCAATATCCAGAAGAGAATGATAGATTTTTTGTATTTTTTTAGATCAATGTTTGACAATAATAATATGTACATCAGCGCTCAACTACTTTCTATTTTTACTTGATTTCCTCTGCTGTTATGGGGTAGATGTCACCTTTACATTTCAGTTACTTGGGCAATGCATGCTTCTCTGGTTTTACCCACTCTGGATATCTTTGTCATAGTCAAGGCCTTGTTCCTAATTGATGACAGTGCAAAATATTTATGGCAGTGAAATTTCTCCTTTAGTCTTTTTTTTTTTTTAAGATTTTATTTATTTATTTGACAGAGAGAGATCACAAGTAGGCAGAGAGAGAGGAGGAAGCAGGCTCCCCGATGAGCAGAGAGCCCGATATGGGGCTCGATCTCAGGACCCTGAGATCATGACCTGAGCCGAAGGCAGAGGCTTTAACCCACTGAGCCACCCAGGCACCCCTCCTTTACTTAGTCTTAAAGGAGGTTCATTCTTACCTACCCCACTTCTTACATGTTGAACACCCACTCTGTGCCAGATGCCTAATTCATAGTCATAAAATTCTTAAAGGTAGGTGCTACTATTATTGCCTGTTTACAGAGGAGGACATTAAGGCACAGAAAGGTGAAGTAAATTCCCAATCTCCGAAGAGTCAGGGAGTTATGAAGCCAGATTCAACCCAGAGCAGCATGTACTAATTAATTACTCCATGAGACTTCCTCCTTGATCTCCAAGTGTCCACATTAGCTCCTCCTCACTGATGAACATGTGAAAATCTGATTATTTCAGCCTTCCTTTCTTCCTTCCTTCTTCCCTCCCTCCCTCCCTTCCTTCCTTGTGAGAAAGTGTCTTTTCCTTCCTTCCTTCCTTCCTTCCTTCCTTCCTTCCTTCCTTCCTGCCTGCCTGCCTGCCTTCCTTCCTTCCTGCCTGCCTGCCTGCCTTCCTGCCTTCCTGCCTTCCTTCAATATGCTCTTTAACTGAGTCCCTACTTTATGGCAGGAACTGTGCTAGGCAGTAGGAATCCAGTAATGAGAAGACAAACATGGTATCTGCCCACAAGGTGTTTATAAACCTAATGAGAAACTTTTATTTTAAAAGCCTCATATTAAAAGTTATCCAAATAATTAAATAAAATTTAGTGAAGAATACCCTAAAATTAAACATGATCTAAGTAATTAAGTTAAATAAAGTCAGGATCATTGCCTGGAGGACCCTGTGAAAGGAGACAGCAAAGGACCCATCCCAGTCTGGAGGACCAGAAAACACAGAAAATTTCTTTTTCTACACTTTGTCCCTTAAAATCTTTCTAATATGCATTAATATAATGTTTTATCTTAGTAATAGTCTGGTGGATAAAATAAAACTCAAGCTCCTCTTGGATCCTTCTGTGAGATTTCTCAGGATATCAATATTTAATCTTGTCCTATTGTCCATATCTGGAGGTGGAGAATAGGGCCCTTGGTGTGGATAATGCAGTATAGCTTTAAGAGATGACGGAGAGAAGGCAGAGTCACTGGATTTCTACTTTGCCTCTACCTTCCATCTCTTGGCAAGAAGCACGGTATAGGGCGCCTGGATGGCTCAGTTGGTTAAGCGTCTGACTTCAGCTCAAGTCATGATCTCTGGGTCCTGGGATCAAGCCCCATGTCGAGCCCCACATTGAGCCCCAAGTTGAGCTTTGTACTTGGTGAGGAGTCTGCTTATCCCTCTCCCTCTGCCCATCCCCAGCTCATGCCCTCTCTCAAATAAATAAATAAAATCTTAAAAAGCAGCAGCAGCAGTGGCATGGTATACCAGATAGAAATGACAAGGGGATAACATAAGAACCCTTAATCCAAAGCCCACCAGAGTACAGAGCCCTTTTCCCTGCAACCAGAGAAGCTTCCTTTTTTTTTTTTTTTTTAATTTTTATTAACATATAATGTATTATTTGCCCCAGGGTACATGTCTGTGAATCTTCGGGCTTACACATTTCACAGCAAAAAGGAGAAGCTTCCTTTTTATCCATTTCAAATCCGGAGCTTCCATTGAGAATTTCAATGTCAAGAGAAGATGTCACAGCTTTAAAGGTTAAAGAATTACTAATACCCGATTTGAATTAGTTCAAGTATTCAAACCCAAATGAATTAAATTTCAGAGTGATCTAGGAATTGGCAAAGTGATCTTTTCAGTCCAGACTTCATCAATAGTAGAAGACTGAGAATCTTTTCTAAATATCTTGCAATTTGAGATTCTATAATTCAGTGAATCTGCTGTCAGCCTGGACCACTACCTTGGACATCTCTGCAGTAAATAAGTTCCTCACAAAGGCTGACTTTCTTAAGACTTGCCTCTTAAAAAGGAACTGGGAAGGAAAATATGGCTAAATCATGGTTACAATTTGGTCTAAGAACAGAATTACTTCACATTAAAAGAAACCTGAGTTACTGTAAAGAAATACTCTCTATAAAAAAAAAAAAAAAAGAAAAGAAATACTCTCTATAAATCCCAAGTACTGAATAATTATCCTTAAGCTTTCCACTGGGTTTCCTTTCCAGAGAGCCAAGAAATATGTCCTAGGTGTCCTTGGCAAATGAGTCCCATTCCAAAGAGGAAAAACTCAGAGCAGAAAGCAAGGAAACAGGCAGGAAGAACGAATAAGAATGAAGGACAATGCTGTCAACTGTGAAGTTAGTGTTTTGCCTGACATGATTAAATACACCAAAGAAAAGACAGATCAACCAACAAGACACCCAAAAAAAGAGGAGGGACCAAATCTGCAGGGCTTTAGGAAGAGAAAGGGAGCAGAAGCTGGCCAGGGGATGAGGGAGGAGAGGAATACAGCCCCGTTCTCCTGCGATGGACCAATTTTGCACCCTGTGAGTGCATATATAACCCAGATCTACCCGGCAACAGGAAACAAGGAAACAACAGGGAGAACAAGCTTCAGCATTACACCTAGAACTTGGCCAAACTTGCGAAGGTCCTGTCTTGGACCTGCTTGGTCCTGTCTTGGAGCCTCCCCACATTGCTTCCAGAGAAGAAAAGATACACTGCCAGGCTGCTCCCAGGGCACTGGGGGAGAGGTCAGAGACTACAATAGACCCCAGTTCCTGCAAAGCACTGCTTGATCCAGGCAAAAAGGCAGCAGTAGGGGTAAGTATGGCCATAATTACAGAGGAGCTGGAGGGACTTAGGGTTTGACTGCTGATCTAAGAGTGTCGGTCAGGTCCCTGGGAAAAGCAACATGGATACTGTTGACTTAACTCCTCCCTACCGAAAGTTCTATAGGACAGGAGAAAAAGAGGAGGAAGGAGGGCAGGCCCTAAGGCCCAGCCAGGTTTGGGAGCAACAGCTCAGGCTTTTACTGACACATGGCTGCTGGAGCCTGAAGTGGACAGAGTCAAGAAACACCAGTAGGAAGGAAAGGAAATGACACATGGTCCCAGGGTGGTGACTGGGGCCAAGTAAATTCGTTGAGATGTTCAGCTGGGATGATTTAGGGGAAGACTTTCTCTCCTTGATGTCACCTCACAGAAGAACCATCCAGAAGCACAGGAATCGATTCCTGAAAAGTGGTCATCACGTTTGAGTCCTCGCTCCGATGCTGATCGTGTCACCTTGGGGCAACAGAGCTGGGTAGTCTGCTTGAGATGGGCACAAGGGCAGCTGTACCTACACCATGTCAGTCCTTTCCATTCAATTTCACTCACCCAACACTGCCACGGATACACAACTTAGGGGGAAGAGCTCTGGGTTCTAAGGACTGGGCAGCAAAGCTGCTCTGGGGCAGAGCAGCCTCACTTACCTTCTCCATCTCCCCGCCTCCCCCTGCCCCCCCAGTGCTCTTTATGCTTCTCCTCAGACACTTGGTTCTTGGCTCCCTGGGCCTCTCCAAAGCTCCACCCAGCCAAGCGGCTTCTGATCCCTTTACACATTTCTGAGCCGGCCAAGGAGAGCCTTGCTATTTCATGAAGTGATAATGGTTGAAACTGGAATAATATACAACCCCAGATCACCTAATCGTACTTCTAAAAGTAAGCAGTGAGTTACTTGTGTAGAACTTTCAAGTTTGGTAAAGCAAAATGGTATTCCAAGTAAACCAATAGCCCTTTCAACACATCGGTTTGTTCACAGAGACTTTCCAGGTCACAGAGAATTAAAAAATGGGTAAATTTTTTTAAAAAAATGTTTATTAGCTATCTTCTCCCCCAAATGTAATTTTCATGAGGGCAGAACCTTGCCTGTCTTCGTCTCCCACGTATCTCTTGCTGCTTCAAAAAGCCTGGCACAGAGTAGGAACTTATTTCTTATTTATTCAACAAGCTGATGAAAAAAGTAATTTACAATGATTAAATGTAATTTGTGAGCCTTAACCCAGCAGATTTATCTTCTTAAAATTAGATTTCTCCTTCAATTAATACCAAAATAAATATGAATTCCTTAAGCACATTACTGGAGAAGTAAAAGGCCAGGAAAATAGGACTGGAAAAATCTCTTATTGTGGAAAATCTATATTCGGATCATCATGAGGTAATTTTAGTTCAACAATTTTGTCAACTGATTTTTATTGTTTTTAAGAACCAAGCACTTGCTTTTTTGTTTAAATGTAAATTTTTAAATGTTCCTGAAGAGGGGTGCCTAGGTGGCTCAGTTGGTTAAGCATCTGCCTTCGGCTCAGGTCATGATCCCAGGGTCCTGGGATGGAGCCCCACATCGAGCTCCCTGCTCAACAGGGAGCCTGCTTCTCCCTCTCTCTCTGCAGCTTCCCCTGCTTGTACTCTTTCACTCTCTCTCTCTCTCTCTCAAATAAATCTTTAAAAAAAATAAATGTTCCTAAAGAAATTAGGACAAATCATTCAATTGATTCAATTAGTGTAATACGACACATAACCTCAGTTGTTAAAGGAGAACTATAATCTCCTACATACTTGGAGGTTCCATTACTTATTAGGTTCCATTACTTACTGACCTCGCTCTGGCTCAGACTGCTCACCTGTACCTACCTCAGAGGCCAGAGGTGAGGAAGCTTCCATGAGGCCATCTATGCAGTACTTAACACAGTACCGTCTCTCGACAAACACTGACGCTTACTGTTACTAAACAGCTTGAAATATATTTCATTTGGGTTTTGAGATTGTGGTTTAAAGGGAATTTCTGTAGATCTGTGTTTACTAAAACTGTCTCAAGAAAACACCACATGTACTGTAGAAATTGACTGATCCACTGTCAACATGGCTATCTTTACCACTTCCCTTTGTTTGATTTGACTTTCTGTGGCAACATTGTGAAAGTTAATGTCACTTTGCTAAACTAGTGCAAAAGACACACTTCTGCCTGTAAATTCTGTTTGCAAACTCTGTTGAGAAATGACAGCGACTCCCAGAGTCATTCCTGTCCTCCTCCTGCCTCATCCTCACAGAGAACATGTAAGCAAAGGCTCCGAATCACCTGAAGTGGAAATTGGTTCAGAGACTCTCTCCTCAGCTTCAATTGTTTTGTTCTTTCAAAGCATTGTCCCTTCAGAATAAGCCACTTCTCACATGTAAGGGTTTAGCTGTCTGGAGTTCTTCAGAAGTGAGCTCCATTAATTACAGACATCCTCAAATGCAATTTTTCTTTCTTTTTCCCTTTTGATGTATTAAACTGGCTGTCAGAAATTAAATTAATTCAGAAAGGAATGACTGAATATCTCCAAATTGAATCAACTGCTAAAAACTTCCTGGAAAATTCTTTTTTTGTTGCTAATGCTAGACTTCTCAGCCTACGAAGTTGACTTGTTATTTAAGAGGACAATGGGCATTAATATTGTATAACTGCATAGGTCTTGCAAGAAAGAGTCTCATGTAAGTGGTTTACATTAGAATAAAAAATGCTTAGATATCAAAAACAGAAAACCATCCCTTCAATGTTCATATATAAGTCTGCTTTGTAAACAAGAAAAAAAAAACAAATGTTTTAGGATTCATCTATAAAACAAGAGTTTAAAATGTCATACAACTGGTTTATATTATAACCAAAACCACTTAGATACTAAAAATAGAGTTTATATATCAGTTTGTATCCCAAAACAATCAGAAATGAACATATCAGGATCCAGGAATTGGGAGTGTCTACAGCAGAGAAAACAATGAACTTTTTCATGGAAATAATGATAACAAAACTTCATTTTGTGAAAATGAAGAAAATTTTAGGAGCAGAAGAAATCTCAGCTATCGACTCATCTATCATTCTACTGCAGGCGATATAAAACATAACCCTGGAAGACAGATGAGAATCTATTTTATTCTGTACCAGGATTGTAGATTTTCAACTGGGTAATAATCTGTCGTAATTTGCAAGGGTGGCGTGTCATTATGGAATGAATATTAAAACCCCGGCCTGGTTGTAAAGTCTCTCCAGCCCTCTCCAATGACTTCCACGTGTGCATGGCAAAAGCTTCCATCAGACCAAGGAGAGCTGGCTGCTAGCTTCCCAGGTTTCTGCACGGCATTTCCACTGCTTTCAAATCTGTTTCACCGTAATGACACAGTCTTTTGATGCCTCGCTCTTGCATACGAAGCTGAAGGAGGGAAGATGAAGCTCTTTGTTCCTGTGATTCGAGTATCCATCTTTTCCAGAACTCTCGGTCTACACACACAAAAGCCAAAAAGCCTCCTAAAAGAAGGTGATTTATGAACTTGTAAAACCCAAGAAGTCAATCAATATGTAATGAAGTAAAGAGAAAAAGAAAGAAAAGCAGGCAGGTGTGACAGAACGCTTGGTCGATGGCAATTACTGACATGCCTGGATTGAAAGCATTCAGTTCACTTACTAAGACCTCCAATTCTGATAAACACTGATGGATGAGTGAGAGACACATTTCAGATTGCATGCGCCTCTCTGTGCCTTCACTTCTAAGTCACAGGTGGTGGGTCTGTACTTGCAAATACCGGCTGCCTTGTTACATTCTCCCATTCCCCCTTGAGTTCATCATTTTTATCTAAATTACTCCCTACAAGTTCACCCGGGGTGATAATGCTCCTCCAAAGTAACACAGCTGTCAAAATGTTTCCGTATACCACAAGCAAAACGCAGGTACTTTAACTTACTTTTAAGCCACAATAAAGTCTTTCAAAATATCCACTACAACCTTAAAATACTGCCTTAGATGCTGAAACTGCTGAGGTGTTTAAATTTAGATGGCCAACTGGTGATGGGGTACAGAATTCGGATTTTAGAATATTGGATTCTGGCCCCTCACTAGGTCCCTAATTGATCCTGGGCAATTCACTCACCCTGTCTCTGTGCCTCAATTCGTCTGTTAAAAAAAGAGAGAGAGATATTAAATCAAATTCATTTTAAAGTTTCTTCCAGCCTTAACACTCCATGATTCTTGTATTGTTTCAGTATCATTAATGTAGTTATGTTACTGAAATTCATTCTGCCCCTTAGAAACTATCTATTACAGCTTATTTCAATATCAAACTATACGCCTCACCAAAATGTATATGGAAACATCATTGTCATGCAGCAAGGTTGGAGATCCTACGTCTGACTGCCAAGCACTACTCCATCAGCTGTCTCTCTTTTACCAATATCTATTATTTCACAGGGTGCTTGGGTAGCTCAGTTTATTAACCAATATGTATTATTTCCCACAATGACAATATAAACAAAGTTGGGCTAGCATTTTATTTTGTTCTGTTTTGTTTTAAAAAGAGTGTAAGTTCTTTTTTTAATGTTTTAGTTCTCAAGATACTGATGGATGTCAAGTACAAGGTCAACTTTTCTGCACAGATTTAGTCAAAAGGTAAATTTGTATACATTCCAGCAAAACAGAGAAGGTATTCATAACATCTGACAGCTATTCTAATAATCTCTCTCCAACATCCATTAACTTTCATATTTATATCTTTCCTTTGGCAATTCCCAACTGGAGGGAAAATATGCAGAGGGTAATGCCGTCAGCATGACATATGAAATGTAGTGTGAGATGTGTTGATTCAAATACAAAAAATGATACACTCTTCCAATTCATTTTCTCTGATTTTTTTCAACTGATACATGAGCATATGAGATATAAATCAAGCCATCCCTGTAAAAAAAGGGAAAGCTTCAAAGACAAAGACAAATTTAAAATCTAGTCCTCTTTTCTATAGGTAAAAGAATACGGTTGTTACAGCAAGAGGGAGCAAGGAAAGAAAGGAAGGATTGGAGCAGTGGGGAGAAAATCCTTTTGAAGCATGGATCCTCTAGAAGCCATTTTAACCATTTGTTCTAAACTCTTCTTGAATATCCATTTGAATGTTATGTTTTATTTCATTTGCTAAAGTCGTCATCTACATGAGCTTGAATTTTTTATTTTATATTTTTTTCGGTTTTTTTATTTTTTTAAGATGTTATTTATTTATTTGACAGAGAGAGAGAGAGAGAGATCACAAGTAGGCAGAGGCAGGCAAAGAGAGGGGGAAGCAGGCTCCCCACGGAGCAGAGAGCCTGATGTGGGGCTCCATCCCAGGACCCTGAGATCATGACCTGAGCTGAAGGCAGAGGTTTAACCCACTGAGCCATCCAGGCGCCCCATGAGATTGAATTTTTTAATGGAAAGGGTTCCAGTTTGTTTTTAGAAGAGTCTGAAATCAGAAGCATGAATATAAAAGGACAGGTGAGTCCAAATCTCTTACGACAGACAGGCTTCCTCAAAGAAGTCAGCCACAATATAGACTGGAAGTTACCAGCAAGCCCTAACAATCTGTAATCCTTGGTAGAGAGGAACACTTGCTCTCTCTCATATAGAAGAAACTGGAAAATGACTCCCTTCTGATTTAGAATGGCCAGTCACAGAAGTTCAAGTTACCCAAAGAAAGGCACCCTATGTGTCTGAAATCTTTCTTCATGCTTCTGCCAGGTAGAAAAAATGAGGAAAGAGGGGTGCCCGGGTGGCTCAGTCAATTAAGTGTCTGCCTTCAGCCTAGGTCATGATCCCAGGGTCCTGGGATGGAGTCCCATACCGGGCTCCCCTGCTTGGCGGGGAGCCTGCTTCTCCTTTCCTTCTGCCTGCTGCTCCCCCTGTGCATGTTCTCTCTCAAATAAATAAAATATTTTTTAAAAAATTTAAAAAAAGAAAAAATGAGGAAAGAGAGAGTGAAAATGTGTGGTGAATTGTTTCAGTAGTCACGGAAAGAGGTATGTCACACATAGCAAGGACAGAGAGACAAAAATGAACAAATAGAGGCCCTGAAAAAATTCAAAAGAGAAGACAAGGTTCGAGGCTCAGCTAGGTATCAAAGTTAAGGCAGGCGGAGGATTAGGTCTCTTCTGCTGTGGTAATAGCTTTCTCCTCTTGCCATCACGTCATGTGACTTCGAGGTCCACTCTGCCAACCTCCCTAGCAGACTCCCCTCAACGCCTCAAAACACTACCTTCAACTCCACTCCAGTCTAATTCCACAGCCACAGCCTAGCTCTCTGTCACTCCTTGGAACAGCCCCATCTCTGAAATTGCTATGAAATGCCAATACTGCTAATAATTTCCAACCTTCTCCAACCCCCTTCTGTCTCTAAACCTGCCCTTCATCTTCCCCCAAGACTCCGGGTGATACACGGACCACTGTCACTTTCCTTCTCTCTCCTACACTTAAGTTTTTCTTAACATTTCCACTCACGGGCATCTGAAATTCTATCACTCCATGTCCTTCTGACCCATCTCTCTGGGCAACCTGTAATTCTGAATCAGCGCTCTGCCTGTTTTGCTTTTTACAGTTCCCAGGCTGCTCCAGACCTTGGCAGAGTTCCACAAAACAGGGAGATGTACGTGCCCTGATGGACAAGCACTGGCCGCAGCAGGGCCATCAGTGAGGCCTGGCAAGCTTGGTACTTAGCTTTGGCACACTCCGCCTCATTGTCTACTCTAAGCCTTGACCAATCTCCGTAAGATCCTTACTTTGTCCGCCATCTCTTCACTCCAAACTCACTTCCAACTTCCCCAAGGGAACAGAGGCAGTCCTCTGGGAACTCCCCTCCTTCCCTTCACCTGAATGGAGTGAACCTCACCCACTCCTGTCCTGGAAGGACTTCCCCTGTTGCAGTCCTACGTGCAAACCTTGCAGGTTGTTTTCATGCCTTCCCATCCTGTGTCTTCTGAGGACTTTTTCTTCATTAATTCTCCCCCCTCTCCTGTATTTGCATCTGATTCCCTTTTAGTGCATGCTGCACAACTACCGGGGTGCCATCCATTTTCTTAGGCGATGATGATGTGTACGCACAGGCCAGGTTTCTGTTTCTACTGGTCCTTTCCTCTCTTCCCTAAACACACTTGTTTTCTCTATCCTCATTAAACAAAAGAAAACAAAACAAATCCTCTCCCGACCCAACTTTCCAACTTTCTCCTTAGGCTTCAGCCCCAACCCCTTCCGTCCCTTCATTGCCAAACTTGTTGAAAGAGTATTCAAAATTTGCTGCCATCACCTCTTCCCTCGATTCAGCCCACTGCCATCTGGCAGGCATCCCCCTCCACCACTCTGTTCCACAGTCAGCATCACATCCTAACGGCAAAATTCAATGGCTTTTTTCAGCAGCCATCTACCCGTGTCTGTAACGGCCCCTCCAACAGTGGGTGAGAGTGACTCATGCTTTCATTCTTGAAAATCGGATTTCTTGGCTTTGGGCTTACTCCCTTCCTCTGGGTGGTCCACCATGGCTCAGACTGCTCTTTCTCTGGTTCCTTCTTCTCTGCCCAATTCCTAAAACTGGAAGACCTCAACCCTTGCCTTTTCTCACACTACAGCAGGGGTTGCAAACCATAGCTGGCCTAAGGGCCCAATGGGACCAGCTGCATGTTTTTGGAAATAAAATTTACCTGTACCCCATTCATTTACATACCCGTACATAACTTCTTGTGGCTGTTTTCAAATTTTTTTTTAAGATTTTGTTTATTTATTTGACAGAGAGAGAGATCACAAGTAGGCAGAGAGGCAGGTGGGGGGGGCGGGAAGCAGGTTCCCCACTGAGCAGAGAGCCTGATGTGGGGCTCGATCCCAGGACCCTGAGATCATGACTTAAGCCAAAGGCAGAGACTTAACCCACTGAGTCACCCTGGTGCCCCTATGGCTGTTTTCAAACTATTAAGGCAGAGTTGAGTCAGTAGTTATGACAGAGATGGTATTCCCTACACAGCCTCAAATAATTAACATCTGGTGTTTCCCATAAAACATTTGCTGGTCCCTCTCTAGACAGTCTATGTAGTGACTCCCAAAGGGTGATTCCAGACCAGCAGCATTGACATGTAGTCCTTGAGCTCCACCTGAAGCCTAATAAATGGGAAACAATGGAGGGACGCACAGAAATCTATGTTTTACAAACCCTCCAACTGACTGATGCTCAACTACAGTTTAAGAACCACTGGTCCAGTGGTGCCTGGGTGGCTCAAGTGGCTCAGTCAGTTAAGCATCTGACTCTTGATTTCAGCTCAGGTCATGATCTCATGGGTCTTGAGATTGAGCCCCGAATAGGACTCCATGCTCAGCACAGTATCTGCTTGAAGATTCTCTCTCCCTCTGCCCCTCCCTGCATTGGCGTTGTCTCTCACTCTCTCTCTCTCAAAGAAATAAATCTTGAAAAAAAACAAAAAACTAGAACCACTGGTCCACATGACGACACTGGACAATCTCCAGGGTTTCCAGTACCACCCATGTGGGTGCCTGGCTGGCTCAGTTGGTTATGTCTCTGCCTTCAGCTCAGGTCATGATCTCAGGGTCCTGGGATTGAGTCCTACATCAGGCTCCCTGCTCAGAGGGGCGTCTGCTTCTCCCTCTACCCCTCCCTCCTGCTCATGCTCTCTTCTCTGTCAAATAAATAAATAAAATCTTAAAAAAAAAAAAAAGGAACACCGATGCATGTGATGGTGACTCTTGAATTAAGCTTTACTGAGCTGTAAATTTGTATTTTCAACTACTGGATATTTCCACCCGAAGGCCCCTGCCTCCTCATTCAACAAACACTTTCTCAACACCCTCTGTAGGATAAGCTGCCATCTGTGCAGGAGTCGAGCTGCCAGATAAAAATGTGTCTTATGCAATATTTGAGACACACTTACACTGAAGAATTGTTCACTGTTTATATGCAATTCAAACTTCATTGGAAAGCTGTATTTTTATTTATTCAACCTATCAATGCTTCGCAGGCTATAAAGAGAACATGAGTTTTTACCCCAAAGTAGCCCAGAGTTCATTCAGGGAGCCAATGATATAAACGCAGTCCAGAACAATTTGATAACCTCAAAATCTTACATTTCAAAACTCTCTCTTCCCTCTTCCCATGTCAGTTAACAGCTGCAAGGTCTTTGGGGCTAAGCTACTTCAAAAGTCTCTTCTAAATACGCAGAAAAGGGGATTCTAACCCTCGAGTGGAGGGAAAGTCATAAGGCAGAGAGGAACATTTTAATCAAATGTATGTATGAGAAACAGATTGTGATACGAGTCACAATGGAATGATAAGGAAGACATTAAATATACTTAGATGCTCATTTCTCTAAACTTTGATCTTTATCAACCGTTATATAGAATGAACAGTCACAATACTAAATGAGCTAAAGTTTAGTATTTTAAGGTAAGCTAATAAAAATCGGGTCTATTGTTGGAAAAAAAAAATGATACCCAGTGATAAGTTCATGGTTTGGAATCTGGATGTAAAATTAAAGTCCTTGGCTTCTGGTCCAGACCACAAACTGAGGCTCATCTGGTAGCACTTTACCCCATTGACTAGCCAGGAAGAACTCTTCCACAGTGGGTTTGTTAAGTCTGATGACAACTGTGAGACTTAAGCATTCTATTAACTGGCATCCTTCGAACAAGAAAGTAGATTTTGAAAACAATGAATTAAAAAAAATTCTGACAGTTTTCTAATTAGAAAGAAAAAAAAACACAGTTTCTTAAAACACAGACTTTTTTTTTTAATCAAGGCTTCTGGCAAAGAACATTTCCATCTCACTTTGAGCAAATTCATGTTTAAAACTTTCTGCAAAAGCCCCCAAAGAAAACTTACTGCTATTTTTTTTAAACTTACTGCTATTTTAAGTCACCCACATTTGAACACTGTCCACAGAATCAGCTATGGACATGGAAAACAATGACATTAGGGACAAATGAAATTCAGACTTTCTCTCATTTCAGCTAATACATACTCGCTCACTTTGTCTCTTCTCATTTTAATCAATACTGGTTGATTTCAATTCAACAAGTCCTGCACCCAGCACCTGGTTTAGGTGGAAAAAGGAATACAACAGAGAAGAGGCAGCTGCCAGGCTCCAAGATAATCTAGAATATTGAAAACAACTATCTCCTGATTTTAATTCCCAACATTGTTTTAGTAAATCCAAATTTGCAACTCACAAATGACATCTGTTTCTTGACGCAAGTATAACTTGTAGGGCTTCTTGAAGTGAGGAGATCATATCGCAGTTTTGCTTTTAAAAACACACCTCTGAAACCTACACATCCAAGTTCTCAGAACACACCTACTAAATAAAATAGCCTTGCCTTCTACTTGTTCCTTGAAGAAATAAGAATTGCCAGCATAGATCAGAAGCATCAAGTCGAGGATTTTGACTCTTCTTGGGGTAAATTACTGGGTAATGAGCCACCCTCAGCTCAGGTGCTGGGATGCACCAGCATCGATCGGGGAGTCCTGCACTCACAGAAGTGACTGGAAGACTCGGGTGAGTTCAGAGAGGACACTTCCACATCTAAACCAGCAGAGCACACCCACTGTAGCAAAACGCCTTTCTACTCCTCCGCGGTTACCAGCCCACCTGACTTCATCCCCACACCTTCAGTTCCCTGAGGTCAAGAACGGTGTTGCATTTATCTCCTTGACCCTGCCAGCAGCCAGCAAGGTGTCACAGGATAACAGGGTCTCCGTGAATATTTATGAGCCTGTAAAGAACAGGACAAGAGGTGGGGAACCACGCAAAAGGGTGGTTCGAAGCCTCCACTTGGAAGATGCGCTTAACAGGCCCTTCAAAAAGTATCGTTCCACTATTTTAACGACTCATAGTTTCCCCTGCCCTTGATCCAAATCATATGGAGTAATGCCTCTCTCAGCACAATTCAAGATAACCCGTCATTATCAGATGTCAGAGCAGTCCTTCACGCCAGCAGGCAGGCACATACGGCACTTCTAGTCAGGTGCTGGTTTAGAAAAGGCCAAAGCAGCATCTTTTAAAAAGATTTATATTTCACTCAATACCTTAATCCAGAGACACCTTCTTAATCCTTGAAAGGAGTCAAGCCCTCCTTCTCGAATTCTCAGTATTAAAAACACAAAGTTGCTTAAATTCCCCCGTCTAGCAAAGCCATCATTTCAATTCTTAATGTGTAAGATGAATGTTCTTCTCCACAGTTCCTAAACCTCTATGTCGAGTATAAGGTGTGTTTTCTTTCAGTTAGTACTTATTTGAGCCAAAATCACAGAAAAAACTCAGTGTCTAAACAGCATTGTATCTGCGGGTATGCAAAGAAAATCCACTGTGTTCATACAGTCACTTAAAGAACAATTACTCAGTGAGTTAACCATTTAAATATGGCCAGTTGCTCAAACTGCAAAAGGCTCATTCATAACTGGAATTATAAAAGAAATGGGTATTTTAATAACCACATTTAAAAACTTGCTAGCAGAATAGTGAGTTAAGGAAAAAAATCCTTTAACCAAGGACCCGAAATACCAGCAATAATCTGTGCTCATTAAAGGTAGTTAGTTCTTACGGAATCAAAATCAGGTTCCTCCACTTTCAGTGACTATTTACTATTAACACAGCTGTGAAATCAGATGAAATCAAATTTGAATTGCAGACAATTAGTTTTAAAATAAGTATTGCCTGAACATTTAGCCGCACAGACCTACATTTTCTATGAAATATTTGCAAGAACTTGACACAGATGCACGTGAATAAAACATCTATCTAAAAAGTATTCAGCAAAGATGAAAAATACTTGAGACAGCGAAGGAAACACATCACAAATGAGCTTTTCCAATGCGTCTTGGCATACAAACAAGTGTATCTAGGTTCTCTGAGGTCCTCACAGTGTCCAGAGGCAGAGAGGAGAAGCAAGGAGGTCTCTAAAATGAAGACATCAGCGGAAGGAGGAACTGTTTGGCTCAGCAGCATTGGAATAGCAGGTCCAAAGCCAACAAAGAGTTAAACACCTAGGCTGGCTCTGTAATGAATGCTTAGTAAGTTTGGCCAAGGAATATCAAGTAGATACCAGGGCTAGAGCAACTGCTAAAGGGATGACCTCCTTGAATCTTATTTGCATAGCAATGAGATGTCACAAAGGCATTAAGTCTGAAACTGCAATGCTGTTTCTAATCCATGCTTTATTTTGTTGTGACATGAAGCAAACTGCTTTTTAAAGTAAAACAGAAATGATTCCAGCAATTCAGGCACGGGGGAGGGGGTGGGGAAGGGGGAACAAGTATAGATTATAAAATAGACTGGAAAGTAGCTATGCAAAGAGCTACTAAGTCGCTCAGGGAGCAAAACCAGCTGGGGGGAGTTGGAAACAGTAAAACAGTAACTTTCAGGGATGTTTCTAAAGTGAGACCAGGTAAGTAAGTTGCTGGGTTTTGTCAACTAATGTATGTGACTTGGGCCAAGAATAATGCATGTCTGCTCACAACAGACAAAATATCAATAAAATGAGCCAAACTCTCTCAAAGTGTATCTGTTACAGCCTCGGGCTGTTGCCTATAATGATGCGAAAGCCTTCAGTTACAGTTTGGCACTTGTTTTTGTTTTGTCTTATTTTGTTTTCAGGAACTGAGCTTGCAAGTATTATTAACATTAGCTAATACTAAGGGAGACTGGGGGATTTTTTCCCTTACCACTGAAGAACGCAACTTCTTTTTTAAAATACTGGATTAAATTACACATACAGCTAAGGCTGCAAAGAGAACGAGAAAACAGCATTGAAATCAAGCTTGTTTGTGTTAAAGCAGTTACAAAATGAAAAGGCATTCAATAAAATTGTGGATACTCAAGGTCTACCTATATTTCTTTAAAAAAAAAAGAGAGAGAGAGAATACTTCTAATCCTCAAATGTCACAGGTTCATTTCTCTCCCAGAGTCTTACACATCAAATTCAAGTGCAGTCACAGTGCAATTAAATGAAAACAAAATAAAACAACAACAAAAAGTCTCCATGATGCCTTGAACATGCAACTTACCCAGTTATGGTTGTTTTCCTGCTGTAATTACCAAAGAACATAGAGATCTCTACTCATTTCTGTCACAAAGATAGGCAAACTGAAGTTTTAGCTGCCTGTTACTCAAATCCCTGAACCACCTTTCCAAATGCATAAAAAATAACTCTCTTATTTTCTGATTCTGACAGAACCTCAAGTTATTCACCAGACCATATGCATCTACTTCGGGCAATGAAATTAATATTTCAGTAAGTCTTCTTCCTTGAAACAGGAAGCCTTTTAGTAATGACCTTGGACCAGATAATAGGAGAGGCAAGAAAAGCAGGGTCCAGAGCCAGAGGGTAATTGCGATTCAAAGACTCTTTTATGCAAATAAGACCCCTAATCATGCTAATGCAATTTTCTACATTTTATCTTCCATCTTTTTATTTACATTCAGCTGAGAAGCCAAAATCAGAAAACAGCAGATTTCCGGCTTCTTGATCCAACCTGTCCCGTGCAAGCCCAGCCCTGGAGAGCTGCAGGACCTTCACAGAGCATCTGACAGCCCACTCCCAGAAGGAACAGGACAGAACTAGAACATCCCGATTACACTGAAGTTAGTTCTAGCAAGTGGTAACTAATTCAAGCAGGGTGCAAAAACCCACACCAACTGGGCATTGGTTAACATTTCCATCTCCTTTTGTGTTATCAGACTGCCCTGGAAGGGAAAAGTCATTTCCAAGAGGGAGCATCCATACTGTCGCCCTGACCCTCTGGACGTGTGTGCTTCAGTCCACACTGAGGAAGCCCTCAGTGTGCTTCCCGCCGACCTGGGGGCACGCTCCTATTTGCCATGTATTGGCAGGTGTTTTCAGGGGCAGTGTGGTCTGGAAAAGCCTGCACACTTCCAGCAGGATCACTATGGGGTCATGGTAACAATGAGTAAGGCTGGGGCCAGGCCTGGAGCTCAGAACTCCACTAAGGAGATGAATGGCTGTTGGCTGAGCAGAGATGTAAAGAGTACAGGTTGTAAAGTCAGACAAAGCCAAGTTAGAATCCCGACTCTGACACCTCCTGAACTACGCATGTCACCTTGGGCAAGTGACTTTCCAGCTCTGTGCCTCAATTTCTTCATCTGTAAAGCAGAGATCATAACAGGACTTGTCTCAGAGAGTTGTTGTGGGGGAAACGAGATAATATATGGAAACCTCGTATCAGTGTTAGCTGTTATTAACAAGTACAAAAATGCATAAAGAAATTATAATAAACAAACCCAAGTTACTATTTCCAGTATTGTCAATAATTTCTTTTTAAGAGTCTATCAAGTCCTATCAATTCAACACCTACTAAGCAGTAGGGAGTTTGGGAGGGTTCGTTTTCCAGGACTTTTTATCCACATTTTCCTTTTGTCAAGTTTCTCTCATTAACTTGACTATCCATACAGTAAAACTGGGATAGTAAAAAACCCACGGTAGCTAACCTTATGCAGGCTGTTTGTCACTGTCGTCCTCATGATTCTCCAAATGATGCGGGGCCGTGTGGCTCTGTGCCTGCTTCTCAAGCTTGGACCAACAACAGTTACATGGATGGTCCTCAAAGCGCCTGAATAAACAGGATGAAATCACCAGGAGTTTTAATACCTTCCCCATCTCTAACAGGTCAGGCCATGGCACATAAACATACAATCTAAGTAAAAAACTATGCCTGTTATGGAAACAAAACTTCAAAATAGGCGCCCCAGTCTCTCGTCCAACCCAGTTGTCACCTCTGATTTTCTCTCTGTGGAAATACTAAAGATGTCCCAGAGGATAAAGTTGGAGCAACTTTTAGGTGTGTCAGTTTTATTTATTTTTTTGATGGTTTTTATTTATTTATTTTAGAGAGTCAGCACGAGCGGGAGGGGCAGAGGTAGAAGGAGAGAGAGAATTTTAAGCATGACTCCATGCTGAGCGCAGAGCCCGACGTGGGGCTCCATCCTAGTGCCCTGCAATCATGACCTGAGCAGAAATAAGAGTCAGACACTGAAGTGACTGTGCCACCCAGGTGCCCCAGTGTGTCAATTATAATTAAAGATTTGGGGGAGAAAATTTAAGTATACTGATAGCTAAGTAATTTAAAATATTATATTATTTCACATTTAAATAAACAGATTTTGAATAGACTGTAAAAGTCACATAAAGCTTTAGAAAAAAAAACACTCAGCCATCAAAGGAATCTGACTGATACCCAGGGCCTATCTTTGCACTCTATCATTGCGCTCTGAGAGTATGAGACCATCCTGCCCTTTTGGTACAAGGATTCATGTGGTTACATTTGAGAAGCCCTGGTTGTAGACAAGAGCTGTGGCTTCAAATCCCAGTCCTGCCAACTAAGGTCCATGACCTTGGTTCAATTCCTAACTATATCTTTGTTAACTGTGGAATGATGCTGGGGTGTGTGGGTGGCTAAGTCCGTTAAGCATCTGCCTTCAGCCCGGGTCATGATCCCAGGATCCTGGGATGGAGCCCTGCATTGGGCTCCCCGCTCAGCAGGGAGCCTGCTTCTCCCTCTGCCTCTGCCCCTCTCCTTGCTTGTGTTCTCTCTCTCTCGCTCTTTCTCCCTCAAATAAATAAAATCTTTTAAAAATTAAAATAAACAAAATTTAAAAATTAAAACTCAAAAAACCAAAAAAGAAGAAAACAAAGATAGCAAGTGTTGGTGAGTATGTGGAGAAACTGAAACCCTTACAAAATAGTTCACAGCAATGAAAACATTATGGAGGATCCTCATAAAATTAAAAATAGGACTGCCCTATGATCCATCAATCCCACCTGTGGGTACTTATCCAAAAGAATTGAAATCATGGTCTTGAAGAGATCATTAGTTTTCCTATGTTCACTGAAACCCTACTCACTAATACCATGTGGAAACAATCTGAATGTCCATCAACAGGTGAACAGATTTTGTAAAATGTGATACATGCATACAATGCAATACTATCCAGTATTTTTAAGGAAAGGGGATTCTCTGAGGGCGGGGCTGGGTGGCTTAGTGGGTTAAGCATCTGCCTTTAGCTGTGATCCCAGGGTCCTAAGATCGAGCCCCATGTCCGGGTTCCCAGCTCAGTGGGGAGCCTGCTTCTCCCTCTCCCTCTGCCTGCTGCTGCCACTGCTTTTCTTTCTCTCTGTCAAATAAATATATAAAATCTTACAAAAATGGGAAAAAAAAAGAGAGAAATAGTGATGCTAACAGCCACCTACTAGAACACAGTGGATGCTGGAACCAAGGTACATATACAAGAGCCTGATGCAGTAGATGCTCAACAAATTAGCCATTTTCTTTTCCCCCTGCCATTGCCCCTTTCCTAATGGTTGTTTAAGATCTGAGATCATAATGATGCTTGGATGCTTGGAAATCCACTAGCCATCACCTATAACTTCTCAAGGATGCTGAATCAGGGGTGTCTGGGTGTTGCAATCGGTTCAGCATCCAACTCTTGGTTTCAGCTCACGTCATGATCTCAGAGTCGTGAGATCGAGCCCCATGACAGACTCGGCACTCAGTGTGGAGTCTGTTGAGATTCTCCTCTCCCTGTCCTCTGCTCCTCCCACTCATGCACACGCACTCTCTCTCTCTCTCTCTCAAATAAGATAATAATAATAATAATAATAATTTAAATAAATAATAATAAATCAAAATAAGAAAAGAAAAAGATGCTAAATCTGTCCAGCATTGAAAATCTATACATTGCAGTCATTTCTCCATTCAGGAAATCTTCCTTAAGCATCTATTTTGCAGCAGACACCATCTATGCATAAAAGGGCTCAGGAGGCAAGAAAGAGTGTGAAAATACACCACTCCAGGTCATCATTTCACAGATGAAGTCTTTTCCATGACAGCAAATGGCTACAGAGCCTTCTCAGTTGGAGGAAGAAGTAATGACAACACACGCTGGTATCCCGGGTAATTCCAGCATAGTTGAATGTTCTCACCAGCGCTCACTAGGGCACCGTGGTCCCAATTCAGTGCGTATCAGGGATATTAATAATAAGCAAAAGCTATTAGTGAGGCCAAGAAAAAGAAATGAAAAGCCCCCAGACTCAAACAAAGAAGGCTTCCAGCAGCAAAGAGCCACCAAGAAGAAACTGCTGGAACTTGGTCACCAGTAGTTCATCTCTGCGCCCTGCCCACTTACTCTCTTTCCAGTTCAGTGGTAACAGCGACCGCACCATTCAGACTCAGCACTCAAGACTGCTCCAGCCTGCCCGGAAATCTGCATGGAAGCAAAGGATCAAAATGCTCTTTCATCTAAAGAACTGTCATTTAACTCTCTGCCTTTTTAATTACTCTCAATTACTTTCCCACTATTTATAAGGATTTTCTTTTTTTGCATAACAAAATCCAACTCTAATCAATATATGCAGTATATCCCAGCTGATTAGTGTAATTCTTGCCCCACCATGATGCTGGAGTTGTGCCAGCCTTACCTAGCACACAATTAAATGTCTGGTAATGCCTGCTGCTACCCAGCAGGTCTCAGGAGTTAATAGGGAAAAAACGGGATTCACATTTGCCTCTACCAGCCCCTAAGTGCCCTCACTCTCTCTCATCTGCTTGTAGACACGTACAAAGTATGTCTGGAGAAATAATCACACCAACTTAAAAGACACAGGAACGTAAGAAAAGGATCTCCAAAGTCTAACGCGTCATCTCCTCATGTCAGTAAATCCTTCCAGGAATAAGTATCTTCTATTCCAATACTGAACTGTGCAAGCACATCCTAAGTGCAGAAGAGAGTCAGGTATCTAGACCCACCTAAATTCAATATTATGAATTATGTTCAGTGTACCTTCAAGCCAATTCTCAATAAACACAAATCATTTAATAAGAAATTAAGAGCATTACACACTTCTCATGCTCCCTTGGATATGGTGTTAATGAGATTTTGTTTGTTAAGCTCACAGAATGACAAAGTGTCTAAAAGACAGACATAGCCTTTTCCAATTTCCATTGATTCAAGAAACAGCGATTGAGCATTTTTTATAATATGACATTCCCAACACACACACCTGTTCACAAGCTGATTTTACCAGCCTGCCCCTCAAATAATGCTTTACTGCAGTATAACTGAAGAACAAACAAACAAACAAACAGGAATTTGGAATTTTACAAGACTTACATTTTAATCTATTCTATGACTCTCAGCCAGGTAATCTCATAACATTCATTCACACACACTTTGTGCCCGACACCGTAAATCCAATGTTTTGAAGCAAGATTCTCTTGCCCACAAGGGTCAGAACTGAGTAAGCGGCACCTGTGGGAACCTCCATGTCTCAGTGTACACTGGAGTGGCGTGTTAATTGTAGGTTAGTATAAAAACCGATATAGCACGTGCTTACAAAATATTTGATTTTTAAATGTAAATCAGAAAGACTCCAAGGACCCTTGCAATAGCAACATTCTTATGTATGTATGCATTCCATGCTTTCTGGAGACAGAAAAGACTCAGCACTGAAGTGTGCTCCCACCTCCCAGCGTATTTTACCTTTAACTGAGAACATTAATTTCCATCCAGTTGTACCATGCGGTACAAATTCCTCTATCAGGACTTCCTTGAAAACAAAGAGGGGCACCCAAAAGGTAACCAGATATTTGGATGTGTCCATGATGCTTTTTTGGTGTCAAAAAACCTGGGTGTGTCTATGCCTGGAGGATCTCTCCTTGGACTAGAAAATGTGGACCTCAAATATACTACATCCCACCAACACCAGAATCATAATGCAGCTGCAATACCTCAGAAATATTTTTTTTAATATTTGGCCATGGATGTTCCATTGTGAAGGTCAATGATGCACTATTCCGGTTGAGCAGAAACAGATAGGGTGACATTCAGTTTTAAATATTAAACATGGGTAAGATCTGGCAATGATAAGAGTGGAGAGGGGCGCCTGGGTGGCTCAGTGGGTTAAAGCCTCTGCCTTCGGCTCAGGTCATGATCTCAGGGTCCTGGGATCGAGCCTCGATCGGGCTCTCTGCTCAGGAAGCCTGCTTCCCCCTCTCTCTGCCTGTCTCTCTGCCTACTTGTGATCTCTCTCTCTCTATGTCAAATAAATAAATAAAATCTTAAAAAAATAATAAGAGTGGAGGAGTAAAGGTTGATGTAATGCTACTGAGCCCTGGGAATGACGGTCTCTAGGAGGGAAGAGAGAGCAGGACAGGTAGTTTCACTATAACGCAGATGGTATTTGGTGCAGTAACAGTAATACAGACTGCGGTGGGAACCTTGGTTCAGCAATGTGGATAAGCAAAGCTGGAGGTAAGGATTAAGCGAAACTGCAGGAGGGCACAGGGCTCCAACTAGTGACTACAAAGGTTGGGCAGGGTGGACACAGAAAGGGGCCAGCAGCCACCAAGGAGAGCGAAAAGTAGGACGGGTCCTGCAGCAGGTAGAAGCTCTGAGTACTCATGTCCACTTCTCTGGACATTTCCAAGTTTGAGAACAGGAGTGATCCTTAATCAGTATCTTCACAAAAGAGCTGATATTCTCAGAGGTGTGATTCTGGATGGGACTGGCCTAATGTCACGGACCCAGAAACTCTTCAGCTTTCCCATTTCTTCAACCTTTTCATAAATGAGGTGGACTTTTCCCTCCTAACTCCAGTCCCACTCTGACTTGCCCCCTACCCCTCTGCTCCCCTTGGATGCTTCTCCTCCAAGTGGTGCTGAAGGAAAAGGTCACACTCTAACTTTCAGACAGTCATATATTTGAAATAAAATATATTCCCCAGATGTGTACCCTCTTGCCTTTCTCTAAGAAATCAGATATACAAAAATTTAAAGTTAAAAAACAGACAAATTAGGGAGAAACAAAATACTCTTCAGAAAAGAATGTGCCCCAGGAGATGCTTAAATAGTGCGTTTTCCTTAATTGAATGCATTTAAAATGTGATTTGCTTTGAAAAATGTGATTTACGCTCACGTTTAAAAACGTTATCTATTGTATAAGAGCAATCTAGGCTTATTCACTTGATTATTATAATAACCACTGATGAGCTGTAGGAAAATGGCATATCTCATAAAATACCTGTACCTCCCTCTCTCTCTTTGAAGAGGAAGTAGAATATGTTATTAATCCTACCTATTTAACAGAAATATAGCGTATAAATCAAACAGACTGGGTGCACTGTTGAATAAAGTTGGGAATAAAGAGACGCACATAAATAATTACACATACAAAATCCACGCTTCCAAAGTAAAAGAAGATTATCTAACTATCGGATAATTCAGGAAGATCTAGGAAATTGATCTGGCTATATAATACATTTTCATCTTACATTTCCCAATCAATTGCCTGCATTGCATAATTCCCTCATCATAGTAGTTGTTTTCCTAATGTAAATGAGGTATTGGGGTCTCATTGTAAATCCAGGCACTTCCGAGCAGATGAGGTCACTTCAACTCAATAAAAGATGGCTGTGTCATTTTTCTGACTTAGGGTACACATGCTTTCTGTCCCTTTCTGGACCTACCTAGGTAAACATCACCCAGTCGAAAAAGCTGACTTTCCAAGGGTCAGGCACCACATTTGTAAAATATGCTTTCATGCAACATCAGTCCAAGGTCATTAGAGCACTCAGTACATTTTTGCCAACAATGGCATGGAATTCAAGAACCAACACAGGCCCTTCGGAAAGACTAACAGTGTGATGTGTACTTACTTCACCCAGACTGTGAAGGATCTGCTACATCTACAGGAAAGAGGGAATGGTAGATTATTTTAGATAGCTCCTAAAGAAACATATTTAGGAAGATGAAGAATTAAGAAATCTCACAAAGCTAGCTGTTTACATTAATACCGTTGCAAGAGAGAGCTGAAATTTAAATTGTAAACAGGTAGTGACAAATCCTCAAGGATTTGGCAAGTCATGTTTCTCGCATCTTTACTTGTTGTCAACCTTCCCAATTTATTTCTTTACCAACTGTGGCACTTTAAAGCATTTAGGATCATCAGATGCAGTTCAAAAAGAAATCTATCCCACAACAAAGATATTTAAAAAGAAAAGAATTTCTCAGTCTCTTATATGATTGGAAACTTTTCCATGGCAACAATCTGGAGTCAAAATGATCTATATCACTAACCCATAAACCATAAAACTGAAAAGGACACTGAGAAATGCAGATTTCAGATAAATACAATATAGGGCTGAGAGTTACAAAGAAATTAACCTTACAAATTAATTTTAAACTGCTAGAGCAAAAATTCCACTAGGAGTTTCACTTGCCCATCCTTGTTTTGCAGAGGTACAAAGCCCTGCCTGATGTTTTGGTGATACTTCATAATGTTAAGAAATATCACGGGCTCACTCCATGGGCATGGCCATCAGTGAGAGAAGCAAATCATCCTCATCAGTTGCAAAGTCAAAAAAAAAAAAAAAAAAGCAGCACACACCACTGAAGTCAAGAAGCACAAAATGGCAAATGATCAAGTTCCAACAGCTAAAAAGATCCAAGACATTATGAGCTTTTAATGAGTGAAACATGCCATGAGAAAGAGACCTTCTGTCAATAAATCCAAATCCTGGTTCACTAATTAAACCATCTAATACAGTGTCTGAATATGTAGACACCAGACTTCAACATTTCTTAATTATATTCAATTCCAGGCATATTTTTCCATTTAATTGACATTCTGAAATACCTTTACAGTCCTATCAGATAGGTACCAAATTCTCGAAGGAGATTACTACACACTTCTGAATTCTGATTCACCTGATTGGAATTGTTATGCTGAAACTTTTCTTTGAAATGTGGAAAAGATTAACACCCTACTTTGTCTAAAACTCTAGCAACATTAAGGTCATCTATCTGCATCTGGCCCACGTTCTTGTGTACATTTCTTGCCAGTGGGGCTCTCTACAGCCAGGCCAATCTTATGAAACCCAGGTTTTAAAGCCTGGCCTGGCATGGGACCATAACCACGTGAATCACACAACATACCGCTCAACCAATCACAGCACCAACCGGCATCATTTAGCCACCACTTAGAGCCAAACACAGAAACTCAAACTGCAGCCTTGAAATAGACTTTACATGCCCCAAATATTTTTTCAGATGCCTAAAATATTAATCATATACTTAGACTTAAAAAAAAATTTAAAAAACTGTCATTTGCAATAGATTGTCTAGGTTTCAGAAAAGACCAACCTACCCCCCCCCCATTCCTTCCAAGATGCAGGCTCATTCAGCTTTTGAAGAACATGCACACAGATACACATTCGCACACGCACATACGCATACGCACACACGTGCCATGTTTGTCTGATAGAAAAAAAAAATGACATTTATACTATCATTAAGCACATTTGTCACTAGATTTAATCTGTATTATCTGGCATGCTTCCAGATGTTTACAAGTGTTAATCAATGATATTCCGTAGCATTAATAGTTTGGGGTTTATTTCAAAATGTGAAAAGTAATCGCTGCTCCAACGTGCTCACTTTTTAACCTTCCACAGTACTGAAAAGCTGTAATTTTTATCAAATTGTTTGGAATTTAATTTAGTTGAAGTCCTGAAGTTACGATTAAACTTCCAGTTAACCTCTCATATCTGTACCTCATTCAACAGCTAGGCTTATCTCCAACATCTCAAAAGAAGAAAAGAAATAAAGAATAACGGAAATATCATTTGCAACTGCTCTGCAAAGTATAAACATCAGCAAGTCATGGTGAACAACCAAGATAAAAATTCGAGCCTTTTCACACCTATTCTGGAAGCCAACATTCCCATGCCTACTTTACTTTTTTTTTTTTTTTAATGTGTGTTACAAAGCAAGCAAGAGATATGAATGCTGAGTTCTCAAAGGACAGAACACCTCAGAGTTCTCTGTGCCAAAGCTAATTCATAACTAAGCCTCAGAGGAAAACTGGAAACCAAGAATATCCAAGGACATGAGCCTGTAGGAATGAAGCTGTTTCCTAGCACGCACCAGAAGCATGCCTGCCAAACTTAGGTTCCTTCAACCTCCAACCTTAAAAGGTGCTGTGATTTTTCTTCCCTTAAGTGTACACATCTTTGCCACAACTATACTGTAAGCTCCTTGAGAACATGATTCGTTTTTCTACACAACTCATCTCTTGGAACCTTTACAAGTAAAAAGAAAATTGAGCAGATATTGATGGATTACAACAAATACATTCCCTGAATCCAGAAGCACATTAAAAAAAAAAAAAAAAAAAAGACCCCAGAGCAAGAGTCCAACATGGAAAAGGGAAGAATTTTTATTTCTGGAGATGTTTGAAGCCTTCACAATTTCATTTATCAGCTCCTGGACCAGCCGAGATTACTATCTGGGGAAGGAACTGAGGCAAAGTTTAGGAAAATGGAAGAGAAACTGACATTAGGCAACAGAAGGAATGTTAACCATTGGCAAACTCCGGACCAAAAAATGCAGGCAGATGGAAGCCATGGGCCTCATAGCCACCTCCTTCACGGCCACGCCAGCTCAACTTCTACTCCCTACAGAATCCCAGGGGCTACCTTCACAGCAGGAGAATGCAGAGCACAAGCGCTCCAGGTTTTCATTCACATTCCCTGAGGTCTGGGAGCTTTGGCCAGGACTCAAACTCCATTCCCGATGCCCAACCTTTGTAGTAGTGCTTTTCAGCCCTGGCGACCTAATGAAATCTGCTGGGAGGCTTTAAAAGATACTGATGCCTGGATCCTCCCCCTGGAGATTCTGATTTAAATGGTCTGGATACAACTTGTGCATCAGTTGTTTTAAAAGCTTTTGGGTGGGGGCGCCTGGGTGGCTCAGTTGGTTACGCGACTGCCTTCGGCTCAGTTCATGATCCCGGAGTCCCTGGATGGAGTCCCATATCGGGCTCCCAGCTCTGAGGGGAGTCTGCTTCTCCCTCTGACCTTCTCCCCTCTCATATTCTCTCTCTCTCTCTCTCTCTCTCTCTCTCAAATAAATAAATAAAATCTTTAAAAAAATAAATAAAAGCTTTTGGGTGATTATAAAGTGCAGTCAAGGCGGAGAACTGCTTTAGGACCACTTTGTGGGAGCCTTAGGTGGTGTGAGATACCTCAAGGAATTAACAGTGAATAATAATACGTAGTGCCATAAGCAACCCATTAAAGTTTATGAAAACAGCAAAAATGAATGATTCTTTAAGGGGTCTGTTAAAGAGTAGTTGATTTACAACGATACTTTTTAGATACTGCCAACAGTCAACTAAAAAAAAATCCCAGAAGTGTTGATCTAACCACTAGAAAGCCAGGGTGTGTCTGTGCCGGGGAGGAAGTGGGGGCAGGCTCCCACACACCATGAGAACTCCGAAAGATACTCTTTAAAGTTGGGGGTGGAGGGACCACAAAAGGATAATGAAGAAAGGAGCCCGAATAAATTCTGATATCTTCCCAAAATACTAAAGAACATTCCAACAGCCTATCTGGCCTGCTCTGTGAATATGTTCTTCCAGAAAAGAAGCCCTGTCCTAAAGAAATTAAAGAATTAATTTTGTAATATCTTGCTCATGTAACGTTTTATTGATAATTACTAAGTTGGATTATATTCACTGTATATTCTTCCTAAAAGTTAACCTCTGCTCCTATTAATCTCTCCCTTGTCCTCTAGGACCCTTTTGTCAATTAACAAATATGGCCATGTGTTGATTTCCAGTTTGCACACGTGGGTAGCTCCCCTCCTCCCAACAGAATTGTAAGCACAGATAAGCAAAGGATATATTTTACTTTGACAAAGGCTATATCTGAATCCTGCCCACTGCCTTGCAAAGGGTGGTAGGTTGCATAAGTATTACTGAAAAGAAATTTAAAAGAAATGCATTTTAAAAGAGATAAAGAAAAATAGAATAAGAAAAAGAAAAAAGTGAGGCTTTTCTTAAACAAAAATAAAGGAAATGACTTTAAATTCCATGTGACTTTACAGAATAAACACAAAGGGGTAAAATTTAAGACCTACAGGGGCAAGAGTTCATTAAACAAATTTCCTTTATTAAATAGAGGCTAAAATCCACAGTCTTGAAAGCCTGTAAGTTCAGAAACGTGAAATACTAAAATCTCCTCAAGGATCCTTCTCAAGGTCCCCTACAGAACTTTTCTTGCCCAGACAAGGCCACACTCTCATAAAACACCATCAAAGGGAGGACAATCCTACAAGGCTCCCCAGGCCTCTCATTCACACATATCTACCCAGTGAAGGAAGCAAGACAAGACACTTCCATTATATGGAAGGTTTGATTGTTAAGTTTTAAAATCTGTGCACTGGGGCGCCTGGGTGGCTCAGTCGTTAAGCGTCTGCCTTCGGCCCAGGTCAGATCCCAGGGGTCTGGGATCGAGCCCCGCATCGGGCTCCCTGCTCCGCGGGAAGCCTGCTTCTCCTGCTACCATTCCCTCTGCTTGTGCTCCCTCTCTCGCTGTGTTTCTCTCTGTCAAATAAATAAAATCTTTAAAATAAAATAAAATAAAATCTGTGCACTATTTTCTCTGACCATCATCAGGCCAGTAAATTCATTCTCAAATTTTTACCCTTTCTAGTTAATACAAATACATTTCAATCCTAGAATAGGCTAACAGCAAGACTAACCTGGGAGTGCCAGTCCAATCCAAAGCTACTAGAACGGTCATTTGTCACTGTTACATGTAACTGACAGACTATTTTGGTCAACCAGAAACTGGCTGGAAGCCACTAGACAAGTGTCAAATATGTTCTCAATAAATTCAATCTGTGGCACTCAGCTGAATCTTTTTATTTTTTGTTTCTTTAAGAAAAGGCATGCTGTTCTAAAAATTAGTCTTAGAAAGAAATTTTGGGAAAAGGAGGCAGTGTAAACAAAGACAAGAGCTTATTAGAGGAGTAGATACTCTTCAGCTGACAGAAAATCAGTACGTTCGAGAAGCCTCTAGAATCAAATTGGCCAAAATACAGAAAAGATATTTACCCTCAAGGTCTTCACCCAAGAAGTCACCTAAGCCATGAGTATCTATTTTGTGCCTCTCAGGCAGCAGGCACTTTGGTCAACCTCAGGAGGACAAACTTATAAAACACAGACCCAACCCCCACATTTGGGTAGAAGGATTCCCACAATGACATATTGAACAACTACAGATTGAAAAGTACTTCAGAAAATTTTATCAATATGTAAGGCATTACACACAGGGGGTGCATTTCTGCCTTTAACATCTATGGAAATCAGGGGCTTTCTTCTCTGCAGGAAGGAATTAGGCAGGAGACAGGGCCCTCCCTCTAGGTCTGTCAGATCCCTTTCTTTTAAAATTTCCACTCCTCCCTGGTGTTTGTCACAATCAGCAAAGACAAGGGTTCATCAATAGTCCTTTCCCAGCAATCAAAGGAAATCAATCCGAATGGCCGGCCCACCTGATCCCATCAGATGATCCCCACTCTATGCTCCTCCTGCCCAAGGAAAAAAACCTAAGAATGACCCAAAATGGAAGAAACCAAACACCCCGAATATTATCGTTTCCCTCTGGCCCCAGAGGAAAAAGCCCATCCACCAGTTAACCGGACAGATGTGGAATATCACTAAATGCCATACCAGCTCCACAAAGAGTAAGATAAAACCACCTTGGTCCTATTTGCATTATGAGCTATAAATATAGCATAACACAACAGCCACCGGGAGCACTCCTCAGACCAGCTGGTAATGACTAAATATCCTCTCCTCACTGGTAATTGCCTACTTCTTTCTATTTGACATAATTCATCAGCCAGATTACAGCAGGTCATTCTGCAACATATGAAGAAAGCAAGGATAACATAACCTGACACATCAAAATGTTCCTCTGCGAGCAGCCTGAAGAGCTGCTTTACAAAAAGCTGTGAGCTGGCAAAATAACCATATAGCATACAGGTCAGTGGGCATCCACTCTGCTTATTGCTACTCATTTCATTTTTTAGTAGCTCAGCATAACTGTAATTGCTAGTTAACAGACAGACTGGGTCCTGACTATTTAAAAAAAATTTCCAAAATGACTCTGCCAGGAACCAAAATAAATAAAATGGGGGGGGGGGGGGAGGCTGATAAGCCAGTCATTGGTCAACAAACACTGGCTGTGAAAATCCTGCAGCTAGGAGAGATGGAGCCAGCCCAGAAGCCACTGATTTCTGATCTCTGAGCCCCCTACCTTTCATGTGGAGTTCTCCGTGTGGTTAAGATATGAAGACATTATAACTGGACAGTTCTGGGAACTTTCTCATTCCAGTGCACTGTGCACAGAAACTGGCCCTAGCAGCATTCATTGTCCAAGTTCCAAAAAGGCAACCACACAGATTCATGATTAAATATCAGCTTTCGGTTTAATTCTAAGAGAAAACTTTTCTCCTTGTAAAATGTTAAAAACCCTTCCCCCACTCCAACCCTATTAGGAGAAAAAAAGCACATCAAAGCGCTGAAGTTATTATGCATTTTTTATCTTTGTCTCTTGGCGCCCTGGTTTTCTTGGCTGTTCTTTATTCTCTCACTGCTCAACTGATCCAATTTAGGAATAAGAACGTAAAAAAGAAAAGAAAAGAAAGAAAGAAATGCAGGAAGAGTTGCCTCTGTGCAATTCCCAGGATTCTGCAGAATCTCCATCTCTCCATCACTTCTCCCTCCTTCTTCCTCCTCCACCCCCTCCCTTCCTTGCCTTCTCAGATTAAAATCTTCACGTCACAAACCAGGACAGCATTCAAGCGTTCGATAAACGTTAAGAGAAGTTCAGTGCCTAAAGATACAGGCAAAATGCGGGCTCTCCTTGGGCAACACTGACAAGGGAGCACCTCAAGTCCTCAATTCCTAGATGGCGAGCTTCCCCATTCCACCACCTGAACTTGCCGCCTGGATCCCAGGCAAAGTCGTCTGCAGTCTTTCTGGCCGGTTCTCAGTCTCTGCATTTATTTTAACTCGGCCCGGGCGCAATCAGAGAATTTAATCCTAGCAACAAAGCCAGGGGCACAAATCCACCGTGATGAACTGGTCGGCTGGCTCCCCCGCCCCCTTCCTCCCACCACCCGCGACTCGCCTTTGAAAAGACAAGCGTTGGGGCCAGAAAATTAATACGTCCGAAGCTAGCTAGAGAAAAGCGGCGGAATACAAAGTGGCCAGGAGTGGTCTGGGTTTCCTGGTTTGTTTACGCGTTATCTTTTTAAACAAGGACCCACCGAGATGAACCCGGGCGGATCAAGCCCGGGGTGGGAGCGTCCAACAGCCCCCGGCGCCGCGCAGAGAGCTCGCCCCCCGCCCCCTCTGCCGCCTGGCTGGGGCCGGGGTGAGTGGGGGAGGTTCGCGCGGGTTTGTCTGACACTTGTAAATGGAAGTGGGATCCAACTTGGAAAACAAACGCGCCAGAGTCTGGGGGCGGGAAGGAGCGGGAGGAGGGCTGAGCAGGAGAAAAGACTCTTCAATCATTTGCGCGGTCCGCGCTTGCCTCCCTCCCGCGCTGGCTGCCGCAGGTTCGCCCAAACCCGAAGCGGAGTCCCAGTGGGCGAGCAGCGGCGGTGAGACCCTGCCGGAGACCCAGGCGGGCCGAGTCCGCCACCCGCCACCGCCACCTACCACCGCCGCCGACCGCCCACGCTCCGGGGCCGCAGGCGCCTCTCCCGCCCCAGAGCCTCTCCTAGTCCCCCAAGGCGACCTAGCCCGGTCACCGCAGGCTCGCTCGCTCCTCACATCCATTTAGGGACCCCCTTCCACTGCCCGGTTGGCCCCCATTATTATGAGGAGCTGCAGCCGCACGATGCCATCACCACACACACACACACACACACACACACACACACACACGCATATCCTGGGGGCGCTCCCCTTTCCTCCTGTCGCAGGCTACCCTAGAGGTTCCCTCAGCTCGCGGCCAAACTCCCACCACCCCCGCATCCCAGCCCCAAACTGGGTGTCGCCGCCCACGACAGCGGAGCAGGGAAAGTGCACAATAAAAGTTGCCTTCCGCGAAGCCTAATCCAGGTCAATGTTTAACCATCTCGGAAGGCACGCGCGACAAAAGTCAGCGGGAGAAGGGAAGGAGGACTAGACCACAGCACCGCTAAAAATACCCGGGCTCGCCACCTCGCGCAAGCCCGGGGGCCGGATGTACTTTAGCTCAGCGACCCCCACTGGCGGAATCCTGGCGCGCATGGCGCGCCGCGCTAGGACAGTCCCGGCCATCTCTTCTACCTCCCCGCCGCTCCCCTTCAGATCCCGGTCCCAGCCCCTCACCCACACTCGTTCCGGCTGGGGGGGTCCAACCACACCCGCCGGGGAAGAGGCCCCCAGCACAGAGCTGGCGCGCCCTCGTGTTCCCGCCTCCCGACCCAGTGAGAGAGGCAACGCACCCCCGGGGCGGTGAGACCCGCGCCGCTTTCTTTTCAAAGACAAGCAACCTTCACGCGTGCAAGCCCGCCCGCCAAAAATCATGCACTCTCCCTAGGCTCTCTGTTTCCTTCTCCCCGTGAAGGTAGCAGGAAAAATCCTCCCTCCCCGCCACTCCGTTACAAGCTGTCCCCTAATCCGAGAGCCGCTGCCTCTCGGAGCATTCACCCTGCCCGTGACCCCGGCAAGCCGGAGTCAAGCGTGGAGGAGACCTGCAGACAGGCCAGAAATCCCTTCCCCTCCCTAGCGAAAGTGGAGCCTGGGCCCCCTGCTCCGCCCTGCGCCTCGCCAAGCAGCAACCCAACTTGCGCCTCCAGGTCGCCCAAGTGCATCCATCGGCATCTGAACATTCCCGCTGCGCCCGACAGGCACCAGCTACCAAACAGGCTAGCCGCCTGGATCCTCTCATCCACCTGCAACCAGCGGCCGGGGCTTGGGGGACCCGGGGATAGGTGCATCGATCCGCAAGCCCCCTCGCTGCCCTCCCCAAATCCTCAGCCTCAAACTTGGCCAACTCTCCATGCCAATCTCCCGGCTACTGCCGCAGGACCGAATCTCTCCTTCCCTCCCGCCGCCGCCGGCGGCGGCGGCGGCGGCGGCGGCTCGGAGCCGTTCAGAGGCAGGAACTTTACAAGGTGAAAAGTTTCCCCACGCGCTCCGCCGGCTCTCGCCTCCCCGAGCCCACCTCGCAGCCCATTTGCACCCGGCAGCTGGAGCTGTGCTCCTGGAGGCGCGCTTCAGCTGGTGCACTGGGCAGCCAAATAATTACGCTAAAATCCCCACGCACCCTTGCCTTAGTCGGCGATCCACGGCTCCACCAGGCGCTGCCTCCGTGGTCTTCCTCTTCGAGCGCTCCAGCCCAGGACGAGCCGGCCACCCGGCCGCCGCCGCCGCCGCAGTGCCCGCCGCGCGCTCTCCGGGACTGGAGCCGCGGGCAGAGGCGCTCGGCGTTCGGAGGCTCGCAGGCGGAGGAGGGGAGCCGGGAGGAGGCGAACGGCAGCGGGAGGAGGGGGACGGGGCGCGAGATCCCAATCCGCAGCCCAGATCACAGCGCAGCCTGCCGGGAGCAGCGCCGGCTCTCGTGTCTGCTCGGTGCTGCCGCCGCTGCCGCTACTGCTCGCCGCCTGGCTGCTCCCAGCTCCCCATCACAGCCGACGCCGACGCACAGCCAAGCCCCTCTCTCGTCGCCCCCTCTCGCTTTTCTCTCACTGTCTCCTCCTCCCAAACCGCGAGCGAAAAGGGCGAGGGGGAGAGAAGCCTCGGCGTCCGGGCTGACTCGCGATCTCAGAGCGCCGCGCGGGGGGAGTGGGGGAGAGGGGGCGGGCGGGAGGGGGTTGTGGGAGAGGCGCGGCGAGCTGGAGGGCGCTCCCGGCGCCGGGCCTGGAAGCCGGACTAATTTTAGACCGCGAGTCTTCCCCCACCAGTCTCTCGGGGCTCGAGGATAACACCAGCGCGCCTTCCTGCCCCGCCTAGAGCGTGGTGCCGGCTTCAGGGAGCGCACACACAACGCTCTCAGTCGGATCAGCCCCGTGGCCCCGCGCAGCGATCAAGCTCACGTTACTCTCAGAGGACAGAGTAGGAAACTGAGGCACGTCGAGGTTAAAATGGCTTCTCTAAGATCCCAAGGTTAGTTTGCAGCGTGAAGACTAAACCATCAAACTTTGCGCCTAGATTCTAAATGTGCTTCCCAGACTGGACTCCTACTTTGAATACGTTCGAATCCTGGGGTCATCTGATTCCCTGAGGAGAAGGGGGTAGTATTCTACCAAAAAGGTAACAGGGTGCATTCTCTTCCCTCCTTCCCTGACCCCAAATGGTTTTAAACATTTTTGACGAAATGAAGGAAAGGTACTCTGAAGAGAATGAGCGATTCATTTGCGGCTTGAGTTGCAGCTCCAACCTGTCATATTCCTGTGCCAGTAAGTTCTGCGCCGGCACCCCTCCTAGTCCTCGCAGACCACACCCACACGTCCACACTCTGATGCCGCGGAGCCTACACTGGTCCCCCGCTCTGTGTATCCTCGCACTTCTGCATTTCTTCCCCAGAAAGCAGAGAGGCAGTCTTAGCACCCGTCTCCCCCTCCCCACCTACTCCCCCACACACAGCAATGCACATCTGTCCCGTAAAGCAGCACACAAGCAGGCGCGTGGCCTCAGATGCTCTCTCCCAGGCGCTTTCTCCCCCTAGTCTACCACTGGCACCCGAGGAAGAGGCGCGCTGGGCCTGCAGGTCTATTCTCCAGAAGAAATCCTTACTCTTTTTGAACCATGAAATTCTTTCTGGAGAGTCAGATGGGGGTTTTACGGGGTGGGGAGGTGCTCCCTCACTAGATCGAGCCCTTTGAAGAGCTTCTTGAGTTTATCTCAGTCCCTCCAGCTCCCAGCCTGGGGCCTCTGCCCTGATTGACACCACACAATGGTCCCCCCACTCCCCACAGGTGGAAAGTTCCCCTTGAGAGCCTCCAGCAGCCTCGCTGCCTAGACTGCTCCATAAAGCACCGGCATGCTCTGGTCACTCTGCCCTGGAGAGTTTAATGTGAATACTAAAGAACACTGACAGCTCCCCATACATCAGCTAATTCAGAGGTAATCAGCGTGATGTAACCTCCGGCTTCATTGTCACAGAGAGCCAGAAGATGGGTCTGGAGTGAGGGAAATCACTCTCCATGCTAGGAAGAGTCACCTGCCCTCCAAAATGTGATCCTTTGAATACTTTTATTCTGATTTTATTTTTATTTCAGCATCTTCCGGAAGCACTGAAAACTTTATTATCATATAAATATGTCTCTGGCATGGCATTTTCCTCTCTCGACAACAGGATGCGGCTGTGTATCAGAGATGTTAATGAATCAATGTATTTCCTACCTGAGTGCTTCTGTGCAAGCGCTGAAACAAGTTGGCTCCTGAAACCAGGCATTCTGGGTAGAGTCCGCTGGTGGTTGTTTGGCCAGTGGGATGCTCAAGAGCGCTGGCAGCGAGACAGGACACCATCTTCCACCTTCTTCCTGGGAATACTGCCAGGTGTGCGTAGGTGTGGCCTCTGCTGCCAATGCTGGTGATGCTCCTGGATTCCAGCTTCTCAAAGTGTTCTCTTATGCCTAGGAGGCACCTTACAGATAAGTACAGAAATCTGTCTAAATTTCAGCCTCCCCTATCCCAAGGCAGAACACCGATAATAAAGTAAACAGTCTTTACTCCCAGGGCAGACATAAGCCATTATAGCCAGTGGGTAAGAGATTTCCTGCAAGGATGATAGAGTAGTTTATCTAGTGGGACATCCCTCTGGTCGTTTAAGACCTCCATAGTACTTCATACTCATTTACTCCTGATTGTATTAGAGGACTCTTTGCTTCCCTTAAAAAATGCCTACTGAGTGCTAGTACTGTGGTAGGCACAGACTCGATAATGTAGTAGGCTCTGTGACAGCAGAGAATCTCTTTATCATATTCATACTTCTATCCCCAGTTCCCTACACAGGCCTGACATACTCAATGAATATTCATCACAAGAATTAACAGATAATGAAAGCTGGAGATTCTTCTGCTAGACCCAGCGAATAGGATATACGGGATGTTAAAGCCCATATAGGAAAGGAGGCCAGCAAATGAAAAACTGTGACTCTAATGAAAACGTAATTTTACTTTCGATCTCGCACCTCCCATGTACCATCTCAAATCCTCGGAGGCTACCTGTCTGTTTTAGGGACTGCAAGAGCAGTCAGTTCTAAGTGGGCTCCAGCCAGCTTCACAAAGGTACAACCTGGCACTAGCAGTGCCTGGCTAGGCCTCTCTTGCATCCCCAACCCAGAGGCTTCTTGGCTGAAGTTTCAGTATAGACTAAAACCCACAAAGAATCATGAGAGATAAACACCCCTGGTAAATCTTTGCCTAATGGGAGAGGGGGGGCCCAGGGATAAATGCTCCCCTTTTTATCTTCTGATGGAGGAACCTGAAATATGTAATACAGAGCTCCTTAGTTGGTCTTGCTGAATTACACATCCAGGCACCTAAATCAGTGGCCGGATTGGTAACACATCCTTGTACTGGCTCTTCATCTTTTGCTTGTTCCGTCCCTGGGATCACACTCCCCAGTAAAGTCAGTATGTTCAGTAAGTCCTTGTGTCAGGCAGACTACTTTCTGGCATCCCCAGGCTAAACATCTGACTACTGGCACCAAAATAGTTATATCAAGAAAAAAATATTTACAACAAGAAATAGTCAAATGATTTTTCAAAATGCCCTATAGCATACACACACACACACACACACACACACACACACACACGCACGGGCTCCCCTTGTAATCACTTATATCCTGCCCAAATTTGTTCTTATTAACCCCAATCATTTTGTTTTTGTGTTTATAAAATCAATGATCTGGGAAGTAATTGTCTGGTGTGATATTTGAGGCAGTGCCTACTCTATTGTTAACCTTCCACAAACATTTGATAATGGTTTCCTTTACAGAAAAGTTTGTTTCCATAGTGGGCTATTGAGGAAAACTGTAGAATTTCCCTCACTGAAGTATTTAATCAAAGGATAGGTGCTTATCAACTTGGGATAGGACTGGTTCTGTCAAGAAACTCTGGTAATACAAACTTTTGAAAAGAGATAAAGTTAAATTATATTGTAACAGGGAGTCATTTTAAGGTGGTAATTAAGTGAGCCGGCCCTGGAGAGAGAGAAACTGAGTTAGAATTCTCATTTTCCACCTTTGATCTGTTTTATCTAGGATAAGTTACCTTCCCTAAGTCTCAGTTCCTTATATGTAATATAGGACCTACAGTGATATCTATCCGGTAAGATTATTTTAAGAATAAATGAGATAATTCATAAAAGCATGTATTCAACATACAGTAAGCACCTAACACATTTCAACTATTATTTTAGAGACAAATCATAAAGCAACTATTTTATATCATCTGAGCTTAAAGTCAGTGCTAGAAGCCAGAAGAAAATTTCAGACTCTACCATTATACCTTCCATGATAAAATTTTATGATTCTAATCCCAGGTCTGAAATGACATTTTCTTATCCACATAGTTATAGGGCAGAGTTTTATTTAAGTACAGCAGGATGATGATGTTCCAGATATTCAATATCATGCAATCCATTATATATATATGTATATATGCATATATATGTGGATATATATGTATGTGTGTGTGTATATATATACATATATATATATATATATATATATATATATAGTGGGTGGGAACATTTATTTATCCTGCTTTTGCTCCTTTTTTTAAAGCTCCTTAGATTTCAAATTCACCTTTTGCAAAATGACATTGTATAACAAAGATGGCATATACCATATACTTCATATATGACTATAATTGTTACTGAAATATTTTTATAGAAAAATGTTTCTTCTCATTCCTCATTATAAAACATGGAAAAATGTAAAAGATACATTGGATATACCTTGTCCTGGTGGCTCTTAATGTTTTTGGGGGTCACAGACCTCTTTTTTTAATTTTTTAATTTTTATTTTTTTATTTTTTCAGTGTTACAAGATTTATTGTTCCTGCACCACACCCAGTGCTCCATGCAATACGTGCCCTCCCCAATACCCACCACCAGGCTTGCCTAACACCCACTCCCCCCCTCCAAAACCCTCAGTTCTTTGCTCATAGTCCACAGTATCTCATGGTTCATCTCCCCCTCTGGTTCCCCCCATACACCCCTCCCTTCCTTCACACAATGCCTTCCATGTTTTTCTTTATGCTCAGCATGTAAGTGAGACCATAAGATA
>CM053613.1:57895006-57922746 GCA_028646535.1 Procyon lotor | reverse complement strand
CATTCCCTCTGCTTGTGTTCCCTTTCTTGCTGTATTTCTCTCTGTCAAATAAATAAAATCTTAAAAAAAAAACAAAACAAAACACAATTGTAGGTATATAGTAATACTAAAAAGCACATTGACTTTTCAAACTTTCTATTTTAATTCTCTGCAGATAATGCTTCCCCCCAACCTATTACCTGCACACTTCTCCTACTGCTCCACCATTGGTATGCACACCACTGATTGTACCCGCATGGGACCTTCTTTGCCCCTTAACTATCCTAAAGGCTGATGGATTCCAATCCCCCTTATTTTGAAACAACCACCAAACAGGCTTCGACAGACCTAACTACTTGATTTTCACCAAATAACTAAGTAAACAGTTGGTAAAACTGTTCTCATCCTTGGGGAAATTTATTTTTATACCCCAGTCTTTGGCTATGACTCTCCCCTCTTTGGCTATACAGAGATTAATAATAACTGTAATTTCAGACATTCATTTTTATTTTTTTATTTTTAAAATTTTATTTATTTATTTGGCAGAGAGAAAGATCACAAGTAGGCAGAGAGGCAGCCACAGAGAGATAGCAAGCAGGCTCCCTGCTGAGCACAGAGCCCAATGTGGGGCTTGATCCCAGGACCCCGAGATCATGACCTGAGCCAAAGGCAGAGGCTTTAACCCACTGAGTCACCCAGGAGCCCCCTCAGACATTCATTTTTAAAAATCTGTATTTTTAACACAATTCTATATTCTTTAGGCAATCTTTTTTTTCCTTATTCATGAATGAATGAAATTCATTTAAAAAAGTACTCTCAAGTAGCTATGTAGTTGGCTTTCTGCTAAGTGCTGGGGATATAGTGGTAGCAAAATCTTATAAGGTATCTGCCCTCTTGGGTCTTTGGACTAGTGGAGAAGTCACCATTTATCAGATCATTATATAAAGACATGTAACAGAGAGAAGGGCTACAAATGAATGCTTCAAGTTGTTTGTTTGATGATCACTACCACCTCGGAAAGGATGACTTTTCATTCCTCTCTCTATAAAGTATATTTATAAAGTATATTCATAAACGATACTAAAGTTCAATGCTCACTATGGCCAATACATAAACAGGATATTTAATGTTACACCAGATACATGTTTTGATATAATCTTGTAAATGACAAATGTCATCAAATCCTAAGGTATTTATAGTTTCAGGATCCCACTTGAACATCTTTTTCAAACATTTTCATATACCCTTTTGGCCTCCTATGGGACCTTCTTCTCCTCAAGTGTCCTGAAATGAAACTTTAGAGTTTTTATTCAAAATCACTGCTTTTAAAATTATTTATACATTATGGGTACTTACTATCTGCCCCCTATATTTCAGTACAATAGATAAGTTGTGAATGAAATATGCTTATGTGAGCTAATCTGGGTAGACCATAATTTATAACATATTTCTGTGAGAAAAGCATTCTGAGTGGGAAACAACTGTCTTACAGACTTTTAGAACATTACCTGTTTGTAAATTAGGACGTTCCTTTACCAATCAAAGGTTAAGTTGCTATGTAATATAAAAGTGAGGTAGTCATTTATTATAAGTTCCATAAAATCTAAGAGTTAGAAAAGCAGACTTTATCTTCCTCACTGTCTTTTAATTTGCCTACATGTCACAGCTGCTTATTATTTCTGTCTTTACTTACTTCCTTAGTATACTGTCAAAAAGTCGTCTTGGCACAGAATGGAAAGTTTTGTCTACTTGCTAAAAGGAAGAAATATTGGGTCTTCTACTTTATTCTTTGACTAATGAAGAAAGGAAACTTAAAAAGAAATCCGTCTAAACTAAGGAGTCCCCAAACCAAAGGAAAAGACCTTTCTAAGAGGTTGGTGAACAACTTACAGCAATTGAATTTTTTAACTTGATCTTAATTGAATCAGCCAAGTATTAGTAAAAATAAATATTGGCGGGGCACCTGGGTGGCTCAGTGGATTAAAGCCTCTGCCTTCGGCTCAGGTCATTGTCTCAGGGTCCTGGGATCAAGCCCCAAATCGGGCTCTCTGCTCAGCGGGGAGCCTGTTTCCCCCCTCTCTGCCTGCCTCTGTGCCTGCTTGTGATCTCTCTCTCTCTGTTAAATAAATAAAATCTAAATAAATAAATAAATATTGGCAGATTGTCCTAAATGAAGGAAAATAGACTCCCCCTATTTTCATGTTTGAATTCATGAAAAGATCTATTTACCCTTACTTTTTGAGGCTAGTACCTATTCTATTTCACCAGGCCACATGTTAGCCATGAAAGTGAGTATAGTTTTTCAAAAATGAGCTGCATTGGACTATTTGCATAACAAAAATGCCACTTTGAACCAGCACCTTGCTGCCCAGAGCTGTTGTCAAGGAAGCTGGAAGGACATTATCTATTTTCATACTTTGTTCACCCAAAAACAACTACTTCCCCAATACAGTTGCTTTCCAGTAAAGTGAAAAAGCTACTGATTATGAGGAAGTAGCAGGTTCAAGGAGTTGAAAATAGGATTCAGGGTTTTTTTGTTTTTTTTTTTTTTCATTTCAGAATCTGCCAGCCTAAATTCAAAACAGATTTGTAGTGATTAAAAGTTCTTTTCCTTTGGCTCCGATTCAGGAGTCCATTTGAAACGAACTACTTCTTCAGTACATTTTCCATTGGGCAGATGGGGTCACTATAGAGTATCTATATGATTGCTGATTGGAAGCAATGCATTCCTACACTGAAACCCTACTATGCGCAGAGGGGCAGCTGACCTCCAGTCCAGGTGGACCTTCTGTGTTCCCAGTGGTACCTGGTCTTTACTTCTGTGGTATCACTTCTCACACTGCCTTATCCTCATCTTCATCTGGTTGTATCCATCTCTCCACCAGACTGGGAGCCCATTTAAGGATAGAGACAGGTCTTTATCTTGAGATCACCAAGATAAGCATCACACAGTGGATGCTCCACAGAACACTTGTTGAATGAACATCTTAGTAGCACTTTGGATTTTTGAGAGGTAGGAGGAAGCGTAATTGCCATAAGAAGCCTCACATTGCTTTCATCTTCCTGAGACAGAGAGAGAGAGAGAAAGAGAGACAGAGGGAGTGAGAGAGAGAAGAGTAATTCAGTTGTTCCTAAAATGTGGTCCCTGGACCAGCTGCATTTGCATCAGTTGGGGACTTCTTTTCTAACACACATCCTGGGCGCCTGGGTGGCTCTGTTGGTTAAGTGTCTGACTTTGGCTCAGGCCATGATCTTAAGGTTCTAGGATCGAAACCTGCATCAGGCTCCATGCTCAGCAAGGAGTCTGCTTGTCCCTCTGCCTCTCCTCCTGCTCCTACTTGCTCATTCTCTCTCAAATAAATACAATCTTTAAAAAATGCACATTCCCAGGCCCTATACTAGATCTAGTGAACCAGTAATTCTGGAGATGGAGCCCAGCAATTTGAGTTTTAACAAATTCTCCCGGTGATTCTGATGCTTGTTAATATTTGAGAACCACTAACCTAGATCTTCCTCACTTTTTTTTTTTAATTTTAAAATGTTAATTCCAGTATAGTTAAGTGTTATATTAGTTTCAGGTGTACCTTTTAAAAAGTTAATTAATTCCAGTATAAAGATCCTCCTTACATTTAACAAGTACACATGCACGCACAGTTCAGCGTGAGTCCAGGTGAAGCCTGATACAGTGTCCCCCATAAACAGAAGTGCCACACCCCTTTAACTCAACCTTTCCGTCTGTGTTCAGGATGTATTCAGTTAGCCTAATTTGGCAAAAACTTCAAATTATCCTCCTTTGCTTCTCACGGGGAGGTATTTGGGCTTGAATTGCCAGGTAATTGCTTCAATTAACCAATTCATTTTGCTTAGGTAAGCACAGCTGGTGGGAAAACCATCCAAGGATCCTAAAGGTGTTGTAGTCTATTCCCCTCCAGTCGAAGCCAACCAGAAACCTGCCAGGGAGAGGAAATTAACCACAAGGGGAGGGAGGAGGATCAGTGTCTGCATCATACTTCGCCCTCTCACAGGTTTCTTTTCTACGCCCAGCTTCATAGGATTTCATGCCACCGACACACCTGGCACGTGAGTGACAGAAGGAAGTGCTTCCCAGCATTTTCTGAGAACACTGTGGGCGCGTTTGCCCATCGTCAGAATCACACACTCTAGGATGAGAGGGGCTGGGTCTCCTGCCTGTTGCCTCAGCAGCTTTGCTTTTCCTGTCAGGTTAGGTGCAGCTGCACAAGATGTGAACTGGAAGGTAAGTCTGTTTGCCATATGTAGGTTGCTGCCATCGTAGCCACAGGGGCGAACGATTTCTGAAACCTTTTGATGGGAATTTTGAGGCAAGTGATTACAAGTAATCCTTTCTGTTTTAAGAAGTAATCAGATTACCAACCTGGATTAGGGCACCTTCCAGCAATGAAAGAATGCTTAAGGAGTTACATGGAAAGTATTTTCATTTTCTTCAAGTTGCACCTAAAACCAGTAATCTTTTTTGTTTGGGTTTGGTACTTTTTGTTTTTGATTTTTTTTTGTAGCCATGCTACAGGTATTACTTTCCCTGAGATATTTGAAACCTCGTGCCAATAACTTTTTATTTGCCTTTAAGACAAAATGGGCTTGCTTGATAGAACCTTCTATCTTTCTGAGTTGGAAGGCTTACATGAAGCAATGTCTGAAGAAAATTTCCTTTCTCAGTACATATTTCTAAGCTTGTTTGGGGGTGACAGTAAAGGCATTACAAGGTATTGGAGCACTGCTCCTGGAAGCCAGCGGGGAGGCCAGAGCAGGGTGATAATCTCCTGCGAATCTGTCGAGCATCCTCCAGCTCCTGAAGGTAGTAGTGCAGGTCGTTTTTATGAGTGGTCACAGTCAAGGAAGCTGGCCCAGTCTTGATATTGGCAGAGAACATTTAGAGGTCACTCTAAATTGTGTAGTGCTTTTTTTGTTTGTTTGTTCTTTTAGTGGGGGCAATGTGTTTTATTTTAAAACTCTGAGTAAACATGCATGCTTTAGTCCATTATGGTTAGAGCATTTGGAAGCTACAGAGAATTCAGGAAACATTAAGTTTTAATTACGGTAAATTTGAATGTTACAGAAGAGGATTTGTAACAATATTCTGATAATCTTGGGCTAATATTCAAGAAGAACCAAGACAGAAAAAGACAACTACTTTTGTTCATTTATTAGCCCATTTATCGACTTGTGTGCAAGCATAAATGCATCCCATAAACACACTCCTGAGTGTCTATTATGTGCCAGAAGCAGAGGGCATAGAGGTTAATAGGACATAGCTCCTGCCTCAAATGAGAGCTTGCATCCTGCTCTAGTTGTATCTAGTTGCCTTCACTGGGCCCAAGAACACAAGTCGGCAATAATTGAACGCAATGTGCTACTTAAACTTGCTTCCTTTCCAGAGGGGCTTTCCCTGTCAGAGTATCCCTAGGTCCCTAACTTACCTTTATTGTTCAGAGAAAAGGAAACCAGTTTTGTTGTTTTTTTTTTTTAAGAAAAAACTAATTGAAAAGCATTTCCAGAGCAGCTATTAGGATCTCAGGCGTGTGTTTCTGTTTTACATGGTGTAGGACACCAGTCTGCTTCCTGAGCAGTCTTCAGGGGATTGGTCCCAGTGGTATTTTTCCCCCCTTGGAGCAACTGGATTCCTCTGGGAATAGAAACAGCTGCTGCTGAGTGACTGCTCAGCACAGATCATTCTTACCCCAAAAGGGTTAGAAATGGCCCTCCTGAGAAAGGACCTGGGCAGCTTTTTATCTGTTCTGGTGGCAGGTGTGGTGCAAGAAGGAGATGGCTTCTCCCTACCAGCGCTCTAATGCACCATTCTTCATCCTATTTAGCCAGATTCATTAGCATTTCCCTAACAATTGATTAACTAGGAAGAAACGGTAGTATTTAGTCTGAATGATCTTCCCATCTTGAATATAAGAAGAGGATCATTGTGGTTTTGCATTAACAAGAGTGGATAAATAACAATCTTTTCGAAACCTTGCTCTTCACAGTGCCAGTCCCTAACTTGGCTGGCATGTTGAGTGGTATGCCATCATGTCCCTGTTGAAGTCACTGAGAAACTGTATCAGTGGTAATCTTGCAGCAAAATCTGCCACTCAAAAGTCCATAGTTCTTGAAGGGAGCCAGCTTGAAATCTTGGCCAGGATGTTTAAACTCCAGTCCCGGCTCAAGGCTGATATGACCCCGCATTTGTCTCACTTTTGTCTCTGGCCCTGCATGCTATCTTCCAACATGGACAGTCTCTGCTCTTCAAGAGGGACACAAAGGGACCCTCCCTACACAAAAGGAGGAGGAGGAAAAGAAGAAAGGGAAGGGATATTTTACTGTATCGATATATGAGAACCCTCTTTTGTTCTAAATCAATAGCCTCATATATATGTTGTTATATGAGATATGAGAGACCTTTTTTGTTCTATATCAATAACCTCATAGATATAAATGTTATGTATATATACATGTTATGTGTGTATATATATAAGTATATATCAAATGTCTGTCATCTAGCTAGCATAACCTAAAATACTTAGTTGCATTAACCATTCAATCAGTATTCTTATATGCTACATGTAATGTTTGTTTTGCTTGCTTCTGGCCATAGTCCTTGATCTCAATAGAAGGAGAGTTGAGTCGTAGAGACATAGGAATACAACAAAGACTGGGAATCATAAGGAACATTATCTAACTGCCTAGAGAGTAGGATACATAATGAGAAATGATTGCATGCTGAGATGGTCAGAAAAGCCTCCCTGAAGAGGTACAACTTTTCCTAACGAGTGGGAGGGGATCCAGAGAGGTGGGCAGGATGAATTGGTAATTTCCAGTGACATATATAAAGGGAGTAAGATCAAGGACAGAAATGCATAAGCCTTGTTCCAGGGATAGGGAGGATACTGGGCTCAGGCTTTACTGTGGGAAATAACATGAAGATTTTAAAGGACCTGGGATGCTAGGAAAGGGAGTCTGAAACGTCATCTTAAGGCAACTGGGAGACACTGAGGGCTTTTAGTTGAGAAGTGACAAGATGAAGACAGTGTTTAGGGCACTAATGGTGGTGGTATACAGTCTGCTTTGAAACAGTAAGAAGGGAGACTAGTAAGAGTGGCCAAGAGGGCAAGACTTGTGATTGGATGGATCTGGGTTCAGTCTCTGCTCCCCGTCCCCCGTTTCCTAGCATGTGCAAGTCACTTAACCCTTCTGAGCTGTAGGTCTGGAGAGTGTTCTCTACTCTTTTCATACATTCAGCAAAAACTATTGAGAGGCTACTTTTTCAGGCACTGTCTTAGGCACTGGGGATGTAATAGTCAGCAAAACAAACACATTCCCTACCCTGAGCTTCAGTGCTCCATGCAGTAAGAGAATTGAGAGGATTAAATGAGGCAATGATACACAGTCCATGGTATACAGCAGATACTCATTAAATGGTGACCAGAAGGTCCACTGTAGCAATACTTAGGTTATGAAATAGAAAAATCCCAACAGTGTGCTTTTTCCAGAACCATTATTTGCCAGAGAATAAATAAGCACAGGTAAACATTTCAGGATATGGATTCCATGCCACTGGCTCCTTCTCAGGGAGGCCGCTGTCCTTCTTCAGGTGGGTCAGGCCCTGGCGATCCAGGAACTGCTCTGCCTTCCCAGGTGCCAGGGCTCTGGAGTCAGCCCTAGGCCTTTCCTTAGCCTGAAGCAAAAAGCCTTTGCTTCCCTCAGCCACTCCCAGCGCCTGATTAGATCATGAGAACTGGAATTATCTCCTCAACATCTCTGTGCTCAGGCCCACTGGGCTCAAGCAAAATGTGTCCCTGAAGGACCTGGTCATGATCCGAGCACCTACAGTTTTTGTCACCAAATGGTTGACCAAGAAAACAAACCATGTTTGGTATCTTTAATATTCTCCCGAGCAATACCAAACAAAGCACTGAAATACATTTTATTCTTATGTTACATTAGCAACTCTATAATTTGACTTGGAGTCTGCTGCCAGGTCATTATTCACCAGCATTTATTGACTCTCCATTCCACATACAGAATGCTGTGCTAGCTGTTAGGGTTCAAAGTCTGGAGTCAAGATCCATCTCTTCAAGGTTATATCTCAGAGGAACCATCGCTAGACTGGGAAGCAAAACACAAGAGTTCTAGCCTTGGGTGTGGCATATGATCCTGAACAATGCATTTAAATTCATTGTGAAATCAGAACAATATAAAAACAGTTAACATTCACTGAATTGCTATGGGTTTGGCCATGTACTAAGTGCTTTACATATTTTTTTTTTAAAGATTTTATTTATTTATTTGACAGAGAGAGAGACAGTGAGAGAGGGAGCACAAAGAGGGGGAGGGGGAGGGGGAGAGGGAGAAGCAGGCTCCCCATTGAGCAGGGAGCCCGATGTGGGACTCGATCCCAGGACCCTGGGACCATGACCTGAGCTGAAGGCAGTCGCTTAACCAACTAAGCCACCCAGGTGCCCCTGCTTTACATATTTTATTCTCTTGGCAACCCAACGAAGTTCTTGGTATCCTTATTTTCCTTTCTACGTAAGTGGAGTGAGGCTTGGTGTACTCCTCACCCCACTACCACTGATGGAAAAACCAGAGTTGAAACTACATCTCTCTTAATCCAGAGCTCCAAGGCTCCATTCCCAGTGTTATTTATTATAAACAGTGAATTAGTTAATATCAATTAAAGAGTACTTTGAGTTCATAACAAATGCAGAGAATATTCTTTTTTCAATTGTAAAACCTTTGAAATAAAGGGTTGTACCTGATTCTTGCGTATATCTTGCTCGTGCTTAGCACGCATGAGTAGGTGATCAAACAGTGTTTGTTGGATAAAACATCTGTATGTTTGTGCTACCTTATTCCCAGCCCCATTGCCGTATCAAATTTATCTCCTTGTCCACAGAACTGCCCCAAGTGTTGCTATTTACAGGATGGGGATTTGATACTATTTATGTATTGAAATGAAGTGCCCCAGCTCTAAAATTCTGTTTTAGATTACTTCACAGTTTTGCGTACATACATATATATAAAAGGCTAACAGTCATACTTGGGAATTTCTACCCTGTTAAACTGAGAATCCATCCTACAATATCATCATGACTGCAGTATGAAGACAGTGCAAAAATGCCAAGGGAGCACCAGGCAAACAGTGCTCATTCAGGGAGAATAAATAAAGAAAGGCATCCCAGAGCGGTTATTTTTAGGAGGATTTTGAGGGAAAGGAATGGTAGGCGGCTGTGAGTGCCCTACTAGGATATGATGCACAAACCCCTCTCCTCTGGTTTTCTTCCCCCTGCCCTTTGTCCTCTAACATTTTAAGACTAACAGTAAAATATTTCTTTTAAACATTTGTTGGGGCTTTCTTTATATCTTGTTTTGGGTTTTAAATAGTCGTAAAGTTGCAAACACCCAGTAGATGAGGCACTATAGCAGATCCCTCTTCGGCATCACTTGAGATCCGCCCGTCTCTTTTCTAGCTGTCCCTCTGCACCTGCTCCCATAGCTTCATGCAGACCCAGCCTGATGGCTGGGAGGCAGGAGGGCTGCCAGTGTCTTGCCAGTGACAAGGCACTCCACCTGGTGTCCATGTGTATGCATCCCCAAAGTGCAGCATTAACACTGTTGTGAATCTTTGTCCAACGGGAGTTGGGTACCTGTGGATAAGGTCTCTTCTTTCCATCTTTCCAGCTTCCTGGACAACACTGTGGGGACCAGTTTGATAATGCGTTTGTGTGGGCTCTCTTTCCTGCCCTGCTTCTCTCACCTTGTCCCCCCAACCCCAGCCGACTCTTGCTTTCTTGGGATTGTACTTCCAATACATAAACAGGACACATACCCTCTGTCACAGGCTCTGCTTTCTGGGGGACAAGGGTTATGGCAAACACTGAGAATGGAAGGTTAACATCTTAGCAAGGAGTATCCTTAAAATGAAGCCTTTAATTTTTGACTCATGGATAGCAAATGTGATAACCAGAAATACAAAAGTGAAAAGGTATCAGTTGTTTGTTGGACGAGCATACAGACATAAAAATCATGGTCCTCAAGAATATTAATGAAAACAACCTGGGTTAATGCCCACAATATTAAGGGTGAATAAAAGTAATGCATCTGTTCTCTGTGATCTAATTTGATGTAAAATATGTATTCATGTACATATGAGAATAATATGAAAAAAACCCACTAACATGTTAACTGTGATTATCTCCAGGTGGTGGTATTATGGATGGTCTTTATTCTTTTCTTATGTCCTCCCAGAATTTTCCCAATTGTCTCTGACCATGCTTTACTTTTAAAATTAGAGGAAAAAATTATAGTTATTAGAGGCAAACATAAAAAGTCATTAATTCTTTCTTTTAAATTTTTTTCTTCATAAAAGCAAATGCATGTTTCTGCCTGATAAAACACAGTGACGTGCAGATCCTTATCTTTTTCACAGATCAGGAGTTGGTATGGCTTATGCTGTAATTCAACTGCCAACAGAAGCCCAGAAATGGCTTAGCACTTGAGGTTCGTGGGAGCTGCCGTGGCAGTGAGGCTGAGTACACATTTACTAGCGGGAGGATGATATTAATGACAATAATGATGGAGAAGAGCACTGAGTGAGTCCTGACAGCATACAGATGTTGTCAGAGCACAAAGGTGGACATGGTCCCTAAGTCTACATTTAATCACCATTTCTATAAGGCATCCTGGCAACCTTTGGCGTCACCCTCCGTTGGTGATGACTGATAAGGAGAAATAAGTACAGAGACTGTTTTGTATTCGTAGCATTGTAATTGCTTTACACACAGGTAAAGTAGGTGACTGCCTGTGCAGGGCAGTGAGAAGATTATACCTAACCTCCAGTCTGCCACAGATGCCTGGAATGCCACCATCATTACCTCGCTGTGATGGATTAAGTAATATCCACCACCCGGGTTAGACAGAGTCCCTCAGTATATTCCTGAGACCATTATCAGTCCTTACCATCTTATACTAAATGTCAGATTTTTACTTCTTTGATAATAAGTTTTTTGTTGATTAAAAGGACACCAGATTAAAAGGCCAAGGTATAAAGAAAGGAGAGAATTTGACATCAGACACTACAAAAGCAAGTTACTGGAAGGAATTAAAGTGGATATATACTACCTAATATCTACCTATCTACCTACCTACCTATCTACCTATCTATCTATCATCTATCTATCTATCTATCTATCTATCTATCTATCTATCTATCTCTCCATTCATCCATCTATCTAATCTCCATCCATCCTTCAAACATGACCTCAGGTCTATTTGACTGCAAGGTTTATATGGTAAATTGCCCCCAATTCTTCACCTTTTCTATATTTGCTCCCCTTGACATGCGACTTTATAGTTGTTCCCTCTAAGCTTTGAGCTCAGCCATAAATCTTGCTCGGACCAGTGATGCATGAATGGAAGTAAAGCCTTGCTTATTTCCATTTGTTCCACACCATTATCATGAGAAGAGCAAGTCCCAACTGGCCCATTGATCCAAGGAGGATGAGAGATACTTGAAACATAGCCTCCCAAGTGAATGCAGAGTAGATCAGCTGACCCCCCAGGTGACCCCCAGATGTATAATCAATAATTAGTATTCCTATTTTAAACCACCAAGTTTGGAGTGATCAATGACAGAGCAATAGCTAAGTGATACACTGCTCTTTGAGTTTCTACATTTTACTAAGTTCATTGCATCAGAGTTCAAATAACTTTGAGCATCTTGTGGATAGGAACTATTTTTTTCTCCAGCAAAATGTTCAGCACGTGGTATATGACTGACAATGTTTACTGAATGAATGATTCTTTGCAATAGTTCCCAACTTCCTTTTCCAGCCTTAACTCTATGTGGATTAGAGTTGGATTAAATTGGATCCTCCCCCCCCCAAAAGATATGTTGAAGTCCTAAACCCCTAGTACTTCAGAATGTAAATTTATTTAGAAATAGGGTCTCTACAATTGTGATCAAGTGAAAATAAAATCATTAGGGTAGATCGTAACCCAGTATGACTGAGGTCCTTATAAAAAGGGGAAATTTGGATACAGGGAAGATGACATGAAGACACAAGGAAGAAGATGGCCATGTGACTGGGCTGAAGGAACAACGTGTTAAGGAACACCAGGGGTGACCTGCAGCCACCAGAACCCAGGAGATGCAAGGAGAGATCCTTCCCTCGAGACTACAGAATGTCTCCCGGGTAACCCCTTGTTTCCAAACTCATAGCCTTCAGTGCTGTGAGGCGAGGCATTTTGGTGGCTGGGGGCCATCCCGTGTTTGGTACTTGATTACGACACTCACAGGAAACCAAACGCTCCACTGCTCTGTGGCCCACTGTGTACTTCGGCCATCTCACACCACTCCCTGCCTGTATACTCCTCTCTGCCCTTATCCATCCGACTACTCTGTTGGGGAAATCTCTCCTTTCTCTTCTTCAGCTATTTAACCTCTCATTCGACTTTCAAAATCAACAGAAAGCTCACCTCCTCTGGGAAGCCTGGTTCAAATACCACAGGGAGAGTTCATTTCTGGTTTTCCTGTGTTCTCCTTTTCCCTTGCATTGTGCTTCTCCTAAGGTATGTGCCACCTTGTAGTTACTACCTTTTTAGATGCCTCCCCCCACCACTGAGACTGTGAACTCCTGGAGAACAGGAACTATGTATTATTTCTCTCTCCTTACATCATCCTTTTCTACTATGGTTCCTAGCTGGCGTAGACCTTTGATAAATATCTGTTGATTGACCACAGAGGTTTAAAGAACGAGGCTTTCCTTTGAGAATCAAAACCTGAGAGGTGGCTCAGGGGACGCCTGGATGGTGATAAGAGGACACCAATGTCATGGGGAGAGGGCAGTCCATGGCGCTGGCGGACTGCCTGACAGGAGGATAGAGAGTGGCCACTTATGCTCTTTCTCAAGGAGAGTGCAGGTCTTCCCACGGCAAAGCTGTGTGTTAAAGTGTACTTCTTGGTTAAGTCTATACACTAAGCATCTGCTCTTTGTCTTTGGAAGTCTGTAACAGAAAAGAAAAGAACAAAGACAGCTCAATGCCTCCTTCTAACCACCCCACTCAGAGCCCTCATGTTGGAGAATAAAGATCCTGTGGGGTCTTTGAAGTCAGAAGACTTAAAGACTTGGAATTTCCTTCCTACCAACGATGTGACCTTGGGCAAGTTCTTCCCCTGCTCTGAGCCCATGTTTCCTTATTTATAAAGGTGGAAAAGGTGCTTCCCACTTCATAAGGCAGTTGTAAAGATCAAATGATACGCACAACCTGGAAAAGCGTGGTGCATGGTAGGCATTCTTAAATGCCAGCTTCCCTGCTTTAGGCCTACGCAACTAATAATTCTACCCAGAATGGAAATGTTGCCTCTGTTGCAACACAGGCAAGTGATTATTAGAACATTCTGATCTTCAGAGCGCACTGGCTTATTCTGCGGTAATCAAAGTAAAATATATTAAAGTGATTAAAGGGCAGAAAAAAATTGGTGCAAATCCTACACCTCTGAAGAATTTATGTCAAGTTCAACCCTTCATACAATTTTATAGATGAAAAACTTACAAAAATGATGGTGAAAATGACAGTGGACACACCCGTAACTTGAGCAATAAAAAGGGTCTCTTTTTGTATTGATGGAAGTATAAAAACTCTTGGTTAAATTTATCAAGGTTCACAGCTTTTTAACTGCTGGATAAAAATCACAGTATGGTACCTGGTTTCAGGAAAGAATATAAATAATGTATTTATAAATGCCAACAATTTTGTGGTCTCATTTCATACCTGTCACCTCACATTAGGAAATACATCTTTCTGTGGGTATTCAAACACACTCACCTTCCTTTCGTCTTTAGAACTATTTCAATTTCCATTATTAAAGCCTGTTCAGAGGCAAATTCTTGTTCTTGAAAATGGCAGTTCCTGAAAACCCTCTTCAACCTGAGCAAGATTATTTCCAGAGCGTCTGGTTCCCCGATGTACACATTTACTTCTGTTTATTAGAAAAGCTATGCTGGCAGTCATACATAGGGTTAGCCACAGGCTGGTGGGGAGGCAGGTGCCCAACACTGCTCTTCTTACAGCCCTGGGTCAGCCTCTACTCAGAACAGCCCCCCCAAAGAGAGCTCCTAGACGGCTACTCTTCTCAGACTCAGAGAGGCAATATAGACAAATAGAGCTTTGCCTTACAGTGAATACAAATATATTTAAAGTAAATTTACCCCTGGAGGATTAAGTTTTACTGTGTGTAAAAAAGAGAATGTGAGTTTTAGTGCCTTTCCTAACCAAGTTCTCCTATTAAATTCTTTAAATTACATATGAGAAAAATAAAATTAAAGAAAAGCAATATAAATAACCGAATTGTAGAGCATGCATCATAAACACCTCTAAATCAGAAGGGCTCATAAAAATAATATTTTGAAACTTTTACTAATAATATTAATATAAAAACACTTAAAAATTAATATACCCTATGTTGCCCTTTTTCCCTCCAGGAAGCTGAAAAGGCTTCACGAGTAGTCTCAGCCAACCTTTAACACGTGCTATAGACTGTGGGCAGCACACACTTTCTCTCTCCCGATTTTTGTGTGGAGACCAGACCACAGGGAGGTTAGGTAGGTCTCCTGATTGTTAACCCCCGCGTCACTGGCTTAGGGTTATACTTTTGTGAATTCTTTTCCCACGTGCAACTCACTTTACGCTAGCCCAGGAGACCAGGCTGTAGCCTTTCCACATCGCCTCCTCCCATCCCAGAGCCAGGCGGCTTCCTTTATAAGTCTGGTGTTCACATCTCCCTCCCAATTAAGAAGTCACTCAACTCCTCTCCCAAAATCTACCCTCAGGCAGAAGCCAGCTCAGATTAGGAAGGTTTTGTGCAATCTTTTTCCTCCCACAAATTCCTGCCTAACAATCAGACGTTTCTCAGGGTACTGACTCAGATGGTATAAAGCTAGCTGAAAAATATGAAAACCAAAGGCCAGAGGCAGAGCCAACTACTTCGAAGCCCCAAGACAGTCCTGCACGGTAGGTATTATTTTCTCCTTGAATGGAGACATACATGTCTGCATTGATGCCTCAGTGCCTGGGGCAGTTGCTGAGCTCATTACCGGGAACACAAAGATAAGAGAACTTATGTCAGGGTAAGTTGTAAATTGTGCATTTAAATACTACCTTCTCCCCAAGATAGAAAGAGAAACATAGAATGAGAAATTTTTAGATTTTTGTGCTTTAAAACAAGGTCAGTGTCGGGGCACCGGACGGCTTCGTCGATTAAGCTTCGACTCCTGGTTTCTGCTCAGGTCATGATCTCAGGTCTCGAGATCGAGCCCAGCATTGGCCTCTGTGCTCAGGGCAGAGTCTGGCTGGGATTCTTTCCCCCTCTCTCCTTCACCCTCTCTGCTCTTCCCCCTGCTCAATCTCTCTCTAATCTTTATTAGATTAGATAATCTTTATCTAAAATAGATAAATAAATCAAATATTTTTAATAAATAAAATCTTTTTTTTTTTTTAAGATTTTATTTATTTGAAAGAGAGAAACACAGAGAGAGAGGGAACACAAGCAGAGGGAATTGTAGCAGGAAAAGCAGGCTTCCTGCTGAGCAGGGAGCCCGATGGGGGGCTCGATCCCAGGACTCTGGGATCATGACCTGAGCCTAAGGCAGATGCTTAACAACTGAGCCACCCAGGCGCTCCCAAATAAATAAAATCTTTAAAAAAATAAATTAAATAAGGTAAGTCTCTCCATACACCAGAAATGAAATAAATGGAAAGTAAAGCTAAGCGGATTGGAGCTGAGAGGACGTCTTGCTGGCCTCCCGGCCTCTGACACAGAAATAGGCAGGGTCAGCCCGGAGTCTGGTTTATGCAGTTATGTTACTTGAAGAGGTGGGGACCTGAGCCAGGCTCACTGCTTGAAACCAGTGGCAGGCATGCATCTCCCACTGGTGAAGTGATGTGGAAAAGGTATGTCACCTGTCTGCTGGGCTGGAATTTATATGCAGCTGCAGAGCTGTGGAAGCTCGGAGACATTGTCCCACCCGTAGGACCGAGAATGGCTACCAATCCTGTGAAAGGCTGAGCGAAAATAAATTCAGAGGTTTGACAGGAAGAGCTGGGAAGCAGAGGAGAGAGAGAAGGGAGAAGGAACAAGAAAGGAAGTAGAAGAAAGAGAGGGAGAAACAGAGGGAGAGAGTTAAAGAAACATCTCTCCTGAGCTTAGTCAGCCATCCCAAATCTAAAATACATTTAAAATAAACAGAACAAATAAAAAGGACCTTCTAAAAGTCCGCAAATGGAGGAGGGATTTACCACAGAATAAATAGGAGTGGTAGAAGAATTTGGATAAAGGTTACATAAGTATGTTCATTGTTTTTAAATAAGCAAATGAAAAAATATCCCTATTATGAAGAAAAGATCGGGAAGATATTTTTAAAGCACAGTAGAAATAAAACAAAAATAAGTGGATATGAAAATAACTTACAGCAAATATCATACTTCATAGTAAAATAGTAAGGCATCCTTTTAAAAATATGGAGTCGAAAAAAAAATGCCACTATGGAGAGAGTAGTCAGTAAAATGATATTAAACAAATATTGAAATTAAAAGCTTATTTTTAAAATTCAAAGACAGCACTGAAAAAGTGAAAAGAATAGTCATGAACTCGCAGGAAGTGAGAGCAACAAATCCACAAAGGTCTAAAATTGAGAATGCATAAAGAATTCACACAAATCATTAAGAAAACCATAACCACTCAGCAGAAACACAAGCAAAAGTCATGAACGTACAAAGAACATGTATATGAAGAGAGGTCAACCTCATCAGTAATTCAGGAAAATGAAAAATATGTGATTTCACACCAATCATAATGACAAAAATTAAAATGGCTTATGATACCAAACGTGCGTGAGGCTATAGGTCACTGGAATTCTAATGCACTACTGGTGTGATATTTTAATTCTAAGGCATATATACCTTTGAAAAACCCCCTTGCATGTTCACTGCAATAATACTTACAGCAGTAATGTTTACAACAGCTTGTGATCCAAATGTACATTGCTGGGAAAATGGATAAACTGTGAAATATTTATATAATGAAATATTATACATCAGTGAGAATGAATGAACTAAAGATATACTCATCACTGTGAAGACATGTCATAAGTAATTATTTTAAGTAAAAGAAAAAGCAAGATAGAGAAGTATACTCCATAGGCATACCATCTATATGTATCTTTGAAATGTGCAAAACTATTTTAGGGGTATATAAATCTATAGTAAAACTATAAAGAAAAACCAAGAACTTATATATACGAAATTCAGAATACTAGCTTACTTCCTGTGGGAGATGAGAATACAATTGGAAAAGGCTGTAATAGAAGGTTTTAAAGGCTTATTTATTTACTTTTTAAAGATTTGTTTATTTGAGAGATAAAGAGTGCACAAATGGGAGGGGCAGAAGGAGCAGAACAGAAAATCTCAAGCAGACTCCACACTGAGCTCTGAGCCCAAGGTGGGGCTTGAGCCCATGACACTGAGATCAAGAACTAAGCCAAAACCAAGGGTCAGATGCTTACCTGACTCTGCCGCCCAGGCACCCCATCTTGTTTTTTTCAAGCAGATTATTAAATACATGAGTACCAATAAAAGACCTGTATACAATGTATATACTATAATATTCTTTTGTATGTATGATATTCCTAATAATAATAAATGCATAAAAGAAAACATGTGAGGAAGATAGAGGATATATCACAAAGTCCCAAAATATTTCTAAAAGTGGGGCATCTGGCTGGCTCAGTCCGTACAGCATGCGATCCTTGATCTCAGGGTCATGAGTTTGAGCCCTATGTGGGGTGGAGAGATTGCCTAAAAATAAAATCTTAAAAAATAGATATGTCTAATAGAAATTTCAGAAAAAAAGACTGAAGAGAGTGGAAGGAAATCGTCTGTGTTCTGTAACTCCAGGTCATCAATTCCTGTTGTGTAATGGAATTGAGGCAGAGGGGAAAGGAGCTGTGCCTTACAGACAATATTTGGGAGAGACAATGGGGAGAAATTTTCTGTAACAGAAAAATGACAGGAGCCCTCAGAGCTGAAGTATACTTTGAATGATATATATCCAGATAAACTACCATTTAAGAATACAAGTGAAAAAGAGATCTGTCCAAATATAAAAAGACTATGGGTTTATTACTCCCAGACTCTCATGGAAAAGACACTCCAGAAAGAAGAAAAATGAAACTAGAGGGAAAGAATGAAAAGTCAAAAACAGTGGTGAACATAGACATTGATAAATTAATAAGTTTTAATATAACTGATTTTGGTTTTTTTTATATCAAAACGAAAACTCTAGGTAACTACAATAAGAAAGGTGAGCAGTGGCAAGACGAGAGAAGATCTTCAGTACATAGTTAAAACATAAAAAATTAGCCAGGTCCTCAAGTTCTTTGGGAGACAGAAATACTAAGACATTCTTAAAGTGCTTAGAAATAATATGTTGAAATTTTGAGGGTGGATAGTAAAGGATAAAAGCCCAATGTATAATTTCCACACCAACAGGAGAATTTTTAATAGGATGTAGGGCAGGGGTCTGGGTGGCTCACTTAGTTGGCTGAGCTTCCAACCCTGGATTTCGGCTCAGGTCATGATCTCGGGGTCCTGGGATCCAGCCCAGTGTTGGGCTCCCTGCTCGCAGAGTCTGCTTGAGATTCCTCCCCCCACGTGTGTGCACATTTAATGCATTAAAAATGATAAAAGGATGTAGAAACATGTATCACTTCAACCAGAAGACAGAATAGCTAAATAATTACTAAGGAAAAAGATAGTAAATGCAAAAGATAGAACCTGGAAGACAGTAAGAATAATTTCAATTATATCAAGAATCATGGTAAATAGAAATGTATAAAGTTCCAACGGGCTACTGCAAATGAGAAACTTCACATATCCAAAAATAAATTCCTGCTCTTTACTGCACCACTGCCAGTTCCACCTCTAAGGTACTTTTCAGCTTATTTATGGCAATTCCATCCCTTCAGTTGCTCAGTCCAAACCTTGAAATCGTCTTTGATTCCTTCTTGTATTCCATATCCCATATCCAATCCATTAGCAAATCCTTTGGGGTTGATCTTAAAAATAGTTCCAATCCATGATTACTTCTCATCTTCTTCACTGTTACCACATGGAACAAGCTACCATCATTTGTTGTCTGGATTATTTCAATAGTCTCCTAATTGGTCTCCTGTTTCCAATTTAGCCATCCTTCCTCCCACATTGGCTTTTGGGCTCTTTCTTCCTTAGTCTTTCTTGCAAAATCAGACATAGGGATCCTTTACAATATGATTCAGATCATGTACCTTCTGTGCTGAAAGCTTTCAGTGGTCATCTTCTTACTTGGAGTAAAAGCTAAAATTTCTAGTGGCCTAAATGGCCCTATATGATCTGACCCTAGTTATTTCCTTGGCCTCATTTACTGGTCTCTGCCTTCCTCACCGTATTAGTTTCCTATTGCTGCTCTAACAAATTACTACAAATTTTATGATTTCAACAATACAAATTATCTCACGGTTCTGGAGGTCCAAGGTCTCCCTGGGCTAAAATTACAGCATGGGCAGGGTCACCTTCCTTCTAGAGGCCCTCAAATCCATTCTTTGCCTTTTCCAGCTTCTAAGGCTGACAACCTACTTTTTTTCTTTCCAAAATTTATTCCTTTGAGAGAATGAGAGAGAGCAAGAGAGCGAGTATGCATCAGTAGAAAGAGATGGAGAGGGAGAACCAGACTCCCCACTGAGCAGGGAGCCCTGGTTGCCCAGATATCTTGAACATGTCCTTTTATATCTCCTTCTTAACTCTCCAGCCTCCCTTTTTCCCTTTTAAGGACCCTTTTGCTACACTGGTCCCACCCAGCTAATCCAGAATCATCTTCCAATCTCAAAGTAACTTAACTTAATCACATATGCAAAATTGCCTTTGGTGTGTAAGGTGACATACTTAGAGGCTCCTGGGATGTCTTCAGGGGTCCAGGATTCTGTCTCCAACACTCATCACGCAGCAACCATGTGGACTCTCTACTGTTCTGCAGGCATTCTGGTCCTACTCCTGCCTCAGCACGTTTGGCTGCTCCCTCCACCCAGAATGCTTTCTGGGTGAAATACTCTGTGGCTCACTCACTCAATTCCTTCCCATCTTTGTTCAAATGCTCCTTGTCAGCAAGGCTTTCCCTAACTACCCTATTTAAAATTACACCTCCATAATATTCTAAAATCCCAATTCTCCTGATTTTTTTCTACAGCATTTGTCTCTTTTGAAAGTGTTAAGAATTATGTATTAATTATATTAATTATGATTATATTGTGATATGTATAATTATGTACGTATGCATGATTGTAAGTAAATACATAATCTGTTATGTAGTCTATACATAATAGTTATGTATAATTTTATAATTATAATTTTATTAATTAATCATAATTGTTATTACATATTATGTGTTGTCTATCTCCTCCCAGTAGGGGCAGCGATATTTGCTTTATTCGTTGGAGTATCCTCTTCACCTAAAATAATGCCTTGTCCCTGCTTGGTGCTGAATAATTATTTGTTGAATGAATGAATAAATGAGTAGATGGATGGATAGATGTACAGACGGTTGTATGGATGGATGTATACATATATAATATGTAAGACATTATATAAAATAAATGTAATAAAAAGACATTATATAATACACACACACACAAACAAGCATAATGAGGCAGAATAAAATTGTTAAGAACAAGATGGGGTTGGAAACCCTAAGACCTGGGTTCAAATCCCAAATCTATCACTTGCGAAGGTTGTGATCTTAGCCAAGTTAATCGACTTTTTAATGCCTCAGGTTCTTCATTTATAAATTAGGAATAATAACTATATCCACCTTGTAGTTTTCTTATGCAGATTAACTAATAAAGGGAAACATAAAAATAAAGAAATAAAGAAAAAAAATAAAGGTAACTTGGCTGTTTATTATTAAAATAATAATAATCCTAATTGAACTGAAGAAAACACGGCCCTTATCCTCTAGAAATTGTCCGGAGCAGCACTCCTCTGAGAGGGGGGAGATGTTATTATTATTTTTATCTAAAGGAGGACAGGCACCAGGCTGTCGCAGTTGCTGGCTGGACTCTCCCTGGGCCCTCGGTTGGGAGTGTGCCGTGGGAAGAGCAGTAGTTCTGCAACCTGTAAGGAGGGGTTCTTTCCTTATTTACCATCCCTTCCATTTACTGCGTCAAATGGCTGTCTGTTCAGTGGATTTATGACCATCCAACTCTCACAAAATGGAGAAATGGCTGAAAAAGATCGCTGCAAAGAAAGACTGGATTGAAGATAATGCTGGTAACACAAACATAAACAGTTAAAAAATGGCAAGGCAGACATTTTTCTTGTCAGCCACATTAGGAGGTAACAACAATGCCAAACTAATCCGATCTGTTGAGAAGCCACTTAGAAGTATATTAAGATGACTATTTGAAACATTGATTTATTTCCACTCTCTTAATGATCAGCTTTGCCCTGAGGATATATTGTGTCCTAAACTATTAGCAAATTGGTAGTCTGAAGACATGATAATCATCAAGATATTGAGCACATCATTAAAATGTTTCTCATATTACAGTTTTGTAGTTCCTGTATGATTGTACAATATACATCAGAAATATATTACTGCCGATGATTTTTTAAACTTTTTTTATTTGAGAGAGAGAGCAATTACGTGGAGGGGAGGGATAGAGAGAGAGAGAATCTCAGGCAGACTCCCTGCTGAGTGTGGGGCCCAACCCGGGGCTCAATCTCACAACCCCGAGATCATGACCTGGAGCTGAAATCAAGAGTCAGCCACTTATCTGACTGAGCCATTCAGGCACCCCTGCAAATGATTTATAAAATATATATATATGTATACACACACACACACACACACACACACACACACACACACACACATTTGATCTACATCAAAACATGGCTTATTGATCAGATGCTGGTATCAAATCAGTGTGGACATCATGCAGGGGAGGAGACACTTACGTGCATTCCGATGGGGCAACACTTGACAGAGGTGAGCATAGAAACATACAGCCCATACCCTAGAGAAAACCAGGGCTGAAGACTGAAGGGCAGATAAGTTCTTAGGTAAGCACAGAGCGGATGGGAGGGCACTCCATCCAGGCAGAAGGAGCAGACAGCAAGGACAAGCCGAGAACGGCAGGTGCTGCAGGAGGTTAATGGTGAGTCTGAGATGGTGAGTGAAATCCGAATCCACAGTGCAAACACATAGTTGAACAGAGGTTTTAGCTCAGGCCTTCAGGTATTTCCCTTGGGAAGCAATGAGATGCACAGGTTAAACAAAGAAATGAAAAGGCTTTGGAATCAGACAGACTGAGGTTTGAATCCAAACAATGTCACTTGCTCTGTGACCTTGACCAGGATGCTTCTCTTTTATAACCATGGATCCCTAATCTGCAAATGATAATCATGATAACTATCGGCTGGGACCGCTCTGAGGTTCATCCGAGATGGTGTGCTCTACCTAACACAGTAGCTGGCCTATGGTGAATGCTCGGTTCCTGCTGCAAAGTAAGGAGTTTATAGGCAAGAGCAGTACATGGGCAGCATCGGTCTGGAGCCACCGTGGGCAGCCTGCAAACTGCACCACCAGAGAGGACATGTTTTCCTTGCACTCCGCACTGAACCTTGAATGGCAATAGAAAGAAGGCCTCAATACTGCCAGGCCTGGAAGACGCCTTTAGAACAGGTTGGGTTGGAATGGGACAAAATTGAATAGGTGAGAGATGCTTAGAGAAACTCCCTGTGGAAAGTGCTTTTGGAAGGATCATTCCGAGCAGGAGAAAAGCAAGGAATATCTTCCCTTTGGAAGAAATATCTATCATAAACTGAGGCCAGCTCCGCAGTCAGGGCTTACACAAGGCTGGGGACAGGGATAGGTGAGGTTTTTCCCTGGTTTGCTCCAGGTGCATGTCTTCAGCAATGCTCTAAGGCAGGGGTGCACAAGTAGGCTCTTTAATGAAGCAATGTCTGGAGGAATTTCTGTTACCAAGTGAAGAAAGGGGAACAAAAGACAGGAGAAAGAGAGTTGTGTGTGGGTGTGCGTGCGTGCACATGTGTGCACACTCACGGGTAGAGGGGATGATGCTTTATTTCTATATTTTGAAGAATTCATTTGATGAGAATTCACCCATTTTATCTCAGGAAAACCTACTCCAAGAGAATGACATTAGAAATCAGAGAGGAGGCAGAGTTCTCAACTTCACGGGCTACCCTACGGCGTGTTGTAACTCAGTCACAGTATCTGTTGCAGTCTCCTTGTGTCACAGTTTTCCATCCCCGTGGCTGTCAGGACTACTGGCAGCTCTAGAGGGCATAGGCTGAGAGACACAAGGAACATGCACCAGCCTGGATTTGCTTTGAATCCTTACAGGCAACCTTCAGGCTCTCTTCCCCCAATATGTGCATCTGGTGACATAGCCCAGCCATTAGATGGTGGCAGCCCTCATCACAGCTGAGGAGTGGGCACATTTCAAGCCAGTACTTCTCTTCTAGGCAGCAAGAGGGCTAGACTTGGCCTGTCCCCAGTTCTGTTCTCGCCACAAGAACACTCATCTTCTTTGTTGGGGGAAAGAAGGCCGCTCCAGCTACTGGACAATTTTCACTTTCATGGAGATTGTAGGTCATCCTATGGTGTGATGGAAAGAGTCCTTTTCAGTCTTGATCTTCCAAATTACTGGTAATTTGATTTTAGGCAAGTGACTTCTCTGAATCTGAAATAGCTCATCTACCAATGAAAAAATAATATTCATCTCAAAAGATGGTTACAAAGATTGAATAAGATAATATGGTTGAAGCATCAGGCACAGTGCCTTGCATATACTACCAGTGCAACAAATGATCATTTCTTCTTTAATTAGAAGTTACTGAATTCCCTGGCAAGGCTTTCTCTACTTGGTGAGGAAGACGATTCTAGACCTGAACTGTCCTCTCTGCTAGTGTTCCCATAGACAAGAGGGTGATCTCCTCCCTTATCAATATCAATCCTCAGAGAACACGGGTCAGCTCAGTTTGGGTCCCATGTTCACCCTCGGACCATGACGACGTCCAGAGTGATGGGATACTTTGACAGTCTATGTCACTTGACCACTCCTAAGTGGGCAATGTAGAGAGATAAAAATAGCAACAGTGCAGTGGTACCTATGACTTGAGGATAAATGACATAAAGGGTAGAGAGGTGAGAGAGATTCACAGTGGAAACCCTGCAATGCCACACACAACTTTCAATGAGAGCCCTGAGTGCTCAGTCTGTCAGGTTCTTCCCAGTCCTTTAATCCCACGATTATAAAACAATCGGCCATTTGTTCTAAAAACATACCGAACAGAAATAACAGTATATATTTAGTGTTAAGAAGAATGAAGAAGGAAACAAAATAAGAAAGAGTAAATTATCAGGAACAACATTCTCTAGATGACCATTAGACAAGAACCTGAGAAACACTCAAGACAGATCTATTGGGCTTTAGAAAAATCTCACTGCACAAAATCCTGGAAGATTCGCTACCTGGATAGCCCTAGTGGACTAAATATCTGTTTCTAATTTCTATGAGGTAGCCAGTGAATCCTGGAGAAATCTAGCTAAAGCAACAAGAAGTCAGAGAAGAGAACACAGCTAGGGAAGATGGCCTGCTATAAAGTTCTAAGATGGTAAAAATGTCACTTGGGAAGACAACAGGCAGTACAGAGTACACATAGCCAACATGTGTATAATAATAACATAGAAACATCTCTAGTGTATATTGTGGACTGTTCTAAGCATTCAATATATCATTTAATCCAGATAAGAGTCTTGTGAGGTAAGGATGTGATATTGATCTCATTTTGACACCAATTAGAGGTAACAAAAATAATGAGAAGGTAAAAGTCCACTTATTAAAAGAAATAACAGTTTCCTTGGTGAGTTGTAACCTTCCTTTACCTACAGGAATGTTGTTGACACTGTCTTCATCTAATACTGCAGTTATTTTAAAACATTGCCACCAATTTATTTTTTGTAAAGATCATACGTGATAAATCATGTGTCATTACACGAGGAGAGATCTTCCAGATTTCTCAGAGCAGTGAAAGGACTTACATCCATGGGTGTCACTTCTGTAGATTTTGGTGTGTTACTTTTGGCCTTGTGAAATGAACAAATTTGTCTCTTTGTTGCTACAGAGTATAAAGCATTTGATTTATAAGGTTGCCAAGTTAGGAAATAGAGCACTTTCTATAATTAACAGTCTCATTAGAATGCATTTCTTACTTTTGAAGTTAATGGCAGAGAGGACACCTAGGAGAATTAATGAAGGACTGTCCAGAGACAGATCATAGATATTTCAAAGCATCAGATTTGATAAAGAATTTCAACTGAGCACCAAGGAAACACAATGGATTTATGTACAGTTTAGCTTTACCTCTATTTATTTCTATAATATAGAGTATTCTTGGCTCTGTGTATCATTCTTTTAAGAAATTATGGTGACAAACTACTGCATTGCTTATTCCTCATGGCTACCTGGTGAGCCAGATTGCTCTTTTACTCCTCAAAGATGAGAAACAGAATCAGTGAGGCCAAACTACTTAGTCCATATTAGTTACAGGTTAAGAGCTAGACCTGAAATCTTCTGGATTTGCTTATTTCTTAATTCTTTGACCCAACTGATTATCTTTAAAATTATGCATTTATTATTCTTCCTATATTTTCAAGATATTTCAAGATAATTCTCCTTAAAGTAAGGAGAAAAGAATCATTCACAAACCCACCATTCTGTATTTCATGATTCTAATAACTTCCTCGTCCCTATCTATATTCATATATATTTTATGTAAGGGCAACACAAATGTGCCAGATAGTCTCAGGTTTCAGGAACTACTTCCACCTTTAATCCCCAAATACCAATAGCTGGAATTCTTATCTCTGTTGTAGGAAGAGCAGTGTGTTGTTAGGGTCTCCTCAGAAGTTTCTATGTATCCCAAAGGATGCTTAGTGTTTCACAATTTCCATTCTGCTACAGAAGTGGCCTAGATCCAGTGATGTACTAATTCCACAACTAGCTCTCCAGGAAAAAAAAAGTGTATAAATATATATTGTATAGGTATATCATATATCCTATATATCTAATATATATATATAATATATATATATATACACATACTATATACTATACTATATATATATACACTATATGCTATACTATATATATTATATAGGTACATCATATATCTTATATATATACTATATACTATACTATACTATATATATACTATATATATCATATATAATTAATATATATCATGACATATGATATATATGATATGTGATATATATGATATAGGTATATATGATAAACATATCATATATATATGATACCCATATCATATATATTGGACATTAACTTTACTGATATAAAGGATGTATAACACAATTTACCATTATAATAAAATATACAATAGTTTCTATAGTAAATTCCATAAAGCGATTGATTCTTACAGAATGATTTCATTGATTTTTGCAGAACTTTCGTGCTCCTAGAAAACATATAGTTGAGATCGACAAAAAAGTGCTATTCTGACATAAATGCTGGCTGATATTTTGGTTTACTCCAGGAGCGTTTTGTGCTATTCACAATGTAACAGCTACAGACATGATAAAATTTTAAGTTTAATGTGGATTTTTAACATTTTCTGTGTCACTTTCTTAAGTCTGGAAAGTCAACAAAGTAATAAATCAAACCCTGTTTTATAGGATTTGTCCATTTCCACGGCTGATTTCAAGCTACCAACATGACATCATTAAACACGGAGTTCAGAAGAGTCACGCAGTAGCATTCTGTTGTATAGTGTTTCCACCCACCCAATACAAGAGATGTAAGTAGGGGGGCCACAGTGGTGCAGTCAGTTAAGTATCCAACTTTTAGTTTTGGCTCAGGTCATGATCCCAGCATCCTGGGATGGAGCCCCACTTGGGGTTCTGCACTCAGCATGGAGTCTGCTTGAGGTTCTCTCTCCCTCTGTCCCTGTCCCCTTTTCTCTCCCTAAAAATAAATAAATCTTAAAAAAAAGAGATGTACTTTGGGTGTTGAATTTGAGAAGTTCTTTATAGATTTTGGATACTAGCCCTTTATCTGATATGTCATTTGTGAATATCTTCTCCCATTCTGTCAGTTGTCTTTTGGTTTTATTGACTGTTTCCTTTGCTGTGCAAAAGCTTTTGATCTTGATGAAGTCCCAGTAGTTCATTTTTGCCCTTGCTTCCCTCGCCTTTGGAGATGTTTCTATGAAGAAGTTGCTGGGGCTAAGGTTGAAGAGATTGCTGCCTGTGTTTTCCTCCAGGATTTTGATGGAGTCCTGTCTTACATTGAGGTCTTTGATCCATTTTGAGTCCATTTTTGTGTGCGGTGTAAGGAAATGGTCCAGTTTCATTCTTCAGCATGTGGCTGTCCAGTTTTCCCAACACCATTTGTTGAAGAGACTGTCTTTTTTCCACTGGATATTCTTTCCTGCCTTGTCAAAGATCAGTTGACCATAAAGTTGGGGGTCCATATCTGGGCTCTCTATTCTGTTCCATTGATCTATGTGTCTATTTTTGTGCCAGTACCAGACTGTCTTAATTATAGCTTTGTAATAGAGTTTGAAGTCAGGAATTGTGATGCCGCCAACTTTGGTTTTCT
>CM053613.1:57859721-57894906 GCA_028646535.1 Procyon lotor | reverse complement strand
AGTCTTTTGGATTTTCCACATAAAGTATCATATCATCTGCAAAGAGGGAGAGTTTGACTCCTTCTTTGCCAATTTGGATGCAAGAAATGGGCAGAAGATATGAACAGACATTTCTGCAAAGAGGACATCCAAATGGCCAACAGACACATGAAAAAGTGCTCCACTTTTTCACTCAGTATCAGAGAAATACAAATAAAACCACAGTGAGATACTACCTCACACCAGTAAGAATGTCTAAAATTAGCAAGTCAGGAAATGACAGATGTTGGCGAGGATGCAGAGAAAGGGGAACCCTCCTACACTGTTGGTGGGAATGCAAGCTGGTACAGCCACTCTGGAAAACAGTATGGAGGTTCCTCTAAAAGTTGAAAATAGAGCTACCCTACAACCCAGCAATTGCACTATTGGGTATTTACCCTAAAGATACAAACGTCGTGATCTGAAGGGGCATGTGCACCCGAATGTTTATAGCAGCAATGTCCACAATAGCCAAACTATGGAAAGAACCTAGATGCCCATCGACAGATGAATGGATAAAGAAGTGGTATATATATACAATGGGATACTATGCAGCCATCAAAAGAAGTGAAATCTGGCCATGTGCAACGACGTGGATGAACTGGAGGGTATTATGCTAAGTGAAATAAGTCAGTCAGAAAAAGACAAGTATCACATGATCTCTCTGATATGAAGAATTTGAGAGGCAGGGTGGAGGTTGTGGGGGTTGGGGGAGAGAAATGAAACAGGAAGGGATGGGGAAGGAGAGAAACCATGAGACTCCTAAACTCACGAAATGAACTAAGGGTGGCTGGGAGGCGGGGGAGGGGGGGTAAGGATAGGGTGGCTGGGCTGTGGACATTGGGGAGGGTATGTGCTATGGTAAGGAGGAAATGTGGGAGGAAATGTGTAAGGAAATATGAGGAAACATGAGGAAATGTGTAAGCCTGACGATTCACAGACATGTACTCTGGGGCAAATAATACATTATATGTTAATTAGAAAAAAAAAGGAAAAAAAAATTCCTTCCAAACAAAGAAATCATCTGCTCCAAAGATAAACTTTAGTTTCTGCCTCAGAAGACAGACCCTTCTTATAATTTTTTAAATAGATCTCTCTCCATATAAAACCAGGATTGTTTTGAAAGATATGCAAGTCTCCTCTATGTTCTAAGGGGCTCAATCATATTATAAATATTATATGTATATATATATATATATATATATATATCTACAACATATACATGTTGTAAATATTATGTTAATCATTTTGCATATGTTATGTAGAACTGTATTTTATATGTTTCTTATTCTGCTTTTTCCACTTAATGTATTGGAAATATTTCCCCATTGTGTTTGTAATTTCCATCTTACATGCTGTCTATTATAGAATACTTCCTATTGATTATAGTGATTTTTACTTAAGTTATTTATTTAATTTAATAAAAAAATTATGGAGAACCTACATGAGGTGTGTTGGTACAGGCAAATGATCAATGAGGCATAAAACCATTATGGCCCCCCTTCATGCAACACACAGTCTAGTGGGGGAGAGAAACATTACACCAAACACACAAATTGGAATAAAGGCTGGGTGGAAAGGTCAGCATATGATCGGAGGGATTAACAGAGGCAAGACCATATAGAGTCTCGTGGGCAATTTTAAGAAGATTAGATTTTATTCTGAGTGTAATAGGAAGCCTTTGAAGGTTCTAAATCATGGTGTCTGGTATGCAGTCTACATTTTTAATAGCTCTGTATGGCTGTTATTTGGAGAATGGACCAGATGGGGCAAGGACAAAGTGAAGGGCTCACTTTAGAGGTTGAGAAGATGCTGGTGGTTTGAACCAGGGTGTTTTCTGCGATGCTGGAAGTACGTGGAGACATCTGAGATGTCCTTTGGTTTGGAGGTGACTTGGTGGAGCAATTTGAGCCATTAGGTGGATAGAGCCATTTTGTTCAGAGGAGAGGAGTTGAGGCACCCACTGCATGGACTAGCGGGTACCTGGCCTTGGAGGATCAAGGCTTCAGAGAGAGAGAGAGAGAGAGAGAGAGAGAGAGGAAGAGAGAGAGTTTTAATTTATTTAAACATATTCAGTACTTCAAAGTGTGGTAAGATGAAGTTAATCTCTGCATATTTTCTGGTGACTAACATAAAAAGTAAATTTAAAGTCTTGGAGAGCAAATTAAAGAATATATCTGATAGGCAAAAAGATACATGAGAAACAAAAGAATCTTGGAAACTACTAGAGGAAAGAAAGAAGGAAAAATCAAAGACTGTTTGTCAAGTCACAAAGAACCTTTGGGAACACCATGTTATGAAATTCTTCAAGGACTAGCTGGTTATTGGCATAAAATGATTAGAAGCTTATAAGTTTCATGTATGTGATTTTTTCTCTACTTATTAAAAATGGCTTTGCTTAAACCATGAAAGAGGCTAGGGGTTAAATCATGTCATAAATGGGGAAAAACCTGGTTAAAAGTGATTTAGCTTATATTGAAGTTAGATCTTAGATGATCTGAGTTATCAGGACTCTGAATAAGTTATGAAGAGACTTCCAGTTTCTTGTCTAAAAATAAAAGTCCTTTTGCAGTGTCACATCTCAAATATGGATAGATTTGATTTAGTTACTCTCTGGTTACTGGAGTTTCTAACCTGACCTATGCACTCTGAGCTCCAGAGCCCTGATTGTGATTGTCATTTAGGTCCCACAAATACAGTCCTCCCTTAACAAGATCTTGAAATGTTCTTTATGGGGAACTTCATGAGGGCATCCAATACATATGCTTAAAAAGATGTCAACAAACTACGCATAATAGCATGGAGGTATAACCTTGGAAAAGTTGCTTGCCCACTCCCAGCCTTGGTTTCCTTATGTGAATTGTAGAGACAATAATTTTTAATGTACAGGGTTGCTTGAGGATTAAAAGAGATCCTCTTTATAAAGTGTTTCTCACCAGGCCTGGCATGGACTAAACCCTTAATAATTAGTAACTATTATTATTTTATTTACTAAGGTCTTGTCATCATTCTATTGTTATCTTAAATCTTCCTCAAGAGGGTTTGTTGAAATACTTATTTTCTGTGCCGTACTACATTTTTATCTTCCTGTCACTTTATTTCATAGTGTCTGCTTATCTTGTATTGAGAATTTCTCCCACGTAAATTGCTGCCAGACAATCATTTAACTGAGTCTCTACTATGGGTTGCAGAATGTTTCCAAAGGACCATTTCTGCCTCAGTGTTGGCTGAGGCTCCATATCAGCAGATACAAGCAGGTGCATTACATTTCTATAATGGAATGAAGTACTAGGTCACGGGCTTAGGCTTTGCAAAAGAGTTGTCAAACTCCAGTTGTGTAACCTTTGAGTCAACACCCATCTTTGAAAGAATGAAAAGGTAGCAGTTAGAGAAAGTACATGGAAAAATTGTTCCAACACTGAGGCATTTTCTCTTATATCACCCCCCAAATCTATCCATACTCACCCCAATTTGAGTGAAAATTGCTTCAAGGAAACCATGTAGAGAAATTGATCCCATCTTCCGTAGGCCCTAGGTCAAGTCTAGAAAGGTCTACAGTTATGAGGCTATTGTTGGTCACTTGTGTTCATAGCAGAGTGAGGATAGACAGCTGTGTCTGTGTTAGTTTGCTTGGTTTGTTAGAGCAAAGGGGTGGGTGAGGATTGCTTGATGAGCAGATGTGGGGCAATAAGAGACAAAATCCACCAAGAGCTCTTTTGAAATGACTTTAAGAAGAGTGATGTGTCCTCAAAAGGGGGGGGGGGGTCTGTGCAGCATAGATCACTCAGATGGGGGCATTTGAAGGGAACAGGCAGAAGAGGCATTTGCTTCAGCTGTGGGAACTGAAGTGAAAGATCCCAGCCATGACACTGTCTGCAAAGAATCCAGAACAAATGTCTAAACTTCTGCTACACCCAAAGAGACTTAGTTATAGGCTTGCAACAAGTCCAGGGGAAACCAAAGATAGGTTGGTGATGTCAGAGGGTAACACGTTTCCTGTTCCTTACCTCTTTTCTCTTCCTTGGCTTTTGACTTGAAGAGCCATGTGAGGCCCAAGAATGGTAGATAAGAGGTGGGAATGTAAGAAGGAGCTCATCTCACTGTCGGAGGAGGTTATCAAGAGGATATGACCACCAGTTGGTCCTGGCAATTGGAGGCTCCTTCTCCCTCCCTACCCCTGGAATGTCACGCTCCACCCAACATTCAACAACAAGCCATTTTAAAGACTTGAGAGAGCAATATGCTTTTGAGCTCCTGAACTCCATTAAGATCTCTATATAAACTTTTAAGATTCTGGCTGGCAAAGTTGGAAAAGGCTTCCAAAGCAGCCACTTTGGAAAACAGTGTGGAGATTCCTCAAGAAATTAAAAATAGAGCTACCCTATGACCCTGCAATTGCACTTCTGGGCATTTACCCCAAAGATATAGATGTAGTGAAAAGAAGGGCCGTATGTACCCCAATGTTTATAACAGCAATAGCCACAATCGCCAAACTATGGAAGGAGCCAAGATGCTCTTCAACAGATGATTGGATAAAGAAGATGTGGTCCATATATATAGTGGAATATTATGCAGCCACAATAAAGGATGGATACCCAAGTTTTGTATCAACATGGATAAAAATGGAAGAGATTATGCTGAGTGAAATAAGTCAAGCAGAGAATGTCAATTATCATATGGTTTCACTTACTTGTGGAGCAAAAGGAATAACATGGAGGACATTAGGAGAAGGAAAGGAAAAGTGAATTGGGGTCAATTGGAGGGGAAGATGAAGCATGAGAGACTGTGGACTCTAAGAAACAAACAGAGGGTTTTGGAGGGAAGGGAGGTAAGGGGATGGGTAAGCCTGGTGGTGGGTATTAAGAAGGGCATGTACTGCATGGAGCATTGGGTGTGGTGCATAAACAATGCATCTTAGTACACTAAAAAAATAAAACTAAATTTAAAAAAATTTCTAGCTGGCAGGTGTGGAGACCTACTCATCTTGCAGCTGCCCAGGACAAGGCTCCTAAGTTAGTTTTCTTGATTATGGAAACTGTCACCTACCAGTCTGCAGTAGCCTGCCTCTGTCTTTGGTGTCTCCTGGCCCTATGTGTAAAGGGGCTGCTTGGTTTCAAATTTCACCCTGAACTCCCTAGGCTGTGAACCAATACCCATCCTCCTGAATGAGGATGAGAGAAGTTTTCACTTTGGATGACTTTATGTCTGTATGTCCCTTGCTTATTAAAAGTGCCATGTATCAATCTGGAGTTGTCTGCTTCCTTCTTGGATTTCTCCTTGCCCTTCATATGTGGGGGCAGTTTCAGATTTGACATGAGGAACTCCCAAGATTGTAAGTCAGTAGTCATCCATTCTTATGGGCACTCTAATTGATAAATTGAGCTGAATCAAGAAGTTTCAAAATATCAAGGAAAACAAAAATTAACAAAGTACAATAACTAAGATAACACACACACACACACACACACACACACACACACACACCATTTTTTACCTCTAATACCTAACACTGTATATGCTGAATGACACAAAGTAGATGCTTGGTAAATACAGATGAGGTAATTAGCAACACACACACACACACACACACACACACACACACACACAAACTTCTGTAGAGAAAAACAATTACTTACAAAGAAATAGGAGCCCAATGAGCAGACAATAGCAACACTGACAGATGATAACAGAATGATGCTTAAATATTATTCTAAGAGAAAACTATTTTGAACCTAGAATTCCTTTCCCAGCCAATCTATTTTGGAGGGCAAAATAAAAACACTTCATTTATTCAAGAAGTATACCCTTCCCATTCCCTCTCTATGCAACCTTTCTAAGAATGGAACTCTAGTGACATTTTGGTGATTACCAAGAAAGATAAAGAATTCAAGAAATTGTGGGACTAAAGTAAGAATACGATTAAAATATATCCTGTAATGATAACTTGTGCAAAGGTCCAAAAACCCAACTGTTGTAAATTGCCAAGGCAGCCGAAGGCTGTACTAGAAAGTCCTCATGAGAAAGAAACAGAACAGGGTAAAGGCAGTAGAGAGAATTATCAGAGGGCTGAAAAACTGGCAATATAGTGAAATAATAATATTACTCTGTCAAGAAGAAAAAAGAAAGCCAATTAGAAATGTCTGAAAAAAATTAAACAAAAAGTTGTATCAGAAGTCCTTGTCCAAATATGAAGGACATAAAAGGTATTGCCTGAATTAACAATAAATGGGGTAAAACACTAGTGAATCAACTTGATCTTGATAGTAGAAGCAATCTCCTTGGGAGGGAGGAGAGGTGGAATTAAAAGTAGAAGCATTAATATCTTTGTACATAACTTAGAGTCAACATGTACTTTCCAAATTTGGTGAAACAAGATTGGTAAAAAAAAAAAAAAAAATGTGAGGGGACTAAGAATATGGAAAACAAGGCAAAGAAATTGAAATCTATTTTCATAGCAGGAACCAAAATATAATACCTTATGTTTATAACAAAAAATAGCTATAGCTAATATCTATAAGTGCTAGTATCTACAAATTTTTAAAAAGAAGTTACCTTTATTTTTTTTTAAAACATATTTTATTTATTTATCTGTCAGAGAGTGAACACAAGCAGGGAGGTGGGGCAGAGGTAGAGGGACAAGCAGATTCCCCCCTGAACAGGGAGCCTGATACGGGATTCGATCCCAGGACCCTGGGATCCTGTCCTGAGTTATGATTTGAGTAGAAGGCAGCTGCTTAACCAACTGAGCCAACCAGGTGTCCCAGCAGTTACCTTTATAGAATGGGAGAGTTGGGGACGGGGGCTGTCCAGCAAGATAAGGGAAACAGAGAGTGTTGCTTTTCATGACACCTTTTGTGTGATACTTTATCATTCTTATGTGGTTATTAATATATAGTTATTTTTTCTTGATACTTAATAAAATAAAAAACTTCAAAAGGTACACACAAAGATCTACAGTAAGAGATACGACATAGAGTGTTATAGTGAAAGACAAATGGTAAAATATTCTTAGGGAATACAAGAGGGAGAGGTCATCCTGAACTTAGGAGAATTGGAGAAACCTTCATGGAGAAGGTGATTTTATATGTTTATTTTTAAAAGAATTTGTTTACTTGAGAGAAAGAGAAAGAATGAGCAGGGTGGGCGTACGGAGAGGAGGGACAGAAGGAGAGAGAGAAGCAGAGTCCCTGCTGAGCAGGGAGCCCAGCATGGGGCTCAACCTCAGGACCCCTAGGATCATGACCTGAGCTAAAGCAGATGCTTAAGTGACTGAGCCACTCAGGTGCCCCAAGAAGGTGATTTTAAATCAAAGTATATTTTTGACAAGAAAAAATTAGGAACAAGCCATTTCAGTTGTGTGTGTGTAGACTGAAATTTGTGTGTACTAATTACACTAATAAAGCTTTCAGCTTGAAAAAAAAATCTATAATGCATTTTGCTTTGTTCAGAGACAGCTATAAAAGACAAATGAAATTAAAGTAATTGTAAATGACCATTTTTTACCTCTAACACCTAACACTGTATATGCTGAATGACACACAGTAGATGCTTGGTAAATACAGATGAGGTAATTAGCAAATGAGTCAATGAAATGCGAATGATTAAGAATTTACTATTCTTTTTAAAAGGTTTTATTCATTCATTCATTCATTCATTCATTCATTCATTCATTCAATTGAGAGAGAGCCAGCAAGCGTGAGAGAGCAGGAGCAGGGTTGGGGATAGGGAGAAGCAGGCTCCCTGCTGAGCAAGGAGTCTGACAATGTGAGGCTTAATCCCAGGACCCTGAAGTTCTGACTTCCTAAGTTATTTCAAATTTGATTTCAGTGTTCTCTACTTGAACAGAGTGATAGCGAATTTTCACTGTTTGGTAAAAGGCCATTCAATTGTAGATAGTGGCACTTGGTTAATAGCCCTCCTGCTGCCTAAACCAGATTTGAATTTTTGCCCCAGAAGAATCTCAGTAGTACAGAGTAATAGGGTACTACTCCCTTATTTTGAGTTCTACACTTGTGTTAAGAGTTAAATGACTTGGGGTGCCTGGGCTCAGTCGGTTAAGCATCTGCCTTTGGTTCCAGTCATGAGCTCAGAGTCCTGGAATCAAGCCCCACATTCTCCCTCTCCCTACCAGTCCCCCTGCTTGTTCTTTCTCTCAAATAAATAAATAAAATCTTAAAAAAATAAAAGAGTTAAATGACTCTTTCGTCAACCATGCCAAGGCATTCATTCATATTGAATTTATAATTATTTCTTGTATTTATCTTCTTTTTCTTTTTTTAAACTTTTTATTTATTTATTTGACACAGAGAGATCACAAGTAGGCAGAGAGGCAGGCAGAGAGAGAGGAAAACAGGCTTCCTGCTGAGCAGAGAGCCTATGTGGGGCTCAATCTCAGAACCCTGAGATCACAACCTGAGCTGAAGGCAGAGGCTTTAACCCAATGAGCCACCCAGGTGCCTCTATTTCTTGTACTTTTCTACATGGGTGTACATTAAACCATATCTTCCTCACTTTTGCATTTATGAATTATGAATTTTGTGAATCAAAATATTTTGTAGTTAGCCCTATTATATTTTGGGGGGATTTTTTCCACTAAAAAATTTAGGTATAATTTGCACGTAGTAAAATTTGCTCTTTTTATGGTACAGTTCTGCAAGTTTTCACAAATTTTTATAGCCATGTAACCACTACCATAGTTAAGATAAAGAAAAGTTTTATTGCTCCAAAATATTCCCCAGAGCAGTTCTGTAGACAACTCCCACCTCCGGCAACCACTGCTATTTTCTGTCTCCCTAGTTTTGTGTTTGCAAGAATGTCATTTCATTGAAATCATTCAGGCTTTTGACTATGGCTTTTTTCATTAAATAGAATGCATTGGAGATTCAGTTACATCTCGTTGCATGTATCAACTTTTCCGTTTCCTTACTATTATTCCATCATATAGATATACTACAATCAAGTTTATCCATTCTTCAGTTGAGAGATACTTGTGCTGTTTCTGGATTTTGGCAATTACAGATAAAGCTGCTATGAACATATCTTACCATCTTTTTGTTTGAATCTTGGTTTTCATTCACTTGGAGAAATATCTGGTAGTGGGATTTCTACATTGTTTAAGAGTATGTTGAATTTATAAGGAATTGCCAAAATGTTTCTGAAAAGTAGCTGTACTATTTTTCATTCCTCCCTGCAATGTATGAAAGTTCCAGTTGTTCTCCATTCTGTCAACACTTGGTACTGTCAGATTTTTTTAATAAGATTTGATTTTAACAGGTATAAATAGTTGTAGTCTAATGTGGTTTTACCTTACTTTTCTCTAGTGACTACTGATATTAAGTATCTTTACAGGTATTCATTAGAAATCTTTATATCTTCTTTGCTGAAGTGTGAATGAATTAATGAAGAATGAATTAATTAATGTGAATTAATTAAGTGAAGTGAAGGAGAAAGTGAAATTTCTCCTCCATTTATTACTGAATTTTGAGAGCTCTTTATATGTTCTTTATTAGAAATGTGATTTGCAAACATTTTTCCCCTTTCTGTGGCTTGTCTTTCCAGTCTTCTGATTTATCTTTTGAAGAGTAAACGTTCTTAATTTTGATGAAGTCCAGTTTATCAAATGTTTTCTTTTATGGATTGTGCTTTGGAATTATAGGTAAGAAATTAATGTTTAACTCAAAAATGCAAAGGTTTTCCTTTATGTTTTCTTTTAGAAATTTTATAGTTTTACGTTTGACATTTAAGTCATAATACAATTTGAATTGATTTTCGTATTGATTGAGAAGTATGGATTGAGGTTCATTTAAAAAAATAACCCATTTTTATCCAATTTTCCCCCATTGTTATCCAATTGTCTCAGCACCATCTGTTGAAATGACTTTCCTTTCTCCACTGAATTGTCTTTGCATCTTCATAGAAAATTGATTAATATTGGGATGCCTGGGTAGCTGCCTTTCTTTGGCTCAGGTCATGATTCCAGGGTCCTGGGACTGAATCCTGCATCAGGCTCCTTGCTGTGAGGGGAGCCTGCTTCTCCCTCTTCCTGTTGCTCCCTCTGCCTATGCTTACTGTCTCTCTCTCTCTCTCTCTCTCTCTCCTCTTTCTGACAAATAAATAAATACAATCTTTAAAAAATTGATACTGTGTGTGTCCTTCTATTTCTGGACACTTCTGTTCCATTTATTTATACTATGTCTGTCTTCTCTCCATCAGATTGTCTTGACTTCTATACTGCGGTATTGTGATTTATAAGAAATATATATTTGGTCATTTAAATGACTAAAATATATTTCTCATATAGATTTGGTTTTCCTCCCCAGTTCTTGGCTCACAGCTCCCCAAATCCTTGGAATTTCCCAAGGGTTGAAGAAGATGAAGGTCTTTTTGGATTGAGGTCTTTTTGGAATGCCCCTAGGTCACCTGAGAATGGGGGCTGGTCACCAGAGGTATCAACCCTAAGATTTAGAGTTGGAATTTTCAGTCCCACCCCCCACACTTTCAGGGAGGGAGAGGGCCTGGAGAGTCAATCAGTTGCCAAAAGTCAGTTATTTAATCTATTGTGCCTGTGTAATGAAGCCTTCGTAAAAGCCCTAAAGGTCTGGGCTTGGAGATCTCCTGGGTTGGTGAACCTAGGGAGGTACTGGGAGAGTGGCACACCTGGAGAGGGCAAGGGATCCCCATGTGCCATGCCTTGCCTTATGCATCTCTTTCATCAGACTTTCTGAGTCAGAGCCTTCTGTAATTAACTAGTGATCTAATAAAGTCAATGTTTCTCTGACATTTCTAGTAAATAAAGGTTTCTTCACATTCTGTGAAACACTCTAGTAAATGACTCAAACTTGAGGAGGGTGTCCTGAGAATCTCTTCTTTGTAGTCAGTGGGACAGAAGTATAGGGGCCAACCTGGATTTGGGACTTATATGTTAAGTGCATGTATGGGGCAGTTTTGTAGGACCGACCCCTCCATCTGTGGGGTCTGATGCTGTCTCTGGGTAAATAGTGTCAGAATTGAGTTCAATTGGAGGACGGTCAGCTGGTGTCAGCACATTGCTTGCTACATGTTTGGGGCCCCTGTCACCCACATTGGGATTTTGACTGAGATTATGTTTGAATCCATACATTAGTTTGGAGAGAATTGACATTAACAATTTTAAACCTTCCATTCCATGAACTGGTGTATTTCTTCATTTATTTAGATCTTCTTTGATTTCTTCCAACAATGTTTTATAATTTTCAGCATAGAAATCTTGCACTTACTTTGTAAGACCTGAACACAAATATTTCATTTTTTGGATGCTATTGAAAATGGTACTTCAAAAAATTTAAATTTCTGATTATTCACTGAGAGTGTATAGAAATGGTTAAATTTTATATAGACATGATATTCTTCAACAGTGCTAAGCACTAATTAATAGCTTTTTCTTTGAAGCTTCAAGATTTTTTACATAGACAATCATGGCAAGTAGAGACAGTTTTATGTCTTCTGTTCCATGCATATACTTTTTATTTCTTTTTCTTACATCTTTATTATATTTTTATTTCTTTTACTTAGCCTATTGTTCTAGCCTGTCAAGAAGTTCAGAATCATGAAACTGTCACCTTGTTTTTTCACTGTTGATCAAAAAGTTTACCATTTTCTCATCTTATTTTCAATGTAAAAGTATGGAACCAGATCATTTTTGTAAAGCAAACAGAACAAAATCACCTCTATTAGGAGAAATATCGAACATATATAGATGTGGAAAAATAGATTCATGAACACCGTGTACCTATCACAGAGCTTCAAAAGTTATCAACCCATGTCCTCATCTGAATCTTTACTCTCAATTTGTGCTTGACCACTGGATTATTCTTAGGCATATCCAAACATTATTCTCAGATAGAGATTTGACAATCAACTCCTATACTATGCTCTAAGTTGCTGAAAGTTGGGAATGGCGTCTTATTCATAATTTTATATCCACTGCATAGCTCAGCACATTATAGATGGAATATATGTCCAAAAAATTGTTGTTGAACTAAATTTTTACAGGATCTCTCACTTCAGTATAGTTCTAAAAACCCTTTCTCTCTTTGTTTTTTTGAAAATCAGTCTACCTTACCTTCACATCCCTTTCTATATTTAGTTGTTTATACAACCTTCTGTTTTAAAGTATTTTATTTAACACACATGACAAAATAAGAGCATATGTGAGTATCAAAGCATGGAAAATGTATACTCAACATCCAACTGAAGAACGGGAATCTTACCATATCACTGAAGTTGCTGTTCTTCCTTCAAATTCTGAGTTCTCGATCTCTAAGTAATCTCTATTGTGAATTTCATTATTCATATTTTAAGTCTGTATACATATAAATACATCCTTAAGAAGGATATTGTTTAGGGGCATCTGGGTGGCTTAGTTGGTTAAGGGCCTGCCTTCCACTCAGGTCATGATCCCAGAGTCCTGGGATCAAGCCCTGGGACTGGCTCCCTGCTCAGTGCTCCATGGAGAGCCTGCTTCTCCCTCTGCCCCTCATCCTGCTCATTGCTCTCTCTCTTTCTCACTCTCCCTCTCAAATAAATAAATGAAAGCTTTAAAAAAAAAAAGGTGTATTGCTTTGTTTTGCACTTTTTTGAGGCTTATACAAAAGTTACCACATTGTAGTTAAATTTTTGTGCATTATCATTCTTTAATTAGAGCATTCAATTTACATTTTAAGTAATTATTAGCATGGTTTGATTTGAATATACTATCTTACTTTCTATTTATCCAATCTGTTCTTCATTCCCTTTTCCTGCTTTTCCTGACTTCTTTTGGTTTAATTGAACATTTTTTGGATTGTACTTCACTTACACGTGGTTTTTTAGTTAAATCATCTTAATAATGATTTTGGTGATTACTCTATGGTTTACAATATATGTCTTTAACTCGTGACAGTGGATCTTCACATAATACTATATTACTTCATGTGGAGTGTATGAATCTTGTAACAATTTCCTTTCTCCCATTCTTTGTGCCATTATTGTCATATATTTTAGTTCTCATATGCAAACCATTCAATACATTGTTACTCCTTATGCCTTTGACATAAGGAGTCTAAGGCATATGCCATATATAACTATATATATATATATATATATATATATATATATATATAGTCATAAAATGACTAAATTTTTATTTAGTCATAAAAATGACTTAGTCATAAAATGACTAAAAATAAAATGATTATATTCGCATTTTTACCATTTCTGATGCTTTACATTTCCTCACACAGATTCAGATTTACATCTGATACCATCCTTCTTCTGCCTAAAGAACTTTGCTTAAAATTACTGCCAACCAAATCTGCTGGCAATATATCTTAGCTTTTGTTTTTCTGACAAAGTCTTTGTTTAGATTTCCTTTTTGATGGATAACATTGCTGAGTATAGAATTCTGGAATGGCAGATTTTTTCTTTCGGTGCTTTAATTATGCTTTTCTATTCTCTTTTAGGTCACAGTGTTCCTGATGAGAAGTCTGCTCTTCTCATTCTAGAGTTCCAACTACATATATGTTAGACTATTTGGTATTTTTTTTTAAATTTTATTTATTTGACAGAGAGAAACACAGTGAGAGAGGGAACACAAGCAGAGGGAATGAGAGAGGGAGAAGCAGGCTCCCCGCCGAGCATAGAGCCCAATGCAGGGCTCGATCCCAGGACCTTGGGATCATGACCTGAGCCGAAGGCAGATGCTTAATGACTGAGCCACCAAGGTGCCCCTAGACTATTTGATATTATACCATTGCTTTTAGATGCTCTGTTCGGATTCCCTCTTATCTTTGTCTTAAGTTTGGCTAATTTCTATGGACCTATCCCAAAGTTCACTGCTTCTTCACTCAGCCATATGCAGTCTACTGATATGTCTGTTGAAATAATTATCTCTGATACCAAGTTTCTATTTATAGCTTTTTTTTTTCCCCAGAGAGGGAGGGGTAAGGGCAGAGAGAGAGGGAGAAAGAGAATCCTAAGCAGGCTCCATGCCCAGCACAGAGCCAGGCATGAAGCTCAATATCGTGACCCAAGCTGAAATCAAGAGTCAGAAGCTTAAGGGACTGAGCCACTGAGGTGCCCCTATTTATAGCTTTTCTGTTTGATATTTTTAAGTTTCCATCCCTCTGCTACAATCCCTCATTTTTAAATATATGTTGTCAATCTTTTCTGTTAGGTCCTTTAGCATATTAATCATAAAGTGGCTGTCATTGAGTTCTAACACCTGAATTTTCTCTAATCTGATTCTATTTATTACTTTGTGTCTTGACAGTGTTCTTTTTTTCTCTTATTTTTTTTTGTTCTGGCTCATAATTTCTTTTTAAGATTATTATGTTATTTTTAAGTAATCTCTATGCCCAATGTGGAGCTTGAACTCACAACCCTGAGATCAAGAGTCACATGGTCGGCCAGATAAGCTAACCAGGCACTCCTCATAATTTTTGATTGAATGTACAACATCATTTGTAGAGAGTAGAAATTGGAGCAAATAGCATTTATTCCTGGAAATGGACGCGTATGTTCTCAGACTCTTAGTGTTGGGGGTTGAGTCAATCTAGTCTCTAGTTCAACTGGGTTTCTGTTATATGATTGCTCTAATTACTGATAGTGTACCATAGGCTTCAAGTTCCTCCAGCACTGGGGTTCTAGAGGGTTATTCCCTGTGCCTCAGTGCTACCTCAGTGCTTTCAGGAGTCCCCATATGTTTACATGACAAGATTCTCTTTCTGCACTCTTTTTTCCTTTCCTCAGGGGTAGATTATTACTGCTTCTTAATTGTTGCTAGTTTTTTTTGTTTTTTGGATTTTTTTTTTTTTTTTGGTGGTATGAGGGGATATTTTGGTTTTCTTGGGCCAATCTCATCTTTAGCCAGGACCTCTGTGCTGGGGTTTTGGGATAGGGCATTTTGGTATGCCTATCAATTCCACCATGGCAAACAGACTCTATCTTGTGTCTGTGGCAGGTATTGGGCAGAGGGTTTTCTGACACTCCCCTAAGGTAGCAGACTTCTGCTATGTATTGGTGCCAGACCCTGGACATAAAGATTTTCCTTTCTCTCTCCTGGGAAAGACAAGTTTGTTTCAATCTTCACCAAGAAGGTTTCTGGTCCCAGAAAAGGAAGTGCCATATTCTTCCTTCAGATGTCAATGGGTTTTGCTTCTCCCTCTTCCCCCAAGGAGGAGAGGGTTTGTTGCCTTTCCCTAAGTGGTTTAAGGGTTTTACTTTTTATAAAAGATGGGTCCAGGGAAGTGGATGGTTTTGTGCCTTAACCCAAGCAGATTATTTTTTTTAAATTATTACTTATTCTAAAGTCATATGCTACGCATATTTGGCCTTTAGGAATTTGTTAATATTTTAGCTAATTTATTCTTATCTTCTTCTGGAGTGGCTCCCTGTTTCTCTCGTGCTCTGGTAAAGGTAAAATCATTTCCATGCCTTGTTTCTTCTGGGAGGAGCTTGCCTCTTTTTGAAACTCAGTTCTTGTGGTTGCCTTATGACCTCAGCTCCCTGATGGGTTCAAGAAAAGTTATGATTTTGTATATTTTATTATTGTTATCAGGACAGGAAGAACATTCTCTTGCAGCTTAAGTGGAAGCAGGATTTATATGCTTTCTTCACTCAGCATTATATTTGTAGGATTCACTTATGTTACTGCATGGAGCCGCAGGTCATTTATTTCCCCTGATGTATAATATTCTATTATGTGAACATAGCGTCATTTATCTATTTTCTTGTAAATAGGCATTTGGGTTGCTCCTAGTTATTTATTTTTATGAATAACCTTGCTTTGAACACTCTTATTCATACTTGGTGCACGTTGGTAAGTTTCTCTAGCTTATACATCTATAATTAAGTGGTGCTGCTGGATCGTAAAGTATATATGCTGATATTTAACCTGACAAATAATTCATTCTCCTTGGTTTTTCATTTAGGCCTTCATACCTTCTGGACAATAAAGAAAAGCTGCATGTGTCACTAGTACTTACCTTATTTTCTTTTGGTCGTCACCTATGTCTATCCTTCCTTTGTTTATGACCTCTTGAGTTCTAATCCTCCCTGGGTTTTTATTTGGATCTTGGCTTCACTTGTGGTTTATGATCCAGCTCTTTTTCTCTTGATATTATTATTTGTTCCTTTTGCTTGATTTTTGACCTTGGTGTTTCTTAAAATATTTTGGCTGGACTTACTATTGTAGTTTGTATGACTTTGTCCAATAGACTATAATAGCTCACATTTTATTCAGCCCCTCAACTCCCTATCTCTAGCTAAATGAGCCAGCATCCTAACTCAGTGGTCACTCCCTAGCCTACTGCGTTTGTGTGTTATTATTTGAACGCTTGGGGTTGAAATAAGCCCGTCAATCATTATCCTTTACATAGACTTAACTTCACTGTAGAAACTAGTTAAGTAGTTAAAACACGAAGTCTCATTTCTCTACTTTGTCTTCAGGGATAGTAAGAAAAATAAAATCAAGATTTAGATACACAATTCATGATACACAGTGAAACTAAGGTGCTTCAGAGAACTTACTTCATAAGGCACAAATTAAGATTCCTCTTTCTGCTTTGGTCTCCTGGCAATGAATCTATGAGCCAGCTTTAGAGTACTAACAGGAAGGCATTAATACTTGGCCTATAATATGTATGAGGACAAATTTAGAGAGATATTCAGTGTTTATACTCTTAATCTCAATTGTCTCAGAATATATTTTTTGATAACAGAAATACAGGTTAAGAATAAGAAGTTATGAGAGGAATTAAATAAATAAACCCTTATTTTCTATATGCTCTAAATTTTATTTTCCCTAGGGAAATATTGATTCAAAGTGGTCATGAAGCACATAGAATTCACTTCCCTTGATAGCAATAAAATTAGGAGAAAACATGGTCTGTGCTCTCAAGGAGATTAGAATTTAACAAAGATTAGTATGCCAACCAATATCAATGAATGCATCAATAAACACATGGTAGAAAACACATATAAATAAGCAAAATACCCAGATGGATATAACTTAGTATCAAGAATTAGCTGGGTCATGGGCACCTGGGTGGCTCAGTGGGTTGGGCCTCTGCCTTTGGCTCAGGTCATAATCTCAGGGTCCTGGGATCGAGCCCCACATCGGACTCTCTGCTCAGCGGGGAGCCTGCCTCCCCCCCCCCCACCTACTTGTGATCTCTGTCAAATAAATAAATAAAATCTTTAAACAAAAAAATAGCTGGATCAGAATAGGTTAGGCAAAACAGTTGAAGAATGAGCAGCCTCATCAAAAAGAGAATGGTTATGAATAAACACTTCCATATTCAGAGGTACATTATAAAAAGTCCGTATCTTTCCCGATATAAACTTGTCCAAGTATTGTACCAGGGGCTGTTAATGCCCTACTGAGATACCTTCCACTAGGTCAGTACATCAGGCGTCTAGCTATTGAGAGTGTTATTTACAAAAGGCTCACGACTGCCCTTCCTATGGAAGACTGTGAAGTTCATGATCCTAAAGAGTGGTTCCCAAGAAAAGTAGCATTAACTTCATTGGGAAACTTGCTACAAAAGCAAATTCTCAGACTCTAGTGTATACTGAATCAGACACTTTGTGTGGGGCCCAGAAATGTGTGTTCTCTGGAACACCATGTGATTCTGACTCAGCATGAAGTTTCGGAATTACTGTCCTCATTGATGGGAACCACTTTATCTTGGGGGGTTCGGCAGCACCCCTAACCCAGCTCCACAGCTGATGACTGACAATACAGAGACAAAAGGCCCAACTTCTTGCCTCTGAGGTGGGGAGAAGGGGACAGGCAATTCTGTGGTGTGATTTATACTCTAGAAAATAAATAATCAAACCATGGCCTTGAGGGCTGGCGCTGGACCACTGAATGTTTCTGTAAATAAAGTTTTATTGGAACAAAGCCAGACTCATTTATTTTATTGTCTGTGGCTCCTCTCATGCTACAGTGGCAGAGTTGAGTGGTTGGAAGAGAGGCTATCTGACCTTTTACAGAAAAATACTGCTAAGTTTTGTTCTGTAGTCTCACCTAATGCTAATGAACCAGGCTAACACTAGACTTCACTTGATACCATGTCCTTGCTTGGTTCTCCTTTTCCGTTCTGCTCCCTTCTGTGCCTTACAGGTTGCATCCAAATCTCTGCCTCAGGCTCTGCTTCCTGACAAGGGGACCTGTCAAGTATATTCACATGCTTCCTTATTTTTGGGCTATTTTTCTGCATTTGTATTGGCTTTAGGGGAGTAGTTTCCCAGACTGATGTGCCAACATTGCTCAATAGGCAGTCCCTCCTAGATGATCTTTTGGATCAGACATACTTCTTGGAAAGGGGTGGCACTTCTCTCGGCATCCCCAACTTTTTTTCTACCACTTCTCTAACAGAGTGTCAGCAACAGCCTAGAATTGTCTTTATTACCCTGATTTAAGGGCCATATGTTATTATTTCATTTATACTTATAATTTGTAGAGAACCAGAAGCTTCTGTGACACATTTCACCCCATAATATCAGATTTGGCAGATGTCCAAGGACCTCTAAAAATACAAATAAAAGTAAGACAAAAATATGTATCCCAGCCACCAGTAATGATGACAAAGTACGGACAAGAGTTAGGTGAGGATATTCTTGTGATTCAATAAGTTAAAAATAAAATAGAGAAAATACTTTATCTGTAGTTTGCTAAATGTCCCACTGAAAGAATGAAGCTTTTCTTAAATATCACCCAGTCCTGCAATCTACTTCCTGAGTTGTTTAACTTCTTAATAATAAAATAGCCCCAGAATCTTCCCAATATGGTGATGTTTTCATTGGGGTGTACTTGCAGTTGATGCTTGGAACCATATTCATGGTTTATGATGCGGTTATGTTTTAAAATATTTTCTTACTGAGAAGTCAAAGGAAGTAGGACTAACACACAAAATGAAAAATATAATTAGTATCCAGAGGTGAAATAGCTAAAGTCATTTTCTGGAAGGATAAAGTGCTGACATGAAGAGAGAGAGAGAGAGGCATTAATGAAACAAGATCAGCATGATGAGGTTGTACTTTATTCGCTGAGGATTTGGACTGGGGTAAAGAATGAATGGACTGTTCTTGTCTATGTGGAGAAATGGTTGATCAGTTCATAAATTCCGAGGCTGTTTCTTAAGACATAGGAAAAAATAGTTTCTCTGCATGTCTTCTTTGTTGTTGTTTAATTTTATTTATTTATTTATTTGACAGAGAGAGAGAGATCACAAGTAGGCAGAGAGGCAGGCGGGGGGGGGGGCGGGGGAGGCAGAGAGCAGAGAGCCCGATGCGGGGCTCAATCCCAGGACCCTGAGATCACGATCTGAGCCAAAGGCAGAGGCTTTAACCCACTGAGCCACCCAGGCGCCCCTACATCTCTTCTTCGAAATAGCTATTTGCAGGTCAGAAAACCACTGTAGGGTTTTCGAATGGATGGTTTCATATGGCTTATAGGAAGGTGCTATATGTATGGTATAAGAATAATTTCTTTTCCAGAATAGGAATTTTATGAGCTGAAGTTTAATTTAGAATGTCATTTGTTAATGAATTTCAGTGAAGTATTTTCCATCTGAGGGACTTTTGTCAAAGCTCTTTTCAGCTTTCCACTTGATTAAAAATCATTGTTGGAAACTACAGTTGACTCTTAAACAATGTGGGGGTTAGAAGTGCCAACCCTCCTAGCAGTTGAAAATCCACATATAACTCTCTACCCCTAGCACTTAGCTACTAATAGCCTACTGTTGACTGGAAGCCTTACCAATAACATAAACAGTCAATTAAAACACATTTTTTGTAATGTTTATATATTATATACAGTATTCTCACAATAAAGTAAGCTAGAGAAAAGAAAATATCATTGAGAAAATCACAAGTAAAATACATTTACAGTACTGTATTTACTGGAAAAAAAAAATCTATGGAGGTGCCTGGGTGGCTAAGTGTCTGATGACAGGGTCTTGGGATTGAGTCCCAAATTGGGCTCCCTGCTCAAGGAGGAGTCTGCTTCTTCCTTTCCCTCTACCCTTCCCCCTTGTTCGTCTCTCTCTTCCTTACTCTCTCTAATAAATATTAAAGAAAAAGGAAAAAGAAAAAAATATCCACATATAAGTGAACCTGCATGATTCAAATCCATGTTATTCTCACATCAACTGTAATAAAGAATGGAGCATTCAAGATTTAGAGTTGCGTATTGAAACACACAACCCTTAGATTTTAATATAGTGATTCACATCTTACAATGATCAGTATAATGGAATAAGAGAATAAAACATTTCACCTTTGTGTACCGTTTTAAAATTTTTTCAAAGTACTTTCATGCTTTCATTTTACTCTCACAACAGTATTGCAAAGTTAATAAACTAACTTAATAATCATGCTCAAAATAAGCTTCTTTTAAAAATTAATGTTTAATAAATATAGAGTCCTATATAGGAGCATGTACTTCAGACAAGCCCAGAAAAAATCTGGGTTCAAATATCAGCTCCACTCTTACTAATTTTGTCACATTGATTATGTCATTTGACATATCCAAACTTCATCTTTAAAAGAGATTATGGTGTTACTGAATATCACCTAAGGTTACACACGTAACTACCTGGCAAAGAGTAAATGTTCAGTGAATTGTGGTGCTTTTTCTATATACCCTCAGCTATATGCCTCCAAAATTTGAAAAAGATAGAAAGCAACTTCCAAGTTAAATACCATTAAAATGGATAGCCGATGACTAGAACAAAAGAAATGCTATCTAAACCCCACCCACCTCCCAAAATAGTGCCATACACCCATGGTGAGTTAATTTCTAAGATATGCCTGAATTTAGCCCTAAAGGGAAACCTCATTAGCTCCTTAATGTTCACTACAGACAATGAAAGCGTACACATCTACAGACAGAAACAAACCTTTTCTGATAATTAAGTTAAATGAGGTGAATTTCTTTTGGGCCTTTTAAAACTGATTATTTGCAAGCACAGCCTGGCTACAGCTTTACAAAAACAACAGAAATACTGATGAGACAGTTTCCATATCGACCCTCTATAAAGGCTCAGGGCAAAACCTTGCATCATCAATCAGTAAAGGCATTTCTACAAAGAAGTGAGATAATTTGGTTCAAGTACATTACTTCTTGGTGGTCTAACTTAAAATGCAGCAAGCTGGAATCTGGGAGAAACAGTATTTAGCATGTCCATTAGACTGTCTTTTTCAAATATCAGATGTCTTAAGCCAGCTGTTGGCAGGTGCTGGCTCACAGATAATTCATGATTGAACTCCCTAACAACTACCCACGGTGCAGCCATTCCACGATATTGGCTAATGGGAAGCCCTTATGCGTTAGAGACTAGACATGAGGGAGGCAGACTCATCATTATATTATGAAAGGTAAGAACTTTACTTATATTTTTTGCTAAGTCAGGAAGCCAACCCATAGAAGCTTGGGAAGTAGGAGCATTTTTAGGTGGGGATGCTATTTTCTTTATGAAAGAGCTCTCACTTTTCTCAAGTGTTTGCTGGAAATCCTTGGTGGCATTCCTCAAGTTCTGTGCTTTATAATGCATAAGGGCAAGTATCATCCTTGTATAAGGGAGGTAAAGTGTCTTTTTTGTCTACAGTTAGCAACATAGGCATTACTAGAACTTTCAGTCTCTGGCTCCCTGGACCAGAGTTTACAGTAATAGGCACTATGCAAGCTATGAAACAATATAATCATGATTCTACTTCAAGAAGTTGCTTCTGCTACTTCTTCTGGTTCAATCCATTACAGATTAAATTGTCAATAATCTTGTTTCATGTTACAAAATCCGGTTTTGGATCTGTGTTTCTACCGACTCTGCTAGTTTCCCTGATGTCAATATATGTTTTCAAGGACTTTGGCCCAGTCATGTAGAGTGGACTTGATTGTGGGGAGACGGGGGAGTCTATTTCACATTATTTATGTTGTTCTTACAAATATTTCCATGTATTTTTATGGTTCTTCTTTTAAGAGGCCATAATTCTCAGATTTGGAGAACAGAATGTGCCTTGGAGGTTCACAAGTTTGACTCATCAATGGAGTGAAGTCTGTGCAGGTGGCGTTTGCTTGGGAGATTGAACTGATGTTTGTACAATATCTGCTCACTTATTTTTAACATTGCTTTACTGATGGTGTTGGAGCTTCCATGTGCCATATCTCTGACACCCACAGCAAAGGAGGATTATGGTAATAACACATGAGCTTAATTTTCAATCCAATGTTGCACCTGGACTCTTAGTTAATGTTAGTATTTCTTTATCATTATCTGTCTTTTGTTAAGAGAAAATTTCTCAGGCATGGAAATATATCATATTCTCCTGGGTCTCATCACAGAATAACAATTTGGCAGTTATAGCCTCCATCTTTACGGTATTTTGCATTACAAAAAAAAAAAAACCCCTAACTTCTGAAATGTTCAAAGTGGAAAATGGAGCACATCCTCACCTCAAAACAATTCCCTTGGAAGTAGCCCAAGTAAGCACTTTATTAGGCATCCCTTTTGAAAAAAAATTTTTTTTAAAGATTTTATTTATTTGACACAGAGAGAGAGAGAGATCACAAGTAGGCAGAGGGGCAGGCAGAGAGCGAGGGGGAAGCAGGCTCCCTGCCGAGCAGAGAGCCCGATGCGGGGACTCGATCCCAGGACCCTGAGATCATGACCTGAGCTGAAGGACGAGGCTTTAACCCACTGAGCCACCCAGGCGCCCCCCCTTTTGAAAAATTTTGATTAAAGTTTAGTCTCAACAATTTAAAGGTCTATCACAGACAGAATATGTTCATAAGTATGTTGACTGAAAAGGTTACATAAAGATTTTGTGCTGGAAACAATGGCAGCTGTTGAGAGAAGTATTTTTAAATGTGCAGGCCTGATCTTTGTGACTAAAAGCCAAAAAAACAAATAAAATAAAAATCACATTAAAACCTTCCTATAGAAAAACATGAAGTATATCCATGCCAACACCTCTCATTCCAGAACCAATCAGTAAGGATATATATATATATATATATAATATATATATTATATATATATATATATATAAAATATATATATATATTATATATATATAAAATATATATATATATATATTTTAAAGATTTTATTTATTTGACAGAGAGAAACACAGCGAGAGAGGGAACACAAGCAGAGGGAATGGTAGCGGGAGAAGCAGGCCTCCTGCCAAGCAGGGATCCCAATGCGGGGCTCGATCCCAGGACCCTGGGATCATGATCTGAGCTGAAGGCAGACGCTCAACGACTGAGCCACCCAGGCGCCCCAGTAAGGATATTTTTAAGTACTCTTATTCTCTGTTGTTCTAGGTTCACTCAATCGGGCACAAGTAGATGCAGGTTTCCAGGAGTGAAACAAAGACTTCTGTGCCTCAGAAGTTTAGAGAAGAGGTCTGTAGTCCTAATGAGGAATATCTTCAACAATAAGTTTGTATGAATGAAGCATTTGCATGTTTTTATTTACTCTGTAAACACTGCAGTTAGGACTGGTGTTCATTTAGCAACAGTATCATACATGTGAGTCAAGACAGCTAGCTCTGTACTGTGCCTCTACCATACATCTCCATTTATTTCAGGAGAAGATTACCAGAATCTCTATAGTACAGAGTTAATGCAGAGGGCCATACTGCAAAAGTCTAAGTTAACCAAGGGCAAATGCAAGATAGGGTCCTAAGCCTTCTTCTAAGTCTTTCGAGATTGAGTGAAGAAGCTGACTTGACCAAGGAGCTTTCCATGATCCCTCAAACCTGGGTTAACTGCCCCTCCCTCATTTGCATGTTATTCTGTGCACAGGGAACATTCTATTATAACTGAAGGTTAACTGAATTTCTAAATGGTATGCCCTTTGATGGTAGGGGTTAGGTCTTATTTATGACTGTCCCTCTATGTCCTAGGACGTTTCCTGACACACAGTAGTTTCCCCATAAGTGTTTACTGAAGGCATGAATAAGTGTTTACTAAATTTTCCATCCTCATCGAAGGCTCTAAGCTCCCACTACAAAGTTTTATTAACAGCCACACTAGTTGGCTAACACACTCAAGAAAGCTAGCCTGCTTTTTTCTGAGGCATGACTCAGCTGTCATTACTTTCATCATTCTTAGAGATGGGGAGCTACCGTTCTCAACTATGCACTGAGTTGACCCAGGGCCTGAGAACTCTGACATTCTTCTAAACAATTACATTTAGTTTAAGGGGGTGCTTCCTGTTTGAATAACCTAAAATTCTATCCCAAGAACTAAACACCTTCTTAAAAGACAACCCCTTTAAGGTGGTACCTGCACCTTGCTTGTTCTGCTTTGTGGCTGAAGGGCTAACACATACCTGCTGATAATTGCTGCCAGGGCACTGGCAGACACCTCCGCCTCAGGCACAGGGCACAGAACAGCACTGGAATGGTGGAGTTCCACTTCTGGTGGAGTTGGGCACCTTAGCTCCCTGCCCTTGGAACCCCAAGGTCAGAAAGTAACTCTCTGGTGCGAGTTACAACATTTTCCACAACTGACCTAGAGTTTTCTGGCTTCTTGTCTCATTTCTTGACAAACCTACACACTTCTTGAAGGCAGGATTATATCCGGTTCATTGTGGTGTTACAGCTTCTCATATACTAATGGGATCCAAGAAATAAGGTAGAGATAATTCTTTCTGCTCTATGCGGGAGATCTCTCAGGTAGTATTAAAGTTGGAAGTTAGATCAGGAAGCCAGAATGTGTTTTTGGTCCTTTCCCTCCACAACTGAGCAGAGAGAGAGAATTAAAGCAAGTAGTGTCCCTATGTATGTATCAGAGAGGTGAGCCGTATGTTCTTGCATCACACAGACTGACAGCCATATGCAGAGCTCATGAAATAGAGATAACAGAGATCATTCTGAAGTTAATTTCCGGAATTAGTTTTAAAAAACATACAAGATGGGGGAGGGGAAAGGTATCCTATGAGAATTGGTGAAGTAAATGAACAGTGTGGAAAAGAAGGCCGCAGGAACAGGCCAGAGAACTTTAGCTTAGTCACCCCTACCTAAGAACTGAAAAAGTTTCTCAAGAGAAGTTAGAAGAGAACAAGAATGTCTTCATTCATTCATTCATTCATTCATTCATCCATCAGCTATCTGCCATAACATGTATTGGGTTTAGGGGACATGGAGCTAACTCTCTAGTCTCAGGCAACCTGGGGCAGCGAGTTTAGTCCTGGGTGTTTACATTTCAAGGACAAGATAGTTTACATCTTCAAGTGACAGGGAAAGAATGCAAATCTTCTCCTAGGAGTTTTGGGGTATGTTTCTCTCTTATTAGAAGTCAAGGGTGGGGCGCCTGTGTGGCTCAATCGTTAAGTGTCTGCCCTCGGCTTGGGTCATGATCTCACCAACCTGGGGTGGAAAGCCACAAGACGGGCTCCCTGCTCCTCTGGAAGCCTGCTTCTCCCTCTCCCACTCCCCCTGCTTGTGTTCTCGTGTTCTCTCTCTCTCTCTCTCTCTCTCTCTCTCGTAAATAAATAAATAAATAAATAATCTTAATTAAAAGAAATCAAGGGTAATTACTATTTCAAATTGTCCTTTGCATTAGGGATCCAATGGCACAGGGTGCTTCCTCGCCATCACCGTCAATCACCACAATACCCTCACCTTGGGTCTCCTCACTCCCCCAGGGAGTCCTCCTCTGGGCGGCTCACTCGAGCTCCGTCCTCAGCGCGCGGACCTCCGTCCAGGGCAGCCGGCGCCCTCCTAGCTTCCGGAAACCGCACGCGAAGTTCTGACTGGCGATCCTGTTCTCCCGGCTTCCAGAGCCAGCAGAGAGGTGACCACCTGCACGTCCTCCTCTAGCCTCTGCTCGTCCAGCTTTCTACCCGGAGCTCCAGCCTCCAGCTGGGCTCTGGGAGCCCGCCGAACCGCCCCCGACGAGGCCGCCCCGCCCCCGCGGTCCCCACGTGCTTCCCGCGTCTGCGGCTGCGCACTCGGCGCACGTCCTCCAACAAGCGCGTTCAGCCCGCCGGAGTCTTCTGGGGGGAGAGCACGTGACGGTGCACAGCGCTCAGCGTCCGGGTCACCGCTCCGCACCCGGTGGCCAGCTCCGGGTGTACCCCGCAGATGCCTCTTCCCCAAGACTCCTTTCTTCTGCGGGCGGGCTCGGCCGTGGTCGGTTCGCAAACCAGCCCCGCACACGGATGGCCAGGACGGGCTAAAGGAAGAGGCCCGGCCGCTCCAGGTTTCAGGAGTGAGGAACTTACCAGGCGCGACTTGGGCAGCACGGCGAGATGAGCAGGTCTCTGCACCTGTCCTCAGGAATCTCAGAGGTTTATAAAGAGGCTCTGATGGGACTGAGTCACGTGTGCGTCCGGCTGGTCTCAACGGCACAGTGCTGTCTGAAGCCTGTGCCGTGGAAAATGGCTCCGGCTGCGGGAACTGTGAGCTGAATGGACTTCCCGAGGGCAGGAGACAGGGCGAGGGGGCGAGGAGTCCCGAATGGCCCGGGCCCTGTTCCCAGTCCTGGTCCCGGGTCCGCCGCTGTCCTGCCCTCTGCGTAACCTCCGCCCACAACAGACGAAGCCAGGAACCAGTAATGGGACAAGAATAGTGCAAGGTCTAAGTACAAGGTAGTCAAGAATATGTAGAAGGGAAACCTTCGAGAGGAGAGAAGGCTTATTTATAGAGAAGAAGGCGTCTGAGTTTGGTCTTGAAATCTCTAAGACTAAGATGAAGAAAGAATTCTGAGGAAAGGCCTCAGAAGTTTAAAAAAAAAATCCAAACAAACCAAACAAAAGGCGTCATGGTCTGTGAAAAGGAATAGAAGTACTTGGTGTTTTGGAATGCAAAGAGTAAGACGCGAAGTTACTGGTGAGGAGATGGAAAGGTAAGCAAGGATGCTTCTTTCCTGCCGTGTACAGAGCTTGACCCTGTCACACAAGTGATGTGCACTCGTTGAATGGTTCCAAACCAAGGAAACATTGGGATTTTAGAGAAACCGTGATGGTAACTGGTTGAAGAACAGATTCTAAAGACAAAATAATGTTCAAGCGTTGTGTGAGTGATTCAGAAGAGAGAGGATGGGGGTTTAAACTAGGGAAGTAGTTGTTGGAACAGAATAAAAGGCATCTTCTGGGAAACATTTGGGGGGGCAAGTTGGAATTAATTTAGTAATTCATTGCAATGTGGGGAGGAGGAAATGAAGTGCGGATGATTTTTGCTAGTTCACTGGGTAGCTGTTGACGTGAACACGGAGAGGGCTTTTAGGAGGCGGGAAAGAAGATGAAAAGCACAGTTTTGTGATTGTTGAATTGATGACTTTGAAGTTCTAGGTGAATAAATGGGTGTAATACTAACAGGAAAATAAAATGCAGATGTGAATTTGTATATATCATCAATAAATAGTTTGAAATCATGAGAACCTCATTTTACATTGTTTTATATGCATATATTAAGTTTATATTTATTATAAATATATATTTATATAGTAAATGACCATAGGACAATATATTAATACATATTAATATGTTTATACATAATTTTATATTTTATAAATTGTATGATTTATGACTTATAATTTCTATAAATATATATTTAAATTTATAAGATATCAATATTAAATAAACATACTATAAAATGGGTTTATAAGTATATATATAATTATATATTAAATATAACTATTTATAAATTTGTATTTATATTTAAGCTACTTTGCTGAAGGAGTATGGTTTAAAAGGTAATTACACTGTATTTTAAAAAACAGTAATGCAATATGGTCATTAGCACTTATGCCTTACTCCCAATATTTCTGTGATCAAGAGTGAATGATTGGGCTTAGTGACTTTGGGTCTAGTTCTTATTAACTCTTTCTCCATACACAAAATCTTAAATTTTTGGAACCAAGAAGTTGTCTGTGAAACTCAAGGCCATCCAACCTTTTACTTTCTGGATACAATGAAGAAATGCATTATGTTTGAAAAGTAGAATCGTAACCATCCCTGAGTGATCAAATGAATCCATTTTTTTAATAGATTTTATCTATTTATTTGATACAGAGAGAGGGATCACAAGTAGGCAGAAAAGCAGGCAGAGAGAGGGGGGAAGCAGGCTCCCTGCTGAACAGAGAGCCGGATGTGAGGCTCTATCCCAGGACCCTAAGATCATGATCTGGGCCGAAGGCAGAGGCTTTTAACCCACTGAGCCACCCAGGCGCCCCATGAATCCATTTTTAATTTACCAAACTATTCTGTACTCAAAGATTCTCAAAGAAGAGTCTCAAAAAAGAATCAATGATCTTAACAGGCATTTTAGTTTTTTAACATAAACAGGATTTAATGTCCATGCAATCCTATTTTAACAGCATTAACCAAAGGAGTATGCAAATCAGCAGTGTTCTGGTCTGTGCTGATACGTTGTTAACACTTCATTAAGAAAAATCAGCTCTTGATACTTGAGGTTGTACTAGGATTGGAATATTTCCTTTTAAATCCACAGTCATTGCCCCAAAGCCCGGGAGCTCATTGGAATATCTATCTATCTATCTATCTATCTATCTATCTATCTATCTATCTATCTATCTACATTATCGTAATTAAAAAAACTTGTGACTTCTCCTAACATCCCTAAATCCATGGAGGGATAAATGTCCTCAGAGTGTCATTTTAAGGATTAACTCTAGATCCAAAGTAAACTGACTCCACTTAAGGATGGTTGTCCTGATAGCTGACCCTTGTGGCAGTGGGGCTATGAAATAATTTAGGATGGGGTATGTATGTTCTATTCAACCATGGTTTTATTTATTCAGTATTTATTAAGCACTTACTGTGTTCTTATCACCTTGTGAGGCTTTGTGGCAAGAAGATAGATGTGTTTCTCTTTCTATCCTTGAGGTCTTCATTGATTAGTTGGGGAGCCTGGATGTAAAGATTTATCTTACCATATGATATGTTCAATTTCAAAATGGGATTATGAACAGCATGATATGGGAGCTCTGCTCATAGGACACTGACACAGAAGAGCACATATTTGGTCTGAGCCCTTAAGAATAATTAAGACTTTTCCATAGGAAGAAAAGGCGTTTGTGTGTGTGTGTGTGCGTGTGTATATGTATGTTTTGGATTCATAGTGGTGGTGATGGGACAGGGCTTGATAAAACCCAAATGTGTCCTGAATTACGAAAGGGCATGGGTCTATTGAGAAGATAAGTGCTATCAGAGCACAGCATATTTGGCCATAGAAATAAGCCATCTCTGGTAATTTTAACAGGACAGTTGGACTTCGATGAATTTCAACTCCTGGAGTCCTGTTGGAAGGGCTAGGGGAATTTTCGACATACGAAGCTGTAACTTAGTAATATCTTAAGCTATAATAGACCTCTAAGTGTGAAATATCTGGGATCTGAGACTGTTGGGGCTCCACAGTGAAGCCAAAATGAGGCCTCCAGTTTTTATCTAAGTAACCTGAAGTCCTAGGATTAATGTTAGAGATGGATGATCAATTGCTCATGACTTTTAGGCTCATGTTTGTCTAGAGTACAATCCAGACTTCTTTGTTTTTCCTTCTGTATGGGATTATAATGCCACCCAGAAAGAACAGGCAAATAAATGTCAGCATCCACATCTTCTGCATGCTGAGTAGCACATGTTTACTTACACTTTTAGTAAGTTAACCTGTGTGCACCTTGCAGCCGGTGTGCTGAGACAAAGTGTCACTTTGATACGAAAAGATGGAAAAACATAGGCCGCATTTAAATAGTGACATTTCTGGAGTACTGAGTCCAATTTCAGGAGGGACTGATTATTCTTTGTTATCAGGTAACCATTGGTGAGCATCTCCTATGGGATTAATATTGGATAAGATGAGTTTTCCTTATAGGAAGCAGGCAGGTTGGAAAAGTCTTTTACTTCTTTTAAGATCCTGGAGACAAACTATTAGCAGCTTGAGGGCAGTGGTTGTGTCTGTCTTGTTCGGCTTTATTTCCCTGGCACTTAAAAAAGTATCCATTATTTATGAAATTAGCAAATGTGTCCTTTATAGTGTTATATAAAACTTTTATTAGATATTTTTGAAGTTCTGTTTGCAAGCATTTAAACTTAGAGGATGAGAAAAAGCAATGTAAGTATCAGTCTGTGTATTGAGAATTTCCTCATAAAGTATTCCTATGCTCTTTCTTTAGAAACAAAGAGTAACAGAAGTCATAAATACTTTATTTAGGGCTCAAATAGTGTGCCTTGACTTCAGATGAATACAACAACAACAAAACTCCCAGATTTATTCATATTGGTCAGCATGACCTAACCAGAATAATGTTTAGCTTACTGTATTTCTTTAGTTAGGAAAAGAGAGTAGTTGAGTTAATAGTAGTAAGACCCTGCCTGACCTTTTGCCTTAGGTTTTTGGAGGAGATAATAATAAGGGGAAGGCCCCTATGTCTGAGCTAATAGCTCTGGGGAAAGGGACCAGTTAAGTCAGGAGGTAGTGAATGAGTCTTCTATGAAGCTCTAAGCCCTTGTCACAGCCTGGACCTGACATTCACAGTTGTCATTACATTCATTCAGATGATTCCCAGGGACCTAACACTACATCTCTATTTTTCCCCAGGACAAGAAAAGCCAGATAACACAGCTGAACCCTAGTCCAGAAGGAGTCATCAAAGCCACATAAGCTTTAATCAGTGTCTACCCTGTGGGCCTCATGCTTAATAGGGTTACCATGTGGTGAGCCTCCAGGAAGGACCATTCCTATTGGTGACCGTTGGAAGGTTCCCTTGAGCTGAGCAATGTGGCCATGGGGTGGCCCTGATCTTCTATGCTGGAAATAGAATTAGAAACATGGGGAAACGTGGAACTGGTACAACTCCCCTCATTGTTCCCAACCCCAAATATACTTGGTATATTGCTTATGTGTCATGAAACAGGTAAATTAGAGACAACAGAAAAGATTGTAAATAACTCAATTTGGTACGGTAGACTTTCTGTGATTCTGTTCAACTTTATTTTAATTACCTATAAGCCATAAACTGTGTAAATGCTTAATATATGACCTCTTTCTAGAGAAAAGTGCTCACCATCATGGCAAGCGGTATCCAAAACAAAGCTTGCTTCTCTTCTTTTCCTCTCTTTTGTGTTCATTTTTATTTACTTTTATTGTTTCTTATTTTAATTAAGAATTAATTAACATAGTTAACATAGTTAACTTACAGTATATAGTTAACATACGGTGTTATATTCAATCACAATATAGTGATTGAACAATTCCTCATATTATTCAGTGCTCATCAAGATAAGTATACTTATTCTCCTTCACCTATTTCACACATCCCCCTACCCACTTCAGTCAGTTTGCTTTCTATAGTCAGGAGTCTAGTTTTTGGTTTGTCTCTCTCTCAATCTCTCTCTTTCCCTTTTTCCCCCTTGCTTGTTTGTTTTGTTTCTTAATTTCTACATATAATTGAAATTATCCAGTATTTGTCTATTTCTGACTGAGTTATTTCACTTAGTGTTATACTCTCTAGCCCCATCAATGCCCATGTAAATGGCAAGATTTTCTTGTTTTTTATGGCTAGATAATATTCCATATATATGGAATTTTTATCCATTATAAATGGATTTATAGGGGCGCCTGGGTGGCTCAGTGGGTTAAAGCCTCTACCTTTGGCTCGGGTCATGATCCCAGGGTTCTGGGATTGAGCCCCGCATGGGGCTCTCTGCTCAGCAGGGAGCCTGCTTCCCCCTCTCTCTCTGCCTCTCTGCCTACTTGTGATCTCTCTCTCTCTGTCAAATAAATAAATAAAATTAAATAAATGGATTTATATTCCATATAATTTGTATTCCATATAAATGGAATCTTTATCCGTTCATCTCTTGATGGACAATCGGACTGCTTCCATATGTTGGCTATCGTAAATAATGCTGCAATATGCATAGGGTGCATGGATCTCTTTGAATTAGTGTTTCTGTATTTTTGGGATTAAATACTCAGTAGTGTGATTACTACATCATAGGGTAGTTACATTTTTAACTTTTTGAGGAAGCTCTATACTGTTTTTCACGATGGCTGTAGCAGTTTACACTTCTGTAAACAGTGCATGAGAATTCCTATTTCTTCACATTCTCTCCTACCTTGTTTCTTGTGTTTTTGATTTTAGTCATTCTGACAGGTGTGAAGTCATATCTCACTGTAGTTTTGATTTGTGTTTCCCTGATGATGAGTGATGTTGAGCATCTTTTTATGTGTCTGCTGGCCATCTGTATTTCTTTGGAGAAATGTATGTTCATATCTTCTGCCCATTTTTAATTGCAATATTTGTTTTTTGGGTGTTGAGTTTTTAAGTTCTTTATATATTTTGGGTACCAACCCTTTATCGGATACATCATTTGCAATACCTTCTTGTATTCAGTAGATTGCATTTAGTTTTGTTCATCATTTCTTTTGCTATGTGGAAGCTTTTTATTTTGATGTAGTCCTAACAGTTTATATTTCCTTCTGTTTCCCTTGCCTCAGGAGACATAGCTAGAGAAAACTTGTTGTTTTGTCCAACTTTGGAGGGATTATTGCCTGTGCTCTCTTCTACAGTTTTTATGGTTTCAGGTTTCATATTTAGGTGTTTAATCCATTTTGAATTTATCTTTGTGTATGCTATAAGCCAGTGATCCGATTTCTTTTTTTTTTTTTTTTTACATATTGCTGTCCAGTTTTCCTATAATTTAGTGAAGAGGCTTTATTTTTCTCATTTTATATTCTTTCCTCCTTCATCAGAGATTAATTGATAATATAAATGTGGGTTTATTTCTGAGCTTTCTATTCCATTTCATTGATCTGTCTGCCTATTTTTGTACTGGTGCCATACTTTTTGATTACTATAGCTTTGTAGTATAATTTGAAACCTGAAATAATAACCTCTTGCCTATCCTCATTTAGTAGCTTTAGTAGCTTTGTTTTTCTTTTTCAAGGTTGTTTAGGCTATTTGTGGTCTTCTGTGGTTCCATGCAAATTTTAGGATTGTTTGTTCATATTCTATGAAAACTGTTCATATTTTGAAAAATGGTGTTGCATTAAATCTTTGGGTTGCTTTGGGTAGTATGACTATTTTAACAATATTTGTTCTTCCAGTTGATGAGCATGAATATTTTTCTAGTCATTTGTATTGTCTTCAATATCTTTCTTTTTCATTTTTTTTCATCAGTGTTTTAATTTTCAGAGAACAAGTCTTTCACCTATTTGGTTAAATTTATTCTTAGGTATTTTATTATCTTTGGTACAATTGTAGTTAGGGTTGCTCTTTTAATTTCTCTTTCTATTGCTTCATTATTAATATATAAAAATGCCACACATTTCTGTATATCAATTTTGTATCCTACAACCTTATTGAATTTATCAGATCTAGTAGTTTTTTGGCGGACTCTAGGATTTTCTCTATATAGTATCATGTCATCCACAAATAGTGAAAGTTTTACTTTTTTTTTTGAGGGATTTATTTATTTGAGATAGAGAGACAGAGAGCAGGGGCAAGGGCAGAGGGAGAGAAAGAAGGAGAGAGGAGACTTCCCACTGAGCACGGAGTGCAGTGTGGGGTTTGATTTTTATGACCCTGAGATCATGACCTGAGTCGAAATCAAGAGTCGGATGCTTAACCAACTGAGCCACCCAGACACCTTGAAAGTTTTACTTCTTTCTTACTATTTTGGGTACCTTTTATCCCTTCCTTTGGTCTGATTGTTGGGGCTAGGACCTCTAGTGCTATGTTAAATAATAGTGGTAAGAGTAGACATTCCTGTCTTGTTCCTGACCTTAAAGTGAAACCTCTCGATTGTTCACCATTGAGTATGATGTTAGCTGTGGGATTTTTATATATGGCCTTAAAATGTTGAGGTATGTTCTCTCTAAACCTACTTTGTTGAGGGTTTTTATCATGAATGGATGTTGTACTTGGTCAAATGATTTTTCTGCATCTTTTGAACTGATCCTATGGTTTTTATCTCTTCCTTTTTTTTTTTTTTTTAAAGATTTTATTTATTTAGAGAGAGCATGTGAGCAGGGGGAAGGGGCAGAGGAAAAGAGAGAATCTCAAGCAGACTCTCTGCTGAGTGTGGAGCTTAATGTAGGGCTCAATCCCATAACCTAGAGATAATGACCTGAGCTGAAATAACTGAGCCACTTAGGCACACCATCTTTTATTGATGTGATGTATCACAATTGACTTGCAAATATTGAATCACACTTGCATCCCAGGGATAAATCCCACTTGATCATGGTGAATGATTTTTTTAATGTGGAGTTGGATTTAGTTTGCTAATATTGTGTTGAGGACTTTTACATCTATGTTCATTAGAGATATTGGCCTGTGGTTCTCTCTCTCTCTCTCTTCCTTTTTTTTTCCTTGAGGAGTCTGGCTAAAGGTTTATTGATTTTGTTAATCTTTTTAAAGAACAGCTCCTGGTTTTATTGATCTGGTTTTTTAGTTTCTCTTTTGTGTATTGCTCCTCTAATATTTCTTTATCTTTTCTACTATTTTGGGTTGTTTTTTTTTTCCTATTTCCTTTAGATATAAGATTAGGTTATATATGAGATTTTTTTTTAACTTTTTGATATAGACCTATATTACTTCACTCTTAGAACAGCTTTGGTATATCCCAATGATGTTTTCATTTTCACTGGTCTCCATGCATTTTTTTTTTTATTTTGTTGTTTATTTCTTTGTTGCCTATCCTCATTTAGTAGCATGTTAATTAACCTCCATGTGTGCTTTCCCCGTTTATTCTTATAGTTGACTTCTAGTTTCATAGTGTTGTGATCAGAAAAGATGCACAATATGACTTTAGTCTTTTTTAATTTGTTGAGTCTTGTTTTGTGGCCTAAATTGTGATCTGTTCTGGTGAATATTCTATGTGCACTTGAAAAGAATGCATATTCTGTTGTTTTGGGATGAAATGTTCTAAATATATCTGTTAAAATTCCATCTGGTCCAATGTGTCATTCCAAGCCCCTATTTCCTTGTGGATTTTCTTTTTTTTTTTTTTTTAATTAATTTTTATTAACATATAATGTATTATTTGCCCCAGGGTACATGTCTGTGAATCTTCGGGCTTACACATTTCACAGCACTTAATAGCACATACCCTCCCCATTGTCCACAACCCAGCCACCCTATCCCTACCCCACCACCTCACCCCCCCCC
>CM053613.1:57799108-57859221 GCA_028646535.1 Procyon lotor | reverse complement strand
CCTGAAAGTGGTCGATTTTCTGCTCCTAGAATTGCTGTTCTTATTCTCTTCTCTCTGCTGTTGCGTTTGCCGGCTTTTAGAGTGATTTCCTCCTCTTTAGCTGGACTTCTGATTCCCAGGGCTCTCTGTGCCTCCTACACCTCAGCCATCTTGCCCTCCAACCTCCTTGTGGATTTTCTGTTTGCATGATCTAGCCACTGATTTAAATGGGATATTAAAGTCCCCTACTATTATTGTATGACTTTCAGTTAATTCCTTTATATTTGTTATTAGCAACTTTATTTTTTGGGGTGCTCCCACATTGGGTGCATAAACATTTTCAATTGTTATCTCTTCTTGTTGGATTATACCAGATATGATTACATTGTGTCCTTCTTTGTTCCTTTCACAGTCCGTTTAAGGTCTATTTTGTCTGATAAAAGTATTGCTACTCGGGCTTTCTTTTCAGTTCCATTTGTATGATAAATGTTTCTCCATCCCTTCATTTTCCATCTGCATGTGTCTATGTCTGAAATGAGTCTCTTGTAGGCAGCATATACATTGGTCTTATTTTTTTTAATCCATTCTGTCATGCTACCTCTTTTGATTGTACCATTTAGTCCATTTACATTCAAAGTAATTATTGTGTGAATGTCCTTATTGACATTTTGTTACTGGTTTTATGGTGGTTCTGTATTTCTTCTCTGTTCCTTTCTGCTGTTCTCTATTGTCATGATTAGTTGACTTTCTTTAGTGAAATAATGGATTCCTTACTCTATTTTTTTCATGTCTATTACTTATTTTTGATCTGTGGTTACCATTCAGTTTATTTGTAATATCTGCGTATCGCAGTCTACATAAAACTGATGGTTGCTTAATTTTGAACTCATTCTTTACTCTTGTCCCCTTCACAGTTCAGATATTTGATATCATCTTCTACATCCTTTTATTTTGTGCTTCTCTTGACTGATTTTTACAGATATACATTTTTTTTCTTATATGCTTCCTAGTTTTCTTTCTCTTACTTATGGTTTTGTTTTACACTCATAGAGTCCTGTTTATGGTTTTTGTTTTCCACTCACACAGTCTTCTTTAACATTACTTGTAGGGCTGGTTTAGTGGTCGTGAAGTCTTTAACATTTTTTTGCCCCTGGGAAGCTCTTTAGTTCTTCTTCTACTCTGAATGATAGCCTTGCTTGATAGAATATTCTTGGCTGCAGATTTTCCTTTTCAGCACTTTGAGTATATCATCCTACTCCCTTCTGGCCTGCAAGGTTTCTGCTAAAAAATCAGCTGATAGGGTTATGGAGTTTCCCTTGTATGTAACACCTTCTTTTCTCTAGCAACCTTTCAAATTCTTGCTTTATCACAATTTCTTTTTGCTATTTTATTTTATTTTATTTTATTTTATTTTATTTTATTTTATTTATAATTGACTATACCACAAGGAAATGGTGGGAAAGGCAGCAAAGGAGAGAATATCAGCCTTGAGATAGTGCCACTTTAATTACTCTCTGTCTTGGTGTGGACGTCCTTGAATTTGTTGGGGGTTGTCTGTGCCTCCTAAATCTGGCTCTCTGTTTCCCTTCCCATACTTGGGAAGTTTTCAGCTATTATTTCTTCAAATACATTTTCCATTCCTGTTTCTCTCTCTTCTGCTTCTGGGGCCCACATAATGAGAGTGTTATGCTTGATGGTGTCACTGAGTTCTCCAAGTCTATTCTCAATATATAGTTTATATTTGTCTCCCACCTCTTCAACTTGATTGCTTTCCATTACTCTACCCTCTAGATCTCTTATATGTTCCTCTGTTTCCTGCAAATTACATTTCCTCAGTCTGTTGTATTTTTAGTTTCATTTTATTGAGTTCTTTCTCTCTGATATATTTTTTATCTCTTTGTAAGGGTCTTACTGATGTTCTCCACTCTTTTATGAATTCCAGAAAATTAAATTCTCTATTTGACCTTCCTTACTTTCATTCAGTATGTTTTTATTTCACAACATTTTGTCTGGTGTCTTTTTCTTTGTTAAGAAAGGCAGTTACATCTTCTGCTTTTGAGAGTAGTGGCTTTATGAAGAAGAGGTCCTGGGGTGCTTTGCAATGCAGTGTTTCCCATTCAACAGAACCTGGCACTTTAGTAGAGTCTCCTAGGTGTGTTGCTTGTGTCCTACTCTTGTTGTCACTTTTTCTTTCAGTCCAGACGTTTTCACTGACGCTCTGCTTGTTGTGGGCTGTGTTTGCTCTGTGGTGTTAGTGAGGCCCAGGCAGGTCAACCCTGAGGAGGTTCTTCCCATAGGAGGGCTTGGAGGCAGGGCAGTGGTGTTAGCAAAATTTGCACTGAGCCACTACTGCTAGGTCAGGTTTCTGGGAAGCACTATGGTTGGGGTCACAGTGTTTGGTGACCAGGGCCATGTGTACAGTGGCTGAGCAGGGTGTGTAGGAATATGGCCTTAGCAAAATCTGTGCTCAACCCAAGGCCACCAGGCTTGGAGTAGGAGTGTTCTCGGGAGAATGTGTGGGTGGGGTGTACTGCCAGCAGGTCAGGTAGCAAGTGTCTGTAAAGTGCTATCTCCTACAGGTGGCTCGGTGTTTATGCTGGTGGCAGGGGAGAAGATGATGCCTGCCAACTACTTCCTTTGTTCTGGGAGAAGTCCCCCAACATGCTCCAAAATCATAAACAAATCTTCTTCCCATTTGCCCCAGGTGTGCAAACTGTCCCTTTTATATTGCCTCTCCATGGGTTACTATCTCTTAAAGGGTGGAGACCCAGTTATCACCCTCTTGGCTCACCCAGTGCTGAGTCAGCTGACGTTTATTTATTTATGTATGTATGTATGTATGTATGTATGTATGTATTTATTATATTAACATATAATGTATTATTTGCCCCAAGAGTACAGGTCTGTGAATCATCAGGCTTACACATTTCATAGTACTTACCATAGCACATACCCTCCCCAATGTCCATAACCCAGCCACCCTAACCCCATCCCCCACCCCCCAGTAACCCTCATTTTGTTTTGTTGGATTGGGAGTCTCTTATAGTTTGTCTCCCTCCCTATCCCATCTTGTTTCATTTTTCACTCCCTACGCCCCACAACCCCCCACCATGCCTCTCAAATTTGTCATATCAGAGAGATCATTGTCTTTCTCTGATTGACTTAGTTTGCTTAGTATAATACCCTGTAGTTCCATCCGTGTTGTTGCAAATGGCAAAATTTGTTACTCTTGATGGCTGCTTAGTATTCCATTGTATATATATATATACCACATCATCATTATCCATTCATCTGTTGATGGACATCTAGGTTCTTTCCATAGTTTGGCTATTGTGGACATTGGTCTGCTGACTTTTAAAACTCCAAGCTCCTTGTCTGATTCATTATACAAACTCATGGAATTTAGCTCCTCTGGTTTTCAAACCTATATGTTATTGGGGTTCATCATCCTTGGGAGATCTCCCTGGCATAAGGGACCATTTCCTTCCTTTCTCCATGCTTACAGTTCTCTCCCTCTGAGGGCAGCTCCCGACTGCTGTTTCTGCCCTTCTTAACCTCTCAGCTGTGGCTTCGTCTCTACATTTAATTGTGGAGTTTGTTCTGCCAGGCTTTGGATTGCTCTCCAGTTCATTTATATGGATGTGAATGATAATATAGCTGTAAATGTGGGTATCAGGTGAGCTTAGGGTCCTCTTACTCCACCATCTTTCCAAGCTCCTCTCCAAAGTTTTGTGTTTTAATGAACTATGAACTATGAAGAGGAGAAAATAACTGAGTAGCTCTGCTCTTAGCATTGGGAGCTTCATTAGGAATATGCAATTGATAAATTTACTAGTTTGAAAATTGCACCCCATATGTTATTGACCTACCATCTGTGGCTGGTGGCTGTATTTTGGTGATACATTGTCAGGACAGTTGGGTTTCAGAGCAAGAACATTCCCTTGTTCTTAGTAAAACAAAGTTTCTGTCACACATGACTTCAGATATCTTAAATTCTAGACTACAACCCAGAATTTCCAAGGAAGTTTCTGGCAGTTGCTTGAAGGAGGTTAAATTAAGCATGAATACAAGGTTAATATTTGTTTCCTTTGATAAAATTGCCAAGAAATTAAAGCTCTAGACTTCTGAGACTACCTTTCAGGATTATTTGCAGAAAAACCATTATCCCAGTATCAGTGGATTTTTTTGTGCTTTTATCTACATAGTGTTTTTAAAATATTAATATATGATAAAAATATGAGTTTTGATTTCTTCTAAGCAAAAGAATTTCAGAAGGGGTAGATTACTTATTTACCTGAGGTCTTTGTTTTATTGTTAAAATCAGGATATAACTGATTCATCTCATATAGGGTTTAGTAGCTGCTTATAGATATAATGACTATAAAGAGTACTGTGAATATTGTTGGGCATAGAAATTCTTATTATCAATTATAGTAGTAATAAGCAGTGAGGTATTCAGCTGAAGAAGTTGAAGGCAAGACATTGTCACATTGTTTTCTTAGGATTTTAAAAAACTTTGGCTTGTGCATGTGACACTTTCAATTGTGTTGGAGAGAATAAGAGCTCTAAATGCAGTACTTTGTTGTCTAAGGAATTCTTCATAGAGACAGACTTCATATGAAGTCTAAATTGTGTCATTCACTGTCTGAGTTTTAGCATTAAGATCTTTAGAAGATAATTTGTTTATTCTTAATGTAACCTCGGGCTGAATTCTCTGAGGTTATCATAGAAAAAATGTCACCTGAAAGTAGAAAATATCCCTGAGATTGCTTCAGGCTTGAGCACATTTTTCTTGTCAAAAAATTAAGTCCAATCTTGAAGGTTACTAGTATTTGCATATATACCCCATTCTTTTGGGTTTCCAGGGACTAAAGGATGAAGTGACTAAAAGTAGGAGGAAAGGAGATTATTCTTATACTAAAAAATACTAAAAAATTGTTGAGGGTATAGTTTAAGACTGAATACGGTAAAGATCTCTGTGTATCTGCTTGATATATCCCTGAATCACTGCAAAGAAAGATCGTAAGCTTTTGTCTGTATAGACAGGATCCCAAAACAATTGCTTATATTCAAATCCTTTCACCATTTCCTCTCCAAATGTCAGTCTATTTTAAGGAATGTGTACTTTTAAAGTATATATGAAATTATATAAGAAGTAGCTTTTTAAGTAATGAAATTAAAGATCTTCCTTGACTTATGGTCATTTATATCCCAATAAACCCATCATGAGATGAAAATATTGTAAACTGAACATACATTTAATACACCAAACCTACTGAACCAGCATAGCTTCACATAGCTTACCTTAAATGTGCTCAGAACACTCACATTATCTTATAGTCGGGCAAAACCATCTAACACAAAGTCTACTTTATCATAGAGTGCTGACTATCTCATGTAATTTATTGAATACCATACTGAAAGTGGAAAATAGAATGACTATGGGTACAGAATAGTTATAAGTATATATTAGTTGTTTAGCCTTATGATCACGGGGCTGACTGGGAACTGCAGCCTGCTGCCCATGCCCAACATCGAGAGAGAGGATTGACCTACATACCACTGGCCTGGGAAAATAGCAAAATTCAAAATTAGAACTACAGTTTCTACTGAATGCGTATCACTTTGCACCATCGTAAAGTCGAAAAATTTGGAAGTCGAACCATAGTAAGTTGGGGACTGTCCATATTCCAAAGGGCAAATCAATAATATTTTATTTTATAGCATGTTTTTGTGTGCTTTCCATGTGGAAATTAGAAAGGCAACATTCATAGTAAATTCATTTGACTTAATAGTATTCTTTCACTCATGAAAAGCAGCCTTGGTATATATTCTGTACTTAGTACAGAAGAGTGCATATTTTGGATAATTAGAAAGAAAAGGTCAAAGGAACAGAGCTGGAGAGCTGCTGAGAGGGTGTGGGACTCAAAACCCACCCTTTACCTCCTGAACAGAGGGGAAAGGGTTGGTTTGCATTCTGTAATTACCGTGTGGGGCTTGCTAATGCTCCCATGAGTGCTGGAGTCCAAGACATCTTGATGAAGATCAGAAATCAAGTTACCCTAGAGGAATTTTGTTTTTGTTTTTAAGCAGATGTTCACGGGGCTGCAATCTTTATTAAGCAACAGCACCAGGGAAATGTTACAGACAGGAATGCTTCCTGTCTATCACAGTTTAGATTGGCTTGGCAAAGGATTACTAATGATTTGGAAAATTCCAGAACTAGTTTGATGTCAGAATGTTAGGAACACTTTATGCGAAGGCCAGAAAGGTGACTTTGTACCTCTGGGGGTAGTCAGTTACCCAACCAAACCAAAGATGTTTTATTCAAGACACTATCCTAGGCCTTTAGAGGGGCACATGAAGAATTATCATATAGTCTCTGTTCCAGAAGAGCTTGCATTTATTTGCAGAAAAATTCAGAGATGTATGAAAAATTAATGGGATAAGGAGGTATATGTAAAGTGCCCCGTGAAAGGTACAGGGATTAAAGATTAAAGGGAAGAGTATGTATGACTTAGGGTTCTTTGATTCAGATCAAAATATCGCTCTCAATAACTTGAAAAAGAATTTATTTGAAGATGTTTGGAAACTCACAGACTTGCCAGAAGTCTTGAGAGTCTGGCTCTAAGGCCTTAGGAGACAGCCTTACAGGAGCTGTCCAAAAAGTCTGAGGTGCCGTGGATCCTGGGATTGGAAGAAATTGTGTGTTAAATCACTCCAAGTTGTGGAAATTATTTGACCATTTTTTTAATATTCTACCATAGATGTAGAAGTGATGTATACAGTATGCTTGGGATACTGCGCAAATTCTTCTGCTTGCAATGAACGATAAATGCATGAGGAAAGGGAGCAGTTAGCAAAGTAAGTGGGAACCAGATTATGGAGTGCCTTACTAAAATTATCTTAACTGGCAGTGAAGAACACTTTGCAATGTTTAGCAAGAGTAAAGCATGGTGATAATAGCAAGGTTTTAACTCTGTTCTTTACAGCAGTGAGATTTCAAAGAAAATAGCCCCTCCCCTCCTTATTCCTGAGGTTTTTGAATTCAATCTATGGGTGGTCTGTTCCTGAACTGATTTCTTTCTTTAGAGCAGTCTTTATCATGCCTTTCCTAGGGCAATGTTTCTCAAAAGAGCAATCAAAGGCTATGTGCATCAGAAATGAACTGGGGAGAAATGTCTGGGTGGCTCCATCAGTTAAACATAAGCCTCTTGGTTTAGGCTCAGGTGAGATCTCAGGGTCATGAGATGGAACCCCACTTCTGGCTCTGTGCTCAACATGGAGTCTGCTTGAATTCTCTCTCCCTTTCCTGCTCATGCTCTCTCTCTCTCAAATACATAAAAAATCTTAAAAAGGACTTTTTAAAATATTTGTTAAAATGCATCTTCTTAGGACTCTACTGAATTAGGATATTGGGAGTAAGGGCAAGAACTTGCATTTTCAGCAGGTTTCCTGAGTGATTCTTCTTTGCACTCAGGGTCAAGAACCGCTGTCCTGAGCAGTACTTAAATGGACCCATGGGCACAGGGGCAAGGGTAAGACTCTTCCTTCCTGTCTTTCCTTCTCCCTCATCTCCTTCTCTTTCTCCCCATCTCCTCTCATTCTGTATGCTTTGCTCCTCTTCTGTTTTCTCTCTCTTTCATTTAAGAAACACTCCACTCAGTGCTCGCTGTGTGCAAAACACTGCTAAATGCCTTTCTGAGTGCTAGAGACTTAAAGACATACCTGAGGAGCTTAAAATATATGTCTGTTCAAAATAGGCATTGGCAGGAAATCAGTTTTATTTCAAGGTGAGCCTTTTATGGGAAAGACGTTTAGAATTCGCTTTAAGTAAGGCTCACTTTGATTTGCAAGTGTGGTAGGGCTTGAATCAGGAAGATCTAAGGATTTTCAGCTGTTGATAAAGGCAGCAGCTGGTGAAATCAAAGGGTAAGCATCCGGTTGAGAATCTCCTCCATATCAATTCAGAACATCAGTGAGAGTGTAGGGCCAGGCACTAATGCTTGGGTGGATTCTCTTCCCTTGTCCACTGCTCTTGTTTGAGATATCATAAAGAGAAATAACATTTATTTAACATACCTAATGCTTTGTAGATATCATCTCATTTATTATTTATGGGAATCCAGTTCCTAGAACAATACCTAGCACAAGTAAGTTTTGAGTGAATATTATTGATTCATTCATTTAGTAAATGCTAGGCAAGGTACCAGACATTGAGATGCAGCGCTGAAAAAAATCTCTGCCTCACATTGCAGATAATTTTATATCAATCTTATTAGGTAGATAATATAATTTTCACTTTACAGATGAGAAACTGGAGCTTAGGTGAATTTATGGGGTCAGACAGCTAGGAATCTGTAAGGTTTAGCTCTAGGAAATGGATTCCCACACCTGTTTGGCTTCCAAACTCATGTTTTCTATGACATTATTATAGCTTCAGGTAGATTTTTTAAAGTAAAAAACTACCTTCCTTTGTCTGGATATGTTGGTCACCCTCAGAAATTGAGGTGAATTTCCTAAAGAACAGCCTTTATGCAACAAAATGCTAAAGAGAACTGAAAAGACCCCAAAAACTGCATTGTCCCAGTCTCTTGTCCCCTGTGCAGACATCAGAAGACTCTAGTTAAGCTCCTGTAAACTGACTCTAGAACTGAAAACTTAGATGCTGTTTGGAAATGTCCTATCACATATCTAACATATACCCTGGCTTCTGATATTCCAGCCCATTACTTTTGGGAAGGGTGTTGTGCTCTTGCCAAGAAAGTGGTGGGTCAACTGGTCCATGTGAATAGTCCTGCAGGTTGGCGCAATAGTTGAAGGTTATTGAAGGTGCCTTGAAGGTGTTATAGTTGAAGGTGCCTTTCACCTCTGTGTCTTTTCCTGTTTCGTTCCTGCCCTGGTGCTCCTTTCCTCTGAGGGCCCTGTGTGCTGACACAGAGCCTGCTGACACAGCTGAAAATGATCTAAAAAATGAGATGTAATACCTTCCTCCTTCAGGAAGAGGTGTTTGCATTTTAAGAATTTTTTTTTTTTTAAGATTTTATTTATTTATTTGACAGAGAGAAATCACAAGTAGACAGAGAGGTAGGCAGAGAAAAAGGGAGAAGCAGGCTCCCTGCCAAGCAGAGAGCCCGATGTGGGGCTCGATCCCAGGACCCTTAGATCATGACTTGAGCTGAAGGCAGAGGCTTTAACCTACTGAGCCACCCAGACGCCCCGAGGTGTTTGCATTTTAGAAGAGGGCACTGCTTCACCCCAAAGGGATGATCTCTATCAGGGATGGCTTAGAGAGGGTAGTGTCTCTGAGGCTCACTCAAATGCGCCTTCTACCCTGCATTTCCCTCTCCTCCCAAGCAGAATGAATTGCTTTTACTTTGAGTCCATAAAACTTTGCTATTACTTCTTTTATAATGCTTAGCTCAGTCTAACCTATTCGTTAATTATCTGTGCTTGTGGCCCTGTTATAAGACAGCCCTGGATGTGTATCTAAAAAACCCTGGTATGTCTGAGGTGCCTGGAACAGTCTTTGCACTCTGCACGAGCTCCGTAATGGTTTGGTACATTGAAGTGAATTGGAGTTATTCTGGAGAGATCACATTTAAGGGTAGAGGGTGTACTTTCACTTTGAATCCACTCAGAATAATTTGCCAGAGATGTAAATAGGTGTAGAGAGATGAGATGGGCATCCCAAGTCATTCTCTAAAGAGATCAACTAAATACCATTTGTTTGTCCAACGGTACACTTAAACACTACAAATTTGGGTACTGTGTACTATCTGTCACCTATTAACTGCCCAGTAGCCTTGGACATGCCACTTTCTGTGTCAGGGATTCCCATTTCTTCACCTGTTATAAAAATGATATATTTACCCTTAGGATACAGTGAGATCTTATGAAAAAGCACTGTGCACATTCCCTAGCACATGGTACCTCCTCATTACCTGTTCTTTATTGTTATTTTTATTTTCACAATGCTTTGAAGTTGATACCTCCATTTTACAGATAAAATATAACAATGACTCTCAATGTATTGGGTGCAATCTTCCACTGGATTTTTACAGCAAGTTTGTGGAGAGGTACCATTATCACTCCCACTTTTACAAAGAGGAACCAGGTTGTGTTCAGGGTCACTCAGCGGGATAAGTAGTAGAGCTGGGAATCATGCTTAGTTCTGATGAACTCCTGAGACTTCATTCTTTCCACTATGACAAGCTGCCTGTAAGGAATGATTGCCACTTCAAAATTGCACTCAGCCTTCTTAAAATACTTCTGTTCTTCAAATGAAATACCTCACGTCAGTTCTAAATCTGTAATACTTTGGGAATTAGGGCTTCATCCCATGTAATGCTGCAGTGTGCTCTCTGTGCTACTAAAACCTCAGATACAAGGGTTTTCACCCTTGAGGCATTTGCTGGTGGGCGGTTGATCCTTATGCCATCTCTGAGGTGCTGTGAGAGCACTCTAGATGAAGAATGATTTTAAATGCAAGCGGGTGTTTCTGCACAAGACCTATTTGTTGCTACTACTGAATATATTAGTTCATTTCACATCTTCCAAATAATGAGAAAGAATGTGCAGCAAACATTATACAATGTATATATTTCAAACCCTAAGCTGGCATGTTACAAGCTTTCAGTTACTAGCTAACATGTGAATTTTAACTATTGTTCCCTGTCAGAGGTAACTGATGGCAGAATGAAAACTCTGGAATATAATTTCATTCGAATGTGAATGGATAGGGCCAAAGGAAAATCTTCTGATTGGAAACTGGACCTTTGCCAGCTCTTGAGTTCTGAGGAAGATCTGAGACCTGGGGAGAAATAGCCAAGTAATAAAATATGATTTCCTTTTGCTTTCACTTTGTTTCTTTGAATGTAACATTCCCACGTAGTCGGTAGTTATGTTTGATCACATCAAAGCTAGGTTAGATACATCTTCTGAAACACTCAAAATATTTTGCTAAGTAACCTAGAGAGGTTATTTTCACTTCAGTATGAACAAAATCTAGATCTATTAGAAATGATCCCTAAACTATTTTTTTTCTTTAATTCAAGATTTGTGCTGGTTCTTTACAAAATTTTCACAAATCTTTAGCAAAATGAAAAAAATGAAGGACAATGTGATACATTTTCCATGAAGCTAAATTCATTTAATTATAAGTGCTGATTTTTCTGTTTTGAGATTCAGTCATTGCAAATTTTTCTCTGTTGCAATGTCCCTTTTATTATGAAATGATGGTAATAGTAGACTGAAGTTTCTACATTTAATGTTTTTGGCAATATCTGAAGTTACTAGCTCTGTTTCTGTTTGCCAAATTTTGTTTTTAACTTACTGACCTGTGTAATGTAAGTCTGGGAACCACTGGTGTGCTAGAAAGAGCACAGGCTTTGAAATGAGAAGCCCCTGAATTTTCTTCCTTGCTAAATCTACTGTAAGCCAGATGAGCTGGGTCATTATTGGTGCTCCTAGAACCTCAGCTTCTCCATTTGTAATGTAAAGGAACAGGGTTGTTGAGAGAATTCAATGTGATTGAATGTGCATGAATGTCTAGCTCACAGTCCTACTTAATAAACAATAATTTTTTCTCTTTATTTTTTTCTTCTAGAAGCACAGTTCATGAGAGGAGTGTGACTATTGTCTAAGATGTGAGAGAGGAGCAGATAAGGGAGACAAATCACAAAATAGAAAATGGTGATCCCAAAGGCAGGGGGGTGTTTGAGATAAGTCTTCCTTTCTATTCCTTACATTTTCTTCATTAAAGTCTTGGAGGACAGTGATTTAACTTGTTTGTGATCCCCCAGCATCGGGCACATAGGGCAGGCTCAGAGAGGCCCCTGCTACAAGTGGTATGACCCAGGAAGTGGACTCTGATTTGGCTGTTTGCATGCAGAAGTTTATTGGGGTGTATTTGCCAGTTTAATGGCTGTAGGGGAAGTGAAGGAAGAAGGGCCAGGCAGAGATCTCTGACAATGCTACAGTGAGTTTTGGAGCTGGAATAACCATGCACTTGTCCTGAATTAGGGGATTCAGGCTTTTTACTCCTTCCATCCATCAGTCATAGGATGCGGGTTGAAATAGGGAGGGGGACATGGCTTGGGAGAGATCCCTTTCTTCAGCTGACGGCAATCTCAGGAGGGGTTTTAGTGGCAAGCTCTCAGTTGCTGTTATGGGTAGAATTGTGTCCCTTCAGAAGTTGTTGAAGTCTTAACCCCAGATACCTGTGAATATGACTTTATTTGGAAACAGGGTCTTTGGAAAGGATCAAAGTGATCAAGTTAAGATGAGATGATTAGGATGGTTCTAATCCAATATGACTATTTGCTTATAAAAAGGGGACATTTAAAAAAAAATAAAAAGGGGACATTTTTACACAGGCATAGACATATGTAGAGAGAAGATAATGTAAAGACCAAGCAAGATTACCATCTGCAAACCAAGGGATGCCTGAGGCTACCAGAAGTTGGCTCCCAGAGGCTAGGACCAGATCTTCCCTCACAACCCTCAGAAGGAACCTGTCCGCACACACCTTGATTTTGAACTTTTACACTCCAGAACTTTGAGACAATACATATGTGTTACCTAAGCTGCTCAGTGTGTGGTGCTTTGTTATAGCAGCCCTGGGAAACAAATATAGTTGCCAGTGCTCTGACAGTGGGGCTAGGTGTGCCTGAGTTCTGAGGTGGGGGGGGGCATGGCACATCACAGTGTTACTAACAGAACTCTATGATGTTTGTGGGGTGAAGGGGGCTTCATGTTTTAGCTCTGACCAAAGTGGAGTTTGTTTCTCCCTAAAAGAAGTCTGTGAAGTAGATGGTGGACTGGTCTTTCTATCTAATGTTTATACACCTCAATGCAATGAAATGCCTGGCCCTATAAGTCTGCCTTCAGGCTAACTATGTCCAGAAACTGACAAAGGAAGAGGGCTCTGCATGTGCTCCGAAAGCACTGAATCTGAGGTGCCCTAGAAACCAGGTGTATTTATGGACTTGGGTCTCAAGGTAGGCTTGAACTGTTCTGGGGCTTATTACTGCTCTTGCATTGTCAGCTTGACGAGCCTGTTTAAGGAAATGAGATTTTAAAATATAACAAGAGTCCTGGCTGTGGAGGAGGAAGGAGGTATCAAAAAGTGACAATAAGGAATTTTTATATCACAATATGGCTCAGAGTAAATGCTAATTTACTGAGCTGAGCAGTTCTATCAGGGTAGAAGAGAAATGGGGATGGATTCACATAATTTTAGATTGATGTTTGCTGGTTCTCTGTTTCTCTATTACCTTTGGATTTTGTCCAGCCTATCAGAGGCTGGGGCTGTGTCTTATTCATCTCTGTAGTCTCAGCACCAAACTGGATGGACAATTCTGGGAACTGAGTATGTATTTAGAGCTAAGGAGTATATGAAATCGGCCTGTGTAATCCCCTTGTCTTTTTCCTGCAAGTTGTGAGCATTAGCTATATTCTTCTTCCATCAATAGAACAGTAGGAGCAGAGAAATCCGCTCCTCATGCCAACAACTCACTCATGCCAACAACTAAACTGTCATCAGAGTTTGCATTGCAAAATCTTTATTTCTGGTCAGAGGCAGGAAGAAAATAATCTGTTTTCTACTGAACTCCAGATGAGTACTCAGGGCTTGAGGTTGAAAAACAAACAAACAAACAAACAAACAAACAAACAAACAAACCCACAATTGTTGAATGGATATTAAAAGCATGAGTAAAGTTCTTCAATACTTACAAGTTTTTGTCTTTGGATTGTATATGATGAGTTTATGTACATTATGGGAACCACACAGTTTATTGCAGAAAGGCCCCAGACTCCATCCTTGCCTGCAAATCAACACTGAGGATTCATGATAAGCATGTAGTAGATACTCAGTAAATATCTTTGGAATGAAATTCCATGCTGCAAACAGAAACAGGTTCCCACAGAGTCTGTTAGGTCTCCACTGAAACTTCTTTCAGGAGAGGCAGCCATCTCTTAAATGATGCACTTCTCAGCCTGCCTGCTTTCCTTCCTTCCCTCCTCTGTCTCTGTCTCTGTCTCTGTCTCTGTCTCTGTCTCTGTCTTTATTTATTTATTTATTTATTTATTTATTTAGTGAGCTCCCCACTCACTTCCCTGGTCTTTCACTTCTAATGTCTTCTGAGAAATCCAGAAATGCTTGGAATTTACTTGCAGTGTGAAGCAGGGCAGATGGTAGGGGGTGATTGTGAGAGCCCAGCAGCCCTGCTTCAGGTTTGGAGAGCTCTGAAGGTACCTTACACCACAAACTTCCCCTGATGTGTTAGGCAGAAGCTGCTCCCAGCAGGACTTTTAAGAGATCCCACATTTGCTGGACCTCCTCCTCTCCCCATTTTGTTTCTCTCATTCCCTTACTAGTATCCTAGGGGACACTATATTCATAAATTTCTCATACATGGGGTGCCTGGGAGGCTCAGTGGGTTGAGCGTTTGCCTTCAACTCAGGTTATGATCTCAGGGTTTTTGGACTGAGCCCATGACTGCCTCCCTGCTTGGTGGGAAGTCTACTTTTTCCTCCCTCTGCTCCTCCCCCCTGCCCATGTGATTTGTCTCTTTCTCTTCCTCAAATAAATACATAAATAAATCTTTAAAAATAAATAAATAAATTACTCATACATGAATTCTCATCTCAGGGAAACCTAACTTTAGGCTTTCCACAGTACGAGGGGAGAAAAGTCTACTCTCTTGAGTGAGGTCCATCTCTAAAAACTTCCCCATTTCTCTGCTCCCTTTCAAAGCAGAACTTCTCAAAAGGTCATGTAGTGCCTCTCATTCTTCTCTGTTTCTTTCCTCAAACTATTCTAATTAGGCTTCTATACCAAACACTCCATAGAAACTGCTCTTTTCAGTATCACCAGTAACCTCTACCTGGCCAAATTCAAAAGCTACCTCTTGTTCTCATTTTGCAGGAATTCTCAGCAGTATATAACTCATCTGACCCTTCCTATAGAGACACTCTCTTTTCTTGGCTTTCCTGACATCACACTCCTAATTTTCTTTGTACCTCATAGGTCATTCCTTCCTAACTTTTTTTTTTAAGGATTTTTTTTATTTATTTGACAAAGAGAGACACAGCGAGAGAGGGAGCACAATCAGGAGAGTGGGAGAGGGAGAAGCATGCTTTCTGCCGAGCAGGGAGCCTGATGCAGGGCTCGATTCCAGGACACTGGGATCATGACCTGAGTCGAAAGCAGACGCTTAAGGACTGAGCCACCCAGGTGCCCATCCTTCCTAACTTTTGAGCTTATTCCCTCTTCTCTGTTTGGTCTACTATATGTTGAAATACCCCATGGCTTGGATCTTGGACCACTTCTTTTATCTATTTATGCTTCTCCCTGTATGTGCTGAAAATTTGTGCCTCTTGCCTCAATTTCTCCATTAAATTTTAACATATATGCTCTACTGTCTATTAGACATCTCCTCTAGTGTATTTAATCAATGCATCTCAAACTGAAACATCCAAGAGCAAACTATTGTTTCTGAATGCCAAAAATTTAATGAAAACTTGTGTTTCTCACTCATCCTGGTCTTTATAAATACATCACTTAGCACTGTACTGCTCAAACCAGAGACAGAACAATCCTCCTCCATTTCTCTACTCTGCTCTCCCTACCACCCCTAATTGATGGCACAGTCCCACTGCCTATGCCACTGCATTATGTTTTTATCTGAACTTCTCATCGTCTCGGTTGCCACTACCAGTCCAGCTATCATCTTTTATCACTAGGACTGCTGAATCGGTCAACTAACTGGTCTCTTGCTTCCTCTATCCTCCCCACCTGCCTTAAACCATTCTTGGAACACATAATGAGATCACATCATTCTGCTTAAAACTCTGCATGGCTTCTTACTACACTTAGGATGAAATCTGGAGTCCTTGCTACAATTTACAATCCATGCTTACCCTCCTGATTCTTCCCTTTCCTTAGATGCAGCCATCAGCCATTCCAGACTTCTGTCTTTCCTAGCACATGAAGTTTTGTGTGATTCTTCCTTCTGCCTACAGTACTTTGGTTCTCAGTCTTTTCTTCATTTTTGCACGAGATAGATCTTTTTTTTTCTTTTTTTTTTTTTTAGCTCAACTCCTATTCTTTTTAAAAATTTGTTTTTCCAACTTTATTGATGCATAATCAACAAACATAATTTTGTGTACTTAGGATGTACAACATGGTGATTTGATATATATAATTCACTGTGGTGATTACCAAGATCAAGATAATTAATACATCCATTAACTCACATGGTTAACTCTTTTGTTGTTGTTCTTTATGGTAAGAACACTTAAGATCTACTCCTCTCAGCCATTTTCAAACATACAACATAGTATTATTAAATGTAGTCAGCATGTTGCACAGTAGAGCCCTCAGGATTTATTCTTACAACTGGAAGTTTGTAACTTTTAACCTATGTTTCCAATTTTCCCAACCCCCCAGCCCCTGGCAACCACTGTTCTATTTGCTGTGTCTGTGAAATTGGCTTTTTTTTTTTTTTTTTTTGGTAGATTCCACATATATATGATACCATACAGTATTTGCTTTTTTCTTTTTTTCCTCTGTCTGGCTTACCTTTTTTAGCATAATGCCCTCCACTTTCACTCATATTGTTGCAAATGTTAGAATTTCTTTCTTGTGGCTAAACAATACCCTATTTTACCTATTCTTTTATCCATTTTTTATCCACTTATCTGTGGAAGGGCATTAAGGTTTTTTCAGTGTTTTGGCTATTGTGACTGATGCTGTAATAAACATGGGAGTGCAGATAATCTTTTTGGGATACTGATTTCATTTCCTTGAGATACATAACTAGGAGTGGGATTACTAGATCATATGGTTGTTCTATTTTTAATTTTTTAAAGAACCATCATATTGTTTTCCATAATGGCCATACCAATTTACATCCCCAGCAACAGTATAAAAGGGCACCTCATTCCCCACATCCTTATTAACATTGGTTATCTCTTGTCTTTTTAATGATAGCCATACTGATAGAATGAACTAATATCTTATGTGGTTTTGATTTGGATTTCCCGGATAATTAGAGTGATGTTGAACATGTTTTCATGTACCTATTGGCCATCTGTATGTCTTCTTTGGGAAAGTGTCTATTCAGGTTCTTTGCCCATTTAAAATGGATTATTTGCGGGGCACCTGGTTGGCTCAGTCAGTAGAGCATCTGCCTTTAGCTGAGGTCATGATCTGGGGGCCCTGGGATGGAGCCCCATGTCGGGCTCCCTGCTCAGCGAGGAGTCTGCTTCTCCCTCTGCCCCACCCGCACTTGTGTTTTCTCTCTCTCAAATAAATAAATAAATAAATAAATAAATAAATAAAATCTTTTAAAAAATGGATTATTTGCTTTTTTCTAGTGACTTATATGAGCTCCTTTTTTTAGAGGGGGGAGGGGCAGAGGAAGAGGGAGAGAGAGAACCTTAAGCAGGCTCCATGCCCAGTGCAGAGGTACACTTGGAGCTTGATCTCATAACTCTGAGATCATAATCTGAGCCGAAATCAAGAGTCAGACACTTAACCAACCGAGCTACCCTGGCACCCCTGAGTTCTTTTTTTTTTTTAAGCTTTTCATTCCACTTAGTTAACACACAGTGTAATGTTAGTTTCAGGTATATATATTTAGTGACTCAGCACATCCATACAACACCCAGTGCTCATCACAACAAGTGCCCTCCTCATTCCACATCACTTGGGGATGTTTAACCCATCCCCCCACCACCTCCCCTCTGGTAACCATCAGTTTGTTCTCTATAGTCAAGAGTCTGTTTCTTGGTTTGCCTTTCATTTTTTTCCTCCAGTGTTCATTTTTTTTGAGTGAAGTCATATGGCATTTGTCTCTCTCTGATTGACTTACTTCGCTTAGTATTATACTCTCTAGTTCCATCCACAGCATTGCAAATGATGATATCTCATTCTTTTTTATGGCTGAGTAATATCCCATTGTATATATATGTATGTGTGTGTGTGTGTGTGTGTATACACACACCATCTCTTTTTTTAAAGATTTTATTTATTTATTTAACAGAGAATGAGCACACAAGCAGAGGGAGTGGCAGAGGAGAGAGAAAAGCAGGCACTCTGCTGAGCAGGGAGCCTGATGCAGGGTTTGATCCCAGGACCCTGGGTTCATGACCTGAGCCAAAGGCAGATTAACTGACTGAACTACCCAGGTGTCCTATATACTATTTCTTCTTTATCCATTCATCAGTCGATAGACATTTGGGCCCCTTTCCATACATAATTTGGCTTTTATAGATATTTCTGCTATAAACATTGGTGTGTCTGTAACTATTTGTATGAGTATGTATTTTGGACATAAAACCCTTATCAGATACATGGTTTGCAAATATTTTTTCCCATTCTGTAGGTTGTCTTTTGATTTCGTTGATGGTTTCCTTTGCTATACAGAAGCTCTTTAGTTTGATATAGTCCTACATGTTTATTTTAACTTCGTTGCCTGTGCTTTTAGTATCTTACCTAGGAAATTTATTGCCGAGACCAATATCAAGGAGCTTTCGCCCTATATTTTCTTCTAGAAGTTTTATGTTTTCAGACGTTGCATTTAAGTTTTTAATCCATTTTGAGTTTTTGTGAATGGTGTAAGATAGGGGTCTAGCTTCATTCTTTTGCATGTGAATTTCCAGTTTCCCTAATACCATTTATTTAAGAAACTATCCTTTCCCCAAGGTGTGTTCTTAATGCCCTTATCAAAGATTAGCTGACCATATATGAATGAGTTTATTTCCAGGCTCTCTATTTTGTTTTGCTTATCTGTGTTTCTGTTTGTATGCCTGTACTGTCTTGGTTACTATAGCTTTATAATACAGTTTTAAATCAGGAATTGTGATACCTCAATATTTGTTTCTCTTTCTCAAGATTGCTTTGCCTATTCAAGACCTTTTAAGGTCCACAGAAATTTTAGGATAGTTTTTCTATTTCAGTGAAAAATGCCATTGGAATTTGATAGCAATTGCTTTCAATCTATAAACTGATTTGGTAGTCTATACTACCAAAGTATTTGATCAATATTAATTCTTCCAATCCGGGGCGCCTGGGTGGCTCAGTGGGTTAAAAACTCTGCCTTCGGCTCAGGTCAATGATCTCCAGGTCCTGGGATTGAGCCCCGCATCGGGCTCTCTGCTCAGCAGGGAGCCTGCTTCCCCCTCTCCCTCTGCCTGCCTCTCTGCCTACTTGTGATCTCTCTCTGTCAAATAAATAAATAAAATCTTAAAAAAAAATTCTTCCAATCCAAGAACACAAGACAAACTTCCATTTATTTGTGTCTTGAATTTCTTTCCTCAGTATCTTACAGTTTTTAGGGTGCAGGTCTCTCTAACTTCCATGGTTAAATGTATTGCTAAGTATTTTATTATTTTTGATGTTAAAGTAATCTGAATTTCTCTTTCAGCTAGTTCACTGTTAGTGTATAGAAACACAACTGAGTTTTGTATGTTAGTTTCATGTCCTGCAACTTTACTGAATTATTAGTTCTAAGAGGAGTTTTTTCTGGGGGGGGGGTAGAGTCTTTTGGGTTTTCTATGTATAGGATCATATCATCTGTAAACAGATAATTTTATTTCTTTCCTTCCAATCTGAATGCCTTTAATTCTTTTCCTTTTATAATTTCTGTGTCTAGAACTTCCAGTACTCTGTTGAATAGAAGTGGCAAGATTGGGTGTCCCTGTCTTCTCCTGATCTTAGAGGAAAGGTTTTTAACTTTTCAGCAGAGAGTATAATGTTAACTGTAGGCTTGTAGTATATGGTCTTTATTATGGTGAGTTACATTTCTTCTCTGCCTAATTTGTTGATGGTTTTTATTATGAAAGGGTGTTCAATTTAGTCAAGTGCTTTTTTTTTTTGGTCAAATGCTGCCTCTATTAACATGATCATATGATTTTTATCTTTCATTCTGTTAATGCGGTAAATCACGTTCATTGATTTGCATGTGCGAACCACCCTTGCATCTGAGGAATAAGTCCCACTTGACCATAGTGTATCATCCTTTTAATATGCTCTTGAAGCTCTTGCATTTGGTTTCCTATCATTTTGTTGGAGGATTTTTGCATATATGTTCATCAGGGATATATGCTTGTAATTTTCTTATCTTGTAGTGTCCTTGTCTGCCTTTGTTATAAGGCAATGCTGACCTTCTAAAAAGAGCTTGGGAGTATTCCTTCCTCTTCAGTTTTTTGGGAGAGATTTAGTAGTAATTCTTCTTTAAATGTTTGGTAGAATCCATCAGTGAAGGCATCTGGTCCTGGTCTTTATTGGGAGAATTTTGATTACTGATTCAGTCTCCTTGCTAGTTATTGGTATGTTTAGATTTTCTATATTTCATGATTCAGCCTTGTTAAGTTGTGTGTTTCTAGGAACTTATCCACTTCTTTAAATTAGGTAATTTTTAGCATTAATTTTTTTTACAATAGTATAACCCTTTGTATTTCTGTGATATCATTTGTAATGTCTCCTCTTTTGCTTCTAATTTTGTTAATTTGATTCATCTCTTTTTATTTCTTAGTCTAGATAAAGATTTATCATTAATTTATCTTTAATAAAAACTCCAAGGGGCACCTGAGTGGCACAGTTCATTAAGTATCCGACTGTTGTTTGTGATCTCCAGGTCATGAGATTGACTTAGGACCCAGGGGCAGTCACAGAATAGCAGCATGGCCCCAGCAATAGCCCATGGAAGCCTCGTGTCGGGACTCAAAGGACAGGGTACAGAGCAGGGGCAGCTTGGACCTTCCTTTGGCCAATTAAAGCCTTGACTTCGTATTCAAAGGGTGGCCTCCTACGCAGTGTCAACTCTGGCCCTGTAGGTGGCGAGATGCTGTGTGTCCTGGTTCTGGAGAGTGTTTCACTGAGGCAACTGGAGTCTCTGGGACCGGGTCTCACTGTAGCTGCAAATCCAGCCCCAGGGAGGAGAGTGCAGTAAGGGGGACTCCCGCAGGCTCCATCAGCCGGATTCTGCATTGGTGAAGACTTGGGGGTGGGGGCAGGGCCCTCGGTAACTAAGGCTACAAGCCTTAACAGTGGTGATGGGGTTTCCTGTGTTTCTCCTGCTCTCCTTTTCCTTTTGGGGTGAAATCTCCCTGAGGAAATCCTTCTGGGCACTGAGCTGCCCTGGACTCAGGGCTGGGGTTATGCAGGTAAAATGTTTTCTGTGCTTGTCTGTGTAGCTGTCCTTAGTTTTTGCTTTGCAGGATTTCTGCTGCTGCTTCATTGGAGTCCAGAGCTTTCCCAAAGCTACTTTTTGTCAGTTGGTGTTTATTTATTGTTTTTGTTGTTTTTGTAGGATAGACAAGAATTGGGACCTCCTAGTCCATCATCTTGCTGATGTTTGCCCTGGGTGTTTTCAAAAACTGACCCTAATAGCGGTGGGAAGCATTGGCCTCAGTAAAATATTTCTAGATTGAGAGAAAGCTGAGTAACACATGAGCCCTACATCCAAGCAACTTCCTTCAACAGTCTAAAGAGTTGAGAGACATTCTAGCTAACATAGAATGAACTCCTAATTTTATTCTGAAACTCAGAGTGCTTTCTATTATATGGACTTCTCTAAACTGTGAAGTTAGACTCCAGCCTATTGTCAAATAAATCTGTTACAATTTTTTAAAGATTTACTTATTTTAGGGGGGTGGGAGAGAGGGAGAAGCAGAGGGAGAGAGTGTCTCAGGCAGATTCCTTGCTGAGCACAGAGCCTGACCTGGGACTTGATATCACGACGCTGAGACCACGACCTGAGCCAAAACCAAGAGTCGGATGTTCAACCGATTGTGCCATCCAGGTGCCCCTAAATCTTTTATAATTTTTTGTGAGGTTCTGGAGAGCAAAAACCATGCATCACTTACTTGGACACATGGCACAGTGTGTGGCATCTTTTCATAAGGTACTCACAAAATGTTTGATGATGTAATGACCAGTGAGGATTGGGTTTTGCTATTAGCTTTGAAAATTTAGGCAACTTTCAAAATCACTCTGAGCATAGCTTTCTTTATACCTACCAGATAGGACTGCAGTAAAGAACAAATGAGAGAGTGAATATGAAAGCCCCAAACACATGCTTGGTACATAGTAGGCATTGCAGGTATCTTTATTTTTCTCTTCCTCCCTCCATCTCTCTTCTTCTCAATCTCTCCTTCTTCCTATAGATTTACCTACAAACTCAAGTTCAACTCTAGGTGTACTCCCAACATTCTTTTTGTCTTCCTTTATTCGTCCCTCAAACCCTCCCTTCTTTCTCAAGTGTTTCTCCCTTAGCCTCTTTCTTTATCATATCATCTCTTCCTTTTCCATCCTTCCCTTCTTTTTTTTAAATAAGATTTTATTTATTAGAGAGAGAGAGATAGAAGGTGCACAAGCAAGGGGAGCTTCAGAGGGAGAAGGAGAAGCAGACTCTCCACTGAGCAGGGAGCTCGATGAGGGGTTGATCCCAGGACCCTGAGATCATGATCTGAGCGGAAGGCAGATGCTTAACAGACTGAGCCACCCAAGTGCCCGTCTATTCTTCCTTTCTATTCAACTTTCAGCCCATCCTGTACTTTCTCCTCTGCCTTTCTTCAAGTTTAGTATGAATATCTAGTCTCTCTAGCCTACCAAAAAGTCAATAATGGAGGCTGCTCTTTAGTCACACCTAAATACTTGTTCTCAAATTGTCTAAAGGAAAAGATCCTCTGTGGAGCTTGTCTTTTGCTCCCTAATGAGACAAAAGGACTTCCCAAGCCCATGCAACCCAAGTGCTAAAATATTAATAGGAAAAGACAGCAAGGCAAGGGCATAGCAGTTTGGGTGCGAGACCAGCAGGTCTTCTGGAGCTCTCTTCTGTGTGGAGCCTGCAGGAGGGCTGACATTCAGCCTGCCTCCACACGGAGATGCAGATGGCTGCTAAGCTTATTTCAGTGAGCATGCAAGGAAGGGGGTGGGAGAGACTGGCAGAACACAGCCACAATTCCTATCCATGGCATCAAGATGCCAAGATCTAAAGACAATTAAAAATGGATAACTTGAGGGAAACTCACAGGGAGACAGTTTGAGCCTTATTAAAATGCACTGAAAACTTTTTTTTAAAAAAGGAGGAAAAATATTCTGATTTGTTTTTGAATTTTAAAAAATAAACATCTCTCAAGATTGACCTCTTCTAAATAAGGTTGGTATGGGTATGGCTATGTAAAAATAAATCCAATCGGACCTCCCACAGTATTTTCCTTAAAAAACATGCCAATAAATTTGTAATACTGCCAAGTTCCAAAAGAACAGATTGAAATACCCAAGATTAAATATTCAAATTTTTCCCCATTGAAGTGGCATTTTAATTTCCTTCCCTAGAATACCCTGGTCAGAGGGGGAGAGAGTCACTGTCTTTAAATACTTGTTTTTATTTTCTTTCGAGTGGTGGGTTCTAGTTGATAGAGGTACAAATACTTAGGTACACTTATTTAGAAATCTTTGAGATTCCCCAGTAGAAACCCCCCATGGGGAGAATGTCCACATATGAGGATGACAAAACTATTAGCTAAATGTAGTTTCTTACTTTCTGATAATGCATTCAGGGCCAGGCAGAGCCCATCTACTCTTTTTCAATGATATGATGTGAATGAGACTTGCATTTATAAAAGTATACTCTTCTTTTATTGTTGGACCTTTCTTTATGATTATAAAGTTCACTAGCTCATCTTTTTAGTATAGTCATTAAAAGCTTAAGCTCAATATCTGGATTTCATTTTAGGTCCTATCCCATCCATCACTTACTGTTGAGTGACTCTGAGAAAATTACTTCATTGCTTTGAGCCTTGGCATATTCTTCCATAGGATGGGGATGTTAATACCTGCCCTTTGAGGTCTTTGTGAGAATGACAAGGGACTCAGCTTATAAAGCACGGAGCACAGTGTCTGGCAAGAGTGCAAGGAGTCAATATTTGTTAACTAGTATTATTTCTGCGGCCTCAGGAGTTTATTGCACCGACATAACTTTGGATATTTTCATAGAACTTTGCAAATTTCAAAGCATTTCCACTGATTGTGTCATGCATCCTGTGAAGATGGTAGGGCGAGAATAACCTAACCTTATTAAACGTATTATTTTTAGGCACTTCCCAAGCTCATGCAATTAGAAAGTATTACATCAGGACTTGAACCTTAGTGCCTTTTGAGCCCATTGCTACATCTATGAAATATTAATAATACATTTGGAATCTAGTGAGTCCTTATTGTCTCAGGCACTGTTCGAAGTGATTTACATGAATGATCTCATTTAATCCTCACAATATCATGATTTAGGTACTATTACTTCCCCCATTTTACAGATGAGCAAACTGATGTTTGAACATTAACATCTGGTTTCTTAACTGAGTAGCTAGCTTTTAGGTAAAAACACTTAGGACTACCTTAAGTATGCCTGAATTTTCAGTTGTGTAATCTTGGGCAAAATCACTGAATTTCTCTGTATTCTCATCTGTAAATTGGGAATAATAATTCAAGCCCACTTTCCGAGTTGTGAGGATAAAATAAAACATTTGAATGTCCTTTGGAAAGGTAACATGCATGTACTAATTATTATAATATGGTAATAAGTCGTTTATGTGAATGTGTGTAGCTAAAATGATCACCAATGATCTTCAATTAATTATTTTTTACTTTTAAAATGTTGTGTTGGCGGTATGTAGACACAGATATGAAAGGAACTCGCTAGGAGCTTGTCAGCCTAATCACAGTTATAACAACTGTGGTTTCTTCAAGAAATGACTAAATTAGCAACATTTTCACGTTCAGATTAGCTGATTTTCTAAGCTCAAATTGTCCACAGCTGGGTCTGTGTTGGTGCTGGTGCTTCCAGCTCGTGCTTTCTGGACAGGTGGCCAGTAAATTCCAGAAACCACTCTTTGGATTAGAAGTTGATTCTAAATTCATGGAAGACATTTTAATATTTGTGCAGATAGCCTATGTGGACTCTGCAACTGCAATTGATTTGGCTGTTCATTCCTCACCTCGAAGTTTACTTAATACAGTTGTTTGAGGGATGGTGACTGAGTCAATATCTGTGTGGACAGACCTGGGAGCCTCTTCACCAGTGTTGCTTACCTTAGTATTAAAAAAAAAAAAAATCAAACAGTGCTGAATTGAAACATAAGACAATGAGACATTGTACTGTTTTCTTGGAGCTGGTTTCTAGGCTCATAGGATGTCATGTCTTCCTAAATGGATTATCACTGGTAAAGCCTGGATATAGGAGTACCCAGTAATGATGGTTCTTACTCCACTCCTTTGGTCTTTATTTTCTCACAGCCTAGCACAAAGCAGAGCTTGCAGGTGTGATGCTAACTCCCCCCTATCCCAATGTAGGGGAGCAGAATGGCCAAAGCTCTGTGACCTGGCATTTTGGTGGGCCCCCTGACTCTAGTGCATATGGATACTGCAGACTTGAGTAAGTTCCTGAACTTTCCTGACACTTTTTTCCTCATCTGTAAAATTCAGTTGACAGTAGACATAATTTTGGATTGAGGATAATGAAGATGATACAGGTAAAAGTGAATACCCTGTATAAAAATAATATAATCATTAATTTTCTGTGAGTTCTTACCATTTATCCTCTTCTCTCACAATATGAAGTTCTAAAAGGCTTTCAGGGAAAGAGTCGTGGGAGGTGGAGTGTTTCTTAAATGTGACGTGCTTTATGTTCATTATCTTGCTTTGTCTTCATACAGTTCTGTGCCATGGGTATGCTATTATTGTCACTTTTCGGATAAGGAAATGAGTCCACAAAGAGGTTAAGTCACATGTCCAAAATGTCCCCATTTAGTAAGTGAAATATTCAGAATTTGAATCCTGTGTTCTTTATTGAACAGGAAACTGGATTTGGAGCCAGATGACTTTTGTTTAAATGACAGTAGTAGTGCTAATAATATTAACTAAGTCTTCACCATATACCAGGTCTGTGCAAAGCAGTTTTTTTTTTTTTTTAAGATTTTATTTATTTATTTGACAGAGAGAGAGAGAGTGAGAGAGAGAGAGAGATCACAAGTAGGGAGAGAGGCAGGCGGGGGGGGGAGGGAAGCAGGCTCCTTGCTGAGCAGAGAGCCCGATGCGGGGCTCGATCCCAGGACCCTGAGATCATGACCTGAGCCGAAGGCAGAGGCTTTAACTCACTGAGCCACCCAGGTGCCCCTGTGCAAAGCAGTTTTAAGAACTAACTGGTTAAATATGCAATAACATGATGCCCCTTTTACAGGTTAGTAAACTGTGAGATTACCTGGCCTGCTGCAGGTCAGCAAGTAAGCAGTAGAGTCAGAATTTGGCCTGAGGCAACCTAGTTTAAGAATCTCTGCTCTCTTTTCTGTGCATTATTACTCGGGGCTAGGTTCACCTTTGCCAGTCTCAAGCATGACACTTCTCTGCTCTGAGCCTCAGCTTGCTAATTGGTAAAACGAAGTTGTTTATATAAACCGTAAAATCCCTTCCATGAGTCTATCCAGTAGAGCGAATCAATGTTGTCATAATAAAAATCACATAAGGGCATGTCCTGCAGGTCAGACCCATCCTCATCGCTGAATCATGAAGTGGGACTGCTCAGTGAGTAACAAGGACTGCATGTCTTTTCCTGTGTTTGTGAGCTATTGAGACAGAGCTAAGGTTTATTGGATTCCAGAAAAATATGTTATCTCCACAGTAGGACTTTTCTTTCCTCTGAGGTTATTCCTCTTTGTTCTTCTTGTAATATTCTTCCCAAACTTGAGCTTTCCCTCACTAGAGTCAGAATCAAAATATATGTGGCAAAGGCATGGGTTATGATAGGGTTGTGACAGTCACCAGGGATGGCCTTATTTTGGTTTGCACAAATGAGGGTTCTGTAGTTACTTTGGTTCCTTTTTTCCATGGGAGGACTAGTCCTGCAAAAAGTCAGTTGAAAACTTGTAAACTGTATGGCAGAATATCAGGTACAATATTTATTCTCTGGTGTTTTGATTTCAATCTCCTCTTATTTTGAAATTCAATTAATGCATTTTCAAAACAGTACAAGGAAAACTCAGCCATGGATATGTAGGGAGCTCCCAGTGAGGGATTTCTGCTTCTCTGAGAAGGGCCCTTTCTCTCTCACTTAATTCTTTTTATAGCACAGACCCTTTGGAGAATATGATGAAAGCTACAGACTGCTTTCCCAGCAAAAAGCACACTGCCATTCACACAGAATTTCACAAAGAAATTCAGGGGTTCACAAGGACCCCAAACTGGTCCATGGTCAGTGGTTTCAGCTAAATACCCTCTTCTCTAGGGCCTTGATTATTTCTTTTTCCTCTTCTTCTTCTTCTCCTTCTTCATCTTCATCTTCGTCTTCTCCTTCTTCTTCTTCTTCTCCTTTCAGCCTCTCTTTGTCTCTCATTCATTTTTCTAATGAGTTATTAGAAATAACTCCTTTTCTCGCCACTGAAGTGCAATAATAGCATCTCAGATGTGGAAGGGACCTCAAAGCCCAATGGACTGACTCCTTCCTCACCAACTCCAAATGACTCACTAGCTCAGATCACCTCCCTAGTGATAAGGAATTCACCTCATACTGGTGACTGCTCATTAAATTTTAAGTGAATTAGTTTCTGACTAAATAATTCAATTAGAAGTGTTCACATTTTCTTGAGCAGAATTCTACTTGCCTGTGTAGTGGATGCTGTTGGGCCCAGCCTAGAACCCCTTTACCCTATTCCCCACACTCATTCCCCCAGCTGCTATGAGGGTTGGCTGATTTCTGTTTACAGTTGTTCTTTCCCTAGAGAAGTACCATTGGCTCAGTGTAAGCTGCAGTTGCTCTGTGCTCCCCTGCATATACTATACACTGGGATAGGCTGGCATAGGTGCTTAAGAGGCTGGGCCACTTGCCTCAGAGTAGGAATGCTTCTGTGCTGCAGTTAGTGTTCCAGTTCCAGAAGGTGCCTATGGGATCAGATCTGTGCTTCTCTTTAGCTGTGGTTACATTCTTGCTTAGCAATTGTCCTATTCCTGACCCTGCTTCCCTTGCTCTTCTTTTAAGAGCAGTCCTGTCTTTGCTCTTGGCCTCTGCTTCTGGACCTGAGGCAGTTTGGACTGCGAATGGTCCTGGGATGGCATTCTAGAGTTGGATCCCTCACTGGCTGGGTAGCAATGATGACCCCTGTCACTGGTGGTAAGTGGGGTATTGATAGTCTCCGCCATGGGTAGCAGTGCAGTTGCTAAGACATTCCCCTGAGTTGAATGGGGGTTGGGATAGATGGGGAAGAGTTGCTTTAGCTGATGCATTATATTGGGCATTTGAGATGTGCAGGGAAATAGTAACCAAAGACTAGAATTAGGTAGCTGTTGTTGGCATCATTAGTTCACTCAAGAGAGAAAATGACAGTCTCAGATATAGCTATTATATCTGAGATATATCTCAGATAAAATAATTTAAAGCCAACTGAGAGGCAGGGAATTTTGTTGGAAGTTTTCAAAAATAACCTTATTTCCAACAGCTAGAGGGAAGGCACAGCTGAAGGGTCAGGAATAAGACCTACTCAGAAGAGGGCAGAACTTTGAAGAGGCCTGAAATCTCATCCGACGCAAGTCTCCTATGCCAAAATGAAGGCTCTCATAGGGAATGAGTGAGACTGTGAGATTTGGGATGGGGATCGCTGGTAAGAGGCACTTAAGAACCCAGAACTGTCAAATTCCCTGGAACCCTCTGGGCAGGCAGAAGTAGCTTCTGGAGACAGAGTACTGCTCCCCTGCCCCCTTGCTTAAAGACTACAAGAGGCTTCAAAGGAGGCTTATAAGGAGACTTATAAGACACATTGGGATCTGTCCTACCTCCTGTAGTCCCATGTACACAATTAAGGTCAAATTGCAACAAAACTTAACCATCCTGCTGAGACAGGACAGGACTGTATGTGGAAATAGCTGCAGGACTGGGCTAACATATACTGGCATGAACTGGAGAGTATATCTGTGGGAGAATCGATGCTATGTCATGGGGAATAGAATATGAAGTTATATAAAGGTTTATTGGTTTTGGGGGCAGTATCTTGTGATATAGGATTTAGCACCTCGGGAAGGACCCTGAGTGCTGCGCTAGCTTGTAAAAGTTTGGAAATAAGCAGCACATGGCTATGGCATCCATTGCTCCTGCCTCTTACTGCATCATCCAGAAGATTACAGCCTAGTAGAACCATGGAAATAAGCTCCTGCTGTCACAGCTGAGGCACCAAATGTCGTTGAGAAGAGACTATGCAAAGATGGAGTGCTATCAGTATACACATTAAACCATAAAGCATTATAAGATATTATGTCCCCAATTGGTAGAATACATAGGCCTGAGAACCAGAGAGTGGAAGTAGAAATGGCATCATTCATTTTGACTCCCTGTAAGCCATTTATAGAATTTTTACAAACCTTTTTTGCAAAATTAGGCTCTGTGGGTTTAGAGGTCTTAGGTCCTGGAGGAGATTGTTTCTACCAGGTGATGTAGTAAGAATACTCCTAAAATTATGGCTGCCATATGGGCACCTTGGGATCCTCAAGCGAGTTCACCATCAGCCAAATAAAGGAGTCACCCTAGTGGCAGAGGTATTTAACCCTGATTATCATGAGGTGGTAGGATTGCTCATACATAATGAAGGCAAGGAGGAATATGTCTAACAGAGATAATCCACTTAAGCATCTCTTGTACTTTCATCCCCACTTGTAATTTCAAATTGACATGTAGAGCAACCATTGTCTAATAAGAGCACAGTAACCAGGGTTGCAGACCCCTTGGGATGGGAATTTGTGGTCATCCATCAGACAAGCCACCTGGACTCGTAAAAGTGTGGCCCTTGGGCAGGGAAATCTAACATGGACATGAGAAGTTAGGACTGATGAGTGTCAGATATGCCTCAGCTGCAGTGGCAGCAGCAGGGGATGCTGCAGTTCATCCCAACTCACCGTCTTCCTGTAAGGTCTCCAAGGAGCTGGGACACATGAGAATTCTAGAGGCTATACTCAGAAGGAGTGAACTTACACAGGAAACAAATGGATCTAAGTGCTATAAGCAGTAAACTGAAGTGAATACAGGTGGGGCCAGATGTTTTTAATCAACAAGGGTACTCAAAACCCACCTTCCGAGATTGTTGGCTAGAAATAGTTCACAGCTTTCCTCTTCTTTGGAGAATTGCCTTAAACTATGGAGCACTTTGCCTTGGAGGCTATCCCTCCTTCCCTCTTTTGGGGCAGAAGTCTCATTGGCATGGTCATATAAAGGCCATCCCACATGCTGCAAGGTGAAGCTAACTTTGTGGTGCAACATGTTCTCCAGAGCTTTCCTGTTACAGTGAAGCCAATCTCTAGATGAAACCATTTCACATTTCTCTATTCACTCACTCCTTCTCCTGAGAATGCTTCCTGAATAAATCACTTGAGGAAATTTTTAGGAACCCTATCTAACACACCCGGTAGCTTTCATTCCTTATTTCTCTTGTAGCCATGTTTCTTTGTACAACACAATGGCTGAAAGATAAGGGAAAGGAATAAAGCGAGCCATGGTAATGACAAAGTAAGTTCTGTCTTTTCAGTTTTACACACTCCAAAACTGAGGCCTCTTGATACCCACTTCAGTTTATTTCCTCACTAGTCTCTAAGGACAATCTTGGCTTAATTCCAGGATGGTTGAAAGAGGGATAGGTAAGAAAGAGCTAGAGCATGTCATCACATTTCATATTTTGAAGGCTTCTTTCTATTAGGCATTGTTCTGCTCTGACCACTTTGAATGGTCACTGTATCCCAGTCTCATTGCCCATACTTGAGTTCCTGCTTTACTGTCTTTCCTGGTACTTAAGTTCCTGTCAAGACCGTGCCTCATCATAGTTTAGATGAGCTCTGCCAGGATCTATAGTTTTGGCCCAGAGAGAGGTTTGCATGACTTGGAAGGACTGTGGAAAGAAGATTAGGAGGACTTCTGTTGAATTTCAGAACACACTGATGTTCAGGTAGGGAAACCACTACCTGTGGTCTCAGCTGCCAGTATCATGGAAATGGGGGATTATCAGGTGTTTGCCAGAAATCATTTGGAAAAATGCTATACTGTCATGCCCACATGCCTGCACATGGCTGAATACAATGACTTCCTTTCTTCTGTTTTACAAATCTCGTGCAAGTGAAGGGAATCTATTGAGAGGGGTGTCAGAGGGTATGATAACTGAAGGTGCACACCACAGCCTTTCTTGAGAATTTGGAGTTGGATGCTTAGTTGGATGATCCATAGGGAGGAATGGACAAGTTCCAAAACAGAGTTCAGTAATTGACTTTGATAAGGACATGCCAAAGCTTGGACATAGACATTCTTGGACAGTTGATTGATAAGCCTTTCAAAGCAGGTAAAAAAAGAAAAAAAACAAATCGGAAACTGAAATGCACCTGTTGGAGAGGACATCATCTCATGTACTTCTGCTGCCGACAATGCATCCCATTTCATCTTATCACACTTGGCTCCAGCAGTGATGGTTCACTCTGTTGCATTCAGTGCTGGCATCGCCTACACAGAGATCCAGACACAAGGTATTATCAATCACAACACTAATGCTGGGAACTAGGTGTGGGAAGGCTGATGGTGAGTGACTCCTATATTTCCAGTGGTTTACACTGTGCTTGTCATTTAGGAAGTGCAACAGTAAGGTTAAACGAAGGAAAGAGTATTTAATCCAAGTACCCACACCTTGTAGAGGCAGCTCATTCCAGTGATGGTTCTGATTAGTCACAGGAAAACAAAGTAGCAATGTAAGCTTTTGTGGATCATGACCGTGAAGTTAGGGAACATTGAACTGGGAACTCCAAGGAGCCGCTTGGACAGCTCTCAGTCTATCTTGCCTATTAAAATAGTGGATTCAAGGTCACTGTGTACATGCTGAACAAATATATAATGTGAGGGGCTGTCTGGGTTCTAAGCAAGAAGAAAATGCCCTTTGGGAATGCTGAAAGGTTAGGCTAAGTGCTCTTCATGATACTCTAGGAGAGTGGAAGCTAAACCCAAAGGATCCTTAGACTACTTCTGCACTTAACAGAGGATAAGCAAACAAATCCCTTCCATGCATCCTAGGGTCACAGAGTTTCAGAATCAGAAGGAATCTTGGAGGCTATCTGGCTGTACTCTTATCTGGTAACTAAATTTCTTTTCTAATAATTTTCAAAAAGTGAATGTCCGGAGGCTATTTGAGTCCTTCCATGGACAGAGAGCTCACAACCTTCCTACTCATTTAATTTCCTTTTTTTTTTTTTTTTTAATTTGGATCTAACATCTCCCCTATGGTCACCAGTGTTTCAATCTATTACTCTGTAGAGTTTCCGATGCCCTTACCTCCATTTCTCTCCCTTCTTATATTTTAACTAGAGAAAACCTATTGTCCAGTCCACTTTAACCCTCCCTTTTCAGGATCCCATACAATTAAGAGGTGATAAAATCAAAATATGATACCAGGGTTGTTTGACATGCAAGCCTGGCTTCTTAACATTGCATTATAGTATTGAGCAAACATGTGCATATGTGTGCTCACACAAATGTAGTTGCATATCTTAGTATCAAGTCGGTGCTCCTAGTTAAATTTTGGTGCTCAGAAGCATCCTTCACATGCACCTTGGAGAGCAGAAGTAGTTCTTTAAAGAATAGTCAAACCCTGAGGGCTGCTTGTGTGGCCCTTTACCTTCCTCATAGACTCATTGGACCATCTGAGCCTTGGTGAGTGTTAACTGAAACTCTCTCACTTTACTAAAGCAGAACATAAGGACCACAATTGGCCCAAGTTCTCTCACCTAAATAGCTGAAGAGTAAGGCCTTAACCTCGGGGCTCCAAAATCTTTCTTGCTTCTTGCATAAGAACCAATGTGCTGGTCAGAGTAAGTAGGCAAATCACACATACTGAAAAATTGAAAGACTAATTGATATGTGTTTTTAAATTGTCTGTAATTTGGCTTTTAACTTTTTTTTTTTTTAAACCTAGACTAATATATTGCTATACTTTCTTTTGGCTCAATGACTCGTATCATTCACAGCTATCTCTGGGAATACAAATTATTGCCAAACAAGAGAGCAGAGGTAGAGGAATAGATGGCGGGGTTGGGGGGGCGGGCGCCGATCTCTGCTACTAAGTGAGGACGACATAGACCCCAGGTAAAACTATGCTTCCTTTGTAACAAGAGTACCAGGTCCCCTGGATCTCAGGAAGTCAGGTGACAGTGATAAGAGCATGCATGTCTGGATTCAGATCCTACTTCTACAACTTTCTGTGTGTCCTTGGATGAGTTTCCTACTCCTCCCGGGCCTACTTTTCTTAGCAGTAACATGGGGCTTTGTAAGGATAATGAGAAACCTATACATAAAAGTACTTTCCCTGGTAACTGGAACATAATAAATTCTCATTAGATATCCTACCTTATTATTATTATTACAGCTTATTTTACCCCTTGTTCTTTTCCCATAAAATAAGTTTTCAATAGATTTCTTTAGAATTAATATATATGATTCACAACATCTTGTTTTTACAGTAAGAGAAGAAGGATGATATCTTTCATTCTCATCCTGATAATTAGAGGAAGTAGGCTTTTAAGATCAGGAGTAGGGAAAACACATCTATCTAGACCAGAGTTTAGTAAACTACAGCCCGCTGGTCAAATCCAGATCACTGTCTGTTTTTGTAAATAAAGTTTTATGGAACGTAGGCACTTACTTGTTTCTATATTGTCTAAGGCTGTTTTTGTACTACAGTGAGAGCTGAGTGGTTGCTCTAGAGACCGTATAGCCTTCAAAACCTAAAGTATTTACTATCTGGCCCTTTATAGAAAAAGTTTTCTGGCCCTTGATCTAAAAAGAGAAACCAGTTGAATGCATGACAGAGTTCACAGATTGAGCACATCTATGAGCTAAGGCATGTGAACGACAAAAAAGAAACAGGGCAGTTGGGGTGCATGGTTTAGTGGAGCAATTGTGGCTTAAAGTCAGGAGATTTGGGTGATGGTCTCACCCTTACAAAGTCATTAGCTGAATGATAATCATTTCATTCCTCTAGGTCTTTATCTTCGAAATGAAGGAGTTGGGTCAAACCAGCCCTGTGGTCACTTTATCACTAACATTCTATGATTCTTTAGAAACTGAGGCTAGGGCATTATCTCTTTGGGGTGTAGGAAGGTCTCGGAAGGGATCCTGGATTGATACTGGGATGGATTTGACTTTAGGAAGAATTAAAAAATATTCTTATTTCCCCCCAAAATGGAAGTGAATGAAACTTTATTAAGACTTTTCAAATTCTAAGGGGAATAAAAAGTCTGCATTTTATGAAGCTATTTTTGGCCTTTGTTAACTACAGTAAACTCATATTTCAGATATAAGAGCCAGGCACTAAAAGCATTAGAGGAAATTCCTTTCCACAGAGCACTGCTAACATGAGTTGTGGCAACAGAGCAATCAGGTTGAAAAGTTTAAGTAGATTTTAGTATTAAAATATATATACATATATATTTCAATATGTCATTAGCTGGTACCTAGCTTGATACTTAGTAGTAGTTGATTAGATAGTTACAAATGAATGAATAAAACCCTTTGGCCCCTCTGCATTATACTATTTACTATTTTAATTCAACAAACACTCTGTGGCTATTATTTGGATCATTAAGTCCTTTTTTCACCTTACAGAGAGTAATGAGTTACTTTTAGCACTCCTGATATTATTAATAATGTTTCTGAGATGAAATCCAAAAAGGGAATCCCAGAATCATAGTTTTAGAGCTGAAAGGAACTAGATGAAACCCTTTGCTCTTGGATATATTCTTCCTCAGGCTCTTAACCAAATGTTGCAGGGTACTGTATGGCAGTGAGGAATAAAACCTATTCTTTAGATTCCTTGTTCAATATTTTTTCCTATATAGTACCTCAATTTACATTAGAATTGTACATATTTTTTTCTTTTTCCTTCCTTCCTTCCTTCCTTCCTTCCTTCCTTCCTTCCTTCCTTCCTTCCTTCCTTCCTTCCTTCCTTCCTCTTTCTCTCTTTCTCTCTTTCTCTCTTTCTCTCTTTCTCTCTTTCTCTCTTCCTCCTTCCCTCTCCCTCCCTCCCTTACCCTTCCCTTCCTCCCTTCCTTTCTTTCTTTTAAAGATTTTATTTATTTGAGGGATTTGAGGGCGCCTGGGTGGCTCAGTCATTAAGCGTCTGCCTTCAGCTCAGGTCATGATCCCAGGGTCCTGGGATCGAGCCCCGCATCGGGCTCCTTGCTGGGCAGGAAGGCTGCTTCTCCTGCTACCATTCCCTCTGCTTGTGTTCCCTCTCTCGCTGTGTTTCTCTCTTTCAAATAAATAAAATCTTTAAAAAAAAAAGACTTTATTTATTTGAGAGAGAAAATGCACACTATCAAGGGGAGGGGCAAAAGAAGAGGGAGAAGCAGACTCCCCAGTGAGCAGAGAGCCTGATATGGGACTTGATCCCAAGACCCTGAGATCATGGGTCAAAGGCAGACACTTAACTGTCTGAGGCACCCAGGTGCCCCACATTCTAAAATTTTATAATGAAATTCTAACATACCATCCTTGATGGTAAGGAATTTTTGTGTTCTAGTTAATGGTAATTTCATTTACTCTTTCATTTATCCTTTCATTTACTTTTTCAATAAGTATTTATTAAACACTCGTTGTACTGCTTGCAATATGCTATGCTCTTCATGGAGGAAATGGAATGAGACACAGCCCCTTCTCTGGGGGGTCTCCTGTAAGAAGATTTCCCTGAGCCTCTTCTGCTGCCCCACAAGCTCACCTCTAGCACTGCACCTACCATATTAGATTGAAATGTCCTGTTGATAATCTGTCTTTTCCAGTAGTCTATAAGATGCTTGAAGTCAGAGACCATGTCTTACTAATCACTGGGTATATTCTGTTCCCTCTCTCCCAAAATGCATTAACCTGAGTTCATGATATATTTGAGGGAGAAAGTCAATAATATGGAGCTTGCTAGTTCAACACATACATTATGAAGTAAATATTTATGTCCCCTCCCAAGTTCATATATTGAAGATCTAACCTCCAATACAGTGGTATTTGTTTGGAGATGGGGCCACTGGGAGACAGTTAGGTTAGATGAGGTCATGAGGATGAGGACCTGGTCTGATGGGATTAGGGGTCTTCTAAGAAGAGATACCAGAGAGCTTGCTCTTTCCCTCTTTTACAGCACCAAGGAAAGTCCATGTGACAACAGCAAGTAGGTGGCCATCTATATGCCAGGAAGAGTCTACCAGAACCTCACCATATTGGCACCTTGATCTCAGACTTCCAGCCTCCACAACTGTGAGAAAATAAATTTATATTGTTTAAGTTACCCTAACTTAACTGTTTTGTTTTGGCAGTCTGAACTAACACAGTATTTTTAAACTTAAAACTGTATTGAAAATCACAAACTCTTTCACAAAATTACATTTAAAACTTCGTAGTCTTTTTGGGGCGCCTGGGTGGCTCAGTCGTTAAGCGTCTGCCTTCGGCTCAGGTCGTGATCCCAGGGTCCTGGGATCGAGCCCCGCATCGGGTTCCCTGCTCTGCAGGAAGCCTGCTTCTCCCGCTACCATTCCCTCTGCTTGTGTTCCCTCTCTCGCTGTGTTTCTCTCTGTCAAATAAATAAAATCTTTAAAAAAAAAAAAAAAAGGAAAAACTTTGGAGTCTTTCTGGATTTTTGTGAACTTTCCTACTGAACCAAAGCATCTCTAGTTAGTTAAAACTAACAGTTAATAAAATGCCAGCAAAATAAACTCTTTTCCTTGTGTGTGAATCATGACTGTATTAGTTTCTTGTGGCTGCCATAACAAAGTACCACAAACACAGGTGACTTAAGCTAACAGAAATTTAATCACTCATAATTCTAGAGGCCAGAAGTCTGAAATCAAGGTGTTAGCTGGACTGTGCTCCCTCTGAAACTTCTATGGGATGAACCTTCTTTGCCTCTTCCAGCTTCCAGCATCCTCAGGGAGTTCATATTGCCTGTCTCTGTCTCTAGCTTCATATGGTCATCTTCTCTCTGTGTGTCTCTTTACTGTATTTCCTCTGTGCATATCTGTCTCTATCTCTTCTCTAGTCATAAGGACTCCAGTTATACTGGATTATACTGTCAGGATCTCATGTTTACTTGATTGTATCCACAAAGACTCTATTTATAAATAAGTTCACATTCTCAGATATCAGGGGTTAGGAGTTCAACATATTTTGGGGGGGGGTACATAATTTAACCTATAACAATGACCTGGTCTAAAATTGTATTTTTTCTCTTCCTCACAATAATAGCATCAACTTCTACCATTCAGGACCATGCATTACATGCCAATAGTGGTACTAGGTATTTAATGATTTCATTTTATCTTCTCAACAAGGCTGAGAGGTAGAAAGTGTTAGCATTGTTAGGAGCTATGAAACTGAGACTCAAGGAGGTTGAATACCTCACCAGGACCTATACTACATAGTGGAATGGGATTTAACTCAGATCTCACTTAAATGAAGGTTCATGTTCTTAACCACGATGCAAGTATTTCTCTTTTTATACTTATGAGTCTGTTAACCATTCTGAGATTCCCTGTATATTAAAACTTTAGAAACCCTTTTTGTAATGTCTGCATTGAGCATTGTTCTATCATATATTCAGCTGCAAGCCAACTGTAGCCAGACATAAAGGTCTATATAGACTGTGGCCTGGTTAGGTTTGCTAAGACTATTTCATCCCTTTTGTAGGTCGGCTCATCTGTCAGTGTCCCTGCTGTTTTTTCCCTTTGTCCTGGTAATCTTTATCATCCCTGAATCCATTTCTAAATGCTAGGTCAGGCCCAAAGAGAAACTCTACGATTCTTGTATATGCTGTTATTCCAACCTTAGCCTGAAGTCAGTTTCTGTACTGAGAGAGTCTAACATTCATACTGCTGTGTTCAGTCACTGCATCTTCAAAACTGATGTAAACATGAGTTCAATCAATTTACCCTGGATTTGGAACCCCAACATGCATTGTGCTGGCTTCCTCATCCCTTTGCCTCAGCCAGAGGCACATCCGTGTACCAGCCCCACTTAGTTCTGCATGGATTTTCCCAAGGTGCTTGGAAAAGTCATCAAATTATTTGCAATTGTATTTCTACAGTTTGCAGCTGTTTGAAAAATTCCAGATTGATTTTCAGCCGAGCAATGCAGCCTCAATCCTAATAAGGTTCAAGCACTGAAAAAGTACAGTGATGAACCATTGATTAAGTTGACACTGCAATCTATTTTCCCTGCCCTGGTAGACCGAACTGGGTGCTTACGCTGCTTACACTTGCATTTGTTAAATGTTCCAGACTTTTGTCTTTGTGAATAATCTTATCTGAAACCAGAGATGGTTCAGTGCTTGGTGGCTCTGTCTGGATATTTGTGAGTGCCTCTTTCCAGGGGTTTGAAAATGAAAGCTGGGGAAATTAAGTGAAGTGTAAAGGGAATTCACCAATCTAAAAACCTAGTGTCCTGCTCGGCTACTGTGTGCAATCCCAGTTTTAGAGCTGAAGAGGAAGACTAGTTGGAAAATGAACATGTCCATGGGGAAATAACAGAGCAGGAATGTGTACTACTGAGTGAGTGTCAAGTTTAGAGTACGGATGGCCTTTCCACATAGACAAGTGTCCCTAGACAGTGGCCGTTCTACTGCAAACATAAATCATTAAGGTATAAAACATCAGATTCTCTTCTCTCCATCCTAATGCACTCACTTTCCCAGCTTCTTTGAAATGCTATGCTTCATATTGAACCAGAGTCTTAAAACTTACTGCTGTGTCATCTTTGGAAACAGCTTAACTTCTCTCAGCTTTAATATCCTCATCTCTAAACTGGGTATGTTACGTGTACTGTCGTGCACAACGTTGTCATGTCAAATAAGCTAAAGGATGGAGTGAGCCTAGTGTACAGTAAGCATTCGACAAATTAATAATAATGAAGCAAGGTTTACATTTGAGGCAGAGAAAAGCACATTAAAAATCAACCTATTTCAATAAAGAGTATTTCCCTTATCATTACACTGATATTTAAATAGGTTGATAAGGGACACTGGAGTGTCTCAGTCATTTAAGCATCTGCCTTCATCTCAGATTATGATTCTGGGGTCCTGGGATCAAGCCCCATGTTGGGCTCCCTGCTCAGCAGGGAATCTGCTTCTCCCTCTCTCCGCCGCCCCGCTTTGCTCTGAGTGTCTCTCTCTTTCAAATAAATTAAAACAAACAAAAAAAAACTTTAAAAAAATATAAATGGGTTAAGAAAATGGTGTGGTTAATTCTTATAATGGGAATGGGTAGGATGGAGCAGCCTGACAGTCAGAGAGATCCCCCGGTTAAGTATTCATCCCCTGAAGAAGGACTCAACAGTGTCATAGCGATGAATTTCTTCATCAGCAGTGGCTGCATGAAAACAGCAATGGCTGGGGAAAAGACATTTCTCTCACTAGCTGCACCCCCTTGGCTGCTCTGCCTCAGCAAAGGTGTCCTCCCTGCTCTTGTTACTTCAGAGTGATTTCTAGTTGCATAACAGTTGTTCTAGTATGGCAAACATTAGGTCTTTCAAGTCTAATATAGATGAATTTTAACCATATGCATAGAGTAAATATACATATACATCTATACAGATATATTATCTTCTATAAATATTTATGGGGAGCATATAAATGATTCACACACAATCCCTCACATCCTGGGAGAAGAATAGAGAGATGTACTCTGTTTTGTGACCTGACCCCCCTCAACCCCATCAGAATGCAAATCATCTAACCCTGGACATGTAATTGCTCAAATAGCACAGGTCCTAGGGAGCTGATTCTCAGGTGGAGCATAGTCACATTCTAGACACTTTCATCAGTCTACTCCTTTACCAATAGTCCCCTAGACATTTCTTACTAGCTCCGTGCCTGCCTGCAGATTATTCTGAAAAACTGCAGCAGTCGTGTGTTTGCATTTTAAAACATAGATGAATGCTGGGGAAAGCTTGAGTCAGACTCTTGATAAAGGTGTTGCCTTAAGAGCTGGGTGCAGAAGGAGGTCTTTCAAACAGCACTAACCAAGAGAACTTTCAGGGAGGATGGACGTGTTCTCTATCTGTGCTGTCCATATAGAGGCCATTAACCCCATGAGGCTATTGGCCACTGAAATGAAGCATGTGGAAGGAAGTATTGAATTTTTAATCAAATTTTAACTAGTTTAAATGTAAACAGACATTTGTGACTAGAGGCTTCTGTACTAGAAAGTACCGCTCTAGAAAATAAGCAGCGCAATCTGCTTAAGAAGATGAGCAGGAAGTCGGTGGAGAAGATTGGATGGATTGGGGTGGGAACAGCAGGAAGGAAGCTGGTAACAGGTTAAATCCCATTTTATTCTTTTGACTAAAATACTCAATCTCTAAAGACTGAGGAAAAGTGGATTACTTAAATATCACTTAACTTACCAATTTCTAAGTCATTTACTGAGAATTTTCATGCGCCTTTTTATATCTCTTTTATATCTTTTTATATCTTTTATAGCTTTATTAAGAAACTAGGGATGAGTTAATCTTGTAACAGTGAAAAAATAAAATAAACGTATTTGGGGGGAAAAAAAGAAACTAGGGATGAAAAAATAAATAACATTTAAAAAGCAACGTGCCTTTGCCCATAAAGTGCATATACTTAGAACATCAGACAGGCACATGCCAGAATACACTGTATGTGTATGGTATGTGTATGGTGTATGGCACAGGAAGGCTGCAAGGAATAATGAAAGTATTATTACATTTTCTTTGACAGGTAAAATTAATTCTAATTGGTGTTAATAATTCAAATTCATAATGGTCTTGAAGAATAGAAAATATGACTTCATGGAATTAAAATGCTTTTTTTAAAAATGATAATTAAATACTGACCATTGTTTCTATTTTCTAATTCTTTGGTCATTCCTCTGACCTGTGTTGTCTGTGTTGCCCTGACTGTCTGGCTAAGGTCAGCTGGACTGGAAAGCCCTTGCTTTGTGATGCAGACCCAGTCTCAGAAGCCTGGGATGTTTGGGGTGAGATAAGTCACCCGAGAGTGCTTTCTCTGAGTAGCCTCTGGACTGTCACCACATTGCTATTATTTATAGACCAAACAAATATGTGGGATTGAGGCTGTCCTCTTTAAGATAAATCAGAACTCCAAATATTTACAAATATATTGCTCTTCAATGACTGCTTCCTGGAGACAACAGTCCTACCACTACCACGAGCCACAGGAATATATCATTCTGCTTTTCTGATGGATGATTTTTTTCCTAAGTCAAAGATCCTCCTTTTTTTTCTCCCTTCCTATCTTATTCTTATCCCCTAGTAGTTATTGAGTCCTTGGTGTTTGCCATGCACACTCTAAAGTGCTAGAGATGTAAAGCTAAATAAAATTAAGCCTTAATGTCTTCATTTACAGAGTGGGCAGTGTCTTCTGTTCATTAGGATTATAGGCTTTGAGGTTGGTAGACTCATCATTAACTACCTATGTGATCCCAAAAAGCTTATTCACCTCTATAGGCTTTAGTTTTTTCTGCCATAAAATGAAGGTAGGGAAGTATCTTGTTTAGGGGGTTACTCTGATAATGAAGGAGATAATACATGTATTATCAGCACGTTATCATGGTAAGTACCCAGTGAGTGTTGGTGTATACTGTTGTGGTTATTACTATGATTAACATCCCAGGTTTTTCTTTTTAATGATATTATGTTAATTAGACCATGTTTGTGAAAGCTTACCTGTACTCCACACTTCTGTTTCAATTCACCATATTTTCAAAATTCTGGTATAGCACTTAAGAGGTTATTTGCTTGTTACTATTTATATTTTTAATTTCCCAAGTAGTCAGTGTGCTTCTTGAAGGCAGGCACCTTAAGTCATTTGTCTTTGTTTAGTGACATAAAGTCTGGCCCTTGGTCTGTGTTTAAGAGGTATTTATTGAATATTCCTTGCTAGTTTTAAGAATCTTACAATGAATTAGGAGAGACAGAAGTTTATGACCCACCTTAATGACACTGGACATGCAGAGCCCACCCTTCTCTCTCTTTAGATGTGAGCTGCCCAGTTGAGACATACAATCCTCTCCCATCCTTCCTGTGAGTCATGCCCCATCCAGTGCTGCTGCCGCCTGCATTGATAAGTTAGAATAATTTAAAATTTCAGTATACATCTTTAGTCTCTCCTTCCAAACTCACCAATCAGATGGGTCACCCCTCCTTGCCTTACATAAAAGAAACTGGGGAGAGAAGCCAGGACTGACCTGTTAATGAAGCTACTTCGACACAGAAATAAACATCAGAATTGAGGAAGACTGCTCTCAACAGGAATGATTAAATTATCCATTTCAGAGATAATAAATCTTAAAGAGTTTTAAGACCTTGCCCAAGCTGCTAAGTGGCAGGTGTAGAATGTGAACTTTGGACTGAGAGAATCCAGATCTGAAATACTGTAGGGAAGGACTGTACTATATCCATCTTTGCATTAGTGACGTCTTCATTCATAGGCTAAATATTCTTCGAAATGTCTACTGTGTTCCAGGCACTTTCATAACATACAAAATCCTGGAAGAACAAGGAATAGTCTCCGGGGTTCTGTCAAGGTGAACTACTAAACCTTGAAGTACAAGGTTTAGTAGTAAGGCTACTACTAAATAAGTAGCCTTATTCCTCCCACTTACCGCCCTCCCTCTTACAACTAAAAACCCTGGCCATAACCTAACAAGCAGGGTCAAGAAGACTCAAAGTAGACAGAAGAAGATAGGCTGCTTAGGAACATTAGGACTTGAGGAATGGCACTGTGATAAGTTCCCTGGGTTTCCTTAGTGCCTCCAATGTATCCTCAACAGGGTGCAGAAGCCTCCATCTCAGAACCACCAAAGAGCACAGCCAAAAATCTCCAAGCAAGGCTTCTTCCCCTAGCCAAAGGACCAGGAAAAGGGTGGTCCAAAAGTAGGAAATCTTTTTGGCAACACCCACCTTACTCTGGTCAAGCACCAACAGAAAAACCGTACCAATCCTTCCTCACAGTTTCAGCCCGCCAGAATGGAGCTGATCTTTCATTCTACCTCTCAGCCCCTTCCCTGTGGAAGCAGATATTGTGCACCAATTTCCCACTAGCTGAGTGGAGCAGAGACCTTCTGTTCCATTCTCTGCTTGGCAGAAGCAGGTGGCAGTACTCTACCTCTCTCACCAGAGGGTATTGGTGGACTGAGTGGGCAGCTGGTCATCCATTCCCCACCCAGCAGAACTAGGCAGGACTCTAGTTCTCCCACCAGATTGGTGTCATTGGATCTGTCGCTGAACTGAACTCCACCCCTACATGGCATCAATGACACTGAACAAGATGGTGCAAGTTGAGGGTAGTAAGCACTTCATTTCCCCCTATTCCCAACCCCATGTCAGTGGGACCCATCGGGGAGCTGAGCCTCTACCCCCACTCTGCAGCAATGAAGTATGAGTCAATCCTCTGTTTACCCCTACTTGATGGCAGCAGGGCCTAAGTTGGGACTTAATCTTACTCTCACTTAGTGACAGTAAGGCAGTTGACTATTAATGCATCATTTTTTAAGGAAAGGAGTCAGCAGAGACTACAGAGGGGGATCTCAACGTTCACTCCATTGGTCTGTTATGGGGCATTGCGAGTCAGAGTCAGTGCCCCTCTTTTGCTGGATGGTATTGGTGGGGTCCATTTGGTCCTCATGCTACATCTTAATAGAGGTGCTGAGTACCAAAAAGAAAAAAAAAAGATCAAATAGGATCCAGAGCCTTAATGTAATATCCAATTTGTCAGAATACAATAGAAAATTACTTGTCATACCAAGAACCAGAAAAATCACATGGATGAGAAAAGATAACAGACACCTATACCAACCTGAATCAGATGTCAGAATTACCTGATAAGTATTTTATTTTATTTATATTTTGAGAGAGGGAGTATGCATGCATGCATTTGAGTGGGGCATTGCAGAGGGAGAGGGAAAGGGAGAGAATCTTAAGCAGGCTCCATGGAGCCTGACTGACACAGGGCTCAATCTCACCACCCTGAGATCATGACCTGAGCTGAAATCAAGAGTTAGATGCTTAACTGACTGAGCTATCCAGGAGCCCCACCTGACAAGGTCTATAAGTTGCCTTGTTTGTTGAAGCATTTTTTGATAGCTGCTAAGGCAGACGCCCAACGACTGAGCCACCCAGGCGCCCGAGCCACCCAGGCGCCCCTCAAGGTGAAATCTTAAGAATAATTTTGAATAACCCATAGGAAGGTAGAAAATGGAAGCAGGAATAAGGAATGGAAGAAACAAATAGAAAACAAGGGAAAAAATGGTAACTAAACCCTGCCGTATCAGTAATAAACAGGAATATTTTAAACTTAATTAAATTAAAAAAATTGCCAGACTGGATAAAAAACATGACCCAATAATACACTGCCTACAGGGAATTCATTTCAAATATAATAACATAGATAATTTAAAGGCCAAGATGGAAAAGTTACAGCATGCAAATATTGATTAAAAAAAGAAAAGCAGTGGGGCGCCCAGGTGGCTCAGTCGTTAAGCATCTGCCTTCGGCTCGGGTCATGATCCCAGGGTCCTGGGATCAAGCTCCGCATCAGGCTCCCTGCTCTGCAGGAAGCCTGCTTCTCCTGCTACCATTCCCTCTGCTTGTGTTCCCTCTCTCGCTGTGTTTCTCTCTTTCAAATAAATAAAATCTTAAAAAAAAAAAAAAAAGAAAGAAAAGCAGGAGCAGTACTAATATTGGAGAGACTTTAGAGCAAAGAAACGGTCTCTGCCCTCAGAGAGCTTAACAATTTACATGTTAGTTACTTAAATGTAACATTTTCAATTTTTATTTTTATTTTTTATTTTTTTTTAATATTTTATTTGAGAGAGAGCATGGAGGAGACGGGCAGAAGGAGAGAGAGAAAGCAGACTACAAGAGGAGGAGTCCAACACAGGGCTCCATTCCAGGACCCTGGGATCATGACCTGAGCCAAAAGCAGACATTTAACCGACTAAGCCATCCAGGCGTCCCATACATTTTCAGTTCTTAGAAGGAAACTGTAGTAACTGCCTCCAAAGCCAGATCATGGAGTTACATAATGTAACTAAGCAGTGATTTCAAAGTTAATTTCTTTTCATATATAATCAGTCCACGATATTTACTTCTAATGTATATGGAGCATTCGGCTTTGTGCTCTTGTGTGATGCAGCTGGTAGGGAAATTCCATGTAAAGTGCTGTGTAATGGGATTTTGAGCAATCTCTGAGGTATAGGGAAGGGAAATTTTGAGTGGCAAACCCTTTCAGGTGACTTACTAAGGCATAGATGAATAAGACAGGTATGGTCCCTGCCCTCATAGAAATTAGGGTGAGGTTGGTTAGGCAGTGATGTACTTGCAGGGTTGGGAAGTAGGATAATGCTGAGGTCAGATTCAGGGGCATTAGGAAAGAGATTGGTAAGAGATTGCCCATTTCCTTGATTTTGTCTCTTGCCGAATTCATAGTGAAAGTGGACTATATTTAATGATGGAATTCTATTCTAGTAACTGCTTGATCTTGGTAACAGTGATTCTTTAGAGATATGTTAAAAAATATCCTAGAATGTTAAGTAAAATAAAACTATTTTTTCCTGTACCTTAGTTACAACTATGTAAAAAATGTTCATGCATAAGAACAAAGAGATAACAGTCCTACAAAAATAGCTTATCTCCTAGGGTGATGTGATCGAGGGTGATTTATGATTCCTTCTAAGTGACCTTTATTGGTATAATGTGATCTTCAGTATAAGTAGAAATCGGCAGGAAATGTGTATGCTGAACTCAGGACGAACAGAAGGCTCAATGTATGTGGCTGAGATCTGAAGACAGGAGGGAGAGCAGAGACCCTTTCCTCACAGGAGTGTGGACTGCTGGCTGATGTCTACGGGGGGATGCGGCTCTAATTGGTAGAGCCTGTTTTTGTTTTGTTTCTTTTAAAGATTTTATTTTTAAGTAATCTCCACCCCCAGCATGGGGCTTGAACTTATAACCCATAGATCAAGAGTTGCATGCTCTACTGACTGAGACTGCCAGGCGCCCCTGATAGGGCCGATTGTTGGCTGAAGATCACACTTCAGAACCTGCTTTCTGACACTGCATGTACATTGATCTTTTACTCTCTTTATCAAAAGGACAGCTACAATATCAAAGGTTCTTCCTATTTGTACTTTTCTAAGCATTTTTAAGAAGATTTTATTTACTTATTTGAGAGTGAGAGAGGGAGAGGAAGAAAGGGAGTAAGCAAGAGCAAGGGGGAGGGGCTGAAGGAGATGGAGAAGCAGGCTCCCCGCAGAGCAGGGAGCAAGATGCAGGACTCCATCCCAGAACTCTGGGATCACGACCCGAGCAGAAGGCAGACACTTAACTGATGGAGCCACCCAGGTGCCCCAGCCCAGCATTTTAATTTCATTATCAATCTTTATGAAAGTGCTGTGAGGTAGGCATGAGAGGAGGTACGTCCACATTTGACAGGTAGACTGAGGCAAAGACTCTGCCACTTAGTATCTGTGGAACCTTTGGTAGTAAACCTCTGTGCCTTCATTTCCTCATCTATAACATAAATAATACTACTTAAATCATAAAAGGAACTTCTGTAAATAAAGAAATTACATGTAAATTAATTTGAAGCATCTCGTATATAGTAAGGACTCAACAAATGTTATCTATTATTATTATTTAATATTATTCTATTACCTAATTTCCAGTGCTTTTCTTTTTTTTTTTTTTAAAGATTTTATTTATTTGACAGAGAGAAACACAGCGAGAGAGGGAACACAAGCAGAGGGAATGGTAGCGGGAGAAGCAGGCTTCCTGCAGAGCAGAGAGCCCGATGCGGGGCTCGATGCGGGGCTCGATCCCAGGCCCCTGGGATCTGACCTGGGCCGAAGGCAGACGCTTAACGACTGAGCCACCCAGGCGCCCCTTTCCAGTGCTTTTTTACTCCACCAATGCAGTTAGGACTACAGCTCTATTTCCAGGTTTCCTATATCCTATACTTCTTGAAAAAGTATCGTGGTGGAAAAGGAAAAAAACATGAACTTTGTAGTTGAGGAAAAAGTCTTATCTCAGGGGTGCCTGGGTGACTCAGCTGGTTAAACATCTAACCCTTGGTTTTGGCTTAGGTCATGATCTCAGAGTTGTAAGATTGGGATCTGCACTTGGCAGGGAATTTGCTTGGGCTTCCCTGTGTCCCTCTTCCTCTGTCCTTCCCTCCCCTTCCCACTTGCCAGCACGTGCTCCCTCTCTCTCAAAATAAATAAATAAATAAATCTTTTTTAAAATCCTTATTTCAAATACTGTTTTTCACTCAGCCATGGGATATTGGAAAATTCTATGAATCTTAGTTTCCTTGCATTTAAAATGAAGACAATGAAAATATGAATGGTTTCAGTCCTAGCCTAGCTTCTTTAAAATACAGAGCCTGGGTAAAGGATTAATTGCTGTGTTTTATTTGGGAGATGTCATCGCAGGACATTGAAAGTGAGAAAGGAAGTATAGCAGGTAAGAAAAGGAATTGAGGTAACAGGACCCAGTACTCTACCAGCCACTACAGCATGATCTACAGAGATGCAGTCAGTCCTCTGGCAGGTGCACTGGTCTGGCCTTGCAGAATTTCTCCAGACAAATAATACTGTGCTTCCAGACTGACTGTCAGTGGGGCGATGGGAGAGGGAATTTATCTGCTGGTTCCCTTCTGTATCCTGTCTGCAACTGGTCACAATTTGTCCTATGGGGAATTAACTTTGGCAGCCACTCAGGAAGTCAGATCCCATATCCTGTTGCATGGAGGTTTATTGGAATCTGGAAGTAGGAGTGGTGGGAGGAGTTAGCAACTAGAGGAATGAAGCTCGTCAGTTGGTGGAGGCAGAAACTCCCAGGTCTGCATACTTGTTTTTGCTACAGCTGTACCAGGTGACAACAAAGGAGCCTGGAGTCTAGGAATCTGACAAGTTCCATAACATGTGCCTATTATATCCTCAAAGGATTAAATAGAATATGGGACTTGTCTTAGTTTGAGCTGCCACAACAAAATACCAATAGATTGGGTAGTTTATAAACTACACAAACTTACTTTTCACCATTTGGGAGGCTGAGAAGTCTAAGATCAAGCATCTAATAGGTTTGTTATTTGTGAGGGCCTGTTTCCTGGTTTGCAGATGTCTGTCTTCTTGCTGTATGCGCAAATGGCAGGAGAGTCAAAGGAGCTCTCTGGGGTCTCTAAGTGGGCACTGATTCCATTCATGAAGCCTCAACCTTGTGACGTACTCATCTCCAAACAGTCCCACCTCCTAATACACATCCTAATCACATAGGAGATTGGATTCCAACATATGAATTTGGAGGAGACCCAGGCAGACAATATACAGCTGTGCTGTATTAATACTAGTTATTAAATTTGGCCACTCTGTATTGAATAGTGGTGGCAACAGAGAGATAGAGCTGCTGTGTGGAATTCTAGAATGCACTTCTAAAACCTCAGTAAATCACATATGTCATCTGAGACACAACATCATCTACCAATGTGCATCCTGAAGACAAGGCCATTCCAGTGTTTTTGTGCAATGCTTTATTCCCTTAGCAGGGGCACCTAGTGGTCTGGCACAAAAAGAACAGTAGTGGGGCACCTGGATGGCTCAGTTGTTAAGCGTCTGCCTTCAGCCCAGGTCATGATCCCAGGGTCCTGGGATCGAGCCCCACATCAGGCTCTCTGCTCGGCAGGAGGCCTGCTTCTCCTGCTACCATTCCCTCTACTTGTGTTCCCTCTCTCACTGTGTTTCTCTCTGTCAAATAAATAAAATCTTAAAAAAAAAAAAAAGAACAGTAGCTGTTAGCTAGCAGCTATTAGTAAGAGCATAAAACATTTCTATTATTTAAAAAAATGCCTGCAAATTTAGAAAACTCTGTCTCCTATGGTGCAGATTATATTTCCTGTGATGGCTGCACCAATATATATCTTATCCCAGATGATTTACTTACAACTAATATGCCTGACATTAATATACCTCTGTAAGGACCTTGAGTGTATGTTCTCACCCCTTAAAACTGGGGGGAACCTCTGTAACTGCCTCAGCCAGTAGAACGTAACAGAAGTAATGCTGCATTTTTTCCAGGACTGGGTCGTAAAAGGCAAAATGCCTCCCCCCATCTCTCCTTTTTGGGACATGCACCTTGAGAGCATAGACTGACATTAAGAAGTCTAGCTCCCTAGCAGTTGCCTGCCTGCCAGGGGGCTTATGCAGAGAAACCAGAGAGGGAGCGGGTGTGCATGAAAGGAAGAGACAGAGACGGGAAGAGGTGGGGAAAGAGGGAAAGAGAGAGGAAGAAAGATGTCCAAGTTGCTGTAGGGGTTCAGCCCCAGCTGTTGGGTTCTTCCAGCCCAGGTACCAGACATGCATATGAAGTCTTTGAGATGATCCCAGCCCTACCAATGGTCTGACTGCACCAGATTCCCAGCCCATAGAAACCCTAGGTGAAAATAAATGATTATTGTTTTAAGCTGCTAAGTTTTGGAGTGATTTGTTTGCATCTATAAAAACTGAAACACCTGTGGAGCCTCAGGTGCTTTGATTAAAAGGCTGTCATTGCAGTTGTTTTAGGTGTTGCCTTGTCTTTCATTTTGTTTAAAATTTTAACCCTAATTACTTTGTTAATAAATAAGATATTTACTGAGTGCCTACTCATTGCCCAAACAATGTAGTTGTATGAGGTACAGAGTTAGCAGTAACAGTTCCTGACTTCCTGCGGTTTGGAGTTCATTTGGGAGGCAGGCCTACCTGTAGATGAAGAAGAACAAGGATGGGGACTAAGATGCCAGCTAATGTGTGATGCAGAGAAGCCATGCACTTTTTCAAAACTATTCTCTGAGGAAAAACAAAACATTGCCGCACTCCCCAGAGGCTGATTTGCATTAAACTAATGAAACTTAAGCTTCAGAGCCCTTGACTTTCAAGGGCCTGGTTGCAATCACCTGGTTGCAATACACCTTTTATAGACCTCATGAAGTCATGGACTATTACTGCTCTCTCTGTACCTCTCACAGCCAGATCAGTTTTGAGCAATGAGTAGGCACTCAATAAATATTTTATTCATTAACAAAATGATTAGGGTTAAATGAAATGAAAGAAAAGGCAATACTTAAAAACACTGTCCTGACAGCCTTCTAATCAAAGCACCTGGGGCTCTATAGGTGTTCCAGTTTTTAATATACTATATATTTTATATAGTAGAAATTTGAAAAGTAAGTTATTTTAACTAAAAGCATTTGTATTCTTTTAGGTATTTTAACCAAAAGCATTTCTGCTCCAGCTTCCCTTCATCTTTCTTCTCCTCTTGTCTAGTGATGTTGGAGAGGCCATGACACTTTTGGTATCTCATTAAGGGGAGGTTAAGTTGAGGATACTTTTGGTTTGAATTTAGTGGGTCATATATATGTGGTTCAAAGTTAATTCTCTGTAAAGCCAAGTTATTGCTAGTCACCCTGGTGTAGGAACAGTTCTCAAATTCTCCTGCTGCCACAGTGCTGATTCAATTGGTGTCATGAACCAAAGCTCAGAGCTGCAAGTGATCTTGTAAGAGCACACCCCAAATACCCATCAGCCATTGCTGGAAGTAAGAAGCAAGGCTTAATAGGCATGGGACCAGGAGCTGATCTGTGGAAAATTCTTCTAAACATGAGCCATATGAAATTATAACTAGAGGATTCTTTTCTCACTGATACCTAATAAAAAGTGAAGGCCTGTCCTATTGGAAAGGTTCTTAATAATGCAGTGTATACAATTTTAAGCACAAATGACTAAAAGCTGAGAAATAATTCAAGCATTACAAAATCCAGAAAAAAAATAGCATGATAGTTTTGTTATTTAAGTATCAAATCAGCAGGAAATTAAAATCCTTTGCCAATGTTTTCATATGATTCATTCCTCTTCATTAATTGGATTATCAAACAACTCAGAAGTCTATTTATTGCTGCTATTCAAAATCCATCTCTTTCTCTTAGTAAATTATTGCCTTGGGTATGATCTGAAAAAAATAAATTTCAATTTTCTTCTCCATGTCAAAACAGTTTCTATTGATTTCAGGGCTTATCTTGTTTGCTTTCCTTTTATATTTCATTAACTTTTAATTTGATTTTCTCTATTCTTTAATAAGTAAATATAAAGCAACAAAGAAGATATGCTTCCATGTTGACCAAATTTTGTATAATTTCTGACTTGCATTAAATTTGTAATGATTGTGATTATTTTTCTCGTTGTAAATAGTTTTTTTTGTGGCTATTAAAGAAGGACATCCAAATTGTAGAAGCTTCAGGCCTCATACACCTGGATTCCTTCCTGACTAGACCTTGGGAAGAGGTGAGTGGGTCTGTTGAAGCCTGTCTTCTTTTGGGAATTCTGTCCTGATACCCCACGTCTGAATTAAGCACCCCTTGACTCCCAGATGGCCCTGTGCCATCTTGAGAGCTTACCACCTTGAATAAGATGCAAAGTTTTTCTTCTAAAGCTAACAAAAACTCTGTGAGGTAGTATAATAGTTTTATGTGTCAGCTTAGCTAGGATTTGGTGCCTAATTGTTTGGTCGGATGCTAGTCTGGATGATACTGGGAAGGAATTTTCTAGATATGCTTGTCATCTACAATCAGTTAATTTTAAGTACAGGAGAGTCCCCTTACTAATGTGGGTGGAACTAATTCAATCAGTTGAATGGTTTAAGAGCAAAACTCAAGCTTTCTGGAGATGAAGGAATTCTGCCCCAAGAGTAATATAGGAATTCTACCTAGTTTTCCAGACCACTGCCTTACCTTGTAGATTTAGGACTTGCAAACCCCCACTGTTGTGTGAGCCTATTCATTAAAATAAATCTCTCTCTCTCATTGTCTCAACACACACCCATGTCCACACCCTTCACACCCCCTGCATCTTCCATAACCTGTTGGTTGTGTTTCTCGGGAGTACTCTGACTGGGAAAGGTAGTATTTATCAGTATTTTGTGGAAAGTAAACAAAGTCAGCAAGTAACTTACCTCAGGACACACAGCTTGTATGTGGCAAACCCAGTATGTAGACAGACCATTCTCTTTCTACTCTGCAGCTCTTTCTGGAGTTAGGAAATCTTTCTAGTTGAGCTTTGTTTCATTGTGTTGCATGATCTTGGAGGTTTGGTAACCACCCTCCCTCAATCTCTCTTTCCTTATATGTCCAGTGTGGTAACAGTGGATCTTCACCTACATACATTGTAGGACTCTTGAGATGCAGTGGAGTGGTGTAGGTGAAAGCAAAGTAACCACAGAGATATAATTCATTGTTGAGTAAAAATTAACTTCATGACTTTTCCCAAAGAAAGGGTCAGGCTTCCTCTTCTGACTATTAATCTCTTTCTCTTTCTCTTTCTCTTGCTACCTATTTCCCCCACCTCATGCCCCTTATCTATTATACTAAAACCTTTGTGTTCTCATGTACTGTGTTTTATTTAATCAACAGAGCACACTTGGTTAGATAAATATTATACCCATTTCACAGATGAGGAATTGACATGTAGAGTTGCCCGAAGTAATGTGGCTGGGTAACAATAGAGCTGGAGCATTCTCGCACTATATCAAAGTGAAAGGGAAAAAAAATGCTCTAAAATTTTAATCAATTTGAACCCTGAGACCATTGCCATACAAAATGAATCCCTTACTTTGCAGGAAGATATGTCTTTAATTCAGGTCCCCTTCCTGCCCTAAAGGGAGCAAATTATAATTTCAGTGATTAAGCTTTTAGAGTCAGTATTTCCATTGGAAGACTCTGTGTCTGATTCACCTGCCAGTACAAAACTGAAGCTATCAAGCATTTGGTGCCCAGCTGGCTGAAGAAGATTAAACTAGGAAAGTATTTAAATAAAATTTAAATAATTCATAATTTGCCTCCCTCTGAATAGCAAGGCCTCTCTTGTGCAAGGGGGAGTAGTGGTAACATCTTCAATAGAAGGCTAAGTTATGAAGGGAAGAATATCTGGGATCTGATTTTCTGTGTAGATTGTGGCATACAAGAGGAGTTGATATCTTTCCTATATAAATCAGTAAACTAACTACTCTTACAAACTACTTAATTTAAAGTTCCCAGAGAGTGCAGTTTATATTGAGACTAGAATTTGGTTGTCATATTTTCAGGGGATATTGACAAATCAGAGCAGTTTAGGATTGTGGAGACTGTTGAGGAGAAATAATTGCGAAGCTCGGGATGCTCAGCCTGATGAAGGGTTAGAGAAAATAAGAAACTACTTTTCATTATTTGAAGGGTCAGTGTTTAGCTCCAGAGGGCTGATGGGTAGAGTATAAAGGGAAGTAGATGAAAATTCTTTGCAATAAGGAACACTGTCCAAACATGGAACCAGACTGGTTTGTGGGGCTGATCTTTGTGGTGCTAGAGATGGTGACCAGGATGGTGACCAGCTGATGCAGATGTTTGAATTCCTACTTTAGGGTGTGGAGTCTTAGACTCTACAAAATTTAAGGTTTCTTCTATTGCTGATATTCAAAGGTAAAATGCTGATTAGAATGGTTTTTCCAATAAAATATGCCCTGACGCGTCTGTTCAGATAAAAAATCATAACTTACTCATCTGATTTGTCTTAAGAGGAATTGGAATGTATTGAAGATCTTTTATTAATCTCTACAAATCTTACTTAATCAATTATTTTTTAGAGCGAGAGAGACCAGACTGAGACCGAGAGTAGGGTGGGGAGGAATGGTGGGAGAAGGAGAAAGAGAGAGTCTTAAGCAGGTTATATGTTCAGCCTGGAGCCCGATGTGGGGCTCCATCTCACAACCCTGAAATGGTGACTGGAACCTAAATCAAGAGTTGGCTGCTTAACCAACTGAGCCACCCAGGCACCCCAACAAATCTTATTTCTAAGTCTCAGATTCTTAACATATGGAATGGGATAAATAGGGTGCCTACTTCATGAGGCTATTGTGAAGATTGGTTTGAGATGATGCACATAAAGTGTTGAGTGCCTGACACATAGTAATTTCCCAATGAGTATTAATCACTATTGTTATTGTTGCCATATGTAAATTCATTCTGCCTTATGACCTTGTGAGGTTGATGATGTCATCTACGTTTTAGAAATAAGGCATCAGAGGCCTAGGTCAAATAAATTGCTTAAGTTCCCATTGTTGGAAAGATGTGGCAGTGGAAGTCAAATCCATGTCCTGCTCACACCAAAGCTACGGCATTTGTTTAGTACTCTATGTGGCTGTAGAGCCCTCTTTTGCTTTCTCAGACATTTATAATGAAAATGACCCTGTTGTTTCATTTCGGTGTTTAATCATTCTCCATTCCAACAGAAGCAAAACTGTGGCTTTGTTGTTACATACATACGCACACATCCATACCCATACATACAACCTCAGTGACTAGAGTAGAAACTGTAGGCCTCATTGTGACTTTATTATTTGAAACATCATTTACTGATGGCTCCATCAAAGCTTTTGATCATGCCAAGCTGTGTGGCTCAATGAAATCCATGTATAGAATCCTATCTAGCTGCAGAAAGATTGCATCAGAGAAGGCTGAATGGTTCAATTGCTGTTATTCTAAAGCCAGCATTCTGGGGAAAGCATTAGTATTCACAAACTTCAAAAGAGTCGCTAGAATGGAAATTGACCCTGTCTTGTAATATAAACAGGTCAGCTGTTTGAGGGTTTTCAAAGACAGTTATGATGTAATAGCCTATATACAGTACTCACAGTCTAATCTGTTTTAAGCTTCTCCTCTGGCATTTCTCTTTCCCAGGAATGAAATAAAAGGAAAAGTGAATACAGATAAAGAAGAGAGCTCATCCCTTTTGCCATTTAAGAAACAGCCTATTGTCTATCCTCCGTAGGGATATGGCGTGGCTGGTAAATTCAATATTTACATCACTGGGGCTGTTTTCTCAGAGACTTTCTTTTCATGTGAGATGTTATCGTCTTGTGATTTATGATCTGTGTATCTTTGCTGGCATTTTTTCTAAAGTTTTCATTGTTCATAAATGTACATGACACCAGGCAAATAGCTAATACTGATCAAGTCAACTGCAGGTGCAGTAGACATTTTAAATAAGATCACAATTAAATGGAAATCTGAATTCTAGCCAGCGGGATGTTAACAATAATATAGCACACTGGGGTGCTCTGCAGTATTGATCCTGTGATGTCTCTGAAGGCAACAACTCACAGTGCATTTGCCACAAAAAGATGTATATGTTTCAATGGAGTCATCTCCCATTCATTGGGGTACGTTGCAGGAGGACTTGAGTTGAGGAAATCCATTCAGGTGCAACATATGAATCAGGGATGAAATTATATTTGGTTTTATCTAGATTTTCCTTTCCCTTTAAATTTGTGGCTTTCATTTCATTTCTCTTGACAATCTCTCTCCTCCACAAAATCCTGTAGTTACTGGTGAGCATAAAAACTAGGAGTGAAGAATTAATTTGCACCAAAAAATATAAAATCACAGTTGTTCTCAAAGTGACTTTTTCTATAATTGAAGGTGAAAAGCCACCAAGAAATTGCATTTGGCAAAAATGCAGACTGATGTAACACGTCTCTATTAGAGGAATTAAAGTTGAACACATAACTATAACATCATGTGTGTTTTACCCAGGCCAGTGTTTTCTGGGGCATGTTTGATCTGTAAGACTCAGACCAAATGTCACATATCATTCAGAAACAGGTTCAGAGGTCTGTGATTCCAAATCAGATCAAAAGGCTGGTGAATATTTCACATGGCTGGAGACTTTTCAGTTCTGCCTTCATAATCCACACTGCAGGTTTCTGAAGCCTTTTTATTTTCCCTGCAAACACTTATTTCATAATCGATGATGTGCAAACATATTAACAATTTGGGAAAATCTCTCAATGTATTCGATGTATAGATTTAAAAACAAAAGTTAAATGGAGAGAAGACAGTACCTCTAATATATGCGTTTTCTAATATGTAACTTATTGTATGTATAAGAAACAGCATTTGTCAGTAAGCATCATCTTCCTAATTAACTACCCATAAGCCACCCTGTAGTCACTTGGCCTAGAGCCTTTTCCAGCCAATAAGTTTGGTAACCACTCCCCTTTCTCTCAGAATCCCCTCTATCCCCCCAGATGCCCACTGGCAGTTCAGACTCCTGTCATAGCCCTGCCACATCCTGAAGTGTGCCATGTCATTCTGTATTACAATGTTATGTACCCCCTTTTGTCTTATAGCCCCATTCTCTGAAAGATGAGGCAGCGTAAAAAAGTAGAAAGAGCTATTGAATCAGCAATACCAAATCCAGAATCCCAGCTCTACTACTTCCTGTTTGACTTTGTGCAATCTCCTTTGAATTTTGAGTTTCCCATCTGTAAATAAGTATTTCACAGAGTTGTGAATACTAAATGAAGTAATGTGTGAGTGCCTAGTACAATGCCTGATGTGTACATGTTGGTCTACAAATATTGTTTGCTTTTTCCCTGCACAGAAAAGATAAAAGAGATGCAAGGGATCACTTAAGATTTTGCTTTCCCTGACATGAGTCATTTGCATTTTAAAAGGGAGCCCTTGCTGACCCAAAGAAATAAGATAGCAATGCTGGAATTTCAGTGAGTTGAGCAGGCTGGTGTGAGAGTTATTTTTAAATAGATGTCCCAGTTACACTAAACTTTGCAGTGAGGATACCTAGTCCATCCATGTCTCCTTTAACACAGAAATAAGAACATCATCATAAAATTGCATTAAATAAGGCCTCTTATATGCTCAGTGATCCTGATTTTAAGAAATTAAAGATCATTATTATTTGATTAAATTTAATTAAAGGGAACCCACCACCTTAGAGCCCTTGGGCTTCTATAAAGAGAATATGAATGTAATGATTAAATTAAGTCACATCCAATAAAGATTCTCATCAGAAAAGAAAATGGGAGGAATTATCTGATGGAGAGCTCTGAGTCAATTATATGCTTTGGATGTTTCATGAAAAGTCGCTAAAATTTACCTGTGCCAAAATGGAAAGTAGACTACTTAGCAAATGCTACTTACTCCTTCATCTATCCATCCATTCATTCTATATTTATCAGGCCTCTTGTCAGGATAGAGAGTGTGCTGGACATCTTGTGAGAAATACAAGGATAAATGAGATGCATTTCCTGCCTCCCCACCCCAAGCTTGGAGCAGGACATACTCACAAATGAATATAATCCATAGAATTGTGATGCCAAAAAATACATCAGTTTTGATCTGAAAAGACTTTTTGAATAGATGGTATCGAATGTAGGCCTCGGAGTTGAGAGATCGCTCAACAAAAATCATTCACCCATTTTTTATTAGAGCCTTACCATATGTCCATCTTACAATTTCAGATGGAATGGGATTGTGTTCCAGTTCTGCTATTTTCTAGCTGTGAGCCATAGTAAAATTTAGTCCGTCTCTTAAATGCTTAGTTCCTTAACTCAGATCAAATAAGCTTTGACCTCATAGGTAAATGTTGAATGAAACAATGCACAAAACAGTAATTATGTGTTCAATAAAAGTTAGCCATTGTTATTTTGATGTTTCATTGATCTTCTCTCTTCCATTGTCTTTCTCTGAACTTCCTATCTCTGGCTGCCAGTTTCAGTCTCATTAAGCAAAACTTTAATCAGCAAAATCCAAGCAAAAACACTGGTAGCTTTTCAGCATCTCTTGAGAAATTCTAAATAAACACTTTGTTTTTATTTTCAAGGAGTTTCATGCTTGGCTTCTACCCCTCCTGTCATATGTACCATCTAAACCTCGATAAACTCGATTCTAGGATGCTGTTAGACTGTGCCTTGGGCTCTACTGCCTTTGTGTCTACTCATCTTTGAGGAGGGGTTTTGCCTTTCTTTTGATTAATGTTCTTATTTTCTGAAATAGTATTCAAGCCTCAGCTTGAATCAGTCACCTCCTCTGTTAAGCCCTCTTTGGTTTTCCTGGCTCATTACCTTTGAATATAGTGTTGATCATGTTGGGACTCTGCTTAAGAACTTAGATGGCTTTTCATTCCCTCATGAATCAAGGCTAAACATTTTAGCCTGACATGCCCTTCCCTTTTCTTTTTTTTTTCTTTTTTGTTAAGATTTTATTTATTTATTTGATAGAGGGAGAGATCACAAGTAGGCAGACAGGCAGGCAGAGAGAGAGAGGAGGAAGCAGGCTCCCTGCTGAGCAGAGAGCCTGATGCGGGGCTCCATCCCAGGACCCTGAGATCATGACCTGAGCTGAAGGCAGAGGCTTTAACCTACTGAGCCACCCAGGCACCCCCTGACATGCCCTTCCTAATTCAGTCATCCACATGATTTTTCACACATACTATATACTTCTGTGCCTTTCTAGTGCTATCTTGTCTACACGGAGTGTCCTACACTGCTTTTCAGTCTTTGGCCTTTTTAATGTCCAGATCTGGGAAGCTGTTCTGGATGTTCAGTAGGAATTAATCTTTCCATCCTTTAGGTTGTCTTACCACCCCATTTTCATTCTATTACAATCCCTCAGCAACATCTCAACCCAGAGAGCTAGCTGTGTGTTCATACCACCTTAACAGAGTCTGAATTCCTTGAGACACAAACTAATTTTTATCAATCATTAAATGGCCCATTTGTATCACAATGCCTGACACATTGTATACATTGTAGACTCAATAAATATTAACTGGATGGTGTAGAGAGCATAGACTATCCCAGGGACAGAATCGTGACCCTTGATGTGGTGCTTGTTTTGCTGGTGTCATGGAGTGGCTTAGTTGGGGTTCTCTGCTTCATTTTGGTGTCACAAGCATGTAGAAGGAATTCCTCTTGGATTTCTTTATCTCAGCATTATGGCTCATATTAGGTTGCTTACATAAGTCATTTTGCTTGCAGTGGCTTTAAGACAAGAGACCTCCAGCGAGCCAGGGGGTGGCTGACACCAGTTGGTCTGATTTGTCCCTCTGGGGACAGTGAGCACAGGAGAGCACTTCAGTAACTAAGCAGATTCTTGGGTTTTGGCTCAGTGCCCAGGCCTTAGTTCCACCTCTAGGTTTAGTCATTGCTTTTATGAGGAATGAATAGTGGTATGTCTGGCACCAGGCCTGGCATATTGTAGTTCCTCAGTAAAAATGAGATTGATTTGTCTTGTCTTTCTTTCCACTCTCAATTTAGGACCATTTAACATAAGATATAATTAAAGAAATCATGTACCTCCCTCTCAATCTAAATGAAATCCTAAAATACAGTAATATGCTGTGTCATTGCTCAGGATCTTCTGGGTACTCACACATGCTCTGGCCCCACATCTCCTTAAAGCCTCCTCTCACTTAAGGCTGGATCGCACTCAGGCTTCTGAGTCATGCCACTCGAACCATCAGATGGTCAGAGCTGGGTGCTTTCTGTTTCTTGGATAAATTTTAAAGATTCATTCATTCATTCATTCATTCATTCATTCATTCATCTATTTATCTATTTATCTATCTATCTATTTATTTATTTATTTATTTGAGAGATGGGGGAGAGAATCTCAAGCAGACTCCACACTGAGCACAGAGCCTGACGTGGCCCTCAGTCTCATGACCCTGAGATCATGACCTGAGCCATATCAAGAGTCAGATGCTGAACTGGCTGAGCCACACAGGCGCCCCTCTTGGCTAAGTTTTATTTATTTTTTATTAACATATAATGTATTATTTGCCCCAGGGTACATGTCTGTGAATCATCAGGCTTACACATTTCACAGCACTTACCATAGCACATACCCTCCCCAATGTCCACAACCCAACCACCCTATCCCTAACCCCCCACCTCCCAGCCAACCTTAGTTCATTTCATGAGTCTAGGAGTCTCTTGTGGTTTGTCTCCCTCCCCATCCCCTCCTGTTTCATTTCTCCCCCCACCCCCCAAAAACCTTCTCCTTGCCTCTCGAATTCTTCATATCAGAGAGATCATGTGATACTTGTCTTTCTCTGACTGACTTATTTCGCTTAGCATAATACCCTCCAGTTCCATCCACATCGTTGCAAATGGCCAGATTTCGTTCGTTTCTCTTGATGGCTGCATAGTATTCCATTGTATATATATATATATATATATATA